>BQMF02000010.1:0-1200000 GCA_027922465.2 Turritopsis dohrnii
ACTCCATATAGATTTTCTCATTTAACTTGATCCGTCTCCATATTTTTCGACAACTTTTAAAAATGAAAGGAAAAATAATATGTTTCAATTAGCAAATATACCTTAACGAAAGAAATTTTCGCGGGATGATGGTTTCCAACAGAAAATTAAAACTTTCTTCAAACTTAAATGCACATGTTTACATTGTAAATAATAATCCTTGGATGCCCATATCTTTGATAATCTTTTGAATCCTCTTAGGTTGATTTACCTGCCAGTATTATGTTAAAAGTAGCCGCCAAGGCTGCGTCGCTCGCCACCCATGTTCAGCTTGCGTTGTGTCGCAGAATTGAACTCGTGTAAAAGTTTTTTGCAGGCATTGATTTCGAAACGGATGTGCAAAACTCCCGCATTCCCGTGTGTAAACCCCGTGACGAAAAATTCAATTCACGGAATCGGGACTGGAAAGTGTACTGATGTTGTAGAGCTCGAAAAACTGATAAAAAATTGTATGGGATCGTTTGGCTACGACCAACCGTTGCAGAGATATCGTCGATCAAAGATATTGAGGACGTCATAGCCGCAGTACCAAATAAAATTTAGGCCCAAATGTTGTGTCACCTCTTCACCCGTATCGCGGATCCCAAAAAACGTCAGATATCCTTATTGGTTCTCGAGAATTTCCCCTAAAATGTCGCGTTCGATTGGGAATGCAATGCATTGGTTTCCCGTGATCATAAAAATAACTGACGTCAAATGCCACGTGCTTTTATACTAATCGTGAAAAAAGTGTATCTCGTCTCTGCGTGGTTTTACGCGCACTTGAAAGTAAACTAAAACTAAATATGTCACTCTCTAAAATAAAAGTGGTATTAATATAATACTAACCGCCAAGGCGGCGTCGCTCGCCGCCCATGTTCAGCCTGGGTTGACTTCACGAAAAATAAAATTAAGGAATTGGCTACCGAAAGTGTTCCAATGTTGTAGAGCTCGAAAAACTGATCAAAAAAATGTATGGGATCGTTCCGCTACGATCAACCGTTACAGAGATATCATCGTTCAAAGATTTCGATGACGTCACAGACCCGTCCCCCCACAAAATTAGACCCAAATTTTTCGTCACCCCATTGCCTGTATCGTGGACCCCAAAAAACGTCAGTTATCCCTATTGGTTATTGAGATAATTTTCCCTAAACGTCGCATTCGATTAGGGTCTCAATGCAATGGTTTCACACTGACATCGCGCACAAGAAGAGAAATAATTTATGTGTGATCTTACATTGCTGACTCCCACTGCGTAAAAAGGCACATAATACGGTAAAATACGGAAACGTACGCAAAAAGAGTTTACGGTCGAATACGGGATTGTGTGGGAATACGGTGAACCGTGTGAAACATATTTGAATACACCACGTTCAGATAATGTTATTCACACGTACGGTTGAATACGTTACGGTTCGCACTCGTGAACGGGTGAATACCGTTGGCGTAAATATTTTGATTCCTCGTATTCACAACGGACACCACAAAAACGTAAACTATTAATGACGAGCGTGAAAGATTTCTGATGTGTTTTTTTATCCGGAACACTGTTTATCAGTGTTCAATTGTAAAATCTTAAAGGTGTGCTTTTATAGTTTCAGACGCAAATGTTTACAGTTAGTTTTTTTTGCTAAGTAAAAATTCCCGTATGAATATTTAGAAGCTTTTTATGTCTTTCACTCAACTTTCCTATGAAAAATTGATATAAAAGCACGAGCGAGCCTTATTAGGACGGAAAATTTATTCGCTTGATATCTATAGGCAGTTTTATTGTCACTCCATGAAATTTGATGCTGTCTGATATTTATATGGAGAACATGTTTTTTCAATGTTTTGATGTTTTGGCACTTTTAGGTGCGGTTGTCATTATTTCCTCTCCTACTTCATGTTTCTGCTTATCCAAACAAATCTAAACATCATGTAAAAATGTTTTCGGCTTACAACACGATGTTTTTACAATTTTGGAGATTTTGGATCCTTTTTGTTGTATCATTTGCATAATATGAGATTGCATATATATATATGAATAGAAATCCGGCAATGAAAGTTAAACCCATAACCACTTCCAAAATGTACTACAGAAGATTATGATTATGATTATGATTATGATTATGATTATTACTTTAGCGGAGATTATTGAAATCAATTTTGTAATTTGAATTAAATAATGCAGATTATGTGTTATGTGGGGAAAGTAATTAAAAAGCCTCTGATTTAACGTGGTTTGTTTTAATTCAAGGAGTAATTTAGGAGTACTTTTTAAATAACTCGCCAAAAATAATTATTTTTAGACTTGCACTAAATTGTAAGAATTTGATTGATTGGCAACTCGCTCCGTATAATTTCTTATCATTTCTTGCGTGCGCGTTTTCTGTGTTTTGTGGTTTCCGTGGTTTGTTTTCAGTTTTTATCCGTCATTGTCTTCTTATGAGCCGCGTGTGTTATTGTTACTGTAATTATAATTTTCACACTTACCTTTCATATATTTTATAACATTTCCTTTGATTACTTTTTAACACGTTTAATTTTTGTTTCTTAACATTTATAAAAGAAAATTCTTGTTTGTATACTTATGATTCAGCTCGTAGTTTCTTGAATAATAGTAAGTGGGAAAAGCCAGAAATCAAAAGAGAATTCACGTAAGTTAATAATAATTCAAATTAAATCATTCTGTGAATCTTTATAAAAAATAATAACCTACAGTATTGTTTAAATTTTAGAAAACGAATGGCCGTAGATCATGCAAGAGACAAGGTTGAGAAAGAGGGGAGTGACCTGGAATATTGGACACAACTCAATCGATATGGAATGAGCGACCTGAGTCCGATGAAGAAGGAAATAAATTTTTCCGAACACTACCTTGGAGGAAACCATGTTTTTCTGAATTATTGAAAAGAATTGATGATGCTCTTGGTGTCGTTCGGGCATATGGCCTTCCTTCGGAAAGAGAACCAAATGAGTGTTGCCAGGCGTTTGCAATGGCAAACGGAGACATATTGAAGTGGAAGAATTCTCCGAACAGTCTTCCGAAACAGAGGAAGAAGAGGATGATGAACTATAGTGGTTGTAATGTATATAGTGTAAATGTATATAGTGTGTATATCATGTGTGTGTATTATAGTGAATTGAAAAGCATTCTCCATCCAGTATACTTATTTTTTTTCTCATGCTTCAAATAATTCCCGTATACACGCTTCTTAACATTCGAAACATTGCAATCTATAAACAATTTCGCATTTGCAAATGGTTTATACATGTTTTAAAATCCCAGGCAGTCCTACAGTTCCCGAATAAAACGGACTATTAACGGGTTATCTGTACTACGTCCCTAACCCGCTTACGACCCAGTATTTGACGTGCACAATAAACTGATGCAGGAAGAAAGCGATTTGGCGTTTTCGAATACGGTATAAAAATCATACACGTATACCATTTACCTTTTGCAAATACGGAACAAAAACCCTACACGTATACGATTTAGCATTTTCGAATGCGGTACAAGAATCATATACGTATTTGAATAGTAGTCCCGGTTATCACCGTATTCGTTAATTGATCTGGGCTGTGAATGGTATTCACGTTTTCAAGAACACGCTGAATCCGGGTATCCCGTTCTCAAGTAGTCCTTATACGGGAATATACGGTGTCGTGAACAATACTGAATACGGGAAGATAAATTCACCGTTTCTGCACGTATTCTTTCCGAATACGGTAAAAGACGTTTATAAAAGTGACCCGTATTTTACAGTCGTTTACGCAGTGTCCCCGATTTCTTTCGCAGTTCACATCTACCATTTTGCGTGACTTACAAACAAACAAACAACAACACAAACAAACAAACAGACAAACGGAGA
Source organism: Turritopsis dohrnii (assembly GCA_027922465.2). Taxonomy (NCBI): domain Eukaryota; kingdom Metazoa; phylum Cnidaria; class Hydrozoa; order Anthoathecata; family Oceaniidae; genus Turritopsis; species Turritopsis dohrnii. The sequence goes on from BQMF02000010.1 coordinate 3,876, forward strand.
ATCGGCTATTAATATATAGAAGATAGACAGCTAAGATGAAAACTAATCATCCTGAATTCAACATGTAGATGCATCATGAACATCCCAAATCCAACTTGTTTTCATATCTGCACTGGTTGGATACTTACATCCAACCGCGCGAAACTACCGTGGCAGATTTGGACATCCTATCGTAAGTTTTGAAACAAGATGTCCGGCCGGATATCTCAAACGCCCGGCCGGAGTTTGAGATGTCCGGCCGGGAGTTTTGAAACTAGTCTTGAAACCTCCGGCCGGACATCATCACTCAAAACGTCCGGCCGGGCGTTTGTAAAAATCTGGTCCTGAAAATTACCAGCTAACGTTGTCCGGCCGGACATTTGGAACACCCGGCCGGACATCAAGATCTCCGGCCGGGTATTTGGATGTCCGGCCGGGTATCTCAAACATCCGACCGGGTATGAGGTAACTGAGACGCCTGACTGATGGATTTCATCAATATCTGGTCCTCAAAATCAAATACTTTTGGACGAAGCTGGAGAGTTACAAAATGGCCGAAGGAGAAAGTAATAAAGTAATCTTTTCACCACTCCAGCTTCCTGGTTATGATGTGTTTTTACTAATCCAAAAGTATCTAATGGTAAAATGATTTCCATAATTAGCTTTGATCTTTTGGTGCCAGCACATACAGGTACAATGCATGGTCATCCTGATATCCGGCCGGAAAAACAAAACATCCGGCCGAGCATCTTGATATCCGGCCGGACTTTTCGTTCGTCCGGCCGGGTGTCTTTGAATTCATTCTTCACAGACTTGAGTATTAACCGAATATATAAAGGACCAGAACATTGACTTTGGTGGAGGTCAGAAAGCATCTTTTTCATAAACATCCGGCCGGAGATATTAAATCCCCGGCCGGGAGTTTGAACTTCTAAGCAATTCTCAGGACCAGACTTTTACAAACGGACGTTGTGAGTGAAGATGTCCGGCCGGATGTTTCAAGACTAGTTTCAAAACGCCCGGCCGGACATCTTGTCTCCAAACTCACGATAGGATGTCCAAATCTGCCACGGTACGAAACAGTATCATATATCAACCCACTAATGGCGCCTCAGTTTGTAGAGACTTCTCTTTCAAACTTCTCTTAATCTTATGCCACAATGTAGTCACTTGTTCATTGCAATTCTGTACCATTAGATAGTTTTCCAAAAATGTATAATTTTGGCAATGAAAAAACGTGTTTTAAAACTATAAATGTTTTATTGCCAATTAAGGTTTAGTTTGATGCGATGCATTAGCAATAAACGGGAAGTCAAAGTAGCGTGTGTCTTTTGCTTTAGTTTCATTACTTTTCTGTTTATGTTTGTTTTCATATTATTTTTAATTGTGTTTGCTGACTAAAAGACTAAGATAATAAATTTGCTTTTATTAATTTTCATAAACATAGAGCATTACGAATTAAAGAATTCACTTTTCCGGTATAACGGTATTTGGCGAAAAAATTGACGGGATTACGGTATTTCATCTTCTGCCGGTGACGGTAAATCGTCCGTTTTTGTGCCAGTATTTCGGTATTTATGTACAAAAAAATCGGTATTTTGGTATGGGGTAGTTTGTCATATACACGTGATAATGATATAATGCCGATATTTTTAATAGTGCGCGAGTTATCAACATTGTTTGGCGCAATATTTCGACTGTTTTCTATTTTTTGTGTCGAGACAAAAAGAGCTTTTTATGTCTGCTAAAATAGCTGTTCTTCTACGCAATTCAATAGCAACTATAGTTAGTTATATGTTGTAGATAGGGTGATGGAGGGTGTTAGAAAGATTTTTCTTTCAATTTATTTTATGTTTATCAAAAATTAATTCAAACATCAGAAGAACTGTGTTCAATGGCTCTATGGGTCGTTTCCGACTTTCCTTAGGCATTTTGGCCAGATTCCTTGTTGACTTCATAGTTTATTACAGTACTTTTTTTTATAAATGTGTAACTTATGAGCATGCCAGTAAATCTTCTTTGAGCGAGTCGTGTTAACGTTATAGAAATAGTTTTCCATTGTCATGATTCTGATTGTAGCCATATAACACTTCTGAACGAAGTTGCTTTTTATGTGAACACTTGGACACACATTTTTTTGTATTTCAACTTAACGGCTATACCTGTTAAGCTTCTACTGAGTTTTACTAGCTTAACCAAATTTTGTCACATTCCTTATTTATTAGTAATTTAACTTAACCTAGAGTAATTTTCGCGAGATATATGCAAGATTCTCCTAAACAATTAGCGTTTTTCACAACATTTACACTCAGTAAAATGGATATTTCTAGTGAGAAATATTTCCCCAGTATCGATTTAAGAGGCCATATCTAGAGACTCTAGAAACCAAAAGTTTCTTCGTCTCCCAACCATGGTGGGCGATCTTTTTAAGCAAACTATTACTTTTTTATCACCCAATTTCCCCTCCCCCTCACTTTGAAATTCATGGCGGGGAACTGCTTTTAAAATCAGATTAAGTTTGAGTGGAAATTAATAACTATCATACGACGATAGTCTTTTTGCAGTGTGCATCGCTAAGGTTTCTTTATAGTAACAGTTTTCATAACGTATATTATAACACATCTAACCATTTAATGGTAGATATTGATTTTCTAGAATTATTTGTTTGTGTTTTGTATACATCTGGAATAAATAGGTATGAGCCTGTGCCAATAGTTTTTTGAATAATTGCCCAATAAAAGAGCCGGTACCGGTATTCGGCATCCTTTTTAGACGGTATGACGGTATTTGACCCAAAATTTTGACGGTATGACGGTATTAGAGACCCCTGAACCCCCCTTATAATGCTCTGTCTGAATATGTTATACACTTTCAAATAATTTCTAACACGTTCATCCTTTGGTATTACTTATCAACTTTGGTTTGTATGTGTCACTCAGTTTGTAGTATTTAATCTCTACTGATGATGACAGAAGAAATTTTAAAACATTTTTATAAGAAGTTTTAAGAATAAAGTTCGAATTGGATACGCATTATGTTATGAAACTTAAAATACCCAAAGATAAACGCACTTAAACATCTGGTAGATTGCTTCCAATCTCATGCAAAAAAAAATCTCTTTAAAGTTTCCTTTTCTCAGAAATAGAAATAAAACCTCTATCTTCAACGTCCGGCTCTGATCTTACATCGTTACTGATTATGCTGAATTTATTACATAAATAATTAATCACATATTTTTGTTAATTGGATTTCTGCGAAAGCAAGAAATACCTTACAACCGGCTTTGGTTTTTCTTTTTGGATTTCTGCGTAAGCAAGAAAGCCTTTACGATTTTTAAGTCTTTGTTTTCTTAGTTTTTTTTTTTTCATCTTACTGTCCAAACCTAGCGATTTTTTCCGCCGTCTCAATTTTCATTGGTGCATAAAGCGCCACTATTACGAAAGGGTGCTAATAAACTTTAATAACGCTTAGTTTATTGGCTTGATTATTTCCGCCATGTGATCATCCGGGTATTTTTCGACTTTATATTTGCACGCCGTTCGCATAATGGTATACCACAGCGTGACCGAAGAAACCTTAAATTTCCAAAAGTAAGAAGATTTGCACTTCCAAAACCGAAAATAAAGGGTAGAAATTTATAATTATCTTGCAATGATTCTACTACGTTCATTCTTTTCTAAAAACAAGTTCTCAATGTTTTGTGAAAACAGTGTGTGCAGCTTTTATGCTTTGCAAAATGTCTGCGATTCTTTTAAGCCTTTCTAGATGCAAAATACTGTTTGTTTCATGTGTGGGCTTAGTGCTTTTTAAGCTCTGGATACATACAGCTCAGCTCAGTTTCCTCTTCAGCTCCAACAACATACAGAGAATGTCTTGTTACCCTCTGTCTGTCGCTGTGCATCTCATTTTATGTTTGATGTTTCTCTAGCTATTTTTTAGCCTATTATATACTTGTATAGTTCTTGGCTGTATTATCAATGTCCTGAATTAGGAATGGGGACTTACTATTTACGATAGCAAATTGAAACTTATCTTGATTGTCTGTAAATTCTAAATATTGGACATCTTTTAACACAAATTTCTGTTTTCAGTTATATGTTTGCTAATTTTGGTAGCTAAGTTTAGGTCATATTTTTCATAATCCTAATCTTTGTTTACTTTTTGTGTTTGGGAAGTCTTTTCGTAATTAGGAAGATTGACCGTACATACGTAATCACTGTGATATCTGAAAGCATATGAATTTGATGTTATTTTGTTCATTAAGTTTATTAGAAGTTAATGTAAGGTTCGTATTGTGTCAGTTATGCTTTCATGATGCCCTGGCGTGTATACGTAATTAAAAATTTATTGTTTTTTAAGTTTCTGAATAAATTTTTATAATCTTTTCATGAAATTTAGTTCTGGTAATGCATGCTTTTAAATTAAAAAGATGGCAATGACATATTGTTACTCAAATTAAAGCACAAATTTCTGTTTTCAGTTATGTATGTTGATTTTGTATGTATATAGATGTATTTCGTATCAATAAAATCTATGCTTTCCTTTTTCTCCTTCTGAATTAGGAATTCTGTTAGGAAGATTGACAAGACATATTAAATTCATAACATTTACAATGACTTACGTGCATACTCATTGTCTTATCTAAATTGATCACTGAATCCTTAATATCATTTCGTACCAACAAAATAAAGAACATGTCATTCAGATAAAGTTTTGCATAGTGACAATTATGTTTTTTCCAGATTTTTGGGGAGTACGTGATCAGAATTTTAATAAATATATATTGTGGATTAAACTTTTCTTAAATTTCAAGAATGTCATAGTCTATCTTTTTTCATACTTCAGCTGATTTTGCAGAAATCCTTATGCCTGCAAGGGCATCTTGTTCATACTGTCCAAACCTAGCGGTTTTTTGAAATTTCGTGCGTGCATTTACATGAAACCAAAGCACCGTGCATTGCATGTCAGCGAAAGATTTACAAAAGTTTCTTTGATCACTATTAAATGGATTTTAAAGAAGATATGGTGAAAACAGAAAATATATAGAAGAAACTTATAATTATCTTGGACTGTGATCATTCTTTTCTAACTAAAAAGAAGTTCTCAACGTTTTGTAAACAGAAGAGCTAATTAAGGTAGAAAGTATGTTTTCTTTGATATTTTATCACTTAATTGATGAAGGAATGGATATTAATCAAAAAGGTCTACATAAAACTGGGACTTTTAGTTACTTATGGTACTGAATCAATGTACTTTGGCACTTGAAAATAGATATGTTATTCATGTCAGTAAAGCACAGATCAGACTTTCTTATTACTTTCTACGTTTGTTAGCTATCTATTCTGTCTTTGAACATCAGATTTTCAAAAATCGAGTTAAAAAAAAGGAAGTTATCTGTTCGAATTCATTTTTTTGTTTCAAGAAATTATAATTCAAACATACATGTGTTTTTTGAAGAAACGAGTTTTTTTTCTTCTACATAAGCTCTTATAAAAAAAACGTACGTTATAAACAGCTCATGCATGTATAATTCTTTTGTCCTCTAATAAATTAAATTGTTGGTGTGTTACAATTAGACCCTATTTTCACGAGTTAGTAATTTTAAACATTACATTATCGTTTATGCCTGTTTTCCACCAGTAAGATATTTCAAGAAATAACGTTTACAGAACTTTTAAGAACTTTAAGTAAAATTTCGAAAGTATTCTTGTGGCAAGTACTTTTGCTGTTACCGTTTTGCGCTACGTGGCTCTTGTTTATATCTATACTGACGTTCATGGCTTCCGTGGCACAGTTGGTTAGTATAGTCAACTGTTATCCGAAGGGTCGGTGGTTCGACCCCATGTAGGTCTTCAGAAGTCTTTTTCGAATTTTTAAATATGTCATAGAATATTTCGATTTTGGATTTTTGCAAAAGCAAGAAATACATTACAACCGGCTTTTGGTTTTTCTCCTCCGTTTTTTTGTTACTGTCTAAAACTAGCGGTTTTTACATTTCAGGAACATATAGTTCTGTGGCGCAGTTGGCTAGTTACACGCTTTTTTTTTTATAAGAACCAGTAAAATCTGACCTGAGGCTGGCTGTTCTTATTTTTTTGGTCTTTTTCAGCCTGAATTGTTCTTATTTTGTTCTTATCTTTTAGAACACAGTTTCAAATTTCAGCCTTATTTTGTTCTTATTTATGGAACTTCCACCATAAGAATAAATCTTTTTTAAAGCAACTGATAAAAAGGATGGTTGCAGTTCGGTAATAACTTATTCGCACATTTATTGAAGGTGAAAAAATAACAAAACTTCTTAACCATTTACCAGTGAGAGAATTCACATCATGAATTGTTCTTATTCTACACGAAAATTGAGGCTCACACTGTTCTTAATTTTTGGAACAATGATTTGAGCCTCAGGTTGTTCTTATTTTGTTCTTATTTTTTGGCCAAATCTGAGGCTCGTGTTCTTATAAAATTGTTCTTATAAAAAGAAAAGCGTGTACTCGGCTGTTAACGGAAAGGTCGGTGGTTCGAACCCACTTAGAACGTGTAACATTTTTTTGTCGAATTTCATAAATGTCATAACATTTTTCATTTTTCATGCTTCAACAGATTTTGCAGAAATCTTTCTGCCCGTAAGGGCATCTTGTTTTCAGATTATCAAGCCGAAGACGAATGATCTTTGCATAAGGATCCAGAAAGTGCGCTGAAAAAACAGACAAAATAATTTTTATGAGGTATTTTTTGATTGAAACAAAAATAATATCGTAAAGTGTTTGAGATTAATTATGTATTTCCCCATAGGGCAAAATATGTGTTAAAACGGGAATTTTCCTTCTCCTTCTTCTCTGTTCACTTTTATAGCCGCGGTTCAGTATTGAATTTTCGCCTAGCCAAAGTAGATAAGAATAGAGTTTAGTGTACAGTGAAATAGTACGCCATTTTTCAGTCAGTGCAGATGAAAAGTGGAAGATTTTTGCTTTTTTCTGCCAGCTTTTAAAATGATTCAATAGATAAAACGTTAAATGATGGAAATAAATCGTTTTAATTCAGTGTTGTCTTGAAAGGTTTTGTATTAAATGAATGTGTAAAAAACAGAAACAATACATACCGATGTAATGTGATGTGAACTTTCTCTCTGATGTACGGGAATTTGCCATCACCAGTATGTCATTAGTAAAACAACAGCTGCTATTTATCATTGTGATTCGCCTAACAACATATGGAGATAAACATGCTAAAGAATTTAGCTTAGTTTAGATTTAATTAATGATGTTTTCAATAGGTAGTTGGAGTTATTCATAATTAATTTTTTTTCATGAAAATAAAATCAGCATGAGACTTGTATCATGGGGAGAATCAGCTTATAATAAAATACAATCGACAACCAATAGGTATGCTTATATTTGAAGAATCTTTTGTTTGGGAAAAGGAGTTGTCGAAACTGCTATTATGAAGCTATACGTTGGCAGTTTTAGATATATTCTGTGAAGATTAAGTCAGTTGACAGTTTTTATATATACAAGACGAATTGTAAGTGAAATTGATTGACTTCATAATAAGTACAAAATATGTCCTTTTGTGGTATTGAATTCAATTCCACCCTGATGTAAGTAAGGATAAAATTTTTATCTCAGTACCAGGTTGATGATAATTATATACCATTATACTTATTCGGTGAAATGATTAATTTTTTCTGACCGTTATCAATGTACACACAATAATTAATAAACTTGCAACTTTGGGGAAATATGTAGTCGCATTTTTGCGAATCTTGTTTGTTTATCGTTTGTTTCTTTTGTTCTTTTGGCTCTGATGTATATGCTCTTTTGATATGAAATACGTATTCTGGTTACAGCTCACATACATGCATAAATAAATATTTTTTTAAGCCAATCAAAGCGTAAGAAATTCTTTATTCGCCGCTTTGATTGGTTGCCAACATCGAAGAAACCGAAGCAACCGAAAACCGTTAGTTACTTTGTTGCCATTTTTATTCACGACGAACTGGTGATGCGAAGTTTATGTTTATTTTACTTATAAAAGTAACCCTTATTAACTGAAGATTTACATCAAATTCAATATAAAAACAATTCCGGCAAATGAAGAAGTCTGATTTATGTTTTTTAGCGAAATTTCAGTGGAAAATAAACAAGTGTTAACCAGTGGGAAAAAGTATATTTAGTACATATTTGCAGTAGAAAATATGCTGTAAAGTAAAGAGAGTTTTCAGGTATTACATCACATTCATCATAAAAACATTGCTGGGGAACTAAGAAACCAATTCCTTGCCTTTAAGTGTATAAAAATAAGGAGAAAGGATATTTTAGTATGTGGTTGCAGTATAAAAAAGTCCGCTGGAAAGAAAATAAAGTGTTAATAATTTGCATAAAGGTATGAAATATAGAAAGTAAAGAGTTTAGAAGTGTTTGAAAATGGTTGTAGAAGATGTTGTTTACTAACAGGATCATGTGAATTGGTGTTGAAAGGTATCCTCTGTTGTTTGATGTTAAACAAAAGTTAAAATAGCGTATATCTGTTTAGTTGGAACACTGTTAGTATGGTGGATAAATGAAGAATGAAGGGTTTAACTGTTGTATTTTTTTTATCCGAGGAGATTTGAACTGAAATTAAAAATTGTTTCGCAGATGTGAATGTTTGCATTGGTTAAAGACTCTTTAGCCATATACTTTGGGGAAATATATAGTCGCATTTTTGCGAATTTTGTTGGCAGTTAAAATCAGGTTTTAGTGACAATTGACAATTCCTTAACAAAGACTTCATGGGTGCAAAAATTGTTTGTCATTTTTTAAAAATAGCAAATTATTCAGAGTAGATCATTCAGTTGACATCTTAAAATTTCTCTTTTAGATATAATATGGATGTAGAAAATCCAGATTGGTGTTGTTTTGGTACACTTCAAATGACAGCTGACCACCGTAAACCACCTGTGACATATCATTCATGGCTAACGGATAAATTAGTGAATTTTGATGCCTATGAAAAATGCAATGGGTTCAGTCACATCACGACAATAGAAAATGCCTTAGAAATTGTCAAACAAGGTCAAATCAAGCTGTCATTTGTCAATGATTTTTCTGTGGTGAGTAAACATCCAGCAGTGCATCCATTGCGTGATGTAAAAGTTGTGTGGTTGTCACCAAAACCCTGTCAACCAGATAGTAATGATGAAAGTAATCGCTATGGGAATGTAAAGTTCAGTATCACCAATAATTGGAACATGGATGACTTTCACTTTTATTTGATAGAGTATTTGGACTATCAAGTGGAAAGAACGGTGAGAGTACTGATTTCTCCTATCCACAATTATCCTCTATGTAAATTTAATCCTAGGAGTCAAAACCAACCATTGTGGATTCAAAACGGTTTTCTGCATAAACCTACAAGATACACAGGTTGGAATGGCCAATACCAGTGGGTAACTGTCGAAGTTATTTTCGATTGGAATCCTACTGACTATATAGCCTCCATGACATACGTACCTTGCAATAATCCAAGACCGTATTTTGAACAAGGAGAAATGTTAGGCAAAATTCCAGCTTTTAATGAAGAAAACTTGCTTGGGTATTTGTTCTATGTTTACCTGGTATATGAGAAAAATGAATTAAACCACAATAGATACCAACATGAATTAGATGAAGCGCAGATTAGGAGTGTCATTGATGCTATTGCAAATGTTCAGTACAAAGATTATTTTGATGAACTAACACCGTTAGAACCTGGTAGTTATGAAACTGCTGATGATTTGGTACAAAAGTTGAGTTTTTGCGAAGCTTTTACGAAGGCCTGGCCCTATGATTTTCCGGATAAAAATGATATGCAGAAAATATATTGGCATTTTGTGATAGGAAAATCAATTCCTGCTATAAAAGTGTGTATTGAAGAAATTCATAAAAGAGTGGCATACACCAAGAAATATGTAAAGTATTGGCAACGTGATTTTAACTTTGTTATGGAGACATTTTTTAAACATTTTTGTCGTACTGAATCAGAAACATTAAGAAACAATTTGATCAGGTTTGTTAGAAACGTCTAGCTGTAGCTGTTTTGTCAACTTTCACTGCTTGAAATCGCCTAAAGGCAAACCAACATCTAGATTTCTGTTAGTCCAATCATATCCCTCAGATAATTACTTATATTTCAATTTGAAAGATCAGACTGGGTTCACCAACTTTAGCAATAGCATATCAACATCATGTAGCTTGAGAGTAAGTCAAAACATATGTGGGAGAATTGGACAGCATAGTATAAGCCGCTACGTAAATTGTGTGATGATCACTGAAGAGAATTTTATTACATGGCATTGCCTCACAGTATGATGAAGAGCTTTCTGATAGCACTATGTGTCACAATCGACACTGTTTGCCACAAACCTAAAACTTAAGATCGCATAAATTTCAGATCATCTGCGATATAGGTCATCTTGGGTTTCTGCGGCATTTTGAACATCCTTCTGTGAGGATTTGAGATGCGTTATGAATATCTTGACCTATTACACATTGTAAAAATATGTTGCTACTCCTTCTGACATAATCTTGGATTTTTAGTACATATGATAACATGTGTTTGGGATGTTTTCGGTTTTTCGGAACAATTAATTCATTTGCTCGATGAAAGCATTTTATAGTGATTTTTAATAAATAACAACGAATAATACACACTTAATCATTATTATAGTTTTATTAATGCCGATGTTGTTTATTTAGTACAAAAACTTTTGTTAATTTTCTAAAATTTTGTCACTAAAATTTCGTTTTATTATGTGAAGATGGCTTCATGTTTCGTTTTTATGCCTCTGCCGAGTTTCGATATTCATTCCATGCAACATCTCACCTGAAAGTAGCGAGTTAAAGCATATAAATTAAAAAATTAACATCATGAATATTTGACGAGTTTCACCTTGAGTTCTGTTTTCTTATTTCTCATTAGATGTCACTTTTGCTATTCTTTTTGTTTTCGGGTAAGCAAAACGTTATTTTAATGAATTTGGCTAATTCTTCAAATAACGTATACATTTGATGTCATTTCAGTATAGTGGAAGCATTTTTTTCAAAACAATAATGTAAAAAACAATATCTATATATTAATACTCAATTCTCTGTTTGTTTGTCTGTTTGTTTGTTTGTCTATCACGCAAAATGGTAGATTGAGTTGTAAAGAGATTATTTTATTGTATTTTGTGCGACGTCAGTGTGAAACCATTGTATTGAGATTGCAACGTTTATAATAATAATGATAATAACAATAATAATAATGGTATATTTCAGTATATCCAGAATTTATATTTGGCAATTCTGAAATTGCGTATATAGTATATTTGTAGCTTCTAAAAAAACAAAAATATAAACTACTATAAGCTCCTAGCAAGAGCTTTGTCTAAAAAATAATGTTTAGTTTGATTAAAAAAATCTTTGTAACTCAATGAGTTATGACAAGCCTTTGGTAGTTCATTGAATATGCTTGAAGCTTCAAACTCAAAGAAGCATGAATGTTCGAGGTTCGACGTAATTTCGTACCTCTAATCTGTTCATCTCTTAACGGACGTTGAAGAATGTTCTCGTCTTTTTCCATTGGCAAGAATTTCGGCCAATCGTTCTTATTGATGGACTTCCAAGCCAGTTTTGCCATACTTTGTTCCGAGCGTTCTTTCATCGGAAGCCACTTTATGTCGATAACATCGGAATATCTAGCGTAACTTTTCCTGACAAAGCTGGCTGCAGCGTTTTGAACTTTTTGTTGCTGGTTAAACAGGTACGATGGGGCATTGTTGATAACTGTGTTGCCATAGTCCCATTTGCTTAGAACCAGCGAACCATTTGTTTTGTAGCAAAGAGAATCGACTTAGTTTTCGTTGCATTGATAATCAGATTCGTTTCACTTGACCATTTTTCAATTTCGTTGAAGTCAGAGTTCATGTCTTTGGTACAGCTTTCGAGTGCCGTCGGTTTCGTATGACGGTAGATACTGTACATATTGAACACATTTGGCGGTGGTGGTAGCAGCCATGTCGTGCACATAAATGTTGAAAAGGATCGGACCAAGTATACTACCTTGTAGTAAACGCATTAAATAAACATGCTCCTATAAAGAAAACCATGCCCTTTATATAACCAAACCATTAAGAAAAGCTATAATGAAACGGTCGCAGCTCGAAAATAAATACTTAAAACTTAAATCTGAGGAAAGTAAAAATCGATACAAAAAGCAAAAAAACTATTGTAGTAGACTGTATCGAAAAGAAAAAAAGAAATATTACAACAACTTGAATTTATAGGATATCACTGAAAACAAACGCTTTTGGAAAACTGTAAAACCTTTCCTTTCCGATAAAGGTACTTCTACAGCAAAAATCACTCTAGTAGAAAATAATGAAATCATCGCTGAAGACGATGACGTTGCTAGTGTCTTTAACAACTTTTTCCAAAATGCCACAAAATCTTTAAACATACAAGAAAATAAATTTTTGCTGACAAACACAAATGGTATAGTTGATCCTATCCAGACAGCAATTAAAAAGTTTGAAAACCATCCAAGTATACTTGAAATTAAAAAAAAAGTGAGAACTGAATCATGCTTCGACTTTAAGAAAGTAAGTACTATTGACATCGTCAATGAAATAGCCCAATTAAACTCCAACAAAATAGGCACTCAGGGAAACATACCTCCAAAAATCTTAAAATTAACTGCTGAAACTTCCAGTGTAGCTTTGAGAGATATCTGGAATAACCAAGTTATACACAATAGTAACTTCCCCAACGAATTAAAGTTAGCCGACATCACACCTGTCTTCAAAAAGGAAGACGCAACAAGTAAAAAAAATTATAGACCCATAAGTGTTATTCCTACAATATCAAAAATCTTTGAACGAATCATGCAATCACAACTTCTTCCTTTTATGGATAAACTTTTATCTCCGCATCTTTGTGGATATAGGAAAGGCTATAGCGCACAAACCGCTTTGGTAAATATGATTGAAACAATCAAGAAATCCTTAGACTCTAGAGGTTTTTCAGGAGCAATATTAACTGATCTCTCAAAAGCATTTGACACAATTAACTACGACCTTCTTTTGGCAAAATTATATGCGTACGGCTTCAGTTTTGATTCCTTAAAAATAATCTCTAGTTATCTAAAAAACCGTTGGCAAAGAACTAAGATCAATACAGCTTTTAGTTCCTGGTCAGAGCTTCTACAAGGAGTTCCTCAAGGCTCTGTACTAGGACCAATCCTATTCAATATTTATTTGAATGACTTATTCTTTATCTTGCCAACGTGTGATGTTTGCAATTTTGCAGATGACACAACTCCCTACATAAGTGACCTCAATTTGGAAAATATGTGCTTCCAACTTGAACATGATAGTGCCCTTCTCGTTGATTGGTTTGAGTATAACTATATGAAAATAAATACAAACAAATGTCATCTTCTAATCTTTGGCAAAAAAGTAGAACATACGTTTGTATCACTAAATAATAATATTATATGGGAAGAAAACAAAGCGATGCTTCTGGGCGTTACCCTAGATAATCAGCTTGAATTTGATAAACATGTGAAAAACATTTGCACAAAAGCAGGTCAAAAATTAAGTGCCTTAAGTCGAATGATGAAGGAACTAAACTTCCATAAAAAAAAGGTAATCCTTAAGTCTTTCTTTGAGTCACAATTCGCATATAGTCCTCTTGCCTGGATGTTCCATAGCAGAGAATCTAACAATAAAATAAACCAACTTCATGAAAGAGCACTAAGACTCCTGTATAATGATTACCATTCAACTTTTGACGATTTATTAATAAAGGACAACTCTGTTACAATCCACCACAGGAACATTCAAAAGCTTGCGGTAGAAATGTTTAAAGTAGTACGAGGGCTTGCTCATAAAACATTTGCCAATTTATTTGAAGTCAATAAACAAAACAGGTATAGTTTCCGTTTTAAAAACTACTTCAAATTACCTAATGTACACACAGAACTTAAAGGCAAACATTCAATTAGGTATCTCGGCCCTAAAATTTGGAACATAATTCCGGAGCACATCAAAAATGCAAGCACTCTAGAAAACTTCAAACATGAAATAAAATTCTGGAAACCAACAAACTGTCCTTGCAGACTTTGCAGGGATTACATTGCTAATGTAGGATTTATTTGATGATTTAATGATTTATCTGATGTTATTTTTCGGTGTAAATAGACCAATTTATGTTGTGTCTGTATATATATGTATATAATCTATATTCATATTGTAAACCGAAGTAAAATAAAGTGTTAATAATAATAATAATAATACTCCATTGGTGACGTTGAGGACGGAGGATTTTTTGTCATCAATTTGAACGTATTGATAACGATGACTTAGATAGTTTGAGATGATGAATAATGATTTTCTCGAGAAGCGTTGTGTGTGAAGTTTTTTAACTAGTGTCTTAAAATCGACTGTGTCAAATGCTTTCGAAAAATCAGCAAGGACAGCAAGGGTAATCTCACCACGATTCATAGCTTTCAGGATGTCGTTCTTGATTTTGATGCATGTTGTGACTGTACAATGTCTCTTCCGGAACCCTGACTGATTCGTTGAAAGTAGCTCCTCATTTTCAAGAAAGTTAGTCATTTGAATCATAATGAGTCTTTCGTACACTTAAGAAAGGATCGGCAAAATGGATACTGGTCTGTAATCGCTTGGTTCAGCTGGGCTATCGATCTTTGGGATTGGGCTGATTTTGGATATCTTCCATTGATTAGGAAAGACGGATTCCTTGATGGAGGTGTTGATTATGTGGCATACTGGACTGCATATCTCGTTAACACAGAGTTTCAGGTATTTTGATGGTAATTGATCATAGCCGGTTGAACAGTCGTTGTGAAGACCAACTATGGCTTTACGAACGTCAGCGTAGGAAACTTCTGCAATTGTGAACGGATTTTCGGGTTCAGGTAGTTGTTCGATAAGTCGGTGCAATACATGTTCTGATTTCGGCTTTGAGTTGAGCAGTCTTGCAGCAGTCGTGTTAAAGTGCTTGTTGAGGGTGTCAGGATCAGCATTGATCTTGTGCGGGCATGGTTTCAAGATACGATGGATAGTTGACCAAACCTCCTTCGGCCGCTTGGAAGACAATGCTTGTCTATAAAAGTTAGATTTGGCTAGTCTAATAAGTCTTTTCAGTTCGTTTCGAGCGTTTCGAAAAACAACCCAATCTACGTCAGATTGTGATGAGTGACATTTCATTCGAAAGTGGTCTCTTTCTTTTTGCTTTTCATTAATATTAAGATCCTTTAACCACGGGGCAGGCGGACGGGTAATTTTTTGTTTGATGAGGGGGGCTTGTCGATTTAACCAGGTGGTAAACAGGTCGTTAAAGGTGTCTAGTTTTTGTTCCGATGTATCGAAAGCATAAACAAGATTAAAAGGTAGCTGTTCGACTTCAGCTTTGAACAAGTTCGAATTTAAGTTCTGTTCGATGCAGATGTATTTAAAACTCGGCTCAGAACGTGGCTTGCAAGTTACAAATTACAAAGGCAGCATCGTGGTCACTCATCTCGTCACAAGGGATAACGTCCTCATGGGTGACTTTCGGGAATGTGGGTATGATATGATCAATACAGGTCTTTCCTTTTTGTGTTGGTTTTGTTATTTGTTGCCGTATTCCAAGACGATCAAGCGTTTCTCTGTAATCGTCGGCAACGTTGTAGTTATGTTTTAGAACGTTGATGTTAGTATCACCCGTGATGACGATAGGGTCGGACCAGATGTTGTGGACATAGGAAATCAACGCTTCAAATCGGAACTTGGTTGATAGAAAACGGCAAGAAGGAAAGGACTGTTCTTACCCTTCACTTCAAACCATTGATGTTCGTTGGTAGGTTCTTTCTTCCCGATCTCGGCTATCATTTTGTGTTTGACTCCGTCTTTGAAATAAGCACCAACTTCTCCGCCACATTGTGCAGTTCTGTTGTTACATTTGAACAAGACGTAACCAGAGAATGTGAGCGAGTCCGGGGTTTTCAACCAACCAGGTTTCTGAAACTGTTAAGTTGTCGAACTGGTGTCTCATAAGCATAGCCTTGAGTTGAGCGGTTTTGCTTTTGATAGATTGGATATTCAGGTGGCCAATACTCTAGAGATTTCTGTTTGAGTTTAGGATATCGAGCTGGTCTGAAACATTCATTGGTTCAGGAGCAGCATTTACGTTAACAGCTTCAGGCAGCAAGTAACAGTCAATATTCGCGTTATTAAATGATAGTTCAGTTAGCAGACAATTATTACATGTCCACAAAGAGTGTTTTTCAGTAAAGTTTTTGACATTTTGATGAATAACTTGACATGTGTGGTCTTTAGACAAACCTTGCATTCCAAGTGATACAAGTTCTTCCTGACAGTTTTCTTGAAGATGGGACAAGTGAATGGACTGGGGTTCGTTTCAATATCACCAGAAATAACAAGCTGAAACCTGGTTGAATGGTTCGCGTAGATGTTAATCGGAGCACAGAATCTTCCTTTGTTGGACTGGATACGACGAGTAGCTGTCGGCTGATTGTTTTGATCTTTTGACGTTGAATCACAGCGTCAATAATCGGTTTTCCATGCAACGAAATACACCATCAGAAACAGCAGAACGAACTTCATCTTTTACAACAAAAATCAGCAAAGTTCAGCAAATTTCAATAAAAGGCTTTAATTTTCACTCTTGACGTTACGTTAGTCACGAAAAACAAACGTCTTGTCGTTAAAGAAGCCATTGCAGAGTTTATAACGTGATTATTAAAATTGTAATATCTATTATAGTAAAACACGTTTGTGTGTCACACCTTTATTTTAGAGAATGATATATATTTAGTTTTTTTAACGGTCAAATTCTGCGTTATTCGTCGCAATACCACGTAGAGGCAAAAGACACTTTTTACGATTATTATTTGGGGAAACCCCGCCGCTGATCGTTTTTATTGGCTAAGAAAGGAAAACTCTTAAAATTCGATGTTTTAATGGGTTGACGAAATAGGAAACCTCAAAGCAACCGAAAAACCGTTAGTCAGTTTGTTGCCATTTTAATTCACGACGAACTATTGATGCAAAGTTTGGTGAGTTTATTTATGATTATCTTACTAAAGTTAACCTTTATTAACGGAAGAGTTACATTATATTCAACATAAAAACAGTTCTGGCAAATGAGGAAATTTGATTTATGTGATTCAGTGTGACATGGTAGTGTTCTCAAAGAATTATTAACGAGTGAGAGAAAGTATATTTAGTACATGTTTATGTGGAAAGTAAAGTAAGTAAAGTTAAGTATAGAAAGTTTTAGTGAAAAAACTAGTGCTGGGGAACTAAGAAATCAGCAAAGAAATATTAACGAGGAAAGAAAGTATATCTATATATTAATACCCGATTCTCTGACTGTTTGTTTGTTTGTTTGTAAGTCACGCAAAATGGTAGATTGAGTTGTGAGCGAAATTATTTCGAAGCAAATACATTGCAACCCCAATCGAACGTGACTTTTTTTGGCTGATGAAATAATAGGAATAACGTTTTGTTTCTATTATTATTGTTAGCTTTATATTCCAAGGACTACGTTGACTACGTTGGCTTTGAAAACAATACATCAACTAAATACAAAGAAACTAACTGATTAAACAGTTTGGACAAAAAGCAGCAGCGGCAGAACGTGGCAGCATGTTTGCCAGTGTATCCTAATGTATCCTTGCCTGACTGTCTGTAGCGGGTAAACTTTTTTTCGAGCAATCAAAATGTTAAAAAACCGATAGTTAAAAAAAGGGTATCATGAAACAAAATATTTTTTTTGCTTTTCTTTTAATAATTTAATTTCTTTTTTTAATTGTTATGCGCTTCAGATCGAACGTTTTTTTTATTCACTTTATTCATTTAGCACGTGCCTTTTTTTCTCTCCTCCCGTGTGATCTTTTTAAGAAGAGAAACGATTTCCCCCTTACGTTTGATAGAACCCATGTTAGAGCGCGTAACTTTTTTAAAACAAAAGCTAATAAAAAGTTGAAGTTTTCTCTTTCTACGTTTTGAGTGTATTGTTACACTGATAAAAGAGTGGTTTTACCAACTGGTTACCCGACTGGGATACCCTGAAAAAACGTCAGGATGCGCAACTGACTGCACACCAGATTTTGCGATTGCCATTTCATTAAATGTTTTTTCATTAACTCAACGCAGGCTGAACATGAGCGGCGAGCGACGCCGCCTCGGCGGCTAGTCTATATATTAATAGCCGATTCTCTGTTTGTTTGTTTGTTTGTAAGTCACGCAAAATGGTAGATTGAGTTGTGAGCGAAATTATTTCTTTTTGTGTGTGCGACGTGAGTTCGAAGCAAATACATTGCAACCCCAATCGAACGTGACTTTTTCTGGCAGATGAACTAATGGGAATAACGTTTCGTTTTTATTATTATTGTTAGTTTTATATTCCACGTTGACTTGGCATTGAAAACAATACATCAACTAAATGCAAAGAAACTAACTGATTAAGCATTTTGGACAAAAAGCAGCAGTGGCAGAACGTGGTAGCATGTTGGGTTTGCCAGTGTATCCTAACGTATCCTTGCCTGACAGTCTGAGACGGGTGAACACTTTTTTGAGCAATCGAAATGTTTAAAAACCGTAGGTAAAAAAAGAGTATCATAAAACAAAATATTTTTTTCCATTTCTTTTAGTAATTTAATTTCTTTTATTTGTTAAGCGCTTCTGATCGAACGTTTCTTTTATTCAGTTTATTCATTTAGCACATGCCTTTTTTCTCTCCTCCCGTGTGAACTTTTTAAGAAGAGAAACCATTTTCGCCATGTTTGATAGCATCCATGTTAGAGCGCGTAACTTTTTTAATACAAAAGTTAACAAAAAGTTGAAGTTTTTTCTTCCTATGTTTTTTTAGTGTATTGTTGTACTGATCAACGATTGGTTTTTAAAAATAAACAAGATTCTCAAACTATATATTTCCCCAAAGCTGCAAACATTTTATCAGTTATTGTGTGTACATTGATAACCATGAGAACAATGTATGATTAAATAGTTACAGTATAACTATTATCGACCTGATACTCAGATTGAATTTAATACCACAAAAAAAACTTACTTTGAATTAATTATGAAATGAAGTTGTTCACGGTCAAAAGATAAGGTTTGTCATAGAATTTTTTGCTGATGAGTCAAAAAGTGACTGAGAAGTTACTATGGACACGTAGCTCAAAATTATAAGACCTAAAAGCGACTTTTATTTCCCCTTAAACAACTGCATTTCAACAACACCAATCAATGTGTAAGACAATTTCAACATAATATAATATGTATGATCTTCATTGGTGCAGAAGCTTGACAAGTTTCCTATCTTTTAAACCATAAAATCACAGTAAACAATGTAATTTAACAGAACATTTGCTTTTGTTAATAAATTAATATTGCTTTTGTTAATAAATTTGTTAATGATAAAATTATCTCACAACATTATACAATCAAATTTGTATATATACAAGTTTTCTGTACAAAAGAAGAAAAGAAAATTCTTAAACCCAATTTTGATACCACAGTATACTTTCGGGTAGACATATAAGCAAATAACTACCAAAAGTAATCAAAATCTTTACTAAGAAATATTACGTGTAACATTTCAAATTAGGACAGAATAGTTATTTTCATAAAAAAGATGGGCTTAAAGTGACAATTTATAAAACTAAATTCAAGTATTCTGTTCAAAAAGATATGCTCACACTCATTGTTTATTTCGTGGTAAAAATGACCTTCATATATAAATCCAAAATGGAAAAAACAAACTTTGATAGTGAAAATACCTATCACTTCATAGCTGAAAGTGGAAGTTCGTTTTCCGGCTTGATTTAATTTACAGACTGTCATTTGTATTGTGTTTTGATTTACGTTCGTTTTTCGTACAGGAAAATTGACAGTTATGACAGTTACAGTTATATATTTAAATTTTTCAAAATAAAATATATATATATATATATGATATACAGTATCAAAACAGTATACGTGACCATGGAATTCATCCATAGTGAACTATGTTTCTGTTGTTGGATTAAAAATAACTATCCAGGGAAGTACACTCGACCAGATTCGTTCAAGTTATTATTATGTGTCTCAATCCTGTGTTTTGAAATATTATACGTAAGCGGTTCTCCGAACTTCTTATTGCATACACGACATCACGTTTTTACTTGCTGTTTTTTGTATGTACTTTTTGAATTCACAAACTGGTTGGACTGGCTGTTCCCCACATGAAAAGAGTTTCCTTTATGGCTGGTACATCGTGCTTTCAGTTCAGTTAGGCTACATTAATATCAGGATGTAAAATAAAAATAAATCTTCAGCCTGGCTATTGATTATGAATTTTCACCTTTGCACTGAAACCACAGCTTCAATAGTTTGCTGTTCGAAGCAAATTAATTACCAATGATGTTTGTTATCAACAAAAACAAAACATCATTGATTATATCAATTTTTTCTGGTTTTTTCACGTTCATTCAAAAGTTTTTACAAAGCTTTCTAAGACAACACTCAGCTAAAACGATTCACTTCCATCATTTAACATTTCATCTATTAAATCATTTTAAAAGCTAGCAGAAAAAAAGCAAATATCTTCCACTGCTCATTTGCACTGACTGAAAAAAATGGCGTGTTGTAGATTAGCCTCTATCCTTATCTACTTTGCCTAGGCGAAAATTCAATACCGAACCGCGGCTATAAAAGTAAACAGAGAAGAAGGATTAGGAAAATGCCGATTTTAACATATATTTTTCCTACGTAGAAATATATAATAAGAAACACATACTAACATTATGAATTGGTATTATTGAGAGGTATCCTCTTTTCTTTGAAGTTAAACTAAATTTAAACTGGAAGCGTCATGGCCTCAAGTTTTCGCATCATTTTTCCCAAAATAGGACTTATGGTTCACATGGAGGATAAAATGATATTTGATAGAAGTGAACCAAAAGAGAAGCTGTATCGTATGAAGACTTTCACCTTTGTATTGATCTCAACACTATTAAATCTATTAGATACAGGTCAAACTTAAAAACTGAAGACATGGTCTATTTATGATCAAATCTCCTACAGTCACTGCCAAATTTAACATCGGGAGCTTCCAATTGTTTTTTGTGCAAACCTTCCTAATTTCACCAGAAAATGTGAATTTGGTGACATATTTGAGTGAACATTGCATAAAATTGTTCATAACTTGGATTGGCAAGAGCAGTAGAAACTTGGCCATTTCAAAGATCTTAATCCATGACAGTAAACAGGATAACAAGAAGATAAAAATTATATTGTACATAACTTAAATCAACATTCTATACTAATCCGCAATCGTAGAGAGTGAATAGATTTTGTTGAATTTTACGGTCAAAATCTTCTTAATCGTGGCCATATAGCGGTACTTAGTCCATTCGCTAATGGGCTTATATACCCAAATAAAAAGACCGAAATGAAACCTTTTCGTACTGTATCAAAATTAGGGAAAGATAGTTTTGAACAAGGGTCTTACATATGGGGAAGCCCCGGCGCTGATCGCTTTATTGGCTAATAAAGGAAAGCTCTTCAAATGCACTATTTTGATTGGCTGGCAAATTCTAGCAACGGAGTTCTTTAATAAGGTTCTTCATTTCAGTTGCTCTTTTGAACGTTTTGTACAAGAAACAGGAAAGTCTTAATATTTTTTTTCATGATAGCTTTTCTTCTTCCATTTTCATTATTCTTCCAAATTTCTTATATCATGAAAAAGTGCTTTTTAAGCTTGACACAGCGCAAATTTTTGAAATATCTTACAACCTTCAAATTTTCCAAGCATTTATAAAAACTGTGCAAGTTCATTTGAAACGTACTTTAATTCAGCCGTTCATTGTCGCAGTCGCATTTAAAATGTCAGCAGACTTTCTTGCTTTCAGGAAGAAAGTTGGACAAATTTTGTCCGAGCTCCAAGGCGTGCTCCAAAAGGAAACTTGGCGCTATTCGAGTTTCGATGTTTTTCCGCTGACACTGCAAGAATTTAACTTTCAATAATGGTAGATCAAAGCTGAGCCGAGGAGGAGAGAGAGAGAGAGAGAAAGAAATTATATTTTTGCTTGTTATATCAGTGGCGGATCTAGAGGCATGTCGATAGCATAGCAATCTAACAATAAAAGAAAAGCGTTCAAATAATCCCATTGGTAATATAGATTGAATTCACAAATTATATTAATGCTCTCCTATACAAATTTCGACATACCTGTATCATATCTTTAATAGATTTTTCCTGTGAAATTAATTTGGTTTAGTAGATTAATGATGTTTGGTGCTTTTTCTGTTTGTCTGAAAGCTATTTTGTGTTTGTTTTGTTTGCTTCAATATGGTTATTATAGTAATGCTTCACTGTTTTTTTGTATTGAAATCTTTTTTTCTGTTAGGTTAGAAAATAAGGTGTATTTAAAAAACCATTAAAGAAATGAAACTCATGGTTAAATCATGATGTTGATGAGAGGGTCAGTGAAGTGAAGAATTAATTATGTATTTCAGAAATTCATAATTATATATTATAATTATATATACAATATATATATATAACTGAATGTGGACTGTGGATAAAAAGCATTGATTGCTGGATGGATTTGACTTCACTTCAATTTTGCCATGTTTACACATGATATCGTGTTATGGTAGTGGTTTTCATACCATTTCTGGGTGTGTACGTTTTTAATATTATGATTTCAGTCAAAAGTAGGGCATTTGAAAATGCATTTCGTTGTTTCAAGTATTTTTATAATTTTTGCTGTTTGAGCATCAAATATGAAATCAACAATGTAAAGTATTGACAATATATTTTGAAACTATTATTTAATCTTCAGGTCTAAAACATATAAGTTAAAACCGTTAAAAAAACCCATATCTATACAATAATAAAAGTCATCTCACATCTCTCTACATCCACTATACATACAACAACTAAACAAAATTGGCTAGAACAAATTTTGAAAATAAACGAATTCCAATAACTATATTTTAATTGTTAACGTACGACTCCGGTATATATCTTTTGTATTGATCTCAGGCTTTAAATGTTCCATAAATGGTGCTTTCCCACTGGTTATTTTGTTTATTTTGCTGTTTGGTTGTGTATTCTAGGTTAAAAGTCCATTTAGAAGCTGTTTTCAGTTTAGCTCCAGTTATGAGTGAACCCATATTGACTCACAATGTTTGTTGTTATAGACTGGCCTATTAGCTTACAAATTCTTTCCTTAAATTAGTATATAGTTTTAATTAGCATTTTAAGGATAAATACATAATTTTCTGTTTGTTTATTTTGTTTATTGTCAATATTGTAATAGCATGTTCAAGTTTTCTTATACAATTGAAATCATTTTCTTAAGATAAATAAAAAGTATATACATAAACCATTAAAGATATGAGAAACTCATGGTTTTCTATCATGAAGTTAATGGTTTGGGGAAGAGCAGATTATATGTTAATTTCAAAAGTTCATTAATGATTGCTGCTCATTGTAACATTGGCACAAAAGAAATAATATAATTGAAGGTATCAATTAGTTTTTAATACATATTTTAATATTTATAATATGAGTTATATACTGGGATGTTGTATGATTGTTGTATAATAGTTTTGCATTATTTTGGTTATGATCTGTTCTACCTAAAAGTGAATTGTTCATTTTCTGTTATTTTGTTTATTGGTCCCATTGTAAAATGATGATTCAAACCAAAATCTTCATCTACTTCATGCTTTCTTCTCTTATTAGTAGGAATTATTGAGATAATCTGAAGTCTCTCAAGACAAGCTCTATTTAAAAATACATAATTAGAGCTAAAATGTACAACAGACAGTCTGCACACATTATGCCATTAATTGAATACTGAATTTTGACTAGTGGGACCTGTAACTGTCAGATAAGAACTAATATGCGTAGCAAGAGGATTAATACCGCTTACCTTCTGAAATGAATGCTTAATTCTCCTAGAATAAAAAGAGTTTTAAAAAGCTAACTTGCAATAAGATTTCAGGGCCCTAAATTCATAATTTACAGCTCCCATCACTTCCTAGATAGATGGTTCATCTTGCCAACGAGACTCATGTGTCACTAACGTTGCCCAAATTCAAATCCTGTATTACCCCTTGTAAAGAGAACTTATTGATCCATAAGAAAAAGCCACTTTGAACAAGAACATTGTGTCTACTCCTCTAATTGTCTGTTCAAGTGAGTATGTCTTGATTTGTGGTCAGAATTAACCTTTTGGAATTAAGAACATAGATGATATTCACTGATTTTGGATTGTACAATAGTTATTTTTGTTTTATTGGCTGATCTTGATTATATATATAATAAATATTTTTGTATTTTCCATTGTAACTGACTACTTGATAATGGCTGTTTCACTTTCAAGGCGTCTTTGTCAAAATATAATACACATATAAACTGGTGTTGTTTATTTTTTTACACAGATGTAGCCAGGAGACCCATCTACTCTTAGCCTACGTGAGTTCTTTATTTAAGTTGTCAATATATATAATTAATACGAAATAACATGTTCCTGAGAAACTAAGTTGCTTTTTAAATTTTTTTTTATATCATGTAATTTCTTTCACTCAGACAGGAGAGCTCCTTGATTCTTCTTTTTTATCAAGAAGCTATCATATTATAGTCTTTAAGTTTTTCATTTATTAATGTTTCAGCCATATTTATTTCATCTAATTATTCATAATGTTAATGCTGTTGGTGTAACAGTTGTATTTAAACCACCAGTTTTTTAAATTTTGAATTTGATTTTCTTATACTGATTTCTCGACTGTCAAGGGTTGAATCCAGCTACTTCTTGACTTTGAGAGAATGTAGTTGGGTCTCCAGGCCAACACGGATGATTCAAATTTAGTTTTGTACTTACGTTGTATATGTATTTAAAGCCAATGTTAATTTATGTAGAACATTTACTAAATTTCTATATTATATTCTTAAACTTCCATTGTATTACAGTTCCTCTTCCCTTTCTGTACACTTCATGACAGCTGTATACCCTTCCTGAAAGAATGACATAATCACAAACAAACACAAAATAATTGTTGAAACAAATTTCTTCATATGTTTCTTTATTGTATCGATAGATACAGTAAAATGGAACAAACTCAAGGAAATAGTGAAAGTAAGTCAAGAGTACGTTGTATAATTTAAATTGTTTTCCTTTTTTACTTAGTTTTTCTTGGAAAAACTTTATACATGTGGTGAAGTTTTAGGTAAATCTTATTTTGATGAATAACATTGATTCAATGGAATATTCTTAAACTGAATTACATAATTAGTTATGTTTGTAAATATTGTATATCGTAAATTATAGTAAATATTAAAGTAAAAGGACAAAATACTGATTGTGTAAATACTTCATAGGATGTCATTTACTTAATATGAACATTAAGCATTAGAAGGAATATATAAGAAAGTTTGGAAAGTACTATTCAGTATATAACTTATGACAATTTCTTATAGTCTGGATTTATCAATAGCAATACGTTAAGAAGGAAACAAGAAAGAAGATCTTTGGAAAGCCTAAAGACCTCAGTAAATATCATTGATGTCATATTAAAATTCATCTGAAATGATTTAAATTTTTGTCAGTTGTTTATTGTTAATTTCAGGATGGTATGAAACAGACAAGACAGTGACAAATTAACTGACACTTTGACATGACCCTATAAAAAGTTTGTACAATTAAAGACTGAGTGAAAGAAATGGGGGAATACTTATTTACTGACTTTAATTGATTAACTAGCCGCCAAGGTGGCGTCGCTCGCCGCCCATGTCCATCTGCTCTGTATCACTGTATCAATAAACGTCAAATTTCCTTATAAACGGCTCGTACAACCAGAAGCAGATTCGAAGTCACAACCTCTGGTAAAACCAATCTTTTATCAGTGTAACAATACACTCAAAACGTATAGAGAGAAAACTTCAACTTTTTATTAACTTTTGTTTAAAAAAAGTTACGCGCTCTAACATGGGTGCTATCAAATGTAAGGGGGAAATGGATTCTCTTCTTAAAAAGACCACACGGGAGGAGAGAAGAAAAGGCACGTGCTAAATGAATCAAGTGAATAAAAAAAACGTTCGATCTGATATAAAATAAAATAGATTAAAAGAAATCGATTAAAGACAACTATTATGACAAAAGCAAAAAAAAATATTTTGTTTTATGATATTTTTTTTTTACCTATAGGTTTTTAAACATTTTCATTACTCGAAAAAAAAGTTCACCCGTCTCAGACAGTCAGGCAAGAGTCATTGGCAAAAACCGAACATATGCTGCCACGTTCTGCCACTGCTGCTTTTTGTCCAAAATGTTTAATCAGTTAGTTTCTTTGTATTTAGTTGATCTACTGTTTTCAAAGCCAAGTCAACGTGGAATATAAAACTAACAATAATGATAAAAACAAAACGTTATATTCCTATTAGTTCATCAGCCAAAAAAAGTCACGTTCGATTGGGGTTGCAATGTATTTGCTTCGAACTCACGTCGCACACAAAAAAAGAAATAATTTCGCTCACAACTCAATCTACCATTTTGCGTGACTTACAAACAAACAAACGCACAAACAAACAAACAAACAGAGAATCGGCTATTAATATATAGATTCATAGCAGCTTGAACACAATTTTTCAAAGAGTATAGGCTGTCTATAACTTGTTTGTATTCTTTCTTATGCAGATGGCGAAAATTGGGAAAAAAACAAAAATGCCAGTTGCATTTATTGCATTTTCTGAAGGAAAGATTGTTGGACATGTATGGAATTGAAACTAAGAGTGAACTGACTAGCACGGCATTCATTGTAAAGTTATGTCTTGTAGTAATGATTATTAACTTACTTGAATTGGTGTTGTGATAATACTAAACATTTATTGACAGTTTTTAAAAACTAAAATCTTTTGTTTACAATTTACCTTTATTCTAATTAAATAAGTCCATGAAAAAGAGTAAAGGGCTGCCTGTGTATATAATATCACAATTTACATTTATATCTATCTTTTTTGTCTGTCTTGGGCTTTAAAGGTTCAACATCTGCAATGAATTCATTTGTCAATAACAAAGACGTTCAGAAAATCTTTTTGGACTGCATGTCCCAAACTGGAAACAGTGAAGGTACATATCATAAGCCTTTATTTGACTTGGTGTAACTTGATGGTTAGTTGTATTCTTAAAATTTATTTTGGATGTGGCAGAGATAAGTTATGAAAGGGAATTGGAGGAAGATTTTAAAATGCCCATCGGATGGAAAGAAATCAATGTGCATAAAAAAAGGGAGCTCATAGCAAAAATACTGAAATGGCAAAGTAAGATGTTTTAACAATAATCATAAAATTAACTTTTAATATATACTTAACTTGTCAATGTTTGAAGGGGTTATCAATTCCATAATAGTGCAGATGTTTATTTTGAACATTGTTTAAGGCGACGGTCAATTTAACTGGAATAATCTTGGTCCTAAGCCAAAGTGGTGGCCATCTGATATACCATTCCATTCACCGACTGCTAAAATTGAACGACCATCAGTGCATTCACTGGATGAGATTCTCGCTGCATTTGTGCATCACCAAGCAAAGGATTCTTTTGTAAGTTTTTTAAAATGGTTCAAAGTCCTTTTCATAGTAAACATCTTTCTGAAGTGTGTTAACTAACTATAATATTTTTCAAATTATTAAAATGTTCAACAGAAAGCCATTTATAGGAATTATTCAAAGCATGCGTAAATAATCGCTTTACACTTAATTAATTAAGTTTTCACTCCATTTCAACGTCTTTACCCTACCATCAACAGTTTTCTTTATCAAGCCTAAAAGTCTTGTTTCCAAACTAATACTTGGATTGTATGTACCATAGATAGTCTAACGAACATAAACATTTTGAAAGCATTTAAATAATTGGTCAACAAATTCGGAATGACGTTTTGGTATATTTCGGATTATTTAGATGAGATACATACGAGAATGAGGACTGAAACTATAAAACGTTTAAGCTTTCTAGGTATTTTTATTCGGTAATTGAAATTTTTAATTGCCCTACAACTGTTTCAGGAACTCATGATTACTGAGTCACAGATATTCCTGGATACTGCGCAAAACTTGAATTATGATGTCTTTATCGAAAGGCTGAAGGAGTTGGAAGAAACCTTACAGTTTCACATTAATTGGTTAAAAGATCGCGAATCAAATGTTGTCATAGATTTTCAGCAAGTTTCTCTCAGGTTTGCCACCTCAGTGTTGTCAATTTTAAATTCTTTGTGTTCTAGCATTGGATAATAACCATAATTATATATTATATACATTATAGACATACGCTTCACGTAAAAATATCGATCTCGTCTTTTTTTCATAACCAGCTATTTCTGTATACACTAATACCTCATTCAACAGTGATCCTTATAGTTCTAGAAAGTTCATCATCCCATCTATTCAGAAAGAGCCAGTTGATTTTCTGAATAAAGAATTCGGGAGAATTAGTCGGGTGTTGTCTTTTTGTTTATTTGGATCTGCAGTTAAATGGCAAGTGATTAAAATTCTGAGTTTGATCGGTGCAGTCCAAAACATTGGTGATCTTATAACCTTCGTAAGTCATGCGATTTATAAGTTTGAGCAAATATTGTGTCAATCAAAATTTGCCACTATTTCATTAGCACTTTCAATTAGATTCACGAAGGCGGGTGTGGTTTTACGGATACGCAGTTAAAGCAGCAGCTGCATTTCAACGATCAGCTTGCCGTCGAAGACGGTATAAAAAACACTATCGTTCGCTGTTTACAGGAAGATAATGGTATAAGTTTTTTAATGTTTTGATAGTTGTTTTTATTTCAAGAATTTACAATTATGATTTATTTTTTAAGATTTTCTGGAATGCTATGGACTATCGTGCATTTTGAACGTGGACGTGTTCGTGTACGATAGTCAAAAGGAAATAAAGGAAATTCGACATCGCCTAGTTGATCGGCAGAAGCAGCGTTGTAGTATTTTATACTACGATGATGTCATTTGCTCGTTAGTTAGGAGTAAGAGTTTGAATCCTAGACCATGCGGAATGAACAAATTCTGCAGGAGTTTTGTTGAACATGCTTTTGTATTTGTGTGCCCAGATTGTAATCTGAGTTACCATGCTGCGTGCACCAACGGAAATAATACGTGTGGGTGTGCTCTGTTTAACTGCGTGAGTGATAGGTAAGCAGAACCAACACTGACTTCGAATGAAGCATGATGACGTTTATTGTCTATAGGTCAGTGTTGCATTATAGATTTGCATGGCTTTTTGACATGGGAAAAGTTCAAAGAAGGATTCTTCATTTCAGACCAGTCATACCCGTAAGCGACTTCCTTATCAAATCTTTTTTATTGGAGGTTAGGGTTTCAATGTTACTCTCTTACCTTTCCTTTGATACTATCTAGACAATGCTTCAAAACTTGTTGCTTGGCCAAGCTATTAACTATCGTGTGGCAGTGTTGTTAAAAGAAGGCATATCCTCGTCTGAACTTATAGACGTAAATCTTTATTACCAAAAATGTTTATCAAGTGAAATAGTATGTGATCTGTTTGTTTACGAAGTTGATCCTTGTCAACAGCAGTATAAACTTGGAATTGCACAAAAGGTTTTATGAACATGCAACTTTTTAGAAAAAGTCGTTTTTAACAATGCTGGAAGAAATAATTTCATCCAATAAATCGGTTCAGGATTTAATGATTCGAAGATTTTCCGCTGACGAAAAAGAAATCACATCACAATTGTTTTATCCGTAAGTAAGTGTTGAAATGTGTTGATAGTTTCGTTTTATTGATGTTATTCATCTTGTCGTTCTTTTTCTCTGATGCTTTTCGAAGTTTGATCAGAAATTATTATTATAAGTTGTAAAATTCCTCGTGAATCAACTCAACCCAGAATTAACCGACCTGGTCATTGAACGTTTTACATGGAATTTCGCACATAAGAATCCTTGAAGAGTAAATCCAATTCGTGGATGAGCTGGGTTGTCATTAACAGTTGTGTTACTTATTTTACGTTTACTGAACTGATACAATACAAAAATCACATTTTCATTTAACTGCAAAGAACAGTGTTATGAAAACTAACACAAAATTGATGTATGTGATCGCCTTTCCACCAACAACTTTTGAGAACTTGTCGTTGAATGAATTTTTACCTCGTCACACTCGTCCTTAGTAGAATTAAACTCTCATTTTCGTTATTTTATTCGTTTATTGGTACTATACTGTATAACTCCTCGAAATGTCAAGTATTCCTATCTAGATATTTCCCATTTTCTTTATAATGAGATGTTTTTCTGTTTTCTCTCGTTTTCACGCTTACGTAGACGTATGCAGTATATTTCCTGAAATGAAAGCATTATTATCATCGGTCTCGATGGAGGGAAAAGCTTGACATTTTTAATTCTTTATTTATTACACACCGAATGGAAACCCAAGGAAATGAAATTGGAAAACTCAGCAAATGTCGCGTAAGAAAATTGGAAAACGGATCTAAAAACGAGCATTTGATTATGTGAATAAGGTAAAATTTACGGTGGCACCTTATATGTACAGTAGAACCTGGATATAAACAAAAATAAACATCAAAAGTATGAAATATTATGATGTAATTTCTTTGATAACACTTGAATATCATCAAAGAACATAGATCTCTAAATTTACATGGATATTATAATGGTATCTTTATAAAAAATGTTAGGGAAATCTTTGAAATGAGAGCACCAATAGCAGTAATAGGAAGTATCAATGCTAGAAATTTTGGAAACCACCAAACCCGAGTATGGATAGACTGCCAGATTCGGCGGTGCAGGGACAGTCATGTTGTTAGACCGTTGACAGGTCTAAACTCAAAGTGGGAAAATTTGTGATATCAGTGTTCGACTCTCAGGAAATGACCTAAAAAGGATTGATCTATAAAATTTGAGGCCTCCCATTTATGACATAAGTGATCATGCGGAACTAATGCATCCACTTGAGTTGCCCCGGTTTCTTAATAGGTCTCTAAGGAATCTGTATGCAAACCAACAAGTTGCTACTATGGAAGTCAACTCACAATGGCAAATGGAAAAAATGGATCAATGATTATCAATCAACAATATCAGATCAGACGAGCAACTTATAAAATATTAAAGTATAAAATATTAAGACATAAGAAGCATGAAACATCAAACTAAACAACACAATGTTTGACTAATGGTTGGTTTATACCTAATTGCAACTTTCGATAGCCAAAACTTTGTTACCTATAACAGGGTTGACACAGTCAGGGAAAGTCAGGGAGAAAAAGGCTTTTTTTTCACTGGTCAAGGAAAGTCAGGGAAAGTCAGGGAATTTCATAAAAAGTCAGGGAACTTTTTTGAAATTTGGTCAGGGAGAAAATTTTTAAAAGTCAATAATTTTTTTCACTTGATTTATTTCAAGAATGTCTGAAAACT
This sequence comes from Turritopsis dohrnii, assembly GCA_027922465.2. Classification (NCBI taxonomy): domain Eukaryota; kingdom Metazoa; phylum Cnidaria; class Hydrozoa; order Anthoathecata; family Oceaniidae; genus Turritopsis; species Turritopsis dohrnii. The sequence continues at coordinate 35,327 of BQMF02000010.1, forward strand.
GTAAATATTATCTGATTTATACCTAAATGACTTGGTAGTATTTCTCTATTGCTTCATATATAAGTATAGTTTTTGATACATGACCAACCTGGGAATGGTGTGCTGGTGGTAGTTTGGTGTTTGGTTTTTGGATAGGCTTTTCTAGTAATTTTTGTTTATTATTTTTAAAGGATACTATACATTGAATTCGTACGTACTGAAACTGAATTGCTTTGTGACATGATGGACCATTCATATTTATTTCCATTATGTTCCAATGTGCCTTTGCTGGTCATCATCAAACATAGCTCTTTTAGATGTTTCTTTATGTTTAGTCAATAATTACTTTAACTATATATTGTTACATACAGACTATATTATAGTCTGAAAGTTTTCGCATTTTTATGCGTAGGTATTTAAAGAAAGTATTTAAAGTAAGACAACAGTATTCACAATGCTCTTTGGTAGTGGTGTAACAAGTGTGAAAGTTACCTAAACACCTGAGTTCTTATTTACAACAATTTCTCTGTAAGGAAAGTGTTTCATATTGTTATGTTTATAGAAATTTTGATTTTCTCTTTTTATTTGAATAAGGTCTTCACAAACATCAAAAATAGTCTGAAAATCATATGGTTATGTTTGAATTGACAGGAAAGCATTATGTTTAAAGTTTTGTTGCGGAAGTTTTATACTTTAACACTTATTGATAATTACCAATGTTCAATACCTACCTGGCTATAATGATATACATTGTGTTATGTATTATTTTGACATCTAAAGTTTATCTTTTTTGTTTATATCACAAGAAAGAAAACGGATCGAATTGTAAATTGTTATATTTTTCGAACAGTAATATGGCATTAGTCAGGGGAAAACTATACTTTTTCACTGGTGGTCAGGGAAAAAGTATGGGTTTGCAAAGCCTAAAGTCAGGGAAAAATAGTACTTTTCACAGAAAAGTCAGGGAATTTTTTTTAAGAAATGCTGTGTCAACCCTGTATAAGCTTTGGGTCAAAATGTTCAGACAAAGCATTCTTTCGTGTTGCCTCAAACACAACAATGGCGGCTTACAGTGACAACAATTCTGGAGATGACGCAAATAAGTACTTGCAAAATTGAAAAACAAAGAGTGCTTGCCCGACAGTTTCTTTGCCCAATAATGTATGTAAAGGTAGGTAGTAACAGTAGATTAGATTAGATTAGGTGAGTGAACGTAGATATAATAGGCCATTACCGCAACAGTATTCACACGTAAATGAAGAGGGTGCAGGGCCTTGGTTGATGTTTATTGCAAATTTTTCTAATAACTTATAGATGCAACTGAGGTATTCCAATTCCAAATTTCATTATGTATGGAAACGAAAAAATATTAGTTGTAGGTTATAGCTTTTTGAGCTTTTGGAGCTCATTGGACAAAATTTTGACCGTTCGCTCCACAACAGCTTTTTGTGGTAAAATAAACATATTGCACATGTCATTATTCTTGTGTGAAATACGTTAACAAAACGAAATTTTACGCGACATTATTTTGGCTTGATAATGTATATGCACTACTGTTAAAGTTGGTGCTGCAAACATGTAAGAAATTAAAACACAACATTGAGGCGGATGTCATAACAGCAAAAGTTTTCGATTAATTTGTAGCAGTTATTACTGCGGACACCCAATCGTAAATTTCATAATTTGATAACTTGTTAATAACAAAGTACTATAACTGAATTGTAATCATTTATAGTTCTTTTTTAGCCTTGGAGCCTCGGGGACATAATTTGGACTATTGGCTCCACAATAGTTTTCCGTGTTAAAAATAACATTATTTGTGTATGTGTGAAGTTAACAAATCTATTTAGTGCAAAATACGAAAATTGAAAATAAAATTATGATTTTTTAACTATGCTGACGTCAGCAAGGTTTTCCGTATAAGGACATGTTTTTTTTTGAGTAGGCAGAAAATTTATATGCAAAATTTCAAAAAATCATCAAAACTCTAATAACTAAAACTAAACCCTAAAAAACCAATCTTATCTTAATTCACATATGTATTGGCAGCCTAAATGATAATACAAATCATCATGTCATCTTGGATTTAAAAAAAGATGTGATATTTGTCAATTTTTGCCCACTCAAAAAAAACATGTCCATAAGGAATATTCATTGTGTAGGATGAAAAACAGAATGTAATGGCAGTTATGTTCCGTCCTGAAAATAACAAATTTGGAGTGAATCCTGAAAAAAGCCCTAAGTAAATATTAGTAAATTTAATTTGCAAGGGTTATAGTTTCGACGTTCTATCAAGCAGAGTTATTCATCGAGATATAAATGGAAATAGCAGAATAGTTTTTGTTAAATATAGTAATCGAGAGTTTCAGAGTTTCAGGTAGTTGGCAGGCTTTGATGAGACAATTAAAGCTCTGAATAATAATAGTTTGAATTTCTAGTGGGACACTTGACACGGAATACGCACATGGTTGTACCCCATTACCCCGTTTCCTTAAAAGTGTATTTTCAATGTTCAGTCATTTTCAAATTTAGCATATCAACCTCTTAGGGGCTGGTTATATGGAAGAAATTGCCCTGTTTAGCTGGGACGGGACGTTTTAACGAGATCTCGTTATTGCATTCATTTCTTTTGTTTTATCAGATTTGGGTTATATGATAAAAAATCATGCCGCTTAAACGGGATCTCCCTTGTAGAGCCTAACCTGGACGATTTTTGCTCATATAACACCGAGACGGGACGATTTTAGATTTTATCTGAACATCAGCCGCATGCGTATGATAAATATAAATTTCAAAGCAAGCTTTATAGATGGCGGATTAAATTCTGTCCCGCTTTGCCGGGATGGTTTTTTTTCATGTAACCTCGGGACAAAGAACACCTATAAAGAATTTTTGTCCCGGCTAAGCGGGATAATTTCTGCTATATAACCAGCCCCTTACACCACTTTAATATCATAATCGTTCTCTTCCTCGTTCCCCTCGTTTTCACTATCTTCTTCATTATCATCTCCTTCACTTCCAACTGACTTGTCTACATTAACACCTGTTTCATTGCGTTCCTCTTCCAATTGAATAAGAAATAAGAATAAGAAATTCGTTTACATCACTTATGTCAGTGTAAATGTCACAGTGGGTGATTGGCTGCCGACAAAATTCGACAAAGTCTCAAAGAGCCCAAAGTGAAGTGTCCACAGAAAAAAGGCATCTGCTATTAAGCCGTGCAAATTTGACTGACATTTCAAGAAAAGATGATGCACCTGGACCTGAATGATGGTTTTTTCTCGAATGGTGAATCCGGATGAATGGGTTTGAATCCGTGTTTAAGCTCTTGGGCGTAAATCCGAGGGCTGGCTTATAAACGGGGTAAAAGGATATTTACGAACTAATGGCTTTTAAGTTAAATCCATTGACAGTCACACATGCATAATATCAATGAGAACATAAAACGAAAAGTTATTCTAAAAATTAATTTAACGTGTGAAATGATAATCATTGTTATGTTTAGCTACATGCTGTCAAGTTTCATTTTATTTCTAAACCAAAACAAGAAATTGCAATGTTTGACAAAATTCGATGTTGTCATATAAGACACTTGTGTCTTCAATTTCTTTGTTGCCGCATTCTGTTGCTCATTCACTTCAGAATTCAATTTCAACAATGACGGATAAATAGAAATGTTGTAGCCCACAGAACACGCTAGAATATGAAATATGGAATGTTTTGTTAAACTAAACATTTCTTTACTGTCACAAAGAACAATTCCCATAATTTTATTGCTTCTTTATTGTTTTTAGGATATATCATACAACTGCCACAAAGCATTGCAATGATATAGTTAGAAATGTCATTTTTTAACGATGAAGCATTCTCACTGAGAAAAGTAAACTTCTCCAATAAGTTAATGACACGTCTTGAGCTAATATATCTTTCGATAATAATTGGGGCAATGCGTTGTTGTAGTAGAGAAAACTGAATTATGGAAACAACTTTTTACATTGACTTACCAGTATGGTTCTTCCAATGAAAACGATCGGAAACAAATAACGTATTTTTGAAGTACAAGGGATCTCTGTTCAAACAATAGGCGTGAAGACCACAAGCATGATCATATACTATGACTTTTGGAGCTGTATAGATGATAATTTACATAATAATTTTAGCATTATTACAATAAGAATAAAAGGCATCATCAAAGTCATTCATTCTTATCTGCTAATATTTCGTAGAGAATCAAAAACTTTCATCTTTATCTATCACTCGCTTTTTCAATTTCATATTTTTGTTGGCTAACATACTTCACCAGTTGTGCGAGATCTTGTATAGCATCATATAACTTGATTTCTACCTTCTCTAACCTTTTTATGTAGGGAGAGGAACCATTGTAATTACATGGAACCCGAAACATTTAACAATAACAATACTAACAACAATAATATTGTAATTTGTCCAAAGAAAAAGACATAAATACCCTGAGGAAAACGGGTTTTGAATATTGTAAACGGTATGTTGGGAGATTCTTGGTTTTCCATAACTTGGTAACCATAGCAGATCCCTAAGTATCGTTAAGCAATAATTTTAGTTTGAAGAATGCAATTCATGACACAAACGAAGTGAAGTTCATAAACAAACCATGTGGGCAGTAGACAGTAAATATTCCAGGCAGCAATCTTGTGTGCCCTTTATATATCTTTCGACAAGAATCTCCTTTGTACTGAGACATGTCTTAGGCATATCTTCCGCGTTTTCGTATTACAGGAAGATTAGGAAAACTATATAATATGATACAAAATATTGAATGAGCGATTGAGAGTGAAAAGCTGAAGAGCATACTAAATAGTTGTTTCTGTGTCATACCTTCCAACACCACTTGCATTAGAACATGCGGCAGTGAGAACAATATTTTCTTCATGGAAAGGTTCATTCGCTTTCTCAATTAAATATAATATAAGGCCTTTCCACTCATATGGCAAACATGTTTCAATAGTAAGCGAAGAAAGAACATTGAAAAATAACGGTAATTCCGTTTGCATCGCTTTAAGAAGTTCGGCATTGGATTTTAAATTTGGTTCATAAAGACCTTCAGCTAAACCTATGACGTATTGTGATGGGAACAGGTACGAACAAACAGGACTGCTGGATGCAAGACAGAAGAATAAACTGTTTATTGCCTTTGGTACTTTGGTATCTCGAAATGCTTTGATAACCCAGTCCAAGGCATAATAAACAGGTGTACAATTCACACGCAAATTTTCCAGAAGATGTGATTTTTTTGCTTGTGAAAGCTTTCCATCCACCCACTCGCGAAGAAGACGTCTTGCGGGTTTATTAGGTAACGCTATTCTACTAAGGTGCTCCCTAAAATCATTAGGTAGAATCATCATCATATCATCAATCATCGGAAAATCATTAGTGAAAGATATCATGCAAATTACATTATAGTGATAACCCAAATCAAAATAAAATCACTCACGAGTATCTTCTATGCACTAAAGAATCTTCGTCAACACTTAATGCAACAGTAGCAAATTTTCTTTGATAGCCAATACTCGTAGCATCACATACCACCTGCTCCGGTATCTTGCCACATAATTTGCATGTTGAACCATCAGCATAGTTAACGTTCAATAAACTTAAAAATTCGTACCAACAAAAACGAAATGAGTCATAGCTGCACTCTTTTCTGAAGCAAACATTGCCAACAGATATTTGCAATGCGCCCAGACTTCATAAAACCCATGTAACGTACAGCTATATGAGAAATGAAAGTTTAGAACACTTATCTTTTAAGCTTGGTTTCCAATAAAATTATTTTTGTTGCACAACGGTTTTGCAACCGTTTTTCAGAACTTTTGCACAACAAGCCTGAATGTTGTGCAACAAAAGATATGTTGTACAACACCTGTTGCAGAGATAGAAAAAAATCTATCTCTGCAACAATTTCCTACACTTGTTGCACAACAAAGTGCTGCAAAACAGTTGTGCAACAAAAATAATTCTATTGGAAACCAAGCTTTATGCTACAAATTAACGTATATCAAGATTGTGGTTACCTATTTCCATTAACAAACTGTAACATGTAATCTCTGAGGACTACATAATGGATCAGTAGATTACCCATATTAAACAAGCTATCATTCAAACCATCATACCGATACTCCCTTGCGCAAACGGAGCACTGCTTTTCAGAAACTAAAAGTATACATTGTTTTAAACGAACACCACGAAGCATAACAATTTAATCCTAATATAAAAGGAAGAAATGTTCACGATTTTAATGAATGCCCAATTTGACAAATCGCAAAAATAAAAACCACAAAATTCCGTTTTTTATACATATTTTATCATTTCCTAAGCTTGAAATATATAGTATCTTGTAAAAACTACAAAGACATTTTTTATACATTTTTTAAGATAATTTCTGCCTGAAAGGTATTTCTCAATTCTATCTCACCTTGGCATTTAAATCTGCAGTACTTTGTGAATATTAATGATGCATTACTTGAAACATTTTGCAATACACCACCACATTCCGTGCAATATGCATCATTATCTTCGCATATTAATAAGTCATTAACGCATCGCAAGTAAGAAGACGGGCAAGAAGATAAACATTTCTTCATTCTATCAGTGGGGATGAATGGAATCTTTTTCCGAGATACTCCATACCTCTTGGATACTCTATTATGGGTTCTGAGGTCGTAATTTAATATGTCCGTGACAAGAGAAGGGCAACTATCACGCATTAGAATTAACTTCACGTGATTAATATGACAGCAGTATTTTGAAGAGCAGACGTCACAAGTGTATTTATTTTTAATCATGAAACTCCGTATAAGAATCTATCTCATAAAGCTGTTGATGATTGGATCGATGATTTGACTCCTGAATATACGAAGACAAGAAGTAAAGCTCTTAGCCAAGCGGATATCCAGATGCAGTTACTCGTACAACAAAGGCTACCAAGGCAGACCTTGATCACGTTCAACGGAGATGCAAGCACTTGGGTTGACTTCATAGCAAAATTCTTCGATCTTGTCCACAGACAGCCTTTCTTGGACGCGTTTCAGAAGCTATCAGGTGGCTGTGTAATAAGCCTGGAATTTGCGCATGCGCATTTACAGCCTGTTAGTACACGTAAAGTAATTCATAATTAGGCAAAACACATGAACGTAGATTTAATTTGATATGTCACTCTTGATTTATACCATTCATTTTCTATAGCTTTCAAGTAGCATATAAGATAACTGATAAAATATGAAGGTTTATTAACAGCTGCACTAGATATCGAAGATATATTGCTTTTTTTTCTTTTCTTTTTTTTAATTTATTTTTACGAGACTGAGGGATTTCAGTGTAACTCACAGATGTGGGCCTCCACCAGGAATGTATACCTCAGATTTAAAGGCAGAGAACTTGCACATACTAGACTGATAGGTGATTGGTGGTTTTATTTTTTCTTGTGCATAAGCATACATTATGTCAAAACTTGAAAGCCTTGAAAGTTGTTGTATGAATGACATATAATACGAGAAGAAATACGACATTTTGACTAGATGTTTCGGCACTTGCGTGTCCTTTTCAATAGTGTGAAAATTCACAAGAAAGGTACATCTTATATAGAAAAATTACTAGAAATGATATACTAAAACAATACAGAAAATTCGTGCGTAAATTTCCAGCTGATCGTTACTTAATAGAATTTCGTGCTATTCACTGTCTCCTGAGAAAAGATATAAATATGTCACAATCACTGTCCCATAACGTAGAATCATAATAAATCAAAACTCGACATCACTACCACGAGGGAGAGTTTGCTATGCTCTCTATTACTGCCACTAACATATATACATAATATATATTACAAGATATGATATTGTATATATTATTATTACATATATTATCAGAGATAAAATCTAATTAATTCTGGTTTTATATGTAATTTTAGGCACTTGTTCATTACATCATATCATGCACATAAGTATCTCATAATATGCCTTTTCGCTGTACACATTATTGTTCTATATTTTTCATATCACATTAGCATTCTACATTGCTGGTATTTGAATCACTACCAGCGTCAAACCAGCACAGAACCACCTGCAAAAACAGTGTCCACTGTACCCATTTTTTTTTTTTTTTTTTTTTTTTTTTTTTTTTTTTTTGGAATTGCGCAGTGAACACACTGATGTGGGCCTGCACCAGGAATGTATATCTCAGATTTTAAGGCAGAGACTGTAGCGAGGCTGTTGTTATCAGGCTGTAAACGCTCTCGCTTCTAAATGGCCTCACGCGATAATATGTAGAACTTGACCGTAAATTTAAACTGAATCTATCACTCTCAAAAGTAAAAGTGGGATGCACAATTGCTGATTAATATGATAAGCATCCCAAGTAAAAACTTTGTTCAGTATAACGAGCAGAAACAATCTTCGCGGAATTCTTTGCTCGTATTAGCGTGGACGTATTTTAAAGGTTAAAAGAATCAGATCCAAAACGTAATAACAAAATATACGTTTGTTTTAAATTAGTTTTCTAAACAAACTATGCACCCACATACCAAAGTTGGGTGCATAACTGAAAGGAAGACATTAGTTTGATCGACACTGCAAGATATTGACATACGGATGTTCGCAGTATGTTTTGATTTGTGTTACGAATTGTTTGTAGTTCAGAATAAAGGCCATTGACAGCACTTTATATTATACATTAAAGATGCGTATACATACATACCGTATTTCCTCTTTTAAAAGGCCCCTTCTTTTAACCGCTCCCCGCTGATAAACGCCCCTCTAAATTTCGGAAAAAAATTAATAAGCGCCCGGACGGTTAATAGAGGAAACACGGTATGTATGTCATGATAGCCACAAAGCAAATACCTTTTTTGTTATATTTCAATGCAGTGGAAACAAAGATTTCTTCCAGAATCAATTAGGCTAATTGTAATATCATTTTCTTTCTCGTCTAATCAATAAAATAGTTGGCTTGACAGTTAACTTTTGAAGAAACTTTAGGTTTAATCTGACATCAGTCGCATGCGTATGATAAATATAAATTTCAAAGCAAGCTTTATAGATGGCGGATTAAATTCTGTCCCGCTTTGCCGGGATGGTTTTTTTTCATGTAACCTCGGGACAAAGAACACCTATAAAGAATTTTTGTCCCGGCTAAGCGGGATAATTTCTGCTATATAACCAGCCCCTTACACCACTTTAATATCATAATCGTTCTCTTCCTCGTTCCCCTCGTTTTCACTATCTTCTTCATTATCATCTCCTTCACTTCCAACTGACTTGTCTACATTAACACCTGTTTCATTGCGTTCCTCTTCCAATTGAATAAGAAATAAGAATAAGAAATTCGTTTACATCACTTATGTCAGTGTAAATGTCACAGTGGGTGATTGGCTGCCGACAAAATTCGACAAAGTCTCAAAGAGCCCAAAGTGAAGTGTCCACAGAAAAAAGGCATCTGCTATTAAGCCGTGCAAATTTGACTGACATTTCAAGAAAAGATGATGCACCTGGACCTGAATGATGGTTTTTTCTCGAATGGTGAATCCGGATGAATGGGTTTGAATCCGTGTTTAAGCTCTTGGGCGTAAATCCGAGGGCTGGCTTATAAACGGGGTAAAAGGATATTTACGAACTAATGGCTTTTAAGTTAAATCCATTGACAGTCACACATGCATAATATCAATGAGAACATAAAACGAAAAGTTATTCTAAAAATTAATTTAACGTGTGAAATGATAATCATTGTTATGTTTAGCTACATGCTGTCAAGTTTCATTTTATTTCTAAACCAAAAAAAGAAATTGCAATGTTTGACAAAATTCGATGTTGTCATATAAGACACTTGTGTCTTCAATTTCTTTGTTGCCGCATTCTGTTGCTCATTCACTTCAGAATTCAATTTCAACAATGACGGATAAATAGAAATGTTGTAGCCCACAGAACACGCTAGAATATGAAATATGGAATGTTTTGTTAAACTAAACATTTCTTTACTGTCATAAAGAACAATTCCCATAATTTTATTGCTTCTTTATTGTTTTTAGGATATATCATACAACTGCCACAAAGCATTGCTATGATATAGTTAGAAATGTCATTTTTTAACGATGAAGCATTCTCACTGAGAAAAGTAAACTTCTCCAATAAGTTAATGACACGTCTTGAGCTAATATATCTTTCGATAATAATTGGGGCAATGCGTTGTTGTAGTAGAGAAAACTGAATTATGGAAACAACTTTTTACATTGACTTACCAGTATGGTTCTTCCAATGAAAACGATCGGAAACAAATAACGTATTTTTGAAGTACAAGGGATCTCTGTTCAAACAATAGGCGTGAAGACCACAAGCATGATCATATACTATGACTTTTGGAGCTGTATAGATGATAATTTACATAATAATTTTAGCATTATTACAATAAGAATAAAAGGCATCATCAAAGTCATTCATTCTTATCTGCTAATATTTCGTAGAGAATCAAAAACTTTCATCTTTATCTATCACTCGCTTTTTCAATTTCATATTTTTGTTGGCTAACATACTTCACCAGTTGTGCGAGATCTTGTATAGCATCATATAACTTGATTTCTACCTTCTCTAACCTTTTTATGTAGGGAGAGGAACCATTGTAATTACATGGAACCCGAAACATTTAACAATAACAATACTAACAACAATAATATTGTAATTTGTCCAAAGAAAAAAACATAAATACCCTGAGGAAAACGGGTTTTGAATATTGTAAACGGTATGTTGGGAGATTCTTGGTTTTCCATAACTTGGTAACCATAGCAGATCCCTAAGTATCGTTAAGCAATAATTTTAGTTTGAAGAATGCAATTCATGACACAAACGAAGTGAAGTTCATAAACAAACCATGTGGGCAGTAGACAGTAAATATTCCAGGCAGCAATCTTGTGTGCCCTTTATATATCTTTCGACAAGAATCTCCTTTGTACTGAGACATGTCTTAGGCATATCTTCCGCGTTTTCGTATTACAGGAAGATTAGGAAAACTATATAATATGATACAAAATATTGAATGAGCGATTGAGAGTGAAAAGCTGAAGAGCATACTAAATAGTTGTTTCTGTGTCATACCTTCCAACACCACTTGCATTAGAACATGCGGCAGTGAGAACAATATTTTCTTCATGGAAAGGTTCATTCGCTTTCTCAATTAAATATAATATAAGGCCTTTCCACTCATATGGCAAACATGTTTCAATAGTAAGCGAAGAAAGAACATTGAAAAATAACGGTAATTCCGTTTGCATCGCTTTAAGAAGTTCGGCATTGGATTTTAAATTTGGTTCATAAAGACCTTCAGCTAAACCTATGACGTATTGTGATGGGAACAGGTACGAACAAACAGGACTGCTGGATGCAAGACAGAAGAATAAACTGTTTATTGCCTTTGGTACTTTGGTATCTCGAAATGCTTTGATAACCCAGTCCAAGGCATAATAAACAGGTGTACAATTCACACGCAAATTTTCCAGAAGATGTGATTTTTTTGCTTGTGAAAGCTTTCCATCCACCCACTCGCGAAGAAGACGTCTTGCGGGTTTATTAGGTAACGCTATTCTACTAAGGTGCTCCCTAAAATCATTAGGTAGAATCATCATCATATCATCAATCATCGGAAAATCATTAGTGAAAGATATCATGCAAATTACATTATAGTGATAACCCAAATCAAAATAAAATCACTCACGAGTATCTTCTATGCACTAAAGAATCTTCGTCAACACTTAATGCAACAGTAGCAAATTTTCTTTGATAGCCAATACTCGTAGCATCACATACCACCTGCTCCGGTATCTTGCCACATAATTTGCATGTTGAACCATCAGCATAGTTAACGTTCAATAAACTTAAAAATTCGTACCAACAAAAACGAAATGAGTCATAGCTGCACTCTTTTCTGAAGCAAACATTGCCAACAGATATTTGCAATGCGCCCAGACTTCATAAAACCCATGTAACGTACAGCTATATGAGAAATGAAAGTTTAGAACACTTATCTTTTAAGCTTGGTTTCCAATAAAATTATTTTTGTTGCACAACGGTTTTGCAACCGTTTTTCAGAACTTTTGCACAACAAGCCTGAATGTTGTGCAACAAAAGATATGTTGTACAACACCTGTTGCAGAGATAGAAAAAAATCTATCTCTGCAACAATTTCCTACACTTGTTGCACAACAAAGTGCTGCAAAACAGTTGTGCAACAAAAATAATTCTATTGGAAACCAAGCTTTATGCTACAAATTAACGTATATCAAGATTGTGGTTACCTATTTCCATTAACAAACTGTAACATGTAATCTCTGAGGACTACATAATGGATCAGTAGATTACCCATATTAAACAAGCTATCATTCAAACCATCATACCGATACTCCCTTGCGCAAACGGAGCACTGCTTTTCAGAAACTAAAAGTATACATTGTTTTAAACGAACACCACGAAGCATAACAATTTAATCCTAATATAAAAGGAAGAAATGTTCACGATTTTAATGAATGCCCAATTTGACAAATCGCAAAAATAAAAACCACAAAATTCCGTTTTTTATACATATTTTATCATTTCCTAAGCTTGAAATATATAGTATCTTGTAACAACTACAAAGACATTTTTTATACATTTTTTAAGATAATTTCTGCCTGAAAGGTATTTCTCAATTCTATCTCACCTTGGCATTTAAATCTGCAGTACTTTGTGAATATTAATGATGCATTACTTGAAACATTTTGCAATACACCACCACATTCCGTGCAATATGCATCATTATCTTCGCATATTAATAAGTCATTAACGCATCGCAAGTAAGAAGACGGGCAAGAAGATAAACATTTCTTCATTCTATCAGTGGGGATGAATGGAATCTTTTTCCGAGATACTCCATACCTCTTGGATACTCTATTATGGGTTCTGAGGTCGTAATTTAATATGTCCGTGACAAGAGAAGGGCAACTATCACGCATTAGAATTAACTTCACGTGATTAATATGACAGCAGTATTTTGAAGAGCAGACGTCACAAGTGTATCCGTGAGCATCATAGCCAACAACACCAACAGAGTTATTCACCAACACAACAATTTTTTTTGGATCAAAAGAAAGTTCCAATACACTATCCTAATGTCAAATTAATGACACAAACAATCAAAAACAGCGTATTAAGCTAACAAGATGGAATCAAAAGCCATCATTGTTCAAAACTTCAAAATTCTTTTTGAAAGAATGAGGCTTGACATAATCCGCACTACAGATAAACACTTCATGCACTTACGAGTTCAGATAAACATTTGAAATGAATCTTGCATAAGGTCATACAAAGTGAGTTTACTATTTTATTGTAGGAAAAAAGTGATATCTACCTGATCCACGTTATTTGCAAAACCTAAATAAAAAAAGGCCAATTAGAAAAAAAAAACAGATCAGAAGCAAAGTTCGTAATGGATTGTGCTGACTTGTGCAGACTTTAAAATAGACATTTTAACTTACTAAATGGGTCATAATCAAGATGGTCCTTGGATAGCTCTTCAATGATAGGTGTTATGGCCTTAACATGATGACATAACTCAGAACAAAAACCTGTAAAGACAACATTTCCATAAATTTCCACAAGCAAATAATCATTTTGTGTTACTTAAAGGGAAATTCTTTTAACCAAGTTATTTTACCAGGTTGTGTATAATTTGATACAGTATTTAAAGCTTTAATAAATGCAAGTTCCTCTGGATCGCAGGTACACCCAAACAACCAATTCAACTCTTCTTTTTCATTTATGATACATCTTCTTTCAATAAGCACAACCTTGTTTGTCTAGATGTCATTTCAACTGCAATTTGAGTTCAATATCTTGGAGAAACATCCAATGTCCAAGCACACCCATAGCTTTGACTAAAATTACTTTCAAAGATGACTTAACCCTGTCAAAATCAGGTATCAAAATCGGCAAACACAAATCATCCAAAGGCATTATGGAACTATTTTTCCGAATTTCCATCTCATAAGATTTTACCAAGTCAACTTTGATGCACATCTATTATTAATCACAAACACTTAGGAAAGCCAACTAAATGAAAAATAACTCAATAATATTCATATCTTTAGAGTTGGACACCTGAAAATCCTCAGATTTTGATGCAACAATCATACTGGCATTTTGATCATTGGGAGTCAAGCTAAAATCATAAAACAGATCACCTAGTCTGTTTCTTTTTAATGAAAATATATTATTAGACTGTAAAAAGATAAAGATTGCACCTGACAATGTGATAGACCAGCCATTTCAGTACTATTTTCATTGAGTGATGACTCAAACTGAAATATGTACATCAATATACACATACAAATTAAAGAAAGTCTGATTGGCGATTGTTTTTGTAGATGTCAGTTAGTATATTAAAAAAGAACTAGTTCAGCACCTGAATGTCATCAAAGGGTATTTCAACAGTCATGTGAACATCATCATGATCAGAAGTAAATTGTTGAGGCTAACAGTAGAGTAAATTATTTATAACTGTTTCATAAATTATGTTTGAATCAACAAAATCAACGTTTATTTAAGTTAAATGTGTGCTCTTAGGTGACACTAATAGTGACACTAATAGCTTCAGCGAAGGTTGAGTGCTTAAATATGTGTAATTCAGTTTCTGTCAATCCTTATTATGTTTTATGAAGGCCATACCTGTTGATTGAAGAGAGATCTTTTAGATTTCGTTCTTGGTAATGATGTGACACCAACTGGTTCTAACTATATGGTCAAGAAAACAATTAAAAAAAAAATTAAACAAAATAAACAAATAAAATCGAAATGACAGAAACATTAGAGAATAACCTTATCCATTTTATTTATTTTTTTGACTAACATAGTTTTGTCAGACAGTGTTTTCTTTAGATGTGGCACTTTCATACCTATATTACTAAAAATAGAAAAGCAATTTAATACTCAACTCATTGAACTGTAAAAGATATAGTCATACTATTATAGCAAACCGTTCAATTCTATTTTTTTTGCTCTTTTGGTATTTCTGAACCGCAGCATCTAACACAGGCATTTTTTTCAAAAGTTCTGGATCTTCTTCTGATAAACGTAGTAATAATGCTGGAACTAAAGCTGCAAGTTTCATTTTAGATTTTCCTCCTTCTTTTGTGGCCATCTTTGCTACAAAATACACATAATTGGTGGCAAATAGTGGCATACCCATGTTTCAGTCTGATATTAATAACCAGCCATGAAACCGTACACCAACATGCTAACAGCAGACATTATACATTATATACATACACAACTAAATTAACTTTTTAATAATTTTTGAATTTGGTCTGGTGTAATTTCTTTTATTTCACTGATATCTGGAAAAAAAGAAAGAAAAGAAAGTATTATACTGACTAAAGATACATATTATATATATATATATATATTAAAGAAAGCATTTTCAAATAAAGTAGTTTCATTTCTCAGCTTGATGATGTATATGTGATGGTTTGAGGGAAAATCATAACAAGTGATAATTTCTGATAAATTCATCAGTAAATTACTGATTAGAAAACAATAGATTTAATCAGTAATTTGTTCGATTTATCAGTAATTCGTTCGATCAATCAGTAATTACTGATAAAATAATCAGTAATACTGATTCATCGAACGAATTACTGATAAATCGAACGAATTACTGATTATTTATCAGTATTACTGATTATTACTGATAAATTTCTGATAAATTATATACTGATTAATTTATCAGTAATATCACTTGTTATGATTTTCCCTCAAACCGTCACATATATAATAATTCATTGTTTTGCAAATGTATTAAACACTACGTTTCAAAATTACTATCAGTAGGACATTTACATATATAACCGTCTGTAAATTAAAAACACGACACATCCTGTACTGTCAACCAAACTGTAATAGAACAAACTTCAGAGAAAATTAAATTTATTTGAATGCTTGAAAATTACCAATGTTGTGTTTAGAATTTATTTTTCTAAACTTTAAAGATTTCTTTTAAAATAGACTGCTCTCTTGAGGATCATGCATATTTTTATGAGCTCTGTGTACAATGGTAGCCATATAAACGGATAAAAAATAATAATGCCACCTCCGTCATGAAATATCGGTAATGTCATCGTAGGGAACAAAGGGCTTTGACAGGTCGAAAGTTTATTTTTAAAAATGAGTTGAGGAATGAAAATCATGAAGATCATGCTTTTAGAAAGTTAGTTATCATAAAATAAGTCAAATAAATACAGCTTTTGTATGTCAGTCACAGTGGTGGAGGACACTTCTTACTGAGTATTGAAATAACATAGGCCATTATGATTCTCATGGTCCATTATTCTTCAAGTGTTGCTGCTAATTGCTCTCTATTGCTCTGTTTCATAAAACATTTTATTCAGTTATACGTGGTGAATTTGGCAAGAGTGCATGTCTATTTTCGTGACAAGAATCTTTGTTTACATTTTGATGTCCGTCGTAAGTAGTAATAACACGAAGAAGATTATCCGTAATCCGCAATATATTAATATTATAGACACTTGATAAAGACTAGCAAAAGTCGAAATATTGTGATTTTAATAAATGTGTTTTTCTTGTTTTTTATAATTACTCAACACATACGCACACTGACCTTTACGTTTTTTATATTAATATTATATATATTTATGCAATAAATGCCCAAAATTACAAAATATGAAGTTTGTCACAACTGACCCATGATACAAATGTTGTTGGCCAAGGGTCCCATTTTACCCATTCATGTCTCATGTTTTCTGTGCTGTACCCCATTTTACCCCCAGCCAGCCGCCAGCTTTTTTATTCTTATAAAAATGTTCTCAAAATCAGATCACTTCAAGATTTAAAAGGGGCTACAGTGATATTCTCAGATTTTATTGCAGCACATCAATGTAAAAAAGAACAAGTACAAACAACATGAGAGACATGATATTTGACGATAAATCGCAGATATGATCCGATCGATGATCGATTCGCTTCCAGAAAGCAATAAAGCACTCCACGACTTGCGGTGCCATATTTACGACTCGGTACAAACATCACGGTTACCGGTGAAACGCTATTCGAAATTTCTTTTGGAGCATGCCTTGGAGCTTGTACAGAATTTGTCCTTCCTTTTAGCTCTTGCTTTACACGATGCATTCCGAACGTGAACTTCACGTGGTTTTTATTTACGATTTTAAACCAATCAAATATCAGTTTAACAATACACTCAAAAGGCAGAGAGAAAAAACTTTTCAACTTGCTATTAGCTTTTGTTTTACGCGCTCTAACATGGGTCCTGTCAGAAGTAGGTGAAAAGATGGTTTCTCTTAAAAAGATCACATGAGAGGAGAAAAAAATGCACGTGCTAAATGAATGAAGTGAATAAAAAACGTTCGATCAGTTTAAAATCGATTAAAAGAAATCGATTAAAAGAAATTAAGAAAACTATTAAGACAAAAGCAAAAAAATATTCTGTTTCATGTTCCATTTTGTTTCTCTTTTTTTTACCTATCGGTTTTTAAACATTTTGATTGTTCGAAAAAAAAGTTCACCCGTCTCAGACAGTCAGGCAAGCGTTAGATACACTGGCAAACCGACATTTCTGCCACGTTCTGCCACTGCTGCTTTTTGTCAAAAATGTTTAATCAGTTAGTTTCTTTGTCTTTAGTTGATGCACTGTTTTCAAAGCCAAGTCAACGTGTAATATAAAACTAACAATAATGATAAAAACAAAACGTTATTCCTATTATTTCATCAGCCAAAAAACAAACAACAAACAACAAACAAACAAACAAACAAACAGACAGACAGACAGAGAATCGGCTATTTATATATAGATTTATTGTATTGTATTGAATACCGTGCGTAAGTGAGTTATCAAGTATTGCTATGCAGACAAAATTGCAGCGAAGTTGTTTAAAAATGGCTGCAGAAAAGATGATGTTGATTCACATTGTAACCGTTATTTTGTCACTTGCCATTTTCATTCACAAGGAACTGTTGATCGGAAGTTTCATGGATTTATTTATATATTTAAAAGGCTTATCATTATCGCATTCATCATAAAAACAGTGATGGGGAACTAAGAAACCAGAAGTGTATAAAAAAGGCTAACAAATTTCAGTAACAGAGAAATATTAAAAGGAGTAGGAGAAAGGATATTTTAGTATGTTTTCACAGTAGAAACGTGTGCTGGAAAGTAGATAAAGTGTTATTAATTTGTTTACAGGTATGAAATATAGAAAGTAAATAGTTTAGAAGTGTTTGAAAATGACTGTAGAAGATGTTGTTAACTAACCTGATGATGTGAATTGGTATTGAAAAGTATCTCTTAGTTTGTTTTGCATTTCTTTTGATATCGTCATTTGATATCGTCATAGTTTTTCGTATCTTTATACATTTGAAATCTTTCTGTTTTAAAAAAAAAAGAACAAAATAAAAAAATTCCAATAAAGAAATGAAAAACGTGGTTTGAAATCATGATGTTAATGGTTGGTCAAGAGCAGATTATCCATTTCAAAAGTTCTGTCCAATGCAACTTTAGCACAAACAAAACACATATTTATTTTGCTACAGTTATTTCTTTTATTCTGCGTATATACAATATACACTTCTTTGTTATATTGCCATTTGTTTATGCGATAAATCTTCTGTATGTAAAAACATGATTGTGGTTTGTTGGAGGGCAATTTAAATGTTGCGATGTTTGTTTGTCCAGATTAAAAATTAATAATTTTAGAAAACCTTTATTCGGTTCAGCTCCAGTGATACTATATACACAAATGCATTTATACGCATTATAATAGTGGGATGTTGGATGTTTGGGTGTACAGTTATTCATTAGTTTTATAATGATTTTACGTTGAAGATCCTTTGCATTTTCTGTGTATGAAAAATAAATTTTTCTGTCACTAGAACAGCATTTGAAGTGTTTCGATGTTTGGTTATGTTTCATGTCTCCCGGGCAAAAAATAATTTTTAATCGGACCAACTCCAGTGTTACTGAACCCCTGTGGATATAGTTTACGCATGATGCTGTATACATACATTTACTTACATTGCAGTATTGGGATGTTGAATGCTTGGGTGCATTAGTTTTGTAACAATTTTGTTTGGATTTGTTTTGTGCAAAAGTTACTTTTGAAAAATATGGTTTTCATTCAATACTTAGTACGATAGGTGTTTCGATGATTCAGTTTCTTCATCATTTCGATGTTTTGGTTGTTTCATGTCTCTCAGGGAAAAAATTATTTTAGAATGCTTTTATTTGGTTCAGCTCCGGTATTAAATCTATACGTAAAAACTTAATTGTGACGATTTCAGGGAAAAGGATAACAATCGTTTAAGCGATTTAAATCGCTTAATCGATTTTGGGATTTTGAAATCCCAAAATCGATTTAGGTAAATCGATTTTTCCAAATTTAGAATCTTAAAATCGATTCTAGTGAATCTTAAAATCGATTCTAATGAATCTTAAATCGATTCTTGTGAATCTTACAATCGATTCTTAAATCTTAAAATCGATTATTAAATCTTTAAATCGATTCTTGTGAATCTTAAAATCGATTCTTCTAATGAATCTTAAAATCGATTCTTGTGAATCTTAAAATCGATTCTTGTAAATCCTAAAATCGGTCCTAAATTCCGGGAATCCTAAAGTTTGGTATTGACGAATACCGTATTTTGTTTTTTTCTTGTGTGTGTTTCAGTTTCTATTTGAGGGCAGTTTCTATTAGGCTAGTGTCAATAATATATATTATTTTATTTCGCCAATATGATCCCAAGTGATAATAGGCTCATCAGTTCAATATCAAAACTGCAGCTTCTATTCGAGTTCGGCTTCTATTTGAGAAAATACGGTAATCCACAAAAAATGACAACTAGCATGTTTACGCATCAAATTGCACGCTGGGTAAGAAAACATTAAGTTGCGTGCAGTTACTAGTAATTTATGCCCTGAGTCTATGTTGTTATCGGTTTCAATCGTTGATTACCGTTAGCCTGTGGAAAAGTAAAAGAAAATTTGTTTCTCGTGTTTCTTTTATTCTCTATTAACAACTCACCCTTTCCAAACAGTTTCGTTTTATCAGGATTTCTTGGATATCATTTGATTTCGTTCGCCATAACAAACCATGTGCTCCGTTTTCATACTGACAGTTTCATAAAATATGAACGTGCGCTGCGAACGTTTTACATAAAATTGATTCTTTACAGAATGCTGAATCAACCAAAGGCGGTTGATGTTCATCCTTCGTAGATTTACGCGCTCAGAGATTTGCTTTCAATTTTCAAATTTCCTATGTTACACAGCGTGCTAAAATCCTTTTTACGCTAACACTGACAAAAAACAACGAATTATTCATTACAAAAGGTCTTGTTTTCCATTATTTTCAGTAAAAAGTGCTTAGATCTATGATTTTTTTAAAATGATTTTTCAGCGCATCATACAAATGGAGTTCGTCGATAACGGACTAATGGTTTGATCTCGAAATAAAAAATCGCTTCATTAGGAATCGAGAATCGGGATTCAGGAAAATCGATTTTGGGATTCAGGAAAATCGATTTTGGGATTCAGGAAAATCGATTTTGGGATTCAGGAAAATCGATTTTGGGATTCAGGAAATCGATTTTGGGATTCAGGAAAATCGATTTTGGGATTCAAAGAAATCTTAAACGTTCGATTGAAAATCCCAAAATCGATTTATCTGAATCGCTTATTTTGTCTAAAAAATCGATTTAAGAGAATCGCTTAAAAGATTGTTATCCTTTTCCCTGAAATCGTCACAATTTGCCTTGATGATGTGTTTATTTTTATTTAGTATTTTTGGAGTGAAAGGATAAAAATCTATGATATGTGATTGCGGAGATCGTTACATATGATTAGCTATTAAAAAGTAAGATTGTAAAATTCTGGCTGAGCTTCTGCAAAGAACTGTCATCGCCAAGCAAAATTGGAACAATTCTTTCTTGATGAATTGCTGATATCATCAGCTACTTTCCTCAACTGATAAAAGTTACTGACAACACTCATTGTAATCACTAACGATTGATATAATTTAAACGAATGAAATCAAAGCGTCATTTCGTGTGAATGAATGAAAGATTCACGGTACTTTCTCGAAGGAAGTTAATTGTGAGCATGCGCGCAATTTTCAGCAAAACGTGGTTGAGTTCAATATGGCGCAGAGGGAAGACTCAGTTTAGCAGAATTATAACGTTATTCTTCCCTTGAAATCAGGAATAATATTCTTTTTAAAGATAAAAATTACACGAAACGTTTGAGTATAATCTTTCAATAAAGCAGATTTATGTGATTCATGTATAGATTTGTAGCAATCACCTCATTTTTGCAGCGTTGATATTAGTACCAACTTTTCACGGTGCTTTCAGAAGCTTAAGGAAAATGGTAATTTTGTCCATTTACTGAATTTTTACATCAATAACTATTATATATTTCGAAAGAAGGTAGATTTGTGTGTTTGTTGGAGTTGGTCTGGTTTCCCTATCATTTTTTTAATTTTTCATTTGAGGTAAGCTTTAAGACCTCCCTAAAATATTCCACTTAGCTCACTGAATAAACTAATCACGTTGTCATATAGATGAAATAGATACATCTTTCTCACCTCCTTGTTCACCGTAAATGCCTAATCCAACTCGCCAGTTGTCGATGAAGTCTTTTACACGATCTTCAAGCATATGGAGTTTTGGGGTGATACTTTCACCTGGCCAGGTTTGGCGATAAAAAGACATTAGTTCTTGAATTTTTTCCTCTGCAAAATATATAAACAATTATATAATTTAGATTTATGTTGTCAGTGAATTGAACTTTTATAAATTAGCTAAGGAAATATTATCTTACCTAGTTCAGAAACCATCTCATCTGAAAAAACATCGGATGAATTCATCAACTGATGACAAAAAGAATACTTAGTAAATAATTCTTTAAATTTGTTACTTACATCTATTGCTTTATAATGAATAGTTGAACCAGACAGTCCAAGTGATACAACTTATATGGGAATGCTGTTGCATAGTTGTATGATGCTTGGTAACTAAGATTAAGAATGAAATACCAGATATTAATGAATTATTTCAATACATTAATGCTATTTATATATGAAATACGCACCTTCAGCATTTTGTTGACATGATTGCCAATAAAACTTTTACCGTGGTATACTTGACGACAAACATTCAAGGACTGAAGGGTTTTTTCAAGGACTTTAACTAACGGACCAGGACTAGAACTAGTTTTTGATAAAATTGCTTGTAGTTCCTTTTTCTGAAGTATAATAATACAAAAATGATTTTTGACAGTTACAAAGAGTATTATTAATGAAACAGAAACATTTACCTTTGCATCCATTTTCTCTTGTAAATGGATAATCCGTAAGGTAAATATTGAACGTATTTCATCTTCATTCCCTGGTTTTTTTAAAATGTTGGATGTGGTAGCATCATGCACCTGAAGATATTCTCATAATTGTTATAAATTGGGTGAACTTAAACTAACATCACAAAAAAAAAATTCAGCTGTACTTACCAACTAACATGCATGAAACTTTTCACTTGTAAATAAATATTTGTATGGATATTTTCATTGTTTGAATGATTACAAAATCTTAGAATTACTAATGAAATTTTTTCTTTGAGGTCATTTATTGTGTAATACAATGAACGTATTTTCTTCTGTTGGTCAACCAAGTCACTTTATTGTACCATTCCATGATAGCCATGATAGATTTTGCTAGACTAGAGACGTGCATACGTGTTATGAAAAGATCTTGCCGTTTATGTCATTTTACATGTTTTTGAGCTGGAATTTACCTCTTTGGACAATTAATGAAAGTATTTCAAGAAGTTTGCCGTTAGTGGAGAAAAACAAGCGGTTATACGTGGAAAATTGTTCTGAATGGAGAGACTTTCAGCCAAAACATTTTATATTTGTTAAAACAACTTCACACACGAAGCTTTGTAAAACTCACTTAGAGACATGGAACACACACAGACTCATCAACGGTGGTGTAAAGGAAATGAAATAAACATTATCAAAAGGAATAACACTTTAAGTGTCGATTTAACAAACGTTATTAACGATGATACTGTGGAAACCAGCACCATTTTGGATGCGGATGTAATTCCTATAGAAAACGAACAGGTTATAAACGCGAACTTGCCCAGCTACACCCCTATAGGGACCTATAAGAGAGGACCTGATCGAATTCTATGAAAACGTTAACAGTGCTTACGACGAGATAACCCAATGGAGAAAGAATCTATTTAAGCTACCAACAGGAAATGCCGCAAAAGCCTTCGTACGCGAGCTAGCATCGTGGCTTGAACACATTAACAAGGGATCGGAATACCATCAAATTTCCCTTAGTATATATGCTATTACCCACACTTTTACTCCAAAAGCCCTCGCGTAATAGTAAAGCCAAAGAACATTGTAAAAAACTCGAGCAGAGATTAGAACTTTGGAAAGAGAGGAAAATACCGGAGCTCCTAAGAGAAGGACGAGTGATACAAGCACGATTAAAGTCATCCCGCAAGAATAATCCAGATGATCAACCAAGGATTTTTGCTAAGCTTATAATGCAAGGAAAGGTTAATGCCGCAATGAAGCTTCTGTCATCCGAACCGTCAGTTGGAGTGCATCAAATGAGTGACGAAATTCGCCAATCTCTTTGCGAAAAACATCCACAACCCGTACCGATCAAGGAGAACACTCTTTTGAATGGACCAGTAAACGAGATACCTTCCGTCTATTTTGATAATATAGATGAGGAGATGGTCATGAGAGCCGCCAGCATGACAAAGGGAGCAGGTGGTCCCTCACAACTTGATGCGACACAGTACCACCATATTTTATGCAGTCGTAAGTACAAAGTCGAGAACAAAGAACTGAGGTCTCAGATTGCAGCCTTTGGACGTAAAATTGCCACCGAATTTGTAGACCCGTGTACACTCGAGTCGTATGTCGCCTGTCGTTTGATACCTCTCGATAAAAATCCTGGTGTCCGACCTATAGGTGTAGGAGAAGTACTCAGAAGAATTGTGGGGAAATGTGTCGGATGGGTTTTAAAAGATGATATTCAGGAGGCCGCAGGACCACTCCAAACTGCGACAGGACTTCAATCCGGTGCAGAAGCAGCTATACAATCAATGAAACGCATTTTCGAGAGCGATGAGACAGATGCTGTAATACTTGTCGACGCTTCTAACGCATTTAATTCACTAAATCGGCGGACAGCACTTCATAACGTTCAAATCGTATGTCCACAAATAGCAACCATCCTCATTAACACTTACCGGAAACCAGCTCGACTGATTATTTTGAACAGCGATGATATTCTTTCCTTAGAGGGGACAACCCAAGGAGACAACATGGCAATGGCGTTTTATGCTTTGGGAACCGCTCCGTTAATTAACATTCTTCGGATTTTCTCTCCAGGCGTCATTCTTGTATGTGTAGCTGACGATATCGCAGGTGCTGGAAAGCTAAAGAAATTACGTGAATGGTGGGACACTGTTATAGCAGAAGGTAGCAAAGTAGGATATTTTGTTAACGCGATAAAAAGCTGGTTTATTCTGAAGGATGCGTCTCTGCTCCCAGAAGCTGAACGTTTGTTTTCAGGCACCGGAATTCAGATAACCACAGAAGGACACCGACATCTTTGTGCAGCAATTGGAAGCAATTCCTTTCGAACAAAGTACGCTGCAGATAAGGTAGAGACCTGGTGCGATGAAATGCGGCGATTGTCCAACTTCGCAAAGTCACAGCCACATGCCGCCTACGCTGCATTCACGCATGGTGTTCTGAGCAAGTACACGTATTTTATGCGCACCATCCCTGGTATGGTCCAGTACCTCAAGCCGCCCGACGATGTAATTTTACAAGATTCTCTACCGGTTTTGCTAGATTCTATAGTGATAGAGAACGAGCGGACAATCTACTCTCTTCCGATTCGAAATGGTGGTCTTGGTATTCCAATCCTGTCCGAAATTTCTGATACACAGTACCAGGCATCAAAAGCGATTACACTACCACTCGTCACCGTCATGATCACACAGGGTCAAACAATTCCGGACAAGCATGAAATAAATCAAATCAAGAGAAATATCATCAGAAATCGTGATCATTCCATCGCGGAAAAAGTAAAGGACGTTGAGCAGGGTCAGACTCCAAACGTTACCAAGGCCCTACACGATGCCCAGATGCCTGGGGCATCTTCGTGGCTAAGTGTTTTGCCTATTGCGGAGTCTGGCTTTGCTCTCAACAAAGGAGAATTCCGCGATGCAATTAACCTGAGATACGCTAAAGAATTAAAAGGACTGCCATCCAAATGCCCCTGTGGACAGAAATATAATGTAACACACGCATTGAATTGTAAAAAAGGAGGCTTTGTAACAATTAGGCACAACAACATTTGTGATTTTGAAACCGGTCTCCTTTCAAAAATCGCTAACGACGTGGAAATCGAGCCACCACTACAACCAGTCGACGGTGAAATTATTAATGGTTTGGTAGGTGAAGCAGCACGACCTGATATAAGAGTTAGGGGTGTGTGGCGAGATGGACAGAATGCATTCTTTGACGTTCGAGTTACGAACTCACACTCAGCCTCGCAGTGTCAACAAGCTACCTCTAAAGTATTGAGGAAACATGAACTCGAAAAGAAAAGGCAGTACAACCACCGCATTATGAACATAGAGCACGGCACATTTACTCCATTGGTTTTTTCTGTTTCCGGAGTAATGGGCAAGGAGTGCTCTATGTTTCATAATCATGTGGCGGAAAAGCTTGCAAATAAGACTGGCGAAAGGTTTGAAAAGATAATTTCCACCTTAAGGTGCAAATTGTCCTTTCTTATTCTCAAGTCAGCCTTGATGTGCATACGTGGCAGTCGAAGTCACTGCTTGAAAAATATTGATGAGTTTGAGGTTGTTTCAAGTGTGTCAGGCTTAGCGTAAGAAATAGGAATGTATCTAGGTAGGCCCCTGAAAGAGGTCGTGTTTCTTTCTCTGTTAATGGTTTTAGGAAAGAGTGTTTTTTATTTATCTGTTTTTATCAAATTGTAAATTTATAAATGATTTTATTATTTATTGTAATCTTTTACTGTTTCACACTATATTTCACGTTTTAAAAACAATGTTACACACAGACAAAAAAAAAAAAAATATTGTACCATTTTAACACCATTTACATCTTGTTGATGAGACATTTCAAGATCAAGCATGCTGCATTCCACTTCAATCAATTCAAAAAATTTCTTATATGTTCCTAGTGAGATATGGAAGGCTGGTAATGCAACCTACAATATAAACAATGTATATAATGGAGTATTTTATTTGTTCTCTGCAAAAAGTAATGATAAAGTAAGAAACATTACTTGATATAGTGGTATATTAAAACAGGGTTCATCTATGACAATATTAAATAATTTTGCTTTCTTAAGATCACTACCACCAGAATTGAAGTTTTCGAAATCCACTTTTAGAGATTCAAGAGATCTTTTTGGAAATTTTTTATGTGGAGTCTCATTGCTTCTCGTGTAGTGGTGCAAAATAAGCAGCAGTGACGTCCTATGAAAAATGGTCGGTAAACAGTAAAACACATTTCATTTGTTTTTATTGATGAATCTATATATTAATAGCCGATTCTCTGTTTGTTTGTTTGTTTGTGCGTTTGTTTGTTTGTAAGTCACGCAAAATGGTAGATTGAGTTGTGAAAGTGATTATTTTATTTTATTTTGTGCGACGTCAGTGTGAAACCATTGTATTGAGACCCTAATCGAATGCGACGTTTAGGGAAAATTATCTCGGTAACCAATAGAGATAACTGACGTTTTTTGGGGTCCGCGATGCAGGCCATAGAGTGACGAAAAATTTGGGTCTAATTTTTTTTGGGGACGGGTCTATGACGTCATCAAAGTTTTGATAAAAAATATCTCCGTAACGGTTGGTCGTAGCAAAACGATCCCATACATTTTTTTGATCAGTTTTTCGAGCTCTACAACATGGGCACACTTATTATTGCCAAATCCTTAATTTTATTTTTTGTGAACCCAACGCAGGCTGAAGGTGGACATGGGCGGCGAGCGAAGCCGCCTTGGCGGCTAGTGATAATATTAAAGGGAAATTGTGACGATTTCAGGGAAAAGGATAACAATCGTTTAAGCGATTCTCTTAAATCGATTTTTTAGACAAAATAAGCGATTCAGATAAATCGATTTTGGGATTTTCAATCGAACGTTTAAGATTTCTTTGAATCCCAAAATCGATTTTCCTGAATCCCAAAATCGATTTCCTGAATCCCAAAATCGATTTTCCTGAATCCCAAAATCGATTTTCCTGAATCCCAAAATCGATTTTCCTGAATCCCAAAATCGATTTTCCTGAATCCCGATTCTCGATTCCTAATGAAGCGATTTTTTATTTCGAGATCAAACCATTAGTCCGTTATCGACGAACTCCATTTGTATGATGCGCTGAAAAATCATTTTAAAAAAAACATAGATCTAAGCACTTTTTACTGAAAATAATGGAAAACAAGACCTTTTGTAATGAATAATTCGTTGTTTTTTGTCAGTGTTAGCGTAAAAAGGATTTTAGCACGCTGTGTAACATAGGAAATTTGAAAATTGAAAGCAAATCTCTGAGCGCGTAAATCTACGAAGGATGAACATCAACCGCCTTTGGTTGATTCAGCATTCTGTAAAGAATCAATTTTATGTAAAACGTTCGCAGCGCACGTTCATATTTTATGAAACTGTCAGTATGAAAACGGAGCACATGGTTTGTTATGGCGAACGAAATCAAATGATATCCAAGAAATCCTGATAAAACGAAACTGTTTGGAAAGGGTGAGTTGTTAATAGAGAATAAAAGAAACACGAGAAACAAATTTTCTTTTACTTTTCCACAGGCTAACGGTAATCAACGATTGAAACCGATAACAACATAGACTCAGGGCATAAATTACTAGTAACTGCACGCAACTTAATGTTTTCTTACCCAGCGTGCAATTTGATGCGTAAACATGCTAGTTGTCATTTTTTGTGGATTACCGTATTTTCTCAAATAGAAGCCGAACTCGAATAGAAGCTGCAGTTTTGATATTGAACTGATGAGCCTATTATCACTTGGGATCATATTGGCGAAATAAAATAATATATATTATTGATAGAATAGAAACTGAAACACACACAAGAAAAAAACAAAATACGGTATTCGTCAATACCAAACTTTAGGATTCCCGGAATTTAGGACCGATTTTAGGATTTACAAGAATCGATTTTAAGATTCACAAGAATCGATTTTAAGATTCATTAGAAGAATCGATTTTAAGATTCACAAGAATCGATTTAAAGATTTAATAATCGATTTTAAGATTTAAGAATCGATTGTAAGATTCACAAGAATCGATTTAAGATTCATTAGAATCGATTTTAAGATTCACTAGAATCGATTTTAAGATTCTAAATTTGGAAAAATCGATTTACCTAAATCGATTTTGGGATTTCAAAATCCCAAAATCGATTAAGCGATTTAAATCGCTTAAACGATTGTTATCCTTTTCCCTGAAATCGTCACAATTAAGCCTTAAAATTTCTTTTCTGAATTTGAGCATGAAATACTTCATTTATCCTAGAGGAACACCTTTTTATGTATAAAAGGTATTCCAAATGAAAAAAACTGCTAAAAAAACAGCTTAGTTAAATCGCCATTACAGCTTTCGTTACAAATATCATGACGTCACAGAGCGAATTTCATTTGCAGAAACATCAGACGTAGGCAGCACACGATGACATGTTTTTTACGCCTACGTTCTAAAGATACGAGAAATGGTAGAAAAACAACAAAGAAAACAGGAACATAATATAACAATCTTAAACATCAAGAAACAGCAAAATGTAAAATAAGTATATCGTTAACGATTTAAGAAAAACAAAAACAGTCATACTGAAGATTTCATTTTTTATACATCTAAAATCTAAAATATACACATTTGTTCAAAAACTCACCTACGCACGTTACCTGCTATAAATCTAAAACAAAATACTTATTAATAAAGGTTTTATATCACAAAGCACACAAGAACTTTCATCAACAAAAGCAAAATATTGTAGTTAATGTAATCCTTACAAAAAGAGCGATCGCGCTGTGACGTCAAAATTTCCATCGCAGAGCACTGCAATGGCGTACGTTGTTAGATACTAAATAACGAAAAACTGAGTAGAATTATCATTTAAGATAAATTTTAATGATCACAGAAGATTAATAAGACCTTTCTGCAGCTAATATAAAAAGTTTTTGATAAAGGCTTAATTTCCCTTTAATAACAACTGTAGATGTCTTTTGACCTTGTCAAGGAGAAATTAGATTTTTTGTTTTACCATTTGCACCTGTCAGTCCATATACATTTCATAAGAATTCATAGTCTCCAAACATAAATACTCTCAACTTCTTTTCCCTGAAAAGATGAAGAAAAAAGAATAAAATTATTGTTTGTTTGTTTGTTTGTTTGTTTTTTCCATTTTTGTTTTGTACATGATTTCATTATAGTTAACTTACTCTCAATAATGATCTTGCAGGGCATCAACTTGGCTTTTGAATCGACTTAATGCTATCTTCAAATTTGTGCGATAATCCTTTGCCTCAAACAAGCTGAATACGGTTGTATTATTTTTGCTATTTGGCTTGTCAGTGTTTGCAATTTGATAGCACATTTTAAAAGACCCCCCTCCATGGTCACCACCTATTTTGATGTGAACTTCATTCGAAATTTTGTTGAAATTGAGCATATTGTGCCTGAAATTTTAAGTCTTATGTTAATGATTTTTAAATGTTTTAGTCTATTATTTGATTTTTGTAAATACAGGCCAAAGAGTACCTTTTTAAAGATTGTAGTAACTCTAGAAGATGTGCATAAATATTTGACACATAACCCCAAGGTGCTGTTTGAATTTCATAAGACCCTTTGCTCTCTTTTGATTCAAATAAAAAGGGTGCTTCTTCAACTAAAAAGTCTGCTCCAGACCATTCTTTTCAACGTTTCGTTGTTTGTTAATTGATAGTGTGTCGATGTTGAATGCCTTTAACCATCTATGAAAAACTCAGACACTTTAACATGGATAACACATATGAAGATTTTAATGTCCCAAAATTAATGCATTTCTTACAAATTGGACACAAGGCATCCTTTTGGTCTTTTCCTTCAATGATACATGAAATGCATTTGTAACAAAATGAATGTTGACAGTTTTCGGCTACAACTGGCATGGACATTAGTTCATTACATATCGGACATTTGCAAAGTTTCAAATGGGGATTTGAAATTTCAGCAAAGTTGTGTTTTGCGACGTCAGTGTAATTTTTTAGAAGTGTCTCGAGCATTTCTTTTAGGATTTTTTTGTCCATAATGTCGAGCTGGTTGATGGTCGACCAGTAGATTTCCTTTTGGTTTTTCTGCCCCTTGGCTTAAATGCACAAACAACACAATTCTCTGAATGTGCAACCCAAGTTTTAGCTTTTATCTGTGATGTTGATCCTCTTTATTCCACATTGATGACAGTTGCATAGCACTTTAGGCATAGCATTGGTGGGTGAACTGACTCATTGTCTTGTGCAATACCAACACAAAATACCTCACCAATTCTTTTTGATTGCTTTTTCTTGCAAGTACTCGATTTGCCTAGTGCTTGTCCATATATCCTACATAATTTTTGAAGGTTGATTTGGTGAATATCAGCCATAATGGCATATAGGTTGTTGAGGTGGATGTGGTGAAAAGACAGGTAAAAGTGAGGTCTTAAAAAGAATTTAAAAAAATGAATGAGTTATGGGATAGGTCTTTTTGACAAGTAATAAGATGTTTCTTGGTTGTTTGAAGCTTATTATCTTTGTGGTACCCTGGTCATCCAGTAAACGATTAAAATTAACAGTCGGAGCTTTGCACTTCATACATCAAAACTTGAGCAGTATTTACAGATGAGGGTGACCAGGGTCTTGATAGGCTCACCTCGCTGTGAATTAAACGAATTAAACGTGCTTTTGTGTCCGCTTTTGATAATGGTTCATGCAATGATGTTGGTCCAACCATTATCAAAAGCGGACACAAAACACGTTTAATTCAAGAGTTGTGACTTTTTTTAATGAGCTTCCGAGAATTCTTCGTGAATCGTTAAACGAAAGTTCTTTTAGAACTAACACAAAGCAATATTATTTAGACAGTGCTTTAGTTCGATTGCTTTAATTAATTTTTATTTTTCTTATTCACTTTAACAATTCATTTTTACCATAATTATATGTAGGTATGTGATTGTGTGTATATGTGTATATATACATTTTGTATAAACTAATTTTTAACCATTAATCTTATCATTTGTAATTTTAATTTTATAGCACGAAGAACCATTGTATAAAAATGGATGAGGCAAATAAACGATTATTATTATTATCATTATTATTAGAGGTGATTTTAATCGGTAAGTATTGCGCATGCTCACAATAAAATTCTGTATCGCGGGAGATTTGAATTACCGTGGACTCTGTATGAATGCAGAACAGAGATTTCATTTCTCAAAGATTGAATTTCTACAACTCATTTCTTTTACAAACCTGTTATTAGAAAAAAAGCATATCTTTCTAATATGTTCTTGGCTGTCTAATCGAAGTTTCAAATGAACTGTTTTAAAGCATTATAAAAACTGAATTGAGACATCTATAAACTTTGTCTTCGGAAAGCATGTCAAAAAATAATATAAAAAGAATAAGCACAGAAATTCAAAAATCAACCAAGTCGTAGATTTCAGCAGATGCTTTGCTGGATATTTTGTATATACTAAAACCCGTGTAGGTTAGAACGTACGTTGCGAACAGCTAAAAACTCTGACAACCTTCAAACATTTGATAAGATTAAGTCAACTTCTGTTGTGCTTATCAAACGAACTAGTGTTTTCAAGTTTTTCACAAAGGAATATTCAGAAAAAAATAATTTTTGCCTCTTGTCGTTGTCATTTTTTTCCATTTTTATTATTTTTTTTTTACTACGTTAACAAACCACAAAAACACAATTAGTTGCATAGCAACTTATTCATAATAGAAACACTGAAAGGAAACGCAGTAGCACATGAGTACCTATCAAAATGTTTACAGAAGACTATTATTATTCAATGACTAATCCAGCTTCCACTTTGATTTCATTTTCGTCAAATTAACGCCAACTTTTTCCCATGCCTTACTGATTTCAGTAATTAGTTCTAAATTACGAATTTGACATTCATACTTTTAAAATACAACACTTAGAACGTAATCAATAAAGCATACTACTGATATATAACTTGCAAAATCTACTGGAGCACTAAGGAAGCTTTTCGGCTTTCACCTTTCTTTTCAGTCTTATGTATCGATACCTACTCGCACGTTTTTCTGTTCTAATTTAAATGACTAACCTCTCCTCCACACATTTTCACTGAGCTCCAGCTACGTCTCTGCTTTCAGACTAAAATTTAATGATACTTAATGACAAAAAGAATATACTTAGGATAACAAGATATGTCTTTTATTTGCTCTCACATCTTCACAACCAGTTCTTGATACTTAAGAAACTTGAAATCAGTCATGAAGGGTTCTTCAAATTTTCATTATTCAATACTCAAATTATAATCTCCATCACTCTCCCGTTTTGAACAGTATTTTCAACATTATCTTCTTCGTGTTCAGAAATATTAGCTTATTATGCCAGCGATTTCTAATATCCTGTTGCGTCATCTGCTATGTCTCATTTCAAACATTTGTGAAAGCCATTCAATAATACACTTCCAGAAATGTCTTGTTTCCTGATATATATATGATATACCCCCAATTTAAAATATTTTATTTCATTCATTGACTTTGAATTGCCGTAAAACATGGTAGACATAAAAGCCATTTTCCGCGCACATCAAAAACAAACAGTTTATTAAGATTAATTTTTTTGAATGTTCGCTGGTAAGCCATGCCACTGCCGTAAGCCGTAAGCCGTAAGCCGTAAGCCACTGACAATCGATGTAAACCAGGCGAGCGAAGGAGAAGAATCCATGCACAAAACATGCACATTGTAAAGATAAAGTTAAGATGATGCACGGAATAATTGAGAGTTGAGGAAAATAAGGGAAATAAATTTGTCAGATCAAGTTTTTTTAGCGAAAGCCAAATTTTGAAATTTGTGTTTGGCAGACGAAAATTCAGAACGACATTACCATTACTTCACATTCTAAAGTGTTTGTTAACTGATGTTAGGCTTAAGCATGACATTTTAGGTCTTGGTTTGGTCGTGATTCCGTCACCTTGCCGACGTCATATTAATTGACTTTAAAAGACGCCATGAAAAAGTCTTAAGAAGTCACTTGACTTCGTGACCAGATTAAGACATCACAGTGACATCATAACGATGTCATGTGTTTGGTGGGTTCGTCCAGTCGGTTTAATCAAAGTTCCATTAGTGTGATCAAAAATTCATTTTTCTTTGTGAGTTTTTCGTGTTTTTAATTCATATTGTCTGATCTTTGTATTTATTGTTTTACAAAGCCCATGTCATAACGTGATGCCAGTGAGACATGGATTTATGCAACAAGAATATTGCTGTAACTAATCCAATGAATGCCAAATTTAACTATTTGTATGATTGTATCTGCTGCCAACTAAAATAACGATTTGAACTGCGCTTTAATAGCTGTTCCTTTCTAAGTTAAGTACTTAAAGTGTCAACTTTGTTTACTAAACCACTGAGTAAATTTTGTTTGTAAGGGATTGTTCACAAATGACGTCAACCATTTTTTCAAGATTTTTGACCTTCCTCCCTCCTCTATTTTACGTCAAGAATAACGTACCTTTAACGTCAGTTTCACATCGTATGTTCTATACATGTTCTCACAGTGTTCAAGAATTCTCGATATGTCACCTTATTGACATACCTTCACATTTCGACCTTGGTGGCGATCGAACCCTCGACCTCCCAGACTGACTTTACCATCAGGCTACTTGATGTCTGTGACCTACAAACTGGGACTTGACCTCACCCGTAAGAACTGGGTAAGGGTGGTGTGGTTTCTGGTTTCTATTAAAGCGCCCCTAGCCTCTGTTATTACCATATTTTATCCATTAGACATAAAACAAACAGAAGATTACATTAAAGCGATATTGACTTACCGATACTTTTATAACGTTGAAATCAAGTAACTTTTTTACGTATTAACGACGTTATCAGTAAGCTGAAACAAAAACGTCGGATGATAGTAGTTTTAAGATGTCGTTTAAAAGTCCAATGATAGTCGCGAAGATGACGTAATTTTCAGGTTTCAAATTTTAAGTAATATTTACGTCGTAGATAAGACACTAAAAGTACGTAAATTCGAGACCTTTAGTCAACGTTGCTAAGACGTTTTGATTTGGTAAATTCAGAGACGTCACTTCTCAACGTTTCACTAACTTTTGTCGACGTCGCCGTATTTCAGGTTCTTCAGTTTCATCGTTCACCTGATACTAATCAATATCCGCTTCATCTGAATCTGGTTTATCGTTTTTTTGAGTTATTGCCTTTTTTGCTTTGTTGAATCTCTGCTGTTGAAAACTCGTCTTTTCTCCTCGTCATACAGTCGAAATCCTTTTGTTGTGACTCCTCAAACAAGGAAAATGTATCGTTTTGACTTCAAGTCCATCTTTTCTCATTCGATTTTGAAAATGTGCATAAAGCGTTGTATTTTAATATTTCGTCTCAGTACTTTCATGTCGGGCATTTCGTGATCGTGGTCAAACACAGAGATAAAACCCTGTTGCGATATTTAATTTCAAAGTTTCAAAATTTGCCCGTCACCAACAGCTGTAGATGTCGTAAGGTAGCCAAAATAAACTCGCTTATTCAATACTTGACAAAATCTTAATTGTTCAATGACTAGTATCCCGTGTAAAAATTTTTTACGGATTTTAATTCTGAAAATGGCGTCTCAAAAAATGTAAATGTAAATCAGGGAATAATGCATATAAATTGTATCCATCTGATTTAGTAGATGTAAGGATCTTAATGCGACGACTAAGCGTTACCAAGATTTCACAGGCATGTTCGCCAATATTGCGGACCCCTAAAGTTGCTAGTTATCCTTATTGGTTCGCAAGATACTTTCCAAAAAATGGTCCCCCGTGATTAAAATATGTAACGTCAGTACAAAAAAAATCACTACTCATCCCTAAAAATTAAATTTCTCTAGGTATCCTAGGTAAAGTATTTTACGTGTTCACTATCAACAGAAAAATAGTTTTGCTCGAAAGATCTGAAACACATAAAAAATATCCGTAATAAAACCTTTCGAAAAACCATAGCAAAATAAATTGTGCACAGAGGAAAACATCACACAACAAATAGATTAAAACTTAATTAAAAAACTAAAACGCCACTTTTCATGAAACCGTCAAGGTAAACAAAAGCCATTACGCTAAAAGCTGCGAACGTGTCAAGAAAGTTAAAGAATTTATTTACCTTCCTGCGCTGGTATATATCATTGCCTACTTTTCAGGGAAATCTTTATTAACGAATCTACTCAGCTAATCGTTTCTTAATCTCACGAACCAATAAAGATGTTCGAAACGATAAAAATAGAAGCACTGCAAGGGTTTCCCTTTGTACTAATCGTAGAAAAATATTATACGTGGTCTGACACACTATTATGATCAAGTGACCGCAACAACGACCCGAAATTTTAGAGAGTGAAAGCGTGAAAAAAGCGGATGCACACTCGTAATCAGTATATAGACTAGTAACCCGGGTAAAAAGTTTTTACAGGTTTTAATCGATGTGAGCTGAACAGAGAGAAAGGCTTAGTATAATGAATTTTAGTATGATAAAGTTCCTCAATTGTTTGGAATGTAGAATGTTTAGAATGTAGTATCCCGTGAAGAACATTTTTTACGGTTTTTTTTTTTTTAATTCATCAAAAATAAAAATACGCGCTGTGCATCCACTTTTTTTTCACTTTTTACATTTTTTACTCTGTAAAATAAATTGAAGATGCAATGCAATGGTTCCCCATGATTAAAAATATCTAACGTCAATACAGAAAAAAAACACTCTTCACTCTTTTAATTAAAAATCACTAGGTATTCCGGCTAAAGCATATTTAGTTCAACACTGGAGTTATGAACAGAAAAACTTTTTAATCAGAAGATCTGAAACACATCAAAATATTCGTAATAAATCTTTCACGATACAATAATGGCTGGTGAACCAATAGGAATAACGTTTTGTTTTTATTATTATTTTTAGTTTTATATTCCACGTTGACTTGGCTTTGAAAACAATACATCAACTAAATACAAAGAAACTAACTGATTAAACATTTTGGACAAAAAGCAGCAGTGGCAGAACGTGGCAGCATGTTCGGTTTGCCAGTGTATCCTAACGCTTGCCTGACTGTCTGAGTCGGGTGAACCTTTTTTCGAGCAATCAAAATGTTTAAAAACCGATAGGTAAAAAAAGAGTATCATGAAACAAAATATTTTTTTGCTTTTGTCTTAATAGTTGTCTTAATTTCTTTAATCGATTTCTTTTAATCTATTTTAATCTGATCGAACATTTTTTATTCACTTCATTCATTTAGCACGTGCATTTTTTTATCCTCCCGTGTGATCTTTTTAAGAGAAACCATGCTGCCACGTTTTATTCTGCAACCATGTTTTCAAAAAATATCTACATAAAACTTTTAAAATTTGCAATAACCGTATTTGCATAAAAAATTTCTCATTTTAAAATATCACTTGTGATGTTATCACTCAAAAAGTGGGTTATCATGACGATCACGTGTTCACTTCATAATCGAAATCAGCTTATTTTTTTTGTCAGAGTTCTTGTTGCTGTACTTGCCTAAATATAAACAAGATTCGCAAAAATGCGACTATATATTTCCCCAAAGTTGCAAACATTTTATCAATTATGTGTACATTGATAACCATGAGAAAAAATGTATCACTAAATAGGTACAGTATAACTACCATCAACCTGATACTAAGATTGAATTTAATACCACAGAAAAACTTACTTTGAACTTATTATGAAATGAAGTTGTTCACGGTCAAATGATAAGGTTTCTCTTAAAATTTTTTGCCGTGGAGTTAAAAAGTGACTGAGAAGTTACTATGGACACGTAGCTAAAAATTATAAGACTTAAATGCGACTAATATTTCTCCTTAAACAACTGCATATCAACAACTCCATCAATGTGTAAGACAATTTCATCCATGTCTGATCTTTATTGTTGCAGAAGCTTGACAAGTTTCCTATCCTTTATACCATAAAATAAGGGTAAACAATGTAACTTAACAGAACACTTACCTTTTGTAACTCAGACAAAACTATCTTACAAACATTATATATACAATCAAATTTGTATACACAGGTTTTCTGTACAAAAGAAGAAAATAAAATTGCTCAACTTAATTTTGATACCATGGTATACTTTCGGGTAGACATATATGCCGTATTCTCTCTAACTAGCGCCCCTCTCCAGTAAGTGCCCCCCCCCCCCCCCCCCCCCCCCCCCCCCCCCCCCCCCCCCCCCTCTAATAAGCATCCCTTCTAGTCAAAAATATTTTTATAAGCGCCCCTCTCCTGGGCGCTTGTAGAGTGACTAGACAGAAATTAGACTATTTATAATTTATAAGCACCCGGGTGGTAATTAGAACTTTGAACAAAAAGCGAAAATTCTGTATAAACAGAAGACTAAATGTCTGTCTAAATTTAAGTTTATAAGTAAAAAATCTTATTTCGTTGCCATGAAAATATTATACAGTTGTTACAATTGCAATGCCTCGTTCACAGCTAGCATGACTATTTCAAAATGTTTTTATAAGCGCCCCTCTCCAATTAGCACCCCTCTCTAATAAGTACCCCCCCCCCCCCCCCCCCCCCCCCCCCCCCCTCCTAATTTCCCAAAAAAATTATAAGCGCCCGCTTCAAATTAGGACAGAATAGTTCAAGTATATATTCAGAATAAACAAACATCTCTCTTCAAAAAAATATGTTCACCTCATTGTTTATTTTGTGCTAAAAATGACCATATATAAATCCCAAATGGAAAAAAAAACTTTGGTAGTGAAAATACATATCCATAACCAAATCACTACATAGCACAAAGTAGAAGTTCGTGTTCCAGCTTGATTTAATTTACAGACTGTCATTTGTATTGTGTTTTGATTTACGTTCGTTGTTCGTACAGGAAAATTGACAGTATTAAATTTTGCAAAATAAAATATATGATATATACAGTATCAAAACAGTATACGTGACCATGGAATTCATCCATAGCAAACTACATTTCTGTTGTTGGATTAAATGACTATCCAAGGAAGCACACTCGACCAGATTCTGTCAAGTTATTATGTGTCTCAATCCTGTGTTTTAAAATATTATACGCAATTAGTTTCTGACTTCTTATTTTGCTTCTTATTACTTGCTTGCTCTTGTATGTTGAATTAACACACTGGTTGTTCTCCTCATGAAAAGGGTTTCCTTTATTGTGGCTGGCGCATCGTGCTTTCAGTTCAGTTGGGCTACATTATATCAGGATGTAAAATTAAAATAAATCTTCAGCCTGGCTATTGATAATGAATTTTCACCTTTGCACTGAAACCACACAGCTTCAATGGTTTACTGTTCCAAGCATTTAATAACCAGTCACGTTTGTACTTGCAGTTTTTGTGATGTAATCTATGAATCAAAGAAACTGATTGAACTGGATGTGCTCCATATAAAAAGGATTTCCTTTAAATGGCTGTACATCATGTGCTTTCAGTGTTGTTCAGTTTGGGCCACATTTATCCATGATGTAACATAAAAATAAATCTTCAGCGTGGCTTTTAATAGTGAATTTTCACCCTTTCATTGAAATCACAGCTTCAATGGTTTACTGCTCCAAGCATTTAATAACCAGTCACCATAACATTGTGTTGTCAACAAAAACAAAACATCCACATTATACATCAATTTTTTCTGGTTTTTACACGTTCATTCAAAAGTTTTTACAAAGCTTTTTAAGACAACACTGAACTAAAACGATCCATTTCCATCATTTAACGTTTCATCTATTATTGAATCATTTTAAAAGCTAGCAGAAAAAAAAAACAAAAATCTTCCACTGTTCATCTGCTCTGCACTGACTGAAAAAAATGGCGTGCTGTAGGCTAGGCTCTGTTCTTATCTATTTTGGCTAGGCGAAAATTCAATACCGAACCGCGACTATAAAAGTGAACGGAGAAGATGATGATGATGAAGAAGGAAAATGCCGGTCTTAACATATATTTCGCCCTATGGGGAAATATATAAATAGTACAGTTGAATGATTTTAAAAAGTCAAAATCGACCACTCACAAAGTGTAAGATAAAGAGTTAAAAAATTCACGTGTAACAGGCGGTTTCAAAAGAATAAAATGCATACATTCTATTATAATGGACTTTACCTTATTAGGCTCGGGGGAGCAATGTGATAGATATGTAGCTAAGATAAAATGTGTACCCTTTGTTAAAAAGATCTTTTTTATATAACTGTCATTTAATAAAACAACGTGACGAAAAAATATCTGTTATCTTTCTTTTACCACCCAATTAACCTTGAGATCGAGTTCTTAAATCCTTGATGTGTTATTCGCTTTCTGCAGTTCTGTTTGCGTTTAACAAATTTAGTCTATATTGTGTCTAAGTTTTTCGGAAAAAAGACGTATAAGACGTTAATTCAGACGACATTTGAAAAACATTTTATGAAAGGCACGTCAAAGACGTCTTCGAGACGTTTCGTTAAAGACGTCTATAAGAAGTTTTGTGAAAGAAGTTTTTTAAAAGACCTCTTCAGGACGTCTTTGAGATGTATTGTGTCAGACATTTTTTAGAAGACCTCTTCAGGTCGTCTTAAAGACGTTTTGTGAAGGACGTTTAACGGATGACCTGTCAAAGACGTCTTTAAGGATAGTCCATACCCTCCTAAGCATGATTTCAGTTTTTCCCTGATAACTTGAAATGTGTTGATTTTTTCTTATCAAAAGTATATATTTTCTGAATCCTCATTTAATTATCTGTCTAATGATCCATATTTTGTTTATTAAAAATGAAAAGAACAGGAATTAGAAGAAAAAAAGTAAAATTTAGAACGCATTGAATTAAAAAGTTCCAACTCCCCTCCATTACACTTTTTTTTCAAAAAAATTGCATTTTTGAAATCCATGATCATTTGTCGAAAAAAGTTTGCCACAGTTTTTTTTAAAACTCATTACTTCCAAAAATATAAAGCTTTTTGTTCATGACCCTATAAAAACGTTGATTCTTTAACTTCAACTCTCCCTCACGGGGCGAATTTTGATTCTTTTCAAAATATGTGGCAAACTTTTTTGCGCAAAGGCCAACTGAACAAAATGAAAAAACCCGCATGGTTATATCTCGTTCACAAGGGGAGTTGGAACTCATTAAATGTTGGTCATCAAGCTAAAATTACTTTCAGAGAAAATCACATTTAAAGATTTTTTCTTGTTCCATCGCTTGTGTAAACAAAATTGAAGAGCGATCAAATTCTATTGTGAATGTGAGATGTTGGAATGTATGAAAAGTTAAAAAGGTAGAAAACCATCTCATTGAATAATGATAGTGTGTATAATTATAAAGAAAACCACCTGGTTTTATTTTTAACGATAATAAAGCAAAATATTGAATACGAAAAGTAAACAAAGCCGATAAAGTATGTATGGCGTCATACATATGCGTATATTGAGAGAAATCTCTTTTATTTCACCGAAAGATTAATTACTTGTGTAAACAAAGATTTTTTTGCCTTTTGGTTTTTGCTAATAACTCCATAATTATTTGGAATTTTAAAATTCTGATTGCAGAATCTGTTTTTAAATAAAAAATTGAAAGGAAATATTGAAAAAAAATTTTTTTCAAAAAAATTCACCTCGGAGGGTATGGACTATCCTTAAGGTACATAAATCAATTTAGCATAATACGCTTCCAATGATGTATCATATGACTAGCCTTCAAAAGAAAACAAAATGCTCTTTTTTGGTACTGCCAGTTTTAAACAATAGCCAAAATGCTGAAGATGGGCATTTAAAACGAGCCTACATTAATTCAAACCTCATCTGCTTATTAAGGTTTCATCAATCACTTTTGACGTTTGCTGCAATTTTCTAGTAATTATAAGTACACATTTCTGCAGGATTCTGTGTTAATTCAGTTCTTCTAATTTCAAAGTAACATCATTATCAAGTTTAGTGTCAAATTCAATTTGAATTGCGCCGAGTTATTTTCAATCAATAACAACTAATGATTCATCCTTCAAAAACATGTTCCACTTTCGCTAGTGTTCAGAAAAGCTTTTGTTCTGTGGAAAGGAGAAATGTCGAAATTTCATAAAGTCCAAAATACAATAAATTGTTTGCTCTTCTTTTGCGATGTTACTGTTTATTCTTAATCAAAGTTTGAAATTAAGCGAATCATACTTATTTATGAAACTTAACGTCAGCACTCTTTGACCTATAGTTTCGTTAGGAAAATAGGCATTAAACAAGATATTGGTTGTATTATACGATAAAGGTTCCCCGTCACCGTGCTTACACAATACACAATCTGTATAGTATATATAGCTAGATGTTATAACAGAAATCATTCTATCTTTTTTGAAACTTCAAAAACATCTTATTATACTAATTCGCGATTGTGCATCCGCTTTTTTCACACTTTCACTCTCTAAAATTTCGGGTCGTTTTTGCTGTCACTTATTCATAATGAAGTGTCAGACAACGGCAATCAATATTTTTCTACGATTAGTATAAGGGGAGAACATTGCAATGCATTTAATCGTTTCAAATGTTTTGATTATTCGCGAGATCGAGAAAAAATAGACAACAACGAAAGTATTGCTCGAAGATTTATTAATGTTTTTAGGGTAAGTACGCTTTAGAACTTTGTTTGTTTGTTTATTTTGTTTTTCTTAAAGTATTAATAGGGTTTCTGTGTCATCACTTTTCAAATAATACGCGATTGAGGAAATGAATAATTATATATCATGGTTTTTAATCATGACGCTTTGGGTTCGTAAAGAAAATCGCAATTGTTTACAATTCACATTTTGACACTTTTATGACTTTCGCGTTTGGCTTTTATTTACATTGGGGTGTGGATTCCATGACAGCGATTTTAATCTTTTTGTTGTTTACCTGTACGTACAATTTATTTTTACTACTGCATTATCGCAGGTAAGATTGAACATGTTGTAATGGCATCTCTCGCTCTTCACAATATGTTGCTCTCGAAATCTTCAGATTCTTACACGCCTACTGGATTTATTGAGTTTAAGATCGAAAATGGAAATTTAATACCTGGATCTTGGAGAGAAAATGGTATATCAAGCAACATTAAACCTTTAAAGTGTGGAGCCCTCCACGGACCAAGTGCGACCGCCGAAATAGTCAGAGAATAGTTCATGGAGCACTTCTATGGACCAGGGCAAATACCTTGGCAATGGAACATTTTGTACAGGTAAAGATAATTCATTCGGTTTTAACTTCTATTTCTCATGAAAAAAAGCAAATACATAACATAAGAATCTATCATCTCTGATTTTTACCTATGATCAAAGTTATATTGTGGAAAACCTAAACGATCTGGCTGATACGAACTACCATTAAGTGATTCATCTTGTTGTAGTTGACTGGTAAATGATTGGACTCGAGGTTGAGGAGTATTTTTGAAAGGATTGAACTGCGCTTGATGTGTACTGTACATACTCAAATACAGCAGCCTCTGAATTTCTAACTTTAGGAATTCTTTATGGGCACCATTCTCTAACTGCCGCAACTGAACAAGCAACATTTGACAAAAATGGTCATCTGCTGTCTTATCAGTCGAGTTTCCTGCAACCACAGGTTGCTTCAAAACATTGATGGCAGCCCTAAACATTTCCCTTTCTTCTTCTTTTTCAGCTTCTTCCTCCATTGACTTTCGTTTTCGTTTGCTTTTGTGCGAAACAGGAATATTTTCTGTGTCGTAGGCGTCTGTTTGCAAGTTAGTAACTCCCTGCCTTGTTGAAAATTATCACTCAAGAATAGAAGGCTTTCATAATACGGCCAAGTAATTTTGTAAACATCTTCAGCTCCAGCGCCACTTTTTTTGAATGCCTGGTATTTATTTTTTGTCACAGAAAAATAAACTTTCAAGCCATGCAGCTTGTTGTTAATATCTTCTGTTGTCAAACCTCTAATTCCATATTCTTTCATTCTTGCTTTAATTCTAGTAAGTGCGTTTTATCTTTTTTCTTTGTCTTTATACTCAGCGCAAGTTGTTTTAAACAGGCACCGTTCTGCCTCCCATAAAGGTATGAGTTTGATAATATGGTCATGACACCATGACCAAGATTCTTTTTTTACTTCTCTTTTCTTTTACGACGGTTTTGCAACTGCTGGCACCCGGTTATCTTCTTTTCCTTCTTCTTGCTCATCTCTAGCAATTTCGTGTCTTAGCTGGTCTTCCTCAGAAAGCATCTCAACGCTATATGTAAAACACCAAAAACAAAATGCTTTGGTGCATAGAGTGTTTAAAAAAAAGATTTTACTAGCTACTTTAAAAAAAATAAAAAAAAATATATTTAATGTACCCGGAACGTCTTAACTCGTCCATGTTTTTCACAAAACTAACTTTCTTATTTCCGTGTATTCTCAAAATTAACTTTCTTCGTTTTCGTGTATTATGATTCTCCCTACAGAGTTATTGCTTCTTCAAAGTTCATTCATTTCGCAAAAATCGTGCCACAAATTCTGTCGGTATTCTTTGATGTCTCGCGAAAAGAAAAAATTTCTTGCAAAAAATAATGAACCGTTTCGTTATTTTTTTAAAGATTTTCAGAGTTTTCAAGAAAACTTTAAAACATTTACTTTCTTTAAAAACAGAAGATACATTGCGAAATTTTTCTTTAGCAATGTCTGAAAGAAAACTTGCAAATCTTTCGAAAGAAAAATTCATAAGTGTATCAGGGCCTTAACGTACGTTTTTTTAATAAGAGCTTATGTAGAAAAGAAAACGCGTTTCTTCGAAAAAAAAATCTTTTGAATTATAATTTCTTGAAACCAAAAATGAATTCGAACAGAAACTGTCTTTTTTTAACTCGATTTTTGAAAACCTTGATGTTCAAAGACAGTACAGATAGCTAACA
Organism: Turritopsis dohrnii; assembly: GCA_027922465.2. Taxonomy (NCBI): domain Eukaryota; kingdom Metazoa; phylum Cnidaria; class Hydrozoa; order Anthoathecata; family Oceaniidae; genus Turritopsis; species Turritopsis dohrnii. The sequence continues at coordinate 79,566 of BQMF02000010.1, forward strand.
AACGTAGAAAGTAATAAGAAAGTCTGATCTGAGCTTCTGACACGAAAAACATATCTATTTCCAAGTGCCAAAGGACATTGATTCAGTACCATAACTAACTAAAAGTCCCAGCTTTATGTAGACCTTTTTGATTAATATCAATTCGTTCATCACTTAAGTGATAAAATATCAAAGGAAACGTATTTTAAATGTATGTGATGTGAAACCGTGAAAAGTTCAGAAGTCTGCGTTCGTTCATTAGAAGATATATAATAGTAGTAGCAGTAGTAGGAGTCAACGGGTGTTTTAATACAGTACACGTTTTTTTTATAAGAAACTAGGTGAAGGATCAAGTTCTAAAAGTTTCTTAATTTTGGTAAAATTTTTGGTGTTTCTAGTTCGAAAAGTTTCTTAGTCAGTTTCTAATTATTTTTGATAAAAATTTTTATTCAATGAGTGATAGTTCTAAATATTTCTTATTTCTTAATTTTTGGGTCTCCTAACAAAAAAGGTAACAAAATCAATGTTTTTTTGGAGGGTTAATGGAATGATTAATTGTTCTGTATTTAAATATTCAAAAAAAGTTTCTTATTTGAAAAATAGTCATAAAATTGTAGTTGTAAAAGTTTCTTAATTTTTCGAGATTCTACATGTTGGTTTCTTATAAACTGACTTCTTATAAAAACAAAACAACGTGTATTTGCTTTCGCTGCTACCGTAATAATTTACAATATAAAATTCATGCTTACATGTAACCTCTACTGATTTAGACGCATGGATTTCCATATTCTGAATCAACAGAAATAAACAACTTGAGACTCGTCAAAGTTGCTTTCAAAATTTTCATCTTATCAACAGCATCATTAACCATTTTGCATTAACTTTTTGGGTGGTTCAGGGTTGTCTAGATCATCAACACCATTGCTTATCTTTTTGAGTGGCATACTCTTCGTAGAACTCTTTTTCCATGAAACCTGCCGATTGTCGTAGCAAACTTTATTGTAGAGGATGGAAGCTTTTTTCTTGCTTCAATTTCACTCATCTTGCAACTCATTTCAATGGAGATGTTGACCGTAGCAATAATTGGAATATATTATTGATCAAAGAAGGCCTATACATTCAACAACTTCAACAATCGCCGTTCTTATTTAGTTCTAAGAATGTGGTTTATCTATCAAAACAAAAGATATGAACAATATAAACACATAATATGCCTAAGGGGGTGATCACATGAGGGGGGCTATCCCAGTAAACCGGCATGGCTCGGTTAGGCGGGCTAATAATTTTTTATGATCACATGGAAAAGTAACAGCCCGCTTAACCGGGCTGAAAGATCGATCACGTGATATTTGTTATATTTTTCAAAATTACGCATGTTTCGTATATGCAATTTCATCCCGACAAAGGGGGCCAGCTCAGTTGAAAGCCATCACATGAGAAATTCTTCAGGCCGCTTTACCGAGATCTCGGTTTGGGAAAATTTAGGAGGGAGAAAAAGTCAGGCAAGTTGCATCATAGATTTATTTACCTATCTCATGACACTCAAAATTATGTTTTCTTTTTCTTCAAAACGTTCTTACATGCCTTAAGAGAAAACTAGGTGATTCTTACGTAATTATTCTATTTTATTGTGTTCTTGTATATACTGTTAGACACTTCAATTTTGTAACTTAAAATTTTGAATGAACAAAAAAAAGTTATATACCAACAAAAGACCTTAGGTAATGGCAGAAGTTTAATAATTATTTTTACGAACTATACAACTTTTTTTAAAACATGTTTCCACATTTCTGTTGTCATCATTAGTTGTAAAATTAAATTACAAACTGAATTGTAAGTATATTATATAACAAGAAATTAATTTAGAGTAAAAATACTACAAAGGTTAAATATGTTGGAAGTTATTATTTTTTCCCAAATTATACACGTAAAGGGGAAGGGAATTGTATCTGCAGACCATAGAATGATGAAATATATGGGAACAATGGACCCCGAAACAAGAAGACATAATATTTTACTTTTCAATCTATCTCTATTACATCATTATTATTAATGCATGTTCAGAACTTTTCTTGACTGTACAGGTAGCATTGAGGGAGATTCTTAAAATAGTATATACAAATAGGAATAATTTTGATATTCTCGATAATGGAAATGATGATGAAGTAAGGGATAAAAGGATATATAAATTTTATTTTTACAAGTTTGTCCAACAAATTCCGAGATTTTTGGCAAATTCGCAAAAATAAATCCCGCAGATCCGTTTTTATATATTTTCCCATAGGGCGAAATATATGTTAAAACCGGCATTTTCCTTCTCCTTCTTCTTCTTCTTCTTCTTCTTCTTCTTCTCCTTCTTCTCCGTTCACTTTTATAGCCGCGGTTCGGTATTGAATTTTCGCCTAGCCGCCAAAGTAGATAAGAATAGAGGCTAGTCTACAGCACGCCATTTTTTTCAGTCAGTGCAGATGAGTGGAAGATTTTTGTTTTTTTTCTGCTAGGTCTTAAAATGATTCAATAGATGAAACGTTAAATGATGGAAATGAATCGTTTTAGTTCAGTGTTGTCTTAAAAAGCTTTGTAAAAACTTTTGAATGAACGTGTAAAAACAGGAAAAATTGATGTATCAATGCAATGATGTTTTGTTTTTTGTTGATAACATTGTTATGATGATTGGTAATTAGTATGCTTCGAACAGCAAACCATTGAAGCTGTGGTTTCAGTGCAAAGGTGAAAATTCATTATCAATAGCCAGGCTGAAGATTTATTTTTATTTTACATCCTGATATAATGTAGAGCTCAACTGAACTGAAAGCACGATGTACCAGCCATAAAGCAAAGGAAACCCTTTTCATGTGGGGAGAACGACCAGTTCAACCAGTTTCAAAAAGTACATACAAAAATAGCTAGCAAAAACACGATGTTGTATATGCAACAAGAAGTACAGAAAACCTATTACGTATAATATTTTAAAACGTATTATATAGTCATTTAATCTAACAACGGAAACATAGTTTACTATGGATGAATTCCATGATCACGTATACTGTTTTGATACTGTATATATATCATATTTTATTTTGCAAAATTTAATATAGTATATACTGTCAATTTTCCTGTGCGAACACGAACGTAATTCAAAACACAACACAAATGACTGTCTGTAATTTAAATCAAGACGGAGCACAAACTTCTACTTTCAGCTATGTAGTGATTTGGTTATGGATATACTACCAAAGTTTTTTTTTCCATTTGGGATTTATATATGAAGGTCATTTTTACCACAAAATAAACACAAAATAAATATTTCTGTTATTCTGAATACTTGAATTTAGAGTGCGTTTACATGAGAGCCGTAGTGAACTCAAACCGGTTTGAAATTTCAATCCTCCCGTTACGAGTTTTGATACGGGTGATTATTTTACTACGGTTTCTGGTCAAACCTTCAGCGATGTTTACATGATAACGGCCGTACTGAAATTTTACCCGTGATGACGATACGGCTTGGAAAGGTGTGAAAGTTTTTACATTTCATTGTTTTATCATAAAATGTGTTAACAAGCATGCGCATGTTAATTAAATTTTGCTGACACATATGAAATAAAAATATAGAATGTGCTAAATTTATTCCATCGTGCATAGAAAATATTTCTACCCGTATTGAAATCTCAAACCGGTGTGAGTTCAGTATAGCTCTCGTGTAAAAAACGCACTCGTATAGAGAGCTAGAAACTAGTAAATCTATTGTTTTAGATTTTTACCCGACAAAACTTGCTAAGACCGTATTGAAATTTCTCATGTAAACAGAATGGCGATTTCAAACAGCTAAAAATTTCAAACCGGTTTGAGGTCACTACGGCTCTCATGTAAACGCACTCAAGGCCATCTTTTTTTAAAAAATAACTACTCTGTCCTAATTTGAAATGTTACACGTAATATTTGTTAGTAGAGATTTTGATTACTTTTGATAGTATTTGCTTATATGTCTACCGGAAAGTATACTGTGGTATCAAAATTAGGTTTAACAATTTTCTTTTCTTCTTTTGTACAGAAAACCTGTATACAAATTTGATTGTATGATGTTGTAAGATAGTTTTATTTGAGTTACAAATAGGAAACTTGTCAAGCTTCTGCAACAATAAAGATCAATACATCTTATATTAAGATGAAATTGTCTTACACATTGATGAGTTTGTTGATATGCAGTTGTTTAAGGGAAAATATTAGTCGCATTTAGGTCTTCTAATTTTTAGCTACGTGTCCGTAGTAACTTCTCAATCACTTTTTAACTCCTCAGCAAAAAATTTTAAGAGAAACCTTATCATTTGACCGTGAACAATTTCATTTCATAATAACTTCAAAGTAAGTTTTTTTGTGGCATTAAATTCAACCTGAGTATCAGGTCGATGGTAGTTATACTTTAATTATTTAACGATACATTTTTCTCATGGTTATCAATGTACACGCAATAATTGGTAAAATGTTTGCAACTTTGGGGAAATATATAGTCGCATTTTTGCGAATCTTGTTTGGGGTTAAATTTGCAAAAATTTGTTATGTAATTAATTCTGCTGCAAACAATTTATACGAATAAGGTAACATATTTTATATTTTGCCTTCTTAAATAAAGATAAATATTGATATTGATATTTTCATTATCAGTATGGAAAGAAGTATCCACAAGGGAAATTTCCATCCCTTGTGACAAATTGCTTCTCCATCTAGGAGTCTCTCTCATCAAGACAGATTGCTTTATTCTGCCTTGTGGAATTTTATTTGAGGGATCATTTACGTACTGTGAAAACTTTCGTGTAACAAGCTGGAATTGTTTGTATACTTATGGATGCCTCTGACCAAAATCTTGCGATTTAGTAAACTTGCTACCAGAGATATTGTAAGTGTTGGTCTTTTGTTGGCAAATTGGATTCAGGCTCATTTAAAAAAAAGTCATTCAGGCAGTGATGATGCCTGATGTGACCAACAATGACCAGCAATTTTCCCAATTTGGAATCCGGAAAGATTTCGGTCGATAAGCTGATGTATCCATGCTCATTTGTAGAAATGTCTTTTCATTTGATTAACAGTATGGGACGTGCAGTGTTTTTAATTTGTGACAGTTGGATTTGATTTGTGTTCAGAATTAGGAAAAATTGACAAATATCAAAAGCAAATATTTAGCGGTTGTCATTTTCTACAATTGTGTGCCATTATGAAAAATATTTGAAAGTCAAACAAAGTTCAATACAAACTATTTCAGATTTCTTTTGTAACTGGAGAAAAAGAAAAATTTACATGAATTTCCATGAACTGAATTTTACCTTCTTTGGTATGATAAATTTATTTTTATTTCTATTGGCCAATATTGAAATATTGAAAGTCACTATGAAATTGAACGAATCAGTAACTATCTTCCCTTCAGGTATAAAGTGAGAGTTAAAATGATGATGCTGTAATTCAAGTTTCTATAAGGTCAGAATTTTGTTAAATGGGATTAATTAGAACTTTTTATACTTTTATTTTTATATATTTCCCCGTAGGGCGAAATATATGTTAAAACCGGCAGTTTCCTTCTCCTCCTTCTCCTTCTCCGTTCACTTTTATAGTCGCGGTTCAGTATTGAATTTTCGCCTAGCCAAAGTAGATAAGAATAGAGGCTAGGCTACAGCACGCCATTTTTTTCAGTCAGTGCAGATGGGCAGTAGAAGATTTTTGCTTTTTTCTGCTAGCTTTTGAAATGATTCAATAGATAAAACGTTAAATGATGGAAATGAATTGTTTTAGCTCAGTGTTGTCTTAAAAAGCTTTGTAAAAACATTTGAATGAACGTGTAAAAACCAGAAAAAATCGATATATCAATGATGTTTTGCTTTTGAGTTGATAATGTGTTATGATAATTGGTAATTAATTTGCTTCGAACAGCAAACCATTGAAACCATTGAAGTGGTTTCAGTGTAAAGGTGAAAATTCATTATTAATAGCCAGGCTGAAGATTTATTTTTATTTTACATGCTCATAATAATGTTAGCCCAACTGAACTGGACTGGGGAAAGCATGATGTGTACACCCCAGCCATAAAGGAAACCCTTTTCATGTGGAAAACAATCAGTTCAACCAGTTTTTTCAAACAGCAAGTAAAAATGTGATGTCGCATATACAATAAGAAGTTCAGAAAACCAATGACGTATAATATATATTTTAAAACACCGGATTGAGAAACACATAATAACTTGAAAGAATCTGGTTGAGTGTGCTTCCCTGGATCGTCATTTAATCCAACAACAGAAACATAGTTTACTATGGATGAATTCCATGCCCACGCATACTGTTTTGATACTGTATATCATATTTTATTTTACAAAATTTAATATACTGTCAATTTTCCTGTACGGAACAACGAACGTAAATCAAAACACAATACAGATGACAGTCTGTAAATTAAATCAAGCCGGAACACAAACTTCTACTTTCAGCTTCAGGGATTTATTTATATAAGGTCATTTTTACCACAAAATAAGCAATGAGTGTGAACATATTTTTTTGAACAAAAATGTTTATTCTGAATACTTGAATTTAGTTTTATAGATTGTCACTTTAAGCCCATCTTTTTTTTGAAAATAACTATTCTGTCCTAATTTGAAATGCTACACGTAATATTTGTTAGTAGGGATTTTGGTTGTTTTTGATAGTTATTTGCTTATATTACCCGAAAAGTTTAGGTTTTACAATTTTCTTTTCTTTTTTGTACAGAAAACCTGTATACAAATTTGATTGTATAGTAACTTCTCAGTCAACTCCTCATCAAAGAATTTTAAGAGAAACCTTATCATTTGACCGTGAACAACTTCATTTCAGAATAAAGGCCGGCCTCCACTCAACAAATATTGTACGCGCGGACGAACGAAGCCGGTGTATGCACCAGCGTGAGTGGATATTGAATATCTGCAAATAATCCTTAGATTACAAAAAATAATAGCAAAGATGACTGTCAAACTGAAAAGAAGAAAATAATACTACTACAATACTACAGTTGAAATGTTTAGCAGCATTTGATTGGTTTTAATTGTTTTGATTACATCATTTATTTTCTGCGAACGTACGCTGTCGCTTGGTAGTAGACCACTGGTCTACTTATTTGCGAACGAAATGTGTTCGCAGCGTGTGCTTGCACGCATGCGTATTGAATTGTCGTCCGCCCGCGCATACAAAATTTGTTGAGTGGAGGTCGGCCTTAAGGGGTCGGTTACACGTAGGTGGGATGAAAACTTCCCCGAGGTGAAACTTCAGCCCGGGGTAAATTTTTGTTACAATACACGCAGGTTAAAAACCGGGATGAAATTCAGCATTTTGCAATTTTGTAAGCAATTTTGTGCATAGACGTCAAAATCATGCCAAATTGCCCCGGGGTGAATTTCACCCGTCTTATGAACAGGGGTGAAATAAGCCCTGGGGTTGTGTTTCACCCCGGCTATAACGTGTATACAGACAAAGTGATTTCTTCACAGACAGGGTTGAACTCACCCGGCTCATGTGAAAAGGTTGGGTACCCAATTTGGGTACCCAATTGGGCTACCTATTTGGGTACCGAATATAAACTACAGACCGGAACGAAAATTCTGTTTACCGCCGCTCAGGGCGCTTGCTTACGGAAAAAATAACACCAGTAAGGATAATGATTATTCAATTTTAATACTTGTTTAAAAGCAAAGCTTCAACTTTTGGTGTTTTAGGTAAAAGAGATTTTACCAACTCGATATTTATTAGGAACCTAAGAGAAAAGACCTCTATGTGAAAAGTTTTCAAAAGATGTCGAAGCTTATGTTTCAAGAGTGGAGTGGAGCCGGATTTCCTTCACGGCGGACGCGATCGCCGCACGGCAACACTATATTGTTTTGATATGATGTAATGATGAAAGGTGATTGGTTTAAAACGTCGAGTTAAAAATAATAATAAGTTGAAACATTTACAAGGCTTGAAACTCTCTTGCAATAGGAATAAAGATGTACCCACCCATAACCTTTGTCAAAACGTGTTTAACTAGCTACGAATCTCCTTCCTGTGTTACTCGTTGTCCACTTAGAACTAAATTTACAGGCCAAATCTCAGAAGATGTTTTGTTTAAATAATACTAGCATATAGCAATCATTATTTCCAGTAAAACTAATAAATTGAAAAAATCGTTAATATGAATATACATAAACTGTTTTATTAAGTATATTTGCACAAAAACGAAATTTGAACGAGTCTTTGTTTTTGTTTTCTGGGAGAAACGGGTGCACGGGCATCAGTTTGGATCGGGTCTGTGTTTCTACTGGCTGCAAAATCGAAAGTACCGAATTCAAAATGGCGGCCGTTTGAGAACGCGCAAATATCGGTGAAGTATTTTTTTCAAAATTAGAAGATTTTATCTCAAAGTGAGTTGTATCTAGTATGTTTTTCTTGTGCTAGATACTCTGATAATACCCTGGAACAAAAATCAAGTGTAAACAGTTGGTAGATTTTTAATTTTCTGGTACCCAAATAGGTAGCCCAATTGGGCACCCAAATTGGGTACCCAACCTTTTCACATGAGCCAACTCACCCCCCAGGGTGAATTATACGTGTAACCTACCCCTAAGTTCGAAGTGAGTTTTTTTGTGGTATTAAATTCAATCTGAGTATCAGGTTGATGGTAGTTATACTGTAATTATTTAATGATACATTTTTCTCATGGTTATCAATGTGCACACAATAATTGATAAAATGTTTGCAACTTTGGGGAAATATATAGTCGCATTTTTGCGAATCTTGTTAGTTATCAGCAACTGCTAGGGATTCGATCTTCATGTAACCTTATCTGCGGACCACTTAATTGGTAGAAACGAAAGTTCACCTGCGTAATTAACCAGACAGGAAGCCTGTTAGAACGTAAAGATGGAAAGTCTAACTTGTAAAACTGGAATTTGAAGCTTAAATAAAACCGATTAAAGTATCTAAGTAGTTGTTGTAGTATTGTAATGCTCACATGATTTCTGTTGATGCGTACTGTATTACTGTATGCAGTTTATATGCTGCCACGAAAATCTCTCGACCAATAAGGAAAAGGTAACAAAAACCATACGGTGCGAAAGGTAGCAGCGTTATAACACTAACTCCCGGTATGAATAAACTACATCCTGGCCCCATTTAAAATTATTTATAAGTGTAAATGAAACTGATAAACAGCAGTTGAAATTGAAACAAAAGAAATATTCCCTTAACCACCTTAGTTACAACTTAGAAATTGCTGTTTTGACCTTTCTGGAGCAAACATTTTTTGGATTTCTGCGAATACAAGAAATACTTTAAAACCGGCTTTGTTTTTCTCTTTTTTTTCTGCTGTCCAAACTTAGCGGTTTTTTGAAATCTCCTGCGAATGTTTACACGAAGCCAAAGTCACGCATTTCAGTCACGGAAGAAACTCATAACGAAGAACCAACCAAAAGGATCCCAAAGCTGCTTTAGTCAGTATAATTAAAGAAGATGCACATTTCCAAAACTTGAAGGATAAAAGATGAAGGATAAAATTTGTAGCAGTAATTTATTATTATCTTATATTATATTACTATGATTCAATGGTGATTTTTCGTTTCGTTTTATAAATAATGAAAAGTGATGTTTTGTTTTTGTGACTACTGAGATTGATCAGAAATGATCAATGTACACATAACATTATTCTGTATACTTTATTCCAAAATAAAGTAAGTATTTTTCATTCAGATGTAAATAAATATATGGTCTGGTGGTATATAGTTTAAAGTTTTTGTAGTGTTAATTATGCTTTCATGAAGCTCTGGGGAGTACGTACACTTATATATAATAACTGTAGTGTGATAATTCTTTTCTAACTAAAAAGTTGCAAATTAAGAAGTTTTAAGTCAAAGAGCTATGTGTTTGTATTAGGGGAAAATGTTTCAATGTTTAAGCCTTTCTAGATACGAAAGAATTTTTTTGTTTCTTGTTTGGGTTGTAATACCTTAACACCTTTTTCTCCTCAGCTCCAACATTACGTATTAGTTGTCTGCTCTGCACCACTTTTGCTTGATGATTTTTTAGCTAAGATATACTGACAATGCCCCCATTTACGAATGATCTTCCTAATCACGATTGTCAATGAACAATTACGTTGTGTTCAATTTTTACGTGCTGTGTGGACCCGTGTATGTAGTGTTAATGTTGTATTGTATTGTTAGTCACAGTTGATATGTTTCTTTGTAGTTGAACGTTTTTATTTGCTCGTGTTATCTGTTGTGAATTTATTCCTGTTTTTGTATGTGGCTTGTGTGTGGGTCAAGCGTCAGTGTAAACTACGTATTTATTATTATGTTATATTTGTTGATTTGTTTGTTGATGTTTTTTCTATAATCGCGTTTTGTTTTGTAATAATATAGCCCTGATCATCATCCTGGCAAATTGAAATGTTCTGTGTATAAATTCAAAATACTGTACTATTAGTAACACAATACAAAATTTTGGTAAGTTTTGGTATAAATTCATAGAGCATATACTTTTAATGATCAAGATCTTTGATTACTTTTTGTATTTGCAACATTGGGAATTCTGTTTGTATGTTATTAAGAAGATTGGAAGTACATATCAAATGTTTAAAGCATATTACATGATTTTTTTACGTAATCACTGTGATATCAGAAAAGATCAATATAAACTTAATCGTATGTTGTATACCCAAAACAAACAATATTTCAAGTCATTCAGATGTATATATGCAATAAAGTTTTACATAGTATCAATTACACTTTCGGCATGCCTTGTAAAGATCATTCAACCTTTTCAAATTTCTAAAAGAACTTTTATAAACTTTTCTTCTATTGTGTTAGATTAAATTAGGTCATTTTGGGGTGATTGTTATGTCATGCGTTTCTTTTATATGTAATTTGTGTATTGTTTATGTAATTATATGTAAGAGTACTTTTTACATTTCTCACTCTCATTCAAACATTCAAAGGAGTCAACATATAATTTCAAATCATTTATTCATAAAGATTTTCACTGGTAGGACACCTTTGGCCAGCTGTTTGAACATATTTAACTTCAAAATTTCAATAACAAAGCTCATTTTAATTTGTGTGTCACAATCCCCACCTGCTGTGTGCAGTCTACACTGAGCAGCAGTCAATGTTGTATTGTATTGTTCAATTATTCAAAATCTTTCAAGTTTCAAGAATGTTTATTGTTAGTCTTCCATTTTCATACTTCAGCTGATTTTGCAGAAATCCTTCTGCCCGTGAGGGCATCTTGTTTGGTTTTGCTTCACAGTCCTTCGTCTTCAACTTAGCTGAAAGCGCTGACCTTAAGGCCTCAGGGCCTCTTGTTATTATTAATCACCATGAAATTTCTTTCAGATTTTTCAGTTTACAACACTTTGATATAAACTAAATGGAAAACTTCTCCATTTCCCAAGCAAATAGTTAATTCGTACTCCGGTCAATTTAATATACAGTAGGTTGTTTTTCAGGAATTGCCTGACTATACAGTTCTAACTCTTTCTTGGGTGACTGTGACTGTGATAAAAGATCATTCTAATGTTTTTCTCATGGGTAGTATGAAGCCAAATTTAAATATTTAAGAAATTTCCCATAATAAGTATGTATGCGGCCCCCCAAGATCTTAACGAAAATATTTATGCTGTTGCGGTCTAAAAAAGTTTCACAAAGGAAATTTCAGTTGAAAACTTTCTGTGAAAATACATCTTCTTGAAAATACAACGTTTTCCCCAAGGGATTGCAATAGCAATCCTGTCAAACAACTTAAAAAAGAATTATAGCAGACAGTTTCTATTTGTAGTAGTTTATGAAGTTACTTACATATCTTTTACTTGTAACTGAATGAGAACCAGGTAATCAGTGACAAGTCAAAAGAAACTGATGTTAGTTAAAATACTTAAAACGAAGCAATACATGTTTGATTGAGAAGAAGAATGTTAGAAGAAAATTTTCGAGTCTGGATCGTCTAAAAACGCTATTTCAAGCTATTTTGATGGTAAAAGACGACTCAGAAATTTCTGACATTTTGTATAAAAACAAATTACAATGCACAGTGGGAATATAATTGGATAGCCTCAATATAAGTAATAATGATGCTCTCTTATCGTCATATTCCTCTTTATGTGAATGATGAAAATGGAATATTAAATTTCTCCACCACCAAACCTATAAAAAGAAAAATTTTTGCAGAAGTAATGAGCAATAGCAAAACAGCGCTGTTTCTGCCAATATCAGGCGTCATCAGCACAACTAGGTTAATACATGAATCATTTTTAAGGCAAGAAGCAGCTATGGCTGCTGATGAAGAATTAGCAAGAGGCATATTCGGTTTGAAATATGAAAAAAGAGTACCTTCAGATTTTCCAGCAGAATTTTAAGATGAACTGGAATGTGAAGGTACAAGTAATTTAACAGGCTTACATGTTTCATTGACAGCCTGAATTTTGGATTTTATCCCACTACATATATTTCCTGACTTTCTTTTAAATGATTTTTTGGGATAAAAAGACATGGAACGAAGTGGTTTGGTTGAAATGTTTCCCCAGCCTTAAGTGAAATACCATAAAGTGTATACAACAGTCTTATTTCTTCAGTTGTAGTTAAAGTTCTAGGAGTAATAAGACACCCCCACAGAAGTCAACAATAAAAAGGGGCACAGTCAGGTACAGCAACTCGAATGTTTCGGTTAATAGTTGAAGATAGCCCCAAAACTAACATTAACCCAACCCAGACATGACTACAACATGCATAAACAGCTTAGCATTCAACATTTTTAGATAAACATTCCAGAAAAGGATAGTTAGAATCTTTAACAGATAACAAACAGTCAAGAACACTTTGAAAATTTCTAAAAGGAAAAATCTCACCTTGATGTTGTTGACTTTCAGAAAAGATTTTATTCAAAACAGGGTGTGCAGCATAGAATGATGAATTAAGAAATAATTCCAAACACGATAAATATTCTCAGATCATCACATAATGTATTGTCACCAACAAGAGCAATAGATACAGAACTGAAAAGGCAATTTCCAGTTGTATCTGAACTAAAATAGAATTTATGATCGTTCATTACAGCAGCCATCTTTAATTCGAGAAATGAAAACAAACCACATCATGCTTATCAAAACAGATTAAATCAAACATCTTACGTAAATAATTAACTTATGTCAAATTACATAATACGTCATATTTACCTAATAGCCATTAATTTCTTCTCAACTGGTAGAGATTTCGATGCACATTGTATATCAAGCAGACCAAGTTTAAACTGGCGTAGTTTGCCTGATTTCACAATCCTACATGATCAACATTATTACTCATTCGTGCAGACAACTTTGTTTTCAAATCTTCATAAATTGCGGACATAGCAGAGTAATCATTGCTTTCAAACGCAGTTTTCACTTTTTCAAACATACTTCGAGAAGAAGCCATTTTCAAAAGAACTCAATGCACGAGGGCGACAAGCTTGACCTATTTGCCAAAAATATAGTCTAGAAGACACAGCACCAATCGGTCCAAAAACATACGGTCAAAAGTCACTTATCCAAAATTACAAGTGTAACTTTAATCGAGCTTGATAGGTCAATTGTTTAGCAATCTATTGTTCTCAAGATTTTAAACCAATGGAATGCGTTAAAATGCAGTGGCTTCGAAAACTCAAAGTGGGCAACATGGTCCTTAACCTACTTGCTTATGTGCGATTTCTAAAGTTTAATTCAGCCGGAAAAATCGTTTATTGATCTGAGACTATCGAAAAATGAGTGATCAAAAAGTATGGACTGTGTCTCTTGACGTATCACTTCTCAAGGCTAATTCCCGTGAAGATTTGATCGGCATGGCGTGCGCGTGCATGTCTCTCAGCTTAAGAACTTAATTGCGCTGGTTTAAATTTTTTGATTTGATTTGATTTTACCAGGTTGGTCGACCAATCTGACCACCCTTGGATCTGCCCCTGGTTTTAAAGCACAATGCTCTGGGTGTTTTCTGTCTTGTGTTTTTAAACAAGAGACGAATTTATTCGCAAACAATACCAACTGTAATAAACTCATTAGATGATTTATTCTTTGAAACATAAATGGCATAATTTTAAGGTGCAATTCCTGTTCTGTTGCCTGTCATGTGTTTTCTAATAAACAGGAGACGAATTTATTTGGCAAACAATCATATTGTTATAACTATAACGATAGAATGTTATAACGTTACTGATTAAAGATTATAACATTACAAAAACAGTATTACCGTTTCAATGATAACGTTATAACGTTACTTGAGTATCGGTTTAACGTTGTAGAAGAACGATAAATATCGTTATTTCTTTTGTTCTTTTTAACCATAAAACGTTATTCATGTAACGTTATTCATATAACGTTTTATCGTTTGTTATCAAAATCCCCTGGACGGTCACATATAGTCAGTTTTCTCACCCAATTACATCTTGCACCCATACAGTTTGGGCACTTTTTCAAAGATAAATGATTTTCTGATATTCTTACAGCTGAAAATACCAAAAAACGATTCTAAAAGATTCAATTTCAAGAAAGTAAACATCTGATTGTTTTCCCAAAATGGCTCGATTTCTTGATTCTCACTATTTTTACTTAGAATAATGTTATATAGTTCCTATATTTTGATTTTAGTACAATAGTTTTGGTGTTTTTGCCTATTTATCTGCGAAAAAATGAATTTTTTCATGGGCTCTCAAACGGTTGTCTTACCACACACAACCACCTTGTTTGTTTTGATATGTTGGTTTTTCTGCTAAAAACCTGTTCGATGTGTATTTTTTACATTAACATGATATTGTTTAGTTTGAAAATGAATAGAACACAGAGCAACAAAGAAGTATTTTACTGGTTCAACAACGTAAATGGGCTCAAAATTTATGATTTCTTTGATCTTTTTTTAAACGAATTTCAAGTAGACAGTAGACATCCCAGTAGGCATTTCAACGTTGTATCAACGTTGGTTGGAAGTTGCAACGTTGGATAACGTTATAACAACGTTGCAGCAACGTTGGAATTCCAACGTTGGATAAACGACATTAGAATAACGTTGAAGTAACGTTGGAATTCCAACGTTGGATAAGCGACATTAGAATAACGTTGAAGTAACGTTGGAATTCCAACGTTGGATAAGTGACATTAGAATAACGTTGAAGTAATGTTGGAATTTTAACGTTGGATAAATGACATTAGAATAACGTTGAAGTAATGTCGGTTTTCTGATGTTGATCAAACAACGTTAGATCAACGTTCGTTTTAGTCATGGTCGAAGACTTGTGTCTTTTTACTCCCTGAAAGACTTTTGAGAGGGTAGAGATTTCGTGTCTAAGATGAGTGGAAGAGAGCAAAGCTGATCTCTTTTTGAAAAAAGCATTTCCTGTTTTTATCACATAGTTTCATTGTCTATATTTCTATAAGGACATATTTTTTGCTTGTACATCTATCCCTTAACTTTCTATATCTTTACATTTTGTTTTTGGTTGTTGATGTACTTTTCGATGTGCGCGCGGTTTTTTGGTTGTTTTCCCGCCAAATTATGAAATAATCCAATGAAATTGAATTGCACACGCACTTCAGAAAGATTCACCAAGCGGCAAGGCCATGAATGTGTGGTATGTATCTTTTGTAAATTTTGTTTCAAATTAAAAATTGATGTTGAATATGCTAGGAGAGCTATCGTTGTCGGTGTTTAGCAGGTTGCTGTGTTTCATTATAAAAGAAAACACAAAACAAAAACATAAAGTATATATATGTTTTCCATATCGATGAATCCTAGTTAATTACAAGAGGCCCTGAGGCCTTAAGGTCAGCGCTTTCGGCTAAGTTGAAAAACGAAGGACTGTGAAGCAAAACTAAAAAGTGTTTGCTCCAGAAAGGTCAAAACAGCAATTTTTGAGTTGTAACTAGGGTGATTAAGGGAATAAAACATTAAATGTATCCATGGTTACAGCTCACGTAGTATATTTCTTTTGTTTCAATTACAACAGCTGTTTATCAGCATCGTTTACACGTATAGTACAAATAATTTTAAAACATGAAATGAGGCTAGTGTAACTCAGGCTAAAATAAAATTAAAGCTCTATTTCGAATGTAGTTTATTCATACCGGGAGTTAGTGTTATAACACTGCTACTGTTTCGCACCGTATGGTTCTTGTTACCTTTTCCTTATTGGTCGGGAGATTTTCGTGGCAACATGTAAACTGCGTACAGTAATACAATACGCATCAACAGAAATCGCATGGGCATTACAACAATACAGCAACTACTTTGATACTTTAATCGGTTTTATTTAAGCTTCAAATTCCAGTTTTTCAAGTTGGACTTTCCAGCTTTACGTCCTAACAAGCTTCCTGTTTGGTTAATCACGCAGGTGAACACGTAGGTGAACTTTCGTTTCGTTTCCGCAGATAAGGTTACATGAAGATCGAATGCCAAGCAGTTGCTGATTACTAAAAATGAAAGTATAAAAAGTTCTAATTAATTCCATTTAGCAAAATTCAGACCTTATAGAAACTTGAATTACAGCATCATCATTCTAACTCTCATTTTATACCTGAAGGGAAAATAGTTACTGATTCTCTCAATTTCGTAGTGACCGGTGAGTCGATATTGGCCAATAAAACTTTAAATTTATTTACCGAAGAAAGTAAAATTCAGTTCATGGAAATTCATATAAATTTTTCTTTTTCTCCAGTTATATACAAAAGAAATCTGAAATAATTTGTATTGAACTTTGATTGACTTTCAAATATTTTTCATAATGGCACACAATTGTAGGAAATGACTAAGACTAAATATTTGCTTGATATTTGTCAATTTTCCTAATTCTGAACACAAATCAAATCCAACTGTCACAAATTAAAAACACTGCACGTCCCATACTGTTAATCAAATGAAAAGACATTTCTGCAAATGAGCATGGATGCATCAGCTCATTGACCAGAATCTTTTTGGATTCCAAATTGGGAAAATTGCTGGTCATCGTTGGTCTTCAGGCATCATCGCTGCCTGAATGACTTTTTTTTAAATGAGCCTGAATCCAATTTACCAACAAAAGACCAACACTTACAATATCTCTGGTAGCAAGTTCACTAAATTGCAAGATTTTGGGCAGAGGCATCCATAAGTATACAAACAATTCCAGCTTGTCACACGAAAGTTTTCACAGTATGTAAACGATCCCTCAAATAAAATTCAACACGGCAGAATAAAGCAACCTGTCTTGATGAGAGAGACTCCCAGATGGGGAAGCAATTTGTCACAAGGGATGGAAATTTCCCTTGTGGATACTTCTTTCCATCCCAGCGGGCAACATGACGTCGCTAAGACGTCGTTATGACGTCTTTATATGACTTCTGAAGACGTCATGATGACGTCTGCTTCAGGTCACAAATGAAATCAACGACGACGTCATTGTTAAGACGTCACGAAGACGTCCTGCAGAAGACCTAAATACGACGTCGTTCAGACGTCATAAAGACGTTACGATGACTTCAATATCCTGGGTTTAAGACGTTATCAAGACGTTTGGAGGTTTCGATTTTAACTGTCATGGGCTGGGTAATAAAACGAAGGAAACAAGAAATACAAGAAAAGTGAATTAAAAAATCATGTTAGAGATTATTGACATACTTACAAGAAATAAATTAGCGAAATAAACTAGCGAAATAAATTAGCAAAATAAATAAACTACATAAATAAAATAAAATGTCTATACTGAAGATTTCCTACGAAAATATATTCTATAAATACAAATAAACACAACGCAATTCCAGTGCGAATATACCTCAATGACCTCAATTTCAACTGGATTTCATGATTTACAAGCACTCTATGGAAAAAAATTTCTTATTTTGGTGAACGGCAAGTTAGACTTTAGATCTGATTGAGTATTAGTAGGAAACAAAAAATAAACTATTTCTTTATAATGTATATTGTGTATATTGTACATAATGTTATTAGTTCGCTTTAACTTTTTTTATACGTTCTGGTGCATGTTTTAACACATCAACAAGATTCTTTTTGATTTCCGATGTGGTGCTTTCTTTATGTATAGCTAACACGCCAGCTAAAACGAGAGTAACGTAACCCATAATTATTTTCTAAAATTCAATTAAATGATCGAATATTCGTTACTTTAGATTAAAAGATAAGATATTTACCAGAAACAACTTCAAATATCTTTGTTTTCTCAAACGACTTTTTCCCTTTCAGCCCATACATACTGAATTCTTTTAACACTTCGTCAGTTGTAATACTAGAAGAAAATAACTTCTATTTTCCAGCTCGTTTGAACTTTCAATAGTTAGTTTAAGCTATAAACATATGAACTTACGTAGATAAGATGTTTCTAACAGTTTCACGAACGTTCTTTCCACCTACGTGTGAAACCTTACTAACCTGAAGGCAAAATAACAGAAATATGTAAATGCAAAGGTATTCATTTCACCACAAAATGAAAAGTTCTTTTTCACAAGATGTTGAAAGATGTTGAACTTACCAAGTCTTTATAGGACGCTTCGTCCCCAGCGACTTTTTCGTTAAGATTTTCAAAATCTTCAACGTTAAGACACTTGTCCACAAACATATTTGGCGTTTCTCTTCCCTTTTTTTCCTTCAAAAGTGTTATGATTTCTGATATTCCAAACAACACTTTCCGTTTAAATTCTAAAAATTTATCATAAATTTAATAACATCTCAATAAGTGTTGAAAAGTACTGATCTTTTGTTAATGATATACCATACACTATATACACTATATACCATAGCCTGGTCCAAATGTTTATTGTAACAGCTATGCATTACGTAATAATAATAAAAATACAAACCTGCTTCAGACATTGGGTACTTTTCCTTGTTGTAAGCTGCTCCATTTCGTTTTGTTGCCCTTTCTGTTTCTGCAGTTTTTAATCTGGGAGATCGTCTTATCGATGAGTTGCTAAATGTTCCAGTCAACGAACGAACACTGGATGATTTTTCCAAGCCAAGCGATGATCGGTCAGGACTTGATGACCTCAGTGAAGATCCTCCTCTTACCACTTTTTTACCTGTGACTTTAGATGATTCAGGACTTGGTGACCTGACTCTCTTTTTCTGAATCGGTGAAATGACATTGTATACTTGTTGGAATTCAATGTCATCCACTAAATCAAAAAAGTAAGTTTTAGAAAGAAAAAACTTCTTAAATTATGACAAAAGTAAATAGAGAATAGGGGAAAACAGAAAAAAACATGATAAGAAATTACATTCACTATGATTCTGTGATGATGTTTTTGAAACAGGAGGCGGTGTTGGAGTTTTTGTTTCTATGAAAAATTAGAAATTGTAAGCGTAAAATAGAGCAAACAACTGAGCAGTTAGTATTTTCTTGCAGTTTCCAACATCTTAAACATACCTTCAACGTAAAAAGTCCTTTTCTTAACTGGCGTCTGTTCTTCCGAAGAAGTGAAATCATATTGATTACATAGTTCTAGGTCATCTAAATATTAAACAATGCCATTTAAAACATGAAGAATCAAACTGGTCATTGAGCAATTATAGTTAATAAACATACCATCTTGAAATTTGATTGCTACTAAAGGATAGCCTCTCCATGAAGATTTCACATTGGTGCGCCTTTGAAGTTCTTTCCTGGCATTTATCCCATTTGGCCAATAGACCATTTTTACCCCTTGCTTTTCTACAATCCAATTGGATGCAACAACAGCTTCACTTACTTCTTCATCTTCCAAAAGTTTTACAACACAATAAGCCTTCATTATGTTGTGATTATATTTCTTTACTCTGATTTTAAAAAAATAACAAGAGTTAATGTTAAAACCAATACTTACTGTAAGAAAGACCAAAAAATAAAGCACGAAAAGACCTTAAAACGACAAATAACACAAAATGCAACAAAATGGTATATTTGATGAATAGAGAAGAGAAAATTAAATTAGAACATTATATAAAATTAGACCTAAAGTAAAACACAACAGTTCATTTAATTTTATGAATCCGTAAAAATTCCGTTTATATCATGCAACAAAGCCACAAAAACATGTCCTTGTTCAGTTGGCAAACAAACAACCTTTCTTTTCAAACAGGTTCGATGCATATAATTTCTCTTCATGACTAAATTTTTTCGTCGTACAAAATAAATATTTGCCAACTTTGAACAGCATGGTTCAACAAAATAACTTTCTTTCAAATAACCTCGAATAATGCCACACTGATACTGACCGCCACCACCAATACAACTTTCAATCAAGGCAATATCTCCATTTTCTAATATGAACCAGCAGTCTTTCCTACTGTTTGTCAACTTCGTCCTGGTCTCATCATGGCTTTTGTCTGGACATGCCTTATCAAACTCGCTAGTACGTTTGACTATTTGACTTATCACATTGTTTGCATTTCTGACATTTTTCTTTAATATTTGTAAGTAATTCTCAAATGGGAAACAAGAAATCTCATCTAGGTTCACACCAAAATGTCCAACATCTTCGTGTAGATGTATCAAACTATGTACATTATAGGTCGTAAAAGTTTTGCCATAAAAATCAGGTGACTTCTTGACGAAATAAATTAACAAATTCTTGGCATAATTAAGATTGCTTGATCGGAAATTCTTATCTGAATCTAACAATATCCGCATGCTAACACTGAACGCCAGAAAATGTTTGTATTGGGATTTTGTAAAAACCTGTTGGAAAACAACCATACCAGTATATAACAAGAATTGGCGAAACTCAGTAGCTTTCCAACGTTTCAATTCATCAAGACTTCTAGGTTGCCGAGCAAGTTCACTGGGAATTCCACCATTAAAATTCGTCAAACAGCCTGACATAATATTCACTTGTTGTGATGACATCTTACAAATTCTTGGGCCTTCCTTCAGGAACATCAACAGCCTCTTCATGACTCCTAGACATACCAGATGCATGTAATCTAATGGAAAATCAGCTATACAGGATATAGATGAGTTAATTAACGGAGTCGAATCAATTTGATGATCCTGATATAACATTTGATCGAATTCAGCATCTGTTCTTGGAGGAGCATTCAGATCATGAAATGTTGTACGTTGTTCAGTGCGCTCACCCTGAACCTGACATCTTTCACATGCGAAATAGCCTGTATGACTTTTAATACCTTTCAGTAGTTGACGAGCTGGGGCATCACAGATAACAGCTTTTATTTTGACTGTATAACGATTTTCATTATATTCCATACCACTATGTCTTAATTCCTTGTACTCATTTAAAAAATCAGCCAAAAACTCACTAACATTGTTTGGTTTTGAGCTTCCAGAGAAACAACACACTACAAAAGGATGACTATCAGGAAGTTTACAAAGAATAGGCCATAACTGCAAGTTAGAGGATTTAAATAAAGGCAACCCATCACAATTCACTAGTAATTCTAAATTTGAGCTTGGCAGTTCCTTATTATAAAGTAATCGGCTAAGGCCATTCTGAATTCCAAGATAAGCTTAACTACCGCCACACTTTGATTCACAGACAATTTCACGAGGAGTCCTCAACAAGGTACGACTGTCAAGAGGTAAGTCAGGGTGACCATTGTCTCTTAATATTTTTAAAAGCTGATTGACAGCATTTCTTTTAATGCCATTAACACATACCCAGTGTGCTAAATTGTTAGTGAAAGTGTCTGATACCTCTTCATCACTATGAATAGCATTGTATGAGGATTCATCAGAACTTGAAAAATCATTATGCATGACTTCATCATTAAGTGGAAGCGAATTGTCATTAACAAGAGTCACATTAACATCTTCTTGAATTGAATTGTTGATACTACCTTCTAAATAGCTTTCATGATCGCTACTATAAGAATCTTCTTGCAGCTCTAATAAATGCTTTTCAACAGCCAAAACCTCGCGCCAGCGCTTCATTGATAGTACTTCAATTTTTAAACATTAAACTGTATAATTCCAGAAAAACAGATGTCCAAACCGTTGATTTTAAAGAAACTAACTCGAATTCATACTTACAGCTGACATGTGGGTCGAAAAAACGTAACCATAACGTTAGAGGTATAGGCTCTAAATAGATATTAGTTACCGACCGGATGATGTAACATAGGCATGTACCGTGTATATAAACAACAAACACCAAATAAATCAGTTCTAGAAAAACTCCTAGAACAAAAAATAAACTTTTCTGCTGAAAATAAATAAAATACTGATTGGAATTACTTTTGATAATAAAAACGTTTCAATATTATAAGCATGTTGACCCCCGTGTTAGATAAAAATTAAGCAAATGCGACATTATTGTCGATTTAACCGAGGACAAACGCGCTGAAGATAAATAAAATACAAATTATTAATCAAGACAGATGGAAAGTTTGACCATCATAATCAGCTTTTTTGCGCGCTGTTTTCAGATTTTTCAATTCAAAATGGCGAGCCAAGGATTACACTTTGTTTGTGAAATTTGCAAAAAGAAGAAGTTAAAGAATGTAAAAAGCAGCGACCATGACTTTGTTTGCTTGAAGTGCGAGAATAAAGCTTATAAAAGACTTGTTAGTGAACTGATACAAGCTTCCAGTCGTCCTAAGAAAATGAAGTCTGCTGAAGATAAAGAGGTATACAGAGGAGATGAAAGATATTATCCTGGTAAGTTTTATAACAGCCCTTAAGGTACATGAAGTGTAGCTGTTTATCAGTCAATTAACCGAAACACCAGGCATATGTGTGTAATTTTGTTACTTTAATAACTAAAAGAAGTTTATGAGTTGAAAGTATATAAATATCTCCTCCTCCTCCTGACACAAAGTTGTTGAAATGAAATAAAATATTCCAAACTGCAAAATTTTAGATGATATAATACATTGTCTGCTTTTTTGAAAAATTTCAATGCTAGAATGTGCTGAGTGTGGCAGTTATTGTTTTTAAAACAATGAATGGCGAAATTATGTGCTACGCATGTTTTCATCATTCTCTATTTCTACTGTGCTGAGTTGAAAAAGAATGAACAGAAAAAGTAAACAGAATGAAGACTAGCCCTAAAAATTTTTAATATAAAAGATAAATCTCCTTCTATTATTAGTGTTTTTATCACCAAAAAAACAAAACAAACAAAGATGTTTGCTAAGACGGTTATCAAAAGAAAGTAAACTGAAAAGATAGTTCAATCTTCTCGTTCACTATTATGGAATTGTGTGTTAATGAAGTTGTCAATATCATTCAATGAGAATGTTCATTTTGCATTTTGATTGGTTGGTGCTTTTTTAGAATGCACATAAAAATTGGATTGTAGTCGACTTTCAATAAGACAGCTATTGAAATCCCCTAATAGCTCAGCACTATCATTCTAAACTGGCTAGTGGAAAACTGTTTTTTTAGATGTTTTTTTGATAGTTAAAAAAAGAACTAGTTTTTGGTAGACCTTGTCATTTGGTTGACAGAGGGTAAAGGCTTTGCCTTGATATGAATTTTCAATTATGAGTTTTAAAAGTTATAAAAGGTTACCGTATTTCCTCTAATGAACGCCTCCCTCTATTAAACATCGCATCCAAAACCTTGAATTTGTAATAAACGATGCGTCATTTTTTATTAGAGGAAATACAGTATATAAATAGTCTACTAATCTGCATAGCATTTTCCCTACACAATGAATAATGCATTTTTTTTTATCTTCAGGTATACCATTTAGTCACAGAATTGTGATATCAGAAGATTGCCCAATTGCTACAAGGTAATGATTTTTCATGTTTTTATTTTAAATTTCTATTAAAAAATCTGATTATCCCCTTAGAAACTTCATGTATGTTCCTATGTTGGTTTTAAAAACAGCATTTGAGAACATTAGAACTGAATCAAAACTTTCAATACCTAACATTTGATTTCTTAATGAGTTTGATCTTTGGGCAATAGGAATCAACCTGGAAATCATCTGAAAATTATTAAAATTTATTTATATACATAAAAAGTCACCCTACATATAATTTTTTCAATTTTTTTTAGGCGCAAGAAGTTACGAATGTTGAAATTTGTGGAAAAAAGGAAATAGGAAATTGAAAGACATTTGGTGAAACATTTTGGATTCATTGATACTATATCAAAACTGCGTTCTTCTGGAAAACTAAGTTATAAAGTGCTATGCCCAATGGATCCGTGTGGTTTCAAAGGGAAAGGAATAG
Source organism: Turritopsis dohrnii (assembly GCA_027922465.2). Classification (NCBI taxonomy): domain Eukaryota; kingdom Metazoa; phylum Cnidaria; class Hydrozoa; order Anthoathecata; family Oceaniidae; genus Turritopsis; species Turritopsis dohrnii. The sequence goes on from BQMF02000010.1 coordinate 103,715, forward strand.
ACATTCACTTAGCCAAAAAGCATTTGGTTAATTCTAAAATAGCCAGATTTTGGAAATCGTATTGCATAAGAATGCACAGCTATCTTACAAAGGTTATCCATAATGGTGTAGGAAAACCTCAGCCGTGTGCCAAGTGTTTTCGTTATTACGATAGACTTGATATTCATTTGAAAAAGGGGCATCAAGACTGTTCATTCGAAGCAGAAATGAAAGAATGCAGAAAACTGGGCCGATATATTACAAACAGCTCCATTGTATTGACGCTTGATCCTGATGCTGAGAAAATGTATTGAGGGACCATATGTTTACAATTTTTTCCTGTAAAAAACTTTTCTTTGAAAGTAAACACCAAATCTATCTACATCTATTTCAGTTACCCATTTGCCTTAAGTGTCAATGTAACTCTCGACTTCCTTTATTATACATTAACATTAGCAATGTAATTTTTCTGATAAAATTTCGTCCGAAGCTTTCACTTTTGTACGAAAGTTTTTTCATCCGAAGATTTTGGAATTTAAGGACTCTCAAAGCATAACAATAACACTACAGAACAATTTTGTCTGTAAAAAGGCTATTCTGTATTTGTAATCTCAAGTGAACTCCATCGTAGAACACTTCATTTTAGCAAAACAGTTATTTTGTGGAATACCCCCAACAGAGCGGAAGATTATGAAGATAAAAAGATGCATGACTGACTTATGGTTAATTCTTTGTTTTCTAAAATAGAATCGTCGTTTATTCACTCTTTCTTAAGATGTCTTTCAAACAAAGGTGATTGTATCAGAAAACTATCACGTCATCATCCTAATTTCACAACCACCACATTTAAGGGATAGATAAAAAATTTAGTGAGAATTACTCAAGTTACATGGTCTTATTCCTATTTCAATTGTATTTAATATCATAAAAAGTCTTTCGTAAGTTCCCAAAACACGCAAAAAGACAAAAATAATATTATAACTTTTCCCATTACTCTCCTTTTTTTTGTGTAACCTCAGCCGTTGTTGTTTCTATTCGTATTCCGGACTTCTTGCAAAATTTAGCTCATGCTATAGATTTTAGATATGGAATGGAATGTTGTCCGACAGAGTTTTAACGTAGTAACAGTTGATTGCAATTGTCTAATTTTCATTTTCAATAGTATCTAGCGCATTTTTAATGGAATGTAGCGCTTTTGTAAGTGTTCATCCTCGCACTCTGGTTTGATATTTAATGGAATCTAGCCCATTTTTAATGGAATGTAGCGAATCGGTATGCATTTTTATAGATTTGTTTATGAAAATTCGAAATAAATAAAATAAAATAAAGTCTATGTCAAGAAGTTTATGAGATTCTTCAATGGTAAAGTGACTTTTTATAAACATTTTACGACGTCGGATACATGACGTCCTCACGACGTCTAAGTTAAGACGTCATTTCATCATGACCACATATGACGTCATCTTCAGGTCATATTTGGGTCATATGACATCATGACCTGAGTATGACCAACATATGACGTCATAAAGACGTCTTGTGCCCGCTGGGATACTGATACTGAAAATATCAATTAATATTTTCCTTATTTAAAAAGGCAAGTAAAATTATGCAAATTTAACCCCCAAAAAACGGATTTGCGGGATTTTTTTTTTGCGAATTTGCCAAAAATTTATTTATTTATTTATTTTTATTTTACGAATGTTTACCCAGGATAGCCTCTTCAGTTCCGTAAGGTACTGTTATCAATGAGGGTCCTGCGAAGGAGGTCCTAGAGCATTTAGAGCCCCCATTTGGGCTACGGAAGCTGTAATGACAGGAACTGCTCAACTGGACAACCACCCTAGACATTATTCCTACTCTCTTGCTGAGTGCTAAGCAGAGAGGATTGATTCACACTGTTATAGTCGCTGGCATGACTCGGTCGGGGATTGAACCCGTGACCTCCCGAACAGGAAGCGAGCACTCTACCACAAGGCTACCAGTCGGTTCGATCTTAGAATCTTAGAATTTGTGCGACAAACTTGAGCGACTCAAAGACAAACTTGTAAAAATCAAATTTATCCTTTTATCCTTTACTCATCATCATTTCCAATATCGAGAATATCAAAATTATTCCTTTGTAAAATTTTAAGAATCTCCCTCAATGTTACCTGTACAATCAAGAAAAAAAAGTTCCGAATACTACTAATAATGATGTAATAGAGATATATATATATATAGATTGAAAAGTATAATATTATGTCTTCTTGTTTTGGGGTCCATTATTTCCATATATTAATCATTCTATGGTCTGCAGATACAATTTCCTTCCCCTTTACGTGTATAATTTGGGAAAAAAATTGCTCTAAAACTGAGAGAAAGCTTATTAATTACAAGGGAAATTTTTGCGATTTCATGGCAAAATTACAAAAATAGATCCCGCGATTAATAGTGCTGCAAGAAATTCTCCTAGCATTGTACGAAGGTAGTATATAATATAATTTTGTGCTTGTGTTTTATTGTTTTTTTCTTCATTTTTGTCTTCTTATGAGTTGCTATGTGTTATTGCTACTGTAATTATGTTTACATTTACCTTACATTTACATCTACCTTACATATTTTATAACACTTTCTCTGATTAATAACTACTAACATATTTAACCTTTGTACATATATTTTTATTATAAATTAACTTCTTGTATATATATATATAAATATACTTACGATTCAGCTTGTAACTTAATTTTACAACTAATGATGACAACAGAAATGTGGAAACATGTTTTAAAAAAAGTTGTATTGTTCGTAAAAATAATGATTAAAAAACTTGTGCCATTATAAGGTCTTTTAACTTTTTTTTGTTCATTCAAAATTTTAAGCTACAAAATTGAAGTGTTTAACAGTATATAAAAGAACACAATAAAATAGAATAATTTAGTAAGAATCACCTAGTTTTCCCTTAAGGCATGTAAAAATGTTTTGAAGAAAAAGAAAACATAATTTTGAGTACCATGACATAAATAAATCTATGCAACTTGCCTGACTTTTTCTCCCTCCTGAAATTTTATCCCATCCAATTCGGATACATGGTTGTTGATGTCTTGATTCAATACACTTCAATGTAAATTTATACTGTTGTATTCTCGCATCTGTAAAACCTAAACTCGACTGTTAGAGGAACCAAAATAGGTATATACTTCTTTGATTCTTGTTGATATAACTTTTAGCAGCGTTTCGCTCCCAGAATGCACTAGTTAAAATAAAGGGTGGGAGGAGAGGGCGCATTAAAACAGATAATTTATTGATTCATTCGAATGAAGAGAAATCTTTTTGTACTGTAAATATATTTATTTCGCCGACACAAATGATGTATTTTTCAAAAATCAGAGTTGCGCTTTAAACTTTCTGATTTTGAACTGAAAAATTTAAAGTTAGTAACAACGGCGTACAACTGGGGCGTGAAGAACTGCGATCTTACACACACACGGACGGACGGACGGACTGACAGACACGGGGAAATGAAAGATCAGCTACCTTGCGGCGCTGACCAATAATTAATTACGTTTTGTTGGTGGTATCTGATTACAAACATTTGACATTTTAGAGAATTTTTGAAATTTGAATTTGCTTCCACTAAGATTCTTATACACTTAAGAATGTTTTTCAGAACAAGAGATATTGCAATGTTAATGAAAAAGTATCAGAAAAACTGGAAATATACCTTGAAATTGTAATTTTGAGAAGAATAGACCTGAAGTAGAGAAACTTTTACAAAAAGAAAATTCCACCACAGTAATTTTTGTGTTTTAGTTGTCGTCACTGTGTATTATTTTAGATCAAATGTTAAACAGGATTCATAAAAATATGCAACTATTTCCCTATAAAGTTGTGAAATTTTATTATTGTGTGTACATAGAGATAACCATATGAAAAATATATCATTTTAAATAATTACATTGTATAACTATCATCAATCTGATACTCAGGTAGATTTTGTCCTTAAAGCAGGAGAGAATTGAGTTTAACATCACAAAAGAACTTTTTTGTACCTATTATGAATTGAAGATGTTCATGGTCAAATTATAAGATTTCCCTTACAACTTTTGAGACCGAAATGCGATTTATATTTCCTATTATACAACTGAGTAGTTTTTTTGCGCAACACAACAACTACAGTCACTTTTAATCGAAATTTTTCGATCGAAAATTTCAGAGGAGAACAATTTCTGCTACAAATATTTCGATTATAGAATTCTACATATAAACTTAAACTTACTTAGCTGGTTTTCATATTCAATGGGAGATTAACAATACTGCAGTTAGTTCGAAAGCAACCACAAGTAGAAACCGTCTGCTATAATTATTTTTTCTAAATTGTTCGAAATCCTGTCGAACAATTTAGAAAAAAGTGGGCAAAAACGTAAGGCGGTCAAAAAAGAATCCTTTGAAGAAACTTATTGATATGATGCGATTACAAGTGAGATTCATTAACTTGATTTAAAGTATAAGAGAAGGTTAAAATAATTATCGATCAGAATGACCATATGAATTGGACTGCATCACTTAAAAGTACTTTTATTTTAGCCGCTGTAATGGATACTTTCAAGAAAGTTACCAAAGCAAAGGTTCGTCTAGTGATTATGGACCAGCTGAAATATGCGCCAGACCGCATGGACGGTGGAGGCCGAAAGACACGGGAATCCATCTCAGATAAGGCTGCAAATGATGGAGACGACGCGGAAAATGATATGGACGACGACGACTTACAACATGATTAAATTTTATCTATTTATTTAAGTGGTAGTTATTGTATGATGTGGAAAGATATTGATTAAGTATTATTGTGAATATGTTCTTATAATAAGACAAAAGAATTTCAGCGTGACAATAAGATTGTTTTTTGTGTGTCGGTTAGTTCCTTGGGTTAGCCGCTATCCACTTTGTTAAAGATGAAAATCTGTGTCAATAACAACATTAAATTACGAATCATCTACTCGGCTACCAGTTCAGACAATAAAGTGAAACGAAGCTATTTTTAGCTGAATTTTAGCATTATCAACGTTGAAACAACGTTGAAACAACATTATTCGACGTTGTTTCAACGTTGCTATAACGTTGTAATCTGACGTGGTTTCAACGTTGAAAATCTGACGTCGGATTTTGTTTCATTTTCAACTGTGAATCAACGTTTGTTCAACGTTGGACATCAACTTCAACACAACGTTGATACAACGTTGAAATGCCTGCTGGGATGTTTTGTAGAAGTTGTAGAAGTAGAGGTAGCTTTGTAAAAAAAAAGTGACGTCTAATTCATAACGTCCAAAGGACGCCATTAAATAATCTTTGCATGACTTTGTACGTGACTCTTTCACGACGTCACTGTGACGTCACTAAGGTGTCATATGACGCCGTCCTGACTTCACTATCAATGATTAAAAACGTGCTTAAACCATGATGCAAAGCAAAAAATTTGTCCATACAGAAATTCTTATAAATAACAACTAGCATGTAGCTTCAGTTAAAAAATACCCCCGCACTCAAGCATTCCAATTTGTAAACACAGCAAGCTATACATTGCAAGCTATACAACGGAAATAAAAATAAATTTTGTTTGAAAACAAATGTTTTAGACGTCATTTCTATTGTTTTGAAAGAACAAGGGTGAAGGGAGATCAAAAAATTAAAATGAATGTTTTTGTTAAACTTTCCACAGTAACAAATACAAACATTTAAACTTTTCATAACATTGTATAAACACAATAAAATCAAGAAGAATTGTGGGCATGATCATTTTGAAATGGGTGATCAGATTTGAAAACTCATTGACAGATGGTCTTTCACTTACATTAGAATTGAGTTAAACTTTCTTGAGTTGAACTTCCTAAATAACATAGTATAATATAATATAATTAGGAAAGAGATACGAAAAACATTCTGTCTCCCTCTTACAGCACCATGCTTTGAAACGGGAAAAAAGCAGAGTCAGCTATTAATTCTATACCACCGTGTAACTTCAACACGAAAAGTTGGAGAGATGATTAAGATGAAGAACAAAATTGGAAACTGACATTCGCCTATCTTGTGAAACTACTATGCCTCCTCGCTCGCTTACACTCGCTGCAGGGGTAATTAACGATCATCCGAAGTTTGGTGTTGTCAATGTAAAACTAAACTTGTTATATTCACGAGCTGGTGAAACCCGATACGATTAAATAGAAACCATTCACAATGACACTGCAAAAATTTTAGAACACATGAAATTGATGTTGCAGCAAGCAATAAAAGAAATTTTCAAAAAAAATTATACAATGTTTTGATAGCAAAAATTTTGAAAAATAATGGGAGTACTGCATCCAAACCGAAAGAACATCCCTGGATGCTTCCACCGGTGTAGCGGATTATTTTAACTCCCTGTGATAAATGACTCCCCCAGTTAAAATAAACTAGGAAATAATGACTCCCCATTATATCTTGAACTATAAAACCCTATAAACCCTGAGAAAATTTAATGACAAAATAGGTTATCATATACCGGACTTTGCTCAATTAACTTGAAGGCCCAATTGTAGTTGTTCAAATATACCAAAGTTCAGTAGTCAAATCCGACCATTTTTGAATTCTCCTGGCTGCCCCAAAGTTTTAGCTTTGTTTTGGCGCAAAACCCCGTCCCAAGCACAAAAAAACAAAATTTTTAAAAAAATGAAAAAGCATCCCCCAGATATTCCCCCAAGGAACAAGTGCGCAAAATTTCAGCCGAATCCAACCTTTTTTCAAGCTGCCCCAAAGATTTTTCGGATAGACACATAGACTGACAGACACACAGACATTCTCAGATTCTAGCTCAACTGAAATTGAGAGTAAGGTATACGGTGAAGGAATGAGTACACAAAATTTAAACATTTTGAAGTCTCGAGGTCCGAGGAATGGCCATATCAATTTTAAAAGTTTTTAAACAAGATTTAGAGGGGAGTCATTTTAAACCAACGGAGTCAGGATTTCCTAGGAAATGTTAACTCTAGGGAGTCATAATTTACTAGTTTATATTAACTGGGGAGTTATAAGTAACTAGTTTATTTTGAAGGGAGAGTGACTATAAACTAGTTTATTATGACTGGGGAGTCATTATTTAGGGAAGTTAAAATTTACTGTGACACCGGCACTACGGACAAAAACGGCAAAACATAACTACCATACAGAGCATTTTCATAACGTGTATATTCATATTCATATGGAAATTCACATACAATTCGCCAATGCTAGCGATAAATTTAGGGCTACTTTTCGATGCAAGCGCTATTTATACAGAAATACACTTCTTTGGAACAAATTTGCCCGCTGGATCTGTGCTGAAGTGTTCAATTCTAGAAAACCACTTTGTGTTCTTAAAAAACGTATTCGTTTTGCATTTTGTTTTTAATTCTTCATAATTTATGCGTAAGCAGAATCAGAATCTACCAATCTATTACTTACTAATTTATCAGAATTACTGATAAAATTTAAATACTGTCAATTTCAATATATAATATACCCCCTATTTAAAATATGTTATTTCATACATTGACTTTGAATTGCCGTAAAACATGGTAGACATAAAAGCCATTTTCCGCGCATCGAAAGCAAACTAAGATTAATTTTTTGGAATGTTTGGCGGTACAGCTTTTTTTTATATAAGCATAACGGATTATAAGCATAATTAGGCTGATAATTGCCAAAAAGTAAGGATACTACGCATACCTTTGCCCCTGAAAAAATTGTGTAAGCATAAACAGTTGTCAAAAAATATATTTTATGTCATTTCATTTTACATTTTTGCTGCTATTTACCATATAAAAACCCTACATCTTGCTACAAAAAACTAAAACAGTACAGGTTTGAAAATAAAACAGTAAAATAAACAAAAGACAAAAATAAACTGAAATATGGTTGTTATATAGTTATATAGTTATTTATAACGCGTTTATAAGCTTGGATCAAGGCTCGATTCTAAAAATCTTTAAGCATAACTGAGGCTGAGCCTGATACTTATAAAAAAAGGTGTAAGCCATGTGGCAAGCAACTCACAATCGAGACAAACCAGGCGCGTGAAGGAGAGGATGCGCAAAACATGCACACTGTAAAGTTAAGATGATACAAGGAATAAAATTGAGAACAGGAGAATGAGAGAAATAAATTTGTCAAATTAAGTTTTTTAGAGAAAGCCAAGTTTGGAAATTTGTATTTGGCAGACGAAAATTCAGAACGATACTATCATTACTTCACATTCTTAAGTGTTTGTTAACTTATGTTAGGGTTATGTGTATGGTAAGCACCACTTTTTAGGTCTTGGTTTGGTCGTGATTCCGTCACCTTGCTGACGTCATAGTAAATGACTTTAAATGACGTCATGAAAAAGTCATAAAGAAGTCATATGACGTTGTTACCAGATTCAAACATCGCAGTAACGTGATAACGACGTCATGTGTCTGGTGCGATTTATAAACGAATAAACTTTTTCCCACCAAATCATTGCTCGTACATTGAAATCTATTGTGCGTACATTGAAATCTATTGTGCTTACCTCGAAATCTTTGTTTGTACATCGAAATCTTTGTGAGTACGTCGAAATCTTTGTGCGTACATCGAAATCTTTTTCCGTACATCAACACTAAAAATTACTGTCAAGAGGAATTGGACAACCATGGATTATTGCTGAGAACCTTGATGGTTGTTGGGGAAGCAAATAATACCTCAAGAATCTATTAAACACATTTTACCGTCACGTTCCACACCTTTTCAACAAAGAAAATTCCGTGATGCTCAAATGACGTGCACAGAATATATTGGATGGTTATTTTCTAATAATAATTTGGGATACATTGGTTATATCCAGAACGTATTTTGAACCGCTTATGTTCCTCCATAAATTATCAACTTTCATACAATGTTGATAAAAAGTTCCATGGACGTCTGAAAAGAACGTGGAAAATAAAACGTCAATGTGACGTTGTAATAACGTCCTAAAGTAACGTAACCAAATTAGAACTTTGAAACGTCCTAATTACGTCCTGTGCCGGCTGGGAAAGGTTTCACGTGTTAAATATCAATTAATGGAAGTAATAAAAACTATTTAAGGTAAGTGTAAAACATTAAAATTATAATAGCAATAACACACTTTGGCACAAGACAAAGGCAGATAAAAGAAATTACAGAAAATACACAGAGTACTCACAAACAAAGCATACACGCTTATTTTTATAAGAATCAGCAAAATCTGACGTGAGGGTGGCTGTTCTTATTTTTTGAGCTCTCCTTAGCCCAAATTGTTCCTATGTTGTTCTTAGCTTTAAGAACACAGTTTCACTCGAACAAAACTTTTTGCAACGGGCTTCGTTGGTGTCATTACATTTAACTGCGTACGTATGGCAGACAAACGCCTCTATGCTTTGGAGCAATGTTGCATTGATGCCAAAAGAGTTCCCAAATGACCCAAAAGTAGATTTGAATTCTTCAGGAGCTTGCAACAACTTGAATGCTGTAGTTTTTCCAACTCCATAGAACGCGCTGGTATAATCGTTACCAGTGAATGCGTGGAGTGCTGGCATCGCATGACAGCATTCAGGACAGGGCCCGCGCAGCGTTTTTGAAAGTGAGGGGGGCAAAATATTCTCTTCTGAAGGTCAAGAAAATTATGAAATTTCGGTTTTCTAGATTGGCTAAAACGCACTCATAATTTTTAATTATAGTTAAGCATTCAAGAAATATCTTCAAGGGTAAAAGGTGTAAAACACGTGTCAAAAAGGTTTTCCTTAAAAATATCTATCAATTTGCGCGAACACAGTATAAAGACGTCCCACAGGTAGTTGAAAGTTCGCTGATGCGGATTAGAGTAACGCTATCATCCCCTTCCTCAACCAATAGTTTGATTGATTACAATTTTTGCTCTCTTTTCCGTGAGTACTCGATCAGAACAACGATTTCGGCCATGACGTCCCTACCAGAAGCTTCATTTGTTTTGTGGTCATCTTCATCAATAGATTTACTGAGTGATAATAGCAATGCGTAAAGACCCCCTACCGGTTCTGCCGCCCCTGAGGGCCATTATATGGAGAGATGAAGATTGCACTATGACGATGTCATCAGAAATAGAACAATAGGAAAATGACCTGGAAACGAGCAGCTGTTTATTAATAAAAGTGTTCAAAGAAGGTAAAGAAATTCGCTCTCATATCACAGGAAAACCACTGAAACACTTTTTCTCAATCTTAGCAAAACCGTCCAAAAAAATATCACAACTCTGTGTCGTTTGGTACAAAGGAAGACCTTGCGTCTCTTCTCCTGCCGACAGTTTTTTTTTTGTTCTTTTTTTCGTGCACCCGATAAAACATTGCTGTTTTTTTTTTCCAGACATAATGGAATCTTTGAGCGTTCGAAATAATAGACGGGGGTTCAATATTTTTGAAAATAATCATGCTACAAAGTTTTTTTTAAAAAGACATTGAACAAAGACATCGAACGTATATTGTTTTAAAACATTTTATTTAAAAGTAACAAGGGTTTTGTTTGTTTGTTTTTTTAAATGATACAATGAATGATTTTATTTCATATGTTGCACCCCCTGAATATGTACTTTCGATTTTCCGATTTGTCTAGAAGAAAGGAAAGATGGCGGATAAATTTTAGTTTGCTGTTGTTGGAATTAGCGTGATTTTTCTTTTTGTGATAACTTGTTTAATAAATAATTTTAGGTGCTCCGGTAAAAAAATAGTTAATACTGAGTATCTTTAGAACATATTTCAGTATCTTTTGAATTGTCCCCTTCATTGCATGGTTTCTCATTTTTTTATGCAAGTAGCTGCCTGACTATAAGTGTAAACTTTGAATTGCATACGTAATGCGTTCAATGATAAACACACTTAAACGTCTTGTGGGGAGCAGGCTTTAAAGATGCTTTGCTTCCCATCTGACGCGAAAGAAATTTTTTAAAGTTCTTTTTCACAGAAATAAAAAAGTGAGGATTAGACCTCTATCTTCAATGTCCGTCTCTGATGTTACAACGTTACTGGTTATGCTGAATTTATTTCATAAATAATTAATCAAATTATTTTTTGGTATTTTTCATGTTATCGAACCGAAAAAGAATGATCTTAGAATAAGAATCCAGAAAGTGCGCTGAAAAACAGACAAAATAACTTTTACGATGTACTTTCTGATTAAAATGAAAATAGTATCGTAAAATTTTATAGATTACTTGGCAGTTAAAATCATGTCATATTACGCTGTTGACAATTCATTAACAAAACCTTCATAGGCGCGGAATTTGTTCTTCATGTTTTAAAAATAGTAAATTTTTCAGAGTGGATCATTCAACTCACATCTTGAAATTTGCGTTTTAGATATAATATGGATGAAGTAATTCCGGATTGGCGTTATTTCGGTACACTTCCAATGTTAGCTCACCACCGTCAACCACCTGCGACATATTATTCATGGTTAACGAATGATTTGGTGTATTTCGCTGACTATAAAGAATGCAATGGGTTCAGTCATATCACGACGATAGAAAACGCCTTAAACATTGTCAGACAAGGTCAAATAAAGCTTTCACTTGTCAATGATTTTTCTGTGGTGAGTAGACATCCAGCAATGCATCCGTTGTGTAATGTACCAGTTGTGTGGTTGTCACCGAGCACCCGTGAGCCTGAACACGATGCCAGCAATCGCTATGGTAATGTAAAATTCAGCATAACCAGTGATTGGAATATGGGTGACTTTCACTTTTATTTGATAGAGTATTTGGATTATGTAAAAGAAAGAGCTGTAAGAGTGCTAATTTCTCGCAACGATTATCCTCTTCGTAAATTTAATCCAAGCGATCAAAACCATCCACTGTGGATCACTGACGGTTTGCTATATAAACCTACCCATTATATAGACTGGAATGGTGAACAGGAGTCAGTAACTGTCGAAGTTATTTTGGATTGGAACCCGACTGTTTATATAACCTCCATGACATACGTACCTTGCAATAATCCAAGACCACATTTTAAAGAAGGGAAAATATCAGGAAAAATTCCAGCTTTTAGTGAAGGAAACTTTCTTGGGTATTTGTTCTATGTTTACCTCGTATATCAGAAGAAAGAATTCAACCACAATGGATACCGACACGAATTAGACGAAGAACAGATTACAAGTCTCATTGAAGCAATTGCAAATGTTCCGTACATAAATTGCTTTAATGGACTAACTCCTTTACAACCTTATAGTGGAAGTGGCTTTGAAACTGCTGGTGATTTGCTAAAAAAGCTGAATTTTTGTAGAGTTTTTACAAAGTTCTGGCCCTATGATTTTGATGATGTATATGATATGCGCAAAATATATTGGCATTTTATCAAAAAGAAATCATTTCCCGATATAAAAATGTGTATCGAAGAAATTCATGCAAGAGTGGCAGAAACCATCAAAAATGAAATGAATTGGCGACGTGGTTTTAACAATGTTATGGAGATATTTTTCAGACATTTTTGTCCCGATCAATCAGAAACATTAAGAAACAATTTGATCGCATTTGTAAGAAACGTCTAGCTATATCTGTTTGTTCAGCTTAACTGTTTTCCATTGCTTGAAATCAACTAAATGCAAAGCGACATCAAGATTTCTGATAGTCCAACCAATTCACTCAGATAACACATTTACATATATATTTATATTTATATTTCAATTTGAAAGAACGGACTGGTCTCACCAACTTTAGCAATAGTATTTCAAGATCATATAGCTTTCAGAGTTAGTCAAATCTAAGTAAGCTGCTAAATGATGTGATTGATCACTGAAGATTGGAAAGGATCTTATTACATGGCACTCCTCTACAGTTTATAACTATTTTTGGGCCTTCTCTGCAAATACTATAGATTTCTTCCTTTCAATCGACGCATGTCACAAACCCAAAACTTCAGTGTAGTTCATATGAGATCGCATAAATCGCAGATCATCTGCGATGTAGGTTGTCTTGGGTTTTTACGACAGAGACTGAGAATATCTGGACCCATCCCAGATTGTGTCTAAAAACAGATATTATTCTGACATAATCTTGGATTTTTAAGATATATGAGAACCTGTTTCTAGTTTTTTTGAGACACTTTATCTATATGCTCAGTAAAAATATATTCTAGTGATTTTTTTTTTGTAAATATTAGCAAATAATACACAGAGAACTTAATAATTTTCATAGTTTTATTAATTTCGATGTCGTTTATTTAGTACAAATACTTTTTTTAAGTTTTCAAAAGTTTTGTCTCCTAAAATTCGTTTTATTATGTCAAGATGGCTTCATGTTTTGTTTTTATGCGTCATCCAAGTTACGATATTCATTCTATGCAACATTTTACCTGAAAGAAGTCATTCGAAACATATAAATCAAAAAATTAACATCATGAAATTTTGACGGGATTCACCTTGAGTTGTGTTCTCTTACGTGTCATTAGATGTCCTATTTTGCTCTTAAGTTACACATACAGTTTAATGTGGACAAAACATTTTCATTATACGGAAAGTGTTACAGTGATTAAATTTTCTGAAATTCGATTTGGTCAATAATATTCATTGAGATGTGCAAACCAATGAGAAGGCAGAAAATGTATGCGTCTATACATCTCTACATTTTCAAACAAATGGTAGCAGCACTTTGAAACTAACTCGCAAATAGATCTAAACTTCTTCGTCTGAGTTTATCTTTCTAGTATCCCAGGCTAGATAACTTATTTTTTACAGGTTCACTCAACCCAGGAGCTGAACCACATAGAGGTGCATTAATAACTTTGCCCTGCAGAAACCAAACATCAAAATAATAAAACGTTTGAACAATTCCCTACTTCTAACAGAAAACATATTTGATGTCCCACTATGTGCACGTGTGTAGCATCACATGTAAAACAATTTTACGGGCTCAAAATTATTTTCTGCACTGGAAATGTGAAATACCACCGAACAGTGAAACACTTAAAATTAAAATAAAATTTTTATGTTGAGATGAATAGCAAATTTTACATAATGCAAGCAACAACATAACACAAAACTATACACCAAGGCATAAGCAAACATCCCACTATATAATAGGTATAAATTCATGTACGTGTAGTGTCATGTAAAGATTTAGCCGTGTGAATGCTTCGTTAAATAATTTTTTCCCTGGAGACGTAAAACACAAAACATCAAACAATAGCAGTACAGAATGAATTCAAACAAATCGATGCCTTAAATCAACTGTGTCTTCTTTGTGCCAAAGTTATGTACAGAATTTTCGAAAGGAATAATCTGCTTTTCACCAAATCATCAACATCATGATTTTAAACCATGACTTTCATTTCTTCATTGTTGTTAATTTTTTTATTTTGATTGTCGGAAAGAAACATAAATCAAATGTATAACGATACAAAAAACCTTACAATGATATTAGATTATGACGATCGAAAGAAAAATACAACAAACTATAGTAAAGTTCACCCACCAAACACATGACGTTATTATGACGTCATCACGACTGTGTACGATTGTAATACACAAGCATGATCTGAAAGAATCGGGTTGTTAGACTCGGGCCGTCGTAAATTTAAAAATTTCCAGAAATATGGGAAATTTTAATCGGCGTTTGCCAGGGTCTTCTTCGCCGCCCGTCCGTATATCGAAAAGGCAAGAAACCATGGGTACGAGGTTGACAACGTAACAAACGGCACTTCTCACCTACCATTTTGAATCCGATAAAATTATCGGTTTCTAAGGCTCTATCTACAATTAAAAGTTATAATGACCCGACTTACCCCGCCAACTCATCTTACCCCATATTACTACCATACATGTTTTTTTGCAGTAAGGTTTATTTGTCATTTAAAAGTTATTCTAAACACTTCTTAATTTTTTCTAGATATCCATGGTATCAAAAAAAGAAGGAAGATTGAAAGTGAAGTTCTCCTTTAATCTTGAAGCTAAATGAACGTGTGGAATAGTGAATTTGGAAAAATTTCGTTGTCTTGGATAAAAAACTTTCATCATTTTTTTGTATATCCTCGCTTAGTCAGCATTGACACTGTGTAATCACTTTTTTAAATGCATGCGTATTGTTTCTGACTTGTGTACAAAGAGACGAAGGAGCATAAAAGAAATGGATAAGATCTAAATGTAACATTCTGATTTAATGAGAAGTTCAATACAAAACATTATATCGTTATAGGATGTCAACTGAGGGTGATGTGGTAATCGTTGATAGTAAACAAACAGAAGGCTATGTTCTTTTAAAGTTCTTTATGTTTTTTTGAAAACCTCTACGACTTTCGTGGCAAGAAGAACTATAGTATCCAGATTGGTCATTAACGTGGACTTTTTAATTAATCATTCTATCTCCGCACCTTCATATATGATTAAGCGTTTCTATAAAAATTATTTTTTCCGGTTAAGCTCTAACTGTGGGTCATTTTCCATTGGAGAAGATTACTTGTGTGTGTCTGCCAAATTCTCCGTTGTAACCGTTCTGCTTGATTCTCCATGATGATTTGAAATAGCCTGTATAGGAAACGCCGCACTTATAGGCAAACATTTGTAACAAATGCCGCCCTTTAATAAATGCCGCCTTCCAATAAACGCTGCATCTGGAAAAACGGCGTTTATCAGAAAACAGGTGAAACAAGAAATATATAAGTTTAGTGGTTTTATTTGCCTTCTATCAGCAATTCTTCCAAGTTTGCATGAATTTTAATTGATGCGTAATTAATTGTGCAGGAAACTTTTGTGTAATGGAAGTACAGTAGACTCTCGGTTATTCGAACCTGCACTTATTCGAATAATTCGGTTATTCGAAGTGAGATGGCGTTCCCCTTGGATCTGCTTACCCAACTCAGGCAAAAACACTCTCGGTTATTCGAACTTCAGTTATTCGAATAATTCGGTTATTTGAAGTGATTCCTATTCCCCTTGCGGCCAATTATAGGCTAAGTCATCCTCAGTTATTCGAATTTTTCTTATTGGGAGATCGTCGAGTGAGAACATTGATTTTCTGCGATTAAAACACTTTTTTTCTTCAAAAAATCAGGTTTCAATATTCATGGCTATTTACACTCTTCAAGCAATTTCTTCAAAAGTTCAATATTCTCCTTCGGTCCAGAGAATTGAAGCAAACAGGGGATCCTCAATTCCTTATCATCTCCAAAGTTAGTTCTTTTCCCTGTCACTTTTACTTGCTTAACTGCTTTAAGAAGGCAGGCATCTCAAAAGAAGCACAGATCACGAGTCTCAATGATGCTAATGACCCATTTAAATCTCTTTCTGACAGCATAAGCGAGTTGAAAAAAAGAGAAGTTGACAGCGACATCTTGAACGCAGATGATTTTGTGGATATTGATTTTGAGGTATGCACGAGCAAATCAATTGAATTGACTGATGAGGAAATCGTGGAAATCGTACTTAATGAGGACAAAGATCAAAACGAGCCGAATCTCGAAGATGACGATGATGATGAAATTGAGGCACATGACATCCCCCCGAAGAAGCCAAAGCAGTCAGAGTTGGAAGAGGCCTTAGAATTGTTGAAAAGATGGTCTTTGTTTGACGAGAATGGTCTTGAAATCAGAAAGCAGTTAAACATGATAACACGTACATGTCAAAAACACTACATCGATAGTAAAAAACAATGTAGCATTAAAGATTTTTTTAAGAGTTGAACTCCTTGTATTTACTAGATACATTTTCTTTATAACTTTCATATTTTAAAACCTGTTAACAATTTGTTCAAATTTATTCTTTCTTCAAAAAGTAAAAATTCTTTGTGTTTATTACGCTCAACTGAACCACAATGCCTCAATTACTTCAGAAAAGTCCATCCCATTAAGGTTAAGTTGAAAATCTGGCGGGAAAACGAATTTTTCAGTTATTCGAACTCCCGGTTATTCGAAGTAAATTCTTATCCCCCTTGGAGCTTCGAATAACCGGGAGTCTACTGTATACCTTTTGTTTAAAACATTTTCCCACAATCTTTCGCACAGTTTTTAAGTAAAAGAAGACATTGTCAGGGTCGGATCTATAGGTAGGCTGGGTAGGCTGAAGCCTACTTGGGAATTGTCGAACTTTTTATTCCGTATACCACAAATCATTTTCTAATGAAAAGATCGCCGAAAATTATTCGGTCTTTGTTTTTTGTTTTTTTAAGTGCCATGCTTACCTTTCTCGGAAGATATAGCGCCAACGATGAACAACAAGGCGCTATCAAATGCGCCGTTAGTCACCAGCATCGGGTTTCTGCTGACCGAAAGCCTATTTTCTGTAACAAATTTGATATCATTTACACGGGACAACCGCGTAAAAATGTCTACTTTGTTTCGCGGAGGTAGGCTTATTTCGAGCAAAGTAGGCTTTCTTCGAGTAAAGCATACTGAGTTTAAACATAGTAGATACATTTACAACCCAGAGATGCCTTATAGAGGCTTTTACGATTTCTGAGATCGCCTGAAATGCAACACGTCAGCCATCTTGGTAGTAAACTTGGTAGTAAAGTAAACAACTCGGTTCACAAATCACTATCAAGATGCCTACAGCTTGTAGAGTGTGATAACATACAGGGCAAACAAGAAAATGTAAGCTTTTATCGATTACTACAATCCAAGGAGACCAGATAAAAGCACTAACAGAGAGGCGAAGAAATCGTTGGCTAGCTGCTATCCATCGTGCTGATTCGTCGTACAAAAAAATCGATACTTGGCGAGTTTGTAGTGCTCATTTTGTTAGTGGTTCACCTGCTCATGTTTTGGATGATACAAACCCAGATTGGGTGCCATCGCTGAAGTTAGGTTGTAGTGACCATTCAATTAGTGATTACATTTAAATTAGTAGTACACGAATTCATGTAGAAGGAGTTATTGGTGTAACGAGTTATTGGTGTAAATAAAAGTTTACAATGCTAGAAAGTACCATACGTATTAGCTAAGTCATGACAAGACCTGGACAAGATTTACCTATGTTGGATAAAATTACCACTGTGGCATGTGCTATCACTAACTTATGTCCCTCAGTTGTTCCTAATGAGTAACTGCTTTTTGGACAAACTACAACAGCTTTTTTTAAAGCCACGTATGTATAAAAAACATTAACAACTTACATAAATCGCTGTTGCAAACTATCCAAGAAGACACCGGTTTCTCACAAAGGCGTTGACTATGAAGAACCCTTGCTCGAATAACAGTGAAAGTTTTGTTTTCTATGGTGTGTTGAAAATATCAATGTAGGCGAGAGGAGGAAATGAATTAAGATCAGAATTCCATTCTTTATCGGGGATTTGGTACGGACCTTGATTACCAATTAGTGAAATATTCTCCTCGTACCTTTTGCACGCAACAACGAGCAATGAATTGAAATAAGACGACATGATTATAAGAAAACTTACAACCAACTTTACGTGACTACCAAGTTTTTTTTACAACACTGCGGGAGGTCTTCTAATTACTACCAAGATGGTGGATTTTCTTCATCGTGTTGCATTATGGTCCAAATCGTAAAAGCCTCTATTTCCCTTAGAATTCTGTCTAGTTTGCCTATCTGAGGTAGGCCTTTTACACCAGTATTGAGCAACTGAAATAGCGAAGAGTCTGCGACCGCCATGTTGCTAAACTGAAGTGAACCAAGTAAAGAAGTGGATGGGTAAATGTGTAACAGTAAAAATATTAGTTTTTGGAAGGAAATCATCTTGATAGTCACAGACTGCACAAAGAAGATGAACCTTCTTTAATTACTTTTTCTATAACGTGTTTTTTCTCTGATTTGCATTATGTTCTTTTTGTTAGTCACTCAAAAGCAAATGGATATTGGCATGGTTTCACCTCTTTCCGCAGGTCCTGAAGATGTTTGTTTTGAATGTCCACAAGCATATCCTATTCTTGAAATATTTGATGTAAATGTAGAAGTTAAGATAAGTAAACATAATGTTGATTTGGAATCAAAATTACCTTCTCACTTCAAGCCACTCCTCAAAATTATTGATTATACGTAATTCAGTGTTGGGAAAGCACTAGTGTAATTTGCAAGACCTCATTTTAACTCTAAGAAAAGTGAAATCCTGTATCATGAAGTATCACTTCTCAGTGGGCAAATCTGTTGAAAAGTCACTGCGAAGGAGTGTATTTCTATAGAGATAAACACACTATTTCAATAAAGATGCTCTTCATCGAGGTGAATTTTGAAGATTTTGTTCACTGGGTTGTTTTGATTAAGGCCTCGAATAGCGTTTTTAGACGCTCTCTATCGAAACATTGTCTTCATAATCAATCAAGCCTACCCGGGAAAAAATCCTATATCAGACCCTGAATTGTTGTTTAGAGTCTGATTTTTTCTCATTTATCATTTTGTAATAAACGCCGCCCTCTAATGAACACCGCCCTCTATTAAACGCCGCATCCAAAAGTTGGAATTTATAATAAACGTAGCGGCGTTTGTTAGAGGAAATACGGTACATAGAGTTTCGTCATATATAAAGGTCAAATGGGCGTAAAACCGAGCATTTTATTACGATAAGATTGTGCCCAAATATATTTCTATTTTCGGAGTACATTTCTATAGAAAGGTACTCCGCTACAGTGATTTTCAGCAAACTTTTTCCCGTGTGTAATTCACATTCAGTAAGAAAAATGCTGTTGAAATTCCATTTCACTTAACACCTGTCCAACTCAATATTGGTATATTCGTACAACACTTTAGAATCATCGTACGAAAAACTTGAAGATACTTGACTTGGAGTTTGACCATGCATCGCAGTTGTAGACTCCTTTATGTCCGACATATAACCTTGTTTGATTTTTCTCTTGAACAAGTGATGTATAAAGTCTGGCATTTCGGATGGCGGTGGCGGAAACCTGTTGGCATCCAACTTTCAAATATGACGTGTCGTTTCCTATTGGATAGAAAGAGCCACAAGTCACATACGTGGCGTCAGATTCAGCTTCCGTCAGATAATCGACAATTTTAGTGCCTTTGGTTGCCATGTCAACTGTTCGCGAAGGTTCTTCAGGAGAAGAACAATATATTCGTATTTGGTCATATTCTGTAAGATTTTTCAGTTTTCGAAAACCAAGCGATGACAATGCAAATCTGTGAAGATATGTTTTCGTGATACCGTCAATATCGTCACTAATGACGGCATCAAGCGATACGACTATATTTGCATTGATACGGGTTACCTCTGTCCAACCACCTGGAATATAAAACAAGGTCACGTAGATTCAGATGGGTTAGCAAAACTGGAAAGCATTTGGATTAAAATGGAAATCACTCTCAAATGGTAGCCGTAGTATAGTATATAGTAGTATAGTGGTTATCACTCTCGTATTTCATGCGGGAGATCGGGGTTCAATTCCCCTTGGCGGCGATTCACCATGCGCAAGTGAATGAACCATAGCGCCGGGTTGACCCATGCCATGTGAGGGAAATTGGATAGATGATACATCGGGTGTTGCAGGAGGTAATCCAGAAGAGCACAGGCCCTGTGCTTGGGTTTGTGTCACTCATGAGAGTGTCAAATACTTCAGAGCCTCCAACCTAAGCCGTGGCCCCTCCTGGAAAGCAGATGCAATAGCAACTGAGCGAGGCTAGCCACGCAAAACAATACCAAATAAATAAATAAATAGAGAAAAGAATTGATGACGGATTGTACTTTGTTGAAGATCAAAACACCAATTGCGCATGTGGATTATGATTACCAACTTAACCTCTAACTTGAAGCCAGTTGTAATGTCATATTATTATTATCATTATTATCAATTTATTTATAGTTGGTCACATAAATATATATACAATAGTATAAGATAGTTTAAAAAACTAACAAAAACCAACTTAAAAGTAAATAAATTAAATAAAACACGTATTGAAATTTAAAATTGACAACAGACTTTGCAGGTGCAAGTATCTCCATTCCAGTGTTTGATTTTTCTACGAAATTCGACGAGAGAGCTTGAAGATTTGATGTCACTAGGGAGAGTGGAAGACTACCTCTGAAACATAATGAATCGATATCATATCGAATGGAATTCACTCACGCCTCCCAGATAAAATATATGCATTACATAGGCGTCTGGCAGAAGTAAGGTCCAAGTATGGTCTTAAGCGGAGGAGAGCTTTTGTTTTTTATCCCCGAGAAACATAATTGGAAACTTTGCTTGATTTGCAGCCATGGAATTTAGTTTAAACCAATTGAGAATGTTTTCAGTCTCTTTTTGCAGGACAGAGACTACTTCTTCGAGAGTTTTCCACTCTCATACAGAGTAATTGACTTTTAAGAATTTCATGAGCCAAATCGTTGAGTTTTTCTTCAATATCTTTTCGAAGAACAAATATTTTATCAAATATTTAATATTAATGGATAGGGCATGAAAAGCTCTTTCTTGTGATATAAAATTCGCAATATTTTATCAGACATGAAATGAAATATCCGCCTTGAAAGTTAGTGGATAAGACATTTTGATACACACTGTATCTGTGATGTTCTATTATTGCTACTGTACTGTCATTAGGGAATTCGTATGTATTAATTACTTTATGTTAATTACCTTTTTATACAGTTGTTTTTCACATTTTTCTCTCTTCACTTCACATCAAACCTCTGTCACAGCAGGTAAATTTTTTATCGTTTCAACAACATCCAGGCACACATCAATTTTCACATGGCAAGCTGGTGAGTTTATGTTAATATTTTTATGTTCACTTCAATATCTAATTTATGTTTTAATTTATTTTTAAAAACAGTTTCAATGTAAAATTTTCAGTCATATTTCTGTATTTTTTGTACTTTGTTTAGTTTGAACATACTCAAGTCGAAATACTCGTGTCCTTTGTGCCTGAGATCACATAGACAGATCCATTAATATTGTTCCCGCTGTTATCATGTTATCCAAGCTTTTTTGCCAAGAGTTTAGAAGTTTGAACAGGGCGTGCTGGGTGCAATGGTTTTTCCGGAAACCACAAAGTGGTTTAGAAAAGATTTGTTGGAAATATGAGCTAAGTTAGTCTGCCATAGCTTTTTCGAATATTTTTGAAACAGTAGGATAAAATAGTTTATGGGTGTAAATGCTTGTCAAAACCAGTTAGCTATTATATATAGGTCAATATTTGTACTGGAAGATTAATGGAGATGTTTACTAAAAACCTTTTTCCTTAAGGTGTCCCCAAGAAATTTTTCAGTATTGCAAAAGTTCAGTCGGAATTTGCTGCCACAATTTTGGTATAACATCAAACAAAGAAGTGCTTTGTGAAATGTCAAAGATCACAAGTAAGATCGGTAGGTGTCAGAAAGTGAGGTCGGCAGGTGTCAGAAAGTGCTATAGTGCGTGCAGTTGGTGGATTATTGAAATGTTACAACTTCCACAGCAAACCGAGTAAGGATGGCTGATAATTGTCAATAGACCTCTTGGTTAAACGTAAAAACTGCATTTTAATGGCTTTCGACTAAGCTTGAACCTTCACGTTACTTAAAATTTTCTAATATTTGATTAAACGCCAACGTAAATATGAAAGTTATTGGCAACAGCATACTATTAACTAAACAGCCTTCAAATTTCAGAAATATCAATGTTGAGAAAATGTCGAATTTCGGAAGGTATTCATATCTAAAGTGGAAGTTAAAAATTTAGTGTGGAATTACAGGGCGTTGTCAAATGTTGCCAATGAATCCCCCCCAACCTCGTCCCAGGGTTTCTTGTCTTTTTCATATACCGATATCAGTTCATCGAAAAGGCAAGAAGGTCTGGGGACGAGGTTGAATACACCCGATGAACGCTCAATGGAGAACATGAGAAAATTTCTGATTATTAACTAGTTGAATGTTTGTGGCGTGATAAACTCATTTTAAACTCATTTGGAACTTTCCTCTGTTTCCTCCTCCTCTGTTCTATTGCAATAATTGAATAATAACAATTTGTCAGCTTAGACTGAAAAATAATTTGGAAAGTGATTGGCCGTTGCCTTAATTCATATATTTCGTGAGTACTGGGCAAAATCCTCAAAAAATCACTGCTACGAAGAGCGTTTTTATTGAAATTGTGTGTATATTTCTATAGAAATGCACTCCTTTGCAGAGATTTTTCAACAAATATGCCGGCTGGGTAGAGGCCACCTTAAGCTTAGTTAGTATGGTGATCCCCTTCCTTTATAAGGTAAATAAATTCAGTTCAATTCAAATCAATAGAGGTACCATAATTCAATGCGACAATGCATAAATATCAAATAACGTTTGAAAACAAAACACATATTCTCACGACTATTTAGGACAGTACTAAAGTAATCTCAAAGCAAGTAATTTTAGCATTGCATTGTGGTGGTTGTAGTATGTTTTCGGGAGAGAGCTGCATTATGGGAACGGTCAATTCTGTACAACTGCAGAGCCTTTGAAACATAACAGATAAAATGCAGTGATGTAGGATGTTTTTTTTCTTATGTGACCATCCTAATTATCCATACAAAAATTTTCTTTTATTACGCGCCTTACCTCCATCAGTAATCATGTCACAATATACTGTTTTCATAGCGCCCGCCAAGTTTATCCAATAATAACCAGATGTGGTATATACGCCCTCTTGCAATAACGCCTTGCAGGATTTGGCGGTGATGTGAGTTCGTGACTGATTAATTTCCGCCCGACCTGTACCAAAAGCGGAGAAAGAAACAATTAATTGAATTATGGTAGTTGTTGTGTGTGTTACAACTGAATACAACTAAATTGTGGGAACGACGAATTGAGTCTCTGGAAGTAATTTATTCCAGCACATATAGTTCATCTAACAATTTGAAAGCATCAAAACTTCATGGTGTAAACCTTTTAAAGGTTGTTTGGGTTAGTGAGACTATTTTAAGAAGCTTTAACCGAGAAGTTTGATGCTTTCAAATTGTCAGATGAACACACTCTACATATACACTAGAACATTCCTGAATTTATATTTAAATGCCGTGTTATCACCCGATTTCGCCTCGTTTCTATGTATTCTATTGTTCTATTAATTACATATCTATACTACTTAAGCCTCGTTCAGACCTGGCGATTACGATGATTAAAAAAAATAGTCGTCGCCAGGTATGATAATTTTCAAGTACCTTATCGGCCCTTTTTACGCCGGCCCTAATTTAACGCCGGCCCTTTATACGCCAGCCCTTATTCCGCCACCCCAACATTTTGCTTTAACGCCACTTAGGGCCGTTATTTACGCCTCAAAAGTAACAAAGAAAAAAAAATTTTTTTAAGCACTATTTTTCACTTTTTCTGTTCAAATTCTGTTCATATTACCAAAGCAGTGTCACCGAATCAATTAATTTAGCGAATCTTTGTGAAAATCCTTTCCAAGAAATCGATGTTGTTGAAAACACTTCTTGAATCAAAAGCTATTATGTTCTTCAAAGTTTATATTTAGTTTATATTTTTTCATAAAACCTTAGGGAGAGATATATTTTCTTAGGGAGAGAAGATTTGGCGCTAACTGGATTTCACGAGGGTTAATAAAAATCGATTGTTGGCCGTTGCAAATTCATAGACTGTTTTATGAAACTCGAGAAATTCTCCGGAAAATATGTTTTCTCCTGAGGTAATATTTGTTCTATACAAAGATCTTGTAAAGGTTTAACAAACTATCGAGAAAAAATCTTCAAATCTGCATATTACTGTCAGGCTTTTTACTTCAAAAGCCTCTGAAGTCAAATTCTATAAAGCCCATAATGAAATATATTAGAATTAAGACCTGTAAAATCTAAATTTCAACTTTAAAAAATAATGCCGATTTTTTAATAAAAATTTCCATTTTTTCGGCCCTTTTTACGCCGGCCCTTTTCACGCCGCGCACCAAAATTAACGCCACATTAGGTATTTCATTAGTAATTAAGAATCAATCAGTAAATTTTGATATTTCATAGTCGTAAACGCCAGGTGCTTTGCGACGATTATGACGATTACACGGAATTTTAATCGTTGTAATCCTCGTTAATCGCCAGGTGTAAACCAGGTTTTAGTGAATTATTTCTCTATTACGCAGTCGGATGGTCAAAATCCTTTAAAGTCTCTAAGACGAGGCGATACTTTTTTGGCTCGGTCATAACAGACGTTTAAACAGAAATTCGCTAAAAGTCTAGTAATCTTTAATGTGAGAGTCAGCTCTTGAATGCCAACGGGTTCATGTCTTCCATTCCGATGAAATTATTGAATATGTTCGGAATAGTTTTGGAATTAATGAAAACACACCAAACGACACGAAAAAACTGGTCGCGAAAAATATAACTATAAGTATAGAAATATAACATAACCTACCAGACTCATATATACTTTTAATATGGTGGTTTTCGAGATTAGAAAACCACACAGCTAAATCACTGATGTAACAGTTCTCGCAGTTGGTTAGAGCCACATTCACATTGGAAGTGTAATGGACCCAGATGTGGTAGGCTGCCGTAACCGCAGAACCGTTCACGAAAACGCGAAAACTCGGCTGATCTAAACGTGGAATAATCACTGTAAATCTCCTCACCAAAACATTTAAGGAGTCAACAGCTAATTAGACATTAAGGCTGAAATACACGATAAAGGCTGAAATATACGATAAGTTTAAATGGACCGTTTAGTTGGAACATAATAAAACTGATCGTGTAAACACCAAAGACGAACATTTTTTCCTAGTTTTATAAGTTTTTAGAAAAGTTGGACATGTTCAACTTTGGCCAACTAGTTGGACGTCTTCTATTGAACTTGGAATAAGTAAACAAAAGCTCGATTATGATGTTGTTTGCCAGCCACGTGTTTCCGTGATTTTTCAAAGGAAATAGTGTAGAGAGAATTGAGTATACTGGGTGCAAGTACATTAAGCAGAAAAAAAAAGGAAAAAAGCAGAAGCATTTATTTAAGTGTGAAGCACATTTTTCAGGATATTATATAACAATTTGATACACAGGTAATTTCCTTTATTTAGTGATAATAATTACAGCACATGTAAATTAATTTAATGTTGATAACTTTCTTCTTACTGCTGGTTTGATTTGTTGAGCTTCGGGGGGAGGGTATATATACGTAGAGTAGAGAGAAAGTGCTGTTTCATATGAGATACCTTAATATGTCTGACAGGATTTCTGATGTTACTGCATCAATGTTTCATTTGTTTGAATAAATGCTCTCTCAACCCTACTCTCCATAGAAAGCTGACGTTCCATTTTCTGAGAAATGGGATCATGTAATGTTCTATGTGAAGTTTTGGACTGATGTTTATGTCAGGACAGTTTTTATGGAGAAAATCCAAAAATTCTGATGTCAATATTTCTACAAAAAAATTGAAACTTGCACAATGTTGTGTAATTATTTATTCGAGCATGGTCAAAAATAGTAACCACCCATTGAATCAATTTTTTCAACTGACAGTGCCCTGCTATGTTAAAAATGTTGTGACATCTGCTAAATT
Organism: Turritopsis dohrnii; assembly: GCA_027922465.2. Taxonomy (NCBI): domain Eukaryota; kingdom Metazoa; phylum Cnidaria; class Hydrozoa; order Anthoathecata; family Oceaniidae; genus Turritopsis; species Turritopsis dohrnii. The sequence continues at coordinate 130,099 of BQMF02000010.1, forward strand.
TCAGGAAGAATGTTTCAAATAACTTCATGTTCAGCTTTGTTATGCAATTGGATGTTGTTGGTATGCTGTTTGACAAAATTAGGAGTACTGTTGCATAAAGCTTTAGTGTTCTCTCCCTGTAAAATTTTTAAACATATAATTAAGAAAATGCTTCTGTGTTATGACTAGTACGAATTCTAAGGCAAATTTACCTGAAGTGGTGATATGCTTGACACTGATTTATTTTAAGTCACACCAAGTGATGAAGCACACACACCAATGTTTTCTGGCATGTCTATGTTAAGGTCAGGAGATTCTTTTTCCTTTTATTTACCTTTTATTTATTTCTCTAGATGGCTAATTCTGGCTGATGATTCATTGTTTGTTGTCATTATCTGCTACAACTTGTGTAACCTGTTGTTGAAGTATTTAAAAATGATCTTCCAACTCTTGAATATCGATGTTAAGCTGTTGTTTACTAGCTTACTGTTTTACTAGCTTCTCACTCTTGCATGATCCTTAATCAGAAAACAGTTTTTTTACTTTTTTTTATTTTTATTTTTGTTTACTACGATTTAATTTATCTTTCTACTTTCTATTGTATATATTTATTTGTAGCTATATTTTTTTGTCTTCTTTTTTGGTGGCCACCTCCTTTGTTTAGATTTATCTACTGGGGTGGTCTCCAGTCTTTATTTCGTCTTATTATATACTTTGTATTTAATTTTGTGACAAATAATATAAATATTCTATTCTATTCTTCCACCTGTAGGGAAATCAGTGTTAGCGTACACAGTCCAATGTAACTATAATTTTTACTGTACATTGTAGGATGAATGTTGGATAAATCTTCATTAAAGTTGAGCTTAAATACATTATTGGCCATTATTCAACCTCTCAATGTTGTCACAAACATAATAAAATATTTTCCACGAATTCGACAAAGTTTCTTCATAGCATTCATTATGTTAACGAACAATTGCTGAAGTTTTATCCTTGATAACTTTACGATAAAAAATGGCTAGATAACTAAACTTTTACTGCCAATTTCTGAATCTTTTGAGGACCCAAAAAGAAATTTTTAACAACTCAAAAAACTCTATAACATTGTAAAAGACGCATGGTTTTGCACCTCAGTTTTGAACCGTTATAAACGGAAGGCCTTTTTAAGGAGTTTAAACTACCTTTAATTCAATCCAAAGTACTTTCAGTTTTTGAAATTGATATTCTCTAGGGGCACGTGCTACCTTATTCATTCATTAATCTTGAATTTTCCATTCAAAAATCTTTATATATCTGCGTTCAAAAAGTTGAAGGTTTCCCTCCCGATTTGTTTACATTTTTTATAACTCGCTCCAGACTTCTGTAGAAAACGCTTAATTTCGTGGAATCGCAATTTGAAACAGCCGTGTGGTACTTCAAAACCAGTTTTGCCAAGCTGGCAAAGCTGGGGAATTTTTTTTTATAGGGTTTTGAACTGGGTAGGGTCAATTTAGCTTGGAGGCCCTAGAAAGTCGATTTTCGAAGTTCTTATTAAGCTAAAACTGATTGTACCATCAGATAGGACTTCAAGAGTAGATCTCCAAAATGGGGTCATTTGTCTAATTTGGCCGACTTAGTCCCCCAGAATTGGACGATACGTCTTCAAAAATGCAATATTTAATGCTGACGTCAGTATTTTTGAGAAAACTATTGATTCACAACAGTGGCATAACTGAGTTAAACTTCCCAGTAAACACAAAAAGGTCTCTAAGACGTCTTTAAGACGTCTTTTAACATACCCAAGAGACGTCTTTGAAACGTCTTAGACTGGTTAAAATGTGTTAACGCTTTGAGACGAGTCACAGAACGTCTTTAAGACGTCTTTAAGACGAGCTGAAAAGACGTTTTTAGGTCGTTTTTGAAACGTCTATTTCGACGTCTTAAAGACGTCTTTGAGACCTCTATTTCGACGTCTTAAAGTCGTCTTTAAGACGTATTTAAATTGTCTTTTAAAATACCCAAGAGACGTCTTTGAAACGTCTTGGACTGGTTGAAATATGTAACGCTTTGAGACGAGTTACAGAACGTCTTTAAGACGTCTATTTCGACGTCTTAGAGTTGTCTTAAAGACGTCTTTGAGACCTCTATTTCGACGTCTTAAAGTCGTCTTTAACACGTCTTAGAGTTGTCTTAAAGACGTCTTTGAGACCTCTGTTTCGACATCTTAAAGTCGTTTTTAACACGTCTATTTCGAAACTTAAGGGACGTCTTTAAATCTTCTCCTGGCTGTAATCTTAAAACGCATGTGATTTTAAAGGTTTTTGCTTGTTAAAACATAAACAACGAAAGTATTCCTTTTTCCATAAATATTTTCTCCAATACAAAGTCTTACAAAACATATAAAGTTTTCCTTTAAAAAATGCAATACAACTCTTTACAAAATATCTACATGAAATTTCCAATACAAACTTTTAAATACACGCTTTTCATCTTCCCCTTTGCAATTTTTCTTGTGAATACGAAAACCTTTTATTAACCTTTTATTGTCGTAGCGTATCATATTGTGTTTGTTGATTGGTTCTTGAGATATTTATTTATAATTATCCTTTTGTTTAAATAATTTTTGATATGCGTATTGCGTTAAAAAAGTTGACTTTATTTTAACTTTTCACGTGTCGTACCGTAGCGTATCAAGATCAATCAATCTGGCCAATCAGATGTCAGATTTTAATACGATACGCTTATCAGTTTTTTCTATTGGAAAACGGGCTTTATATGATTCGGAGCATTGAATTTTTTAGAGCACTCGCGCGCTTTGTTTTTGTACTTCATTGTTCAACTTGTCTATACAAAATAATTCAATGAGTTTTCGAAATCATCGACTCAAAACAGGTGTTAAATAAATATCGACTATGTTTTCCCAAAAAAAGTTGTCTTTGCTTTTTGATAATAATTTGCTGAAAGCATTGAAAGCAGAATGAGAAATGGAACTAAAATTGAAATCAGATACCCGGGTGTGTTCCCATTAAATTATCATGAACATTAATTAACGAAAAAGGTACAACACGTAGGCCCGAATTGAACCATTTCACCAATGCATATAAAAGGACCGTGTAATCTAATATCAGCAATCGCCATTATGTCGTCAAGGACCAGTTATGACTTTAAAGAAGCGTTTTACATAGACTTAAGAAAGGCTTTATTTTGTCTCGGCAAGGACGTCTTTGAGACGTATTATGAAAAACGTCTTAATAAAGACAAGTTGAAGACGTCTTAGAAACGTGTTTTAAAAGACGTCTTATCTACGTCTCGGCAAGGACGTCTTTCGCACGTATTATCAAAGACGTCTAAGTAAAGACAAGTTGAGGACGTCTTAGAAACGTGTTTTAAAAGACGTCTTATCTACGTCTCGACAAAGACGTCTGTAACACGTATTAACAAAGACGTCTAAATAAAGACAAGTTGAGGACGTCTTAGAAACGTGTTTTAAAAGACGTCTTATCTACGTCTCGGCAAAGACGTCTGTAACACGTATTAACAAAGACGTCTAAATAAAGACAAGTTGAGGACGTCTTAGAAACGTGTTTTAAAAGACGTCTTATCTACGTCTCGGCAAAGACGTCTGTAACACGTATTAACAAAGACGTCTAAATAAAGACAAGTTGAGGACGTCTTAGAAACGTGTTTTAAAAGACGTTTTATAACAGACCAGCTAAAGACGTCTTCACTCGTCTCAGATACGTCCGTACCAGTTTGAGACGTCTTAAAAACGTTTTGTGTTTACTGGGTTAGGGCAGGTGCATTTTTCACATACTTGGGCTTAGAACATACAAACGCTAAGCAATAGCACACATCATACCATAGTAACAAACGCACAAATTTATATTATGCAGTTTTGTTGGAAGTAAATTAATGATTTACATAAATTTAGTAAAAAGAATATCGCACAAAAAATTGCTTGGTAACACTACTTAGGCCATTTCTATCTTTAGCGAGTTACCTTACAGATAAATGAAAAACTTTATTACCTCCTAACCATCGTCCTGCGATATGTGTCCAATAAAAAAATTTGGATACATCAAACAAACGACATTCTAACCAATGTTGATGGCCACCTGTGTTGACATAAAAACCCGGTTTTATTGACGTATCGGATACTCTGTGGAGAAACATTTCCATTCCTGAAACCAATTTTGAATATAAGTTAGTCAGTTACAATATGCGTATTGTAGGTACATTTGTTTGATAAGAATAAACTTCAAAATGCTTTAAAAAAAATCAGGGTATCCTAAAAATTTGGTAGATATTTTTGAAACTCTTTGATCTAGCCTCTGTTGTTCTTTTAGCATGTACGGCCTTTGAATGCCCTGCCATGAGAATTCTAAGATTACATCAGAGTTATTTGTTGCAAAAACTTAAAAATATCGTCACTCAACTCAAAGTATACTGTTTCTTAGAAACACAACCTGTATAGTAACAGACATACGGCATAAGAAGTGCAAAGTGGAAAGAAATTCAACGTATTTATATGAACAGTATAGACAGGTCTTTCACTGTCCAACTTAAACACAATCATACCAATATCATGGCCTAACACACAAGAACAAAGCATAAGTAAACTAACTAGAGATGCATGAAGCAAATGGATAGGATTCAACATTATAAACAACAAACCTCGATGTCCTACAGTTCCTATTATCCTTCGACGACCATGGAATGCATCAGTAATTCTTACCCATAATGCAATTGTAAATCTCTTCCCATAATACATCACTTGTCTAAAGCAGAAACTTAATAATTACAATCCTAAAAACATTTTGAAGTAATTATTATTTCAGAATTATGTGACAAACATAGTAAATACAAGAATAAAGGTTTTAAGAGATGAACGGTTATGGGATGCTTACCCAATCGACGTTTTTCGAAAATCTCCTAGGACAATATCCATGTGATTTGTATGGTGGAACACATTCCCTTTACCAAATTGATCATATGCGATGTAGCTTTCAGAGCCTAACAATGTCACGTCGGTTTTTCTTGCTTGATCTGTGCCTCTTCCATAAGGCGTGCAACCACATGTTGTATTGTACTTTTTGAATGGTATGTACACATCAGGTTTCGCTATGATTTCTGTATCTATCAGAAATTGAATGAAATAACGTAAAACTGCCGTCACTTTGTTTGTAGAAATAGTTAATAGTTAATAATATATAGTTAATAAAATAGTTAATGTTGTTGAAGGCTACAGTGAAAGACCTGTGTATGCTTTATCGTTTATTCAAAGTCCTTTTCCTTTGACAAAACAAACAGTGTGCCTGGATTGGTTCTTTAAAAAGTCATTCGGAAAGAAGATTCAGCTTAACGTTTGATAAACCTTATTTGCTTCGAGGCTGCATCTATGCATCCATCAAAATCCATTGACTTTTTTGTTAACTATCATACCACACAATGCACCTTTCCAATTACAGCACAAAGTTATTGTGTCTAGTGGAACTCGTACCAACGCCTCTTCCTTGCCATGCGATTGCCCCCTTATCATCACACTAGTTCAGACGAGCGGAGCTGAACAGCTCAATTGAACCTGACTGAAACTACGAATCAGTGGAATCTCATTGGAATGATGCTCAAAGTCCAGTGAAATGTGAGACAAACAAAATTTAATTGGAAAGGAATGCCGGCGAAGTAGTCTTTAACAATAAAATTGAGAGTTTGTGGAAATGAGTTGTAAGGCTTCTTCTTCTTTTGCGTCCATGACCCAGAACCCTAACCCTAACCCTAACCTTAACCCTAACCCTAATCATGGTTCAAATCAAAAACATATAGAAAGAGATTCTATTCTATTCGATAGAACAAAGTAAACACTTTGATGGCTTTCTCGATATAAATATCAGTATCAGGTGGACAAACTCACCAGCAGTGCAATAACATGTTTGATAGGTTTGTAGGCTTGGAAGACATGAACATGGATAACACGTGCTGTTGTTTATGCATCCCGTTGTAGGTAATACCTAAGAAAAGAAAATTACATTTTTGGTTATACTAAATCCCATATTTGAATATTTTAAATGCTTTTTAAGTTCTTTTGCGTTATTGCCATGTATATTTTTATTTATTTTTTATCCACAAAGTGTAAACCATAAAAATTTATTAGTGTAAATCATGTCAGATTCGTTTGGGTTAGAGAGGGTAGTTCTCGTTCATGCAATAGTCTATTCACCAAAATGTTTGAAGGGATCAAATTGGCAGAGAAATTGGAGAGATTCTACTTTGTTTTTCTGAACGTAGCATCTGTTTTGGGGCGTCTTGTTTGTACATCCGCATTCGAGGGTGGGTTTTATTCAAAAGATACGGTAAATTCGCCGGAAAGTAGCCGGAAAACTAGCACTTGCAAAAAAAAAAAGAATCAACAAAAAATTATCAATATTATTTCTTCTTACAACAATGAGAAATGAGTTTGAAAACAAGCAGCTGAAAAATAACAAAATAGATAAATGATTGTCTCTCTTGTTGCGATTCCCTTCTGGAAAACTGTTGACTTTTGTTTTCTTACAACCTCCACAAGACTTCATTAAGATTAGGTTGTTTTGGAAAGATTCATAATTAACATATAGTTCATCTAACAATTTGAAAGCATCAAAACTTCATGGTGTAAACCTTTTAAAATTTGTTTGGGTTAGTGAGGGTTAGATTCAGGCTATGCTTGGCTTTTTTACACTATTTTAAGAAGCTTAACAGTTTGATGCTTTCAAATTGTTTGATGAACTCGTAAACACAAAAAAATAGAGATCCCTACCGTATCTAAGTAGATGAAACCGTCGCGACTGATGAAGTCTTCTGGTTCCGTTGAGCGTCTGTCTTCGCTAAGCAGCTCGCACGTAAAGTTGTTCAACAGTTCATAATTTACGGACCAGCAATTATCATTTCCCAGACACAACTTGACACAATCTTTGACTTGTCGTATTAGCTTATGTATTGTTAAGGGTGTGACTTGCAAAGAGGTATTGACTGGAAGACTTCGTACAAACAAGGCAGATCTTGAGTACGATCCTCTTTTCATTTGACATTCTGCAATCATTACATGAACAATTGTTGTTAAGTAAATCCAAAACCTTGCCATTTTGAATGTCTTCACCAGGTCAAAGGAGATCTCATATTAATCTTCTAACTTTCGTTTGTATGCATTACAACGTTAAATATTAAAATATTGTTGAGATAGGATTTAATAATGAAACAAAAGAAGGCATGCTAGGATAATCCATTCATCAACTCGTCCTCCCAAGCAATAATCATTCATTCATGCATTCATTTATATCAACGGTTTTGAACAAAATTTCACATTTTAGTATATGAAACACGCGTATTTTTGCTGTGAAGCATGTGTTATTATAAAAAATTAATCGCTCTTTATTCGCGATTAGTTTTTTATGATAAAGGTTTAGTCCAGTTATCCTATAGAGGGCTAGGACAAAGCATGGCAGTTTTTCAAATTAGATTTTGGAAAACTGAAGAAAAAAATCATTAAAACGTCACTGCGATGAAGGACGTTTTTATAGAAATAGTGTGTATATTCCTCCACAGTGATTTTTCAACAACATTGAACGCTGGGTATTAGGTATTGGAAACGTTTAAAAGTCTCCTTGCAATGAAAGATGACGGCAACGGAGCAGTTAATGAAGTTTTTGTATCTATAAATAAACTGACTTTGTTTCGATATATAAAATCAGCAATGAAATCTTTCTTGGTAAATCAGCCACATACGTTTTGGTGGGCAATATTAAAGCCCTTATTATTCCATGATTCCACTTTTCCACAAAATAAAATAAGTAGAAAAACATGTCACCGCGCGTGTATGTTTAGCGAAGTGTTTTTCTTTACACCCTCAAAAATGATATCGATCGGCTTGTTTTCTATACATGCTATTATTTTATCACTAAATTACATTTCTTACTACTTAGTAATATGGACATATTATTTCCATTCTACAGAAGGATAATTAAAATCTTTAAAACGAGGCGATACTTGTTGACCATAACATAATGTTTAAACAGAAATCCGTAGAAGGTTCAATTCTATATTCTATATACACAAATTAAAAAGGTAGATGTGACTGACAAAGCTATTAACGAGAAAATAGAAAAATACAGAGAAAAACCCCAATGGAGAAATCGACTAAAGCACGAGATGGTAAATACAGTGTGTATCAAAATGTCTTATCCACCAACTTTCAAGGCGTATATCTCATTACATGTCTTATAAAATATTGGGAATTTTATATCACAAGAAAGAGCTTTTCGTGCTGTATCCATTAATATAAAATGTTTGCCAAAATATTTGTTCTTTGATAAGATATTGAAGAAAAACTCAACGATTTGGCTCATTAAATTCTTAAAAGTCAATTAACTCATTTTACAATGAAGGCCATTTGTAAGCACAATAAAAAAATTAAAAATCATCACACAGTAAAAAAATTTTATTTGAAATTTCTATGATTAGTTGCTATGGGAAATTGATACGCAAAGCTATACTTAAAGTTTTCTAAAGGCTTCATCAGCAAAACAAAAGAAAATTACACCATTTAAAATTCATTAGCATGTCAGTTAATTGACTTTTAAGAATTCAATGAACTAAATCGTTGAGTTTTTCTTCAATATCTTATCGAAGAACAAATATTTTGGCAAACATTTTATATTAATGGATACAGCACGAAAAGCTCTTTCTTGTGATATAAAATTCCCAATATTTTATAAGACATGTAATGAGATATACGCCTTGAAAGTTGGTGGATAAGACATTTTGATACACACTGTAGTAAAAAGTGAAAGTAATTCACGCAATAAAAAACGATTAGTCAACAAAGGATTCAAGTCACTCCGTTTCTAAATAACAAAAGGGTTTTTATATCTTTCTGGTCATTAATCAGAGCGTTTGACTATTTACCATCTCGTGCTTTAGTCGATTTCTCCATTGGGGTTTTTCTCTGTATTTTTCTATTTTCTCGTTAATAGCTTTGTCAGTCACATCTACTTTTTTAATTTGTGTCTCTTGAGACATTTTACTTTGATAACCAATTATTTTACTGTAGATAGTTGTATAAAAGTAGAATTTTTATCTTGATAATCTTATTCACTTGACAATGTAACTCAGTTACGAAAAGCTTCGTGGTAGATTTTATGAAATATATCTGTGTGTTTTTAAATTTATTTAAATTGATTTTTGGCTGATTTACTATAATTTTTGGGTTTGATTCCCCTTTAAACAATTTTTCCTTTTCAAAATTCATCCTTAATGATTTCTCCTTTTCAGAAGCAATTTCAGACACTACCCAAAATACGTTAGACATAGTTGGACTCGTTTTAGTATATCCGTAAAAAAAAGAAATATCTAGAAGAATTTTCTCCCGGTTCTAGTAATACCATGCTTCCATGCTGTCACTCGTTGCGAAATCACTCAATATTATACAGTGCGTATATAATGTTTGAAATGAAAATTTTAAAGCCGTTTTTTTTTCTCAATAAGTATAAATAAATTTGAAATATTTTAGATATGGATAGTAAGTCCATTTTCAAAACCTTTTCAGTGATGTAGTTTTGAAAAAGATGAACCAGTGGTTGCTGGGAAAATAACGAAAATGTCTTTGAAAAATGTAATTAAAATTCAAATGGTTGATTAAGATGTGAAATAAAAGAAAATAATTTCAAATTAATGACAGGAAATTTTCAAGCCAAGCATGTTTAAGCTGTTAATAATGATGAAACAACTTTTTTCAGAACATAAATGTTCATATTCAGTGTTTAAATTGTTGTTCCAATGTGCAGAATACATTCGATTTCTAACTCGATTCGTTCTATGAACCGTTGCTCCTTCTTGGATCCACCATAATGCATGTTGATAGTCTTGGAGACAAACCTTGTAATTCCTTTGAAGCTGTGGAAAGCTGTTAGTTTTATGCATGTCAAGGGACGTTTTTTTCATATAGATATTTCCATTTGAAAGTGTAGGAGATCTTTGCACAAAGATACAGTTTATGACGATTAAAATTGACATTAAAATTGACGGTTTGTGGAGGTTGGCCTTTCGTTGCATACATGCATACATTATGCATTTATTCTTTCCCAGCATCCTCTTGTTCTTTAACAATATTGTCCAGAAAGCAGTTATGTTGGCATGAGTTAAAATCCACTGTGTATATCGCAGACGCCTTGGATAATCCCCTTGTAACAGTCCAGTATTATTATGAAGCTCATTTCAACTGGTTGACTGTTTGACAACGTTCTTTTTCAACATTGATCTTTTTGGAGGTTTTTTGTTGTGCCATATTATAAAGACATTTTCACTTTCTTTTGTCATTGTTGATATTTTATGGCAGATTTCTTCCAGGAAATCGCTGGCCAACCACAGCTAACACAATATTGTTATTTTTTTCTTTTCAAATATCTATGCTATGCACTTGTAAGGTGAAAAATGTGCTGCGACAAATTGTGACCCGTGCAAAATTTCATGAAAATTGAAGAACTTTCAAAATTTGGTCCAAATTTGACCTAAATTGCCCAATTTTAGTCAAACCTGGCAAAATCATTGTCAAATTCAAAATCAGCGCCTTTCAATTGTGACCCGTGCAAAATTTCAAGAAAATTGGCCTACTGGAAGTCCGAATTTGACCAAATTTGCGAATTCGGCAACGAAGTCATGCAAACGCTGCACAAAAACGTTCATAACTTGGAGTAGTAGTAGTAGGAGGAGTAGGAGAAACCACGGGTATTTTAAATACTTTACTCCACCACTATGAAGTTAGATACATGACAAAATTCATCATTTGATTTTGATAAGGGAATCTTTCATTGTAATGATTTGATACCTTTAATTTGATAAAATAAATCTTTCTTTTCTTTGTTTTAGTATTTTATATCTTCAATTTGAAGATCGAGATAACTGTGATAAGTGAGACATATTCACGCAAATTCAATGTTTCAATTCAATATTTCAATTTGAAGATCCGATAATTCGATACTCTAATTTGAAGATCAAGATTTTTAAATCTGTCTATGAAAAAATAAATAGGAAATATATTAGGTCTGCAAATTAAAAACGTTAATAATCTGGTCTGTATTATTAAACTAAATTATTTGCACGCCGTTTGTATAAACTTGGCAGCCGAAAAAGAAGGTAATTCTGGAATGCTTGGAAATTTTGTCAAGGATGAGATAGACGAGAATGAAAAAAAGTGCCTGAATTATATAGAAGAATCTCTAAGGATACTTGAAAGAGCCCGTCAGGAGGTTAGAAACTCTAACAAACCATCAGGAGGTCAACAGCTGCAAAATGGTGTTCATCAAGGTGGTGGTGGTGGTAGTGGTGGATATTCTTCGACTAATAATGCTGTATATCAGGAACTCCGACAGTCTTTTCCATGCTTTTCGAAAACCTCCCAGCCTATGTCTGCTGCATTAGAATTTCACAAGGCTTTTCCTGGACTTTCTCAACCTACAACTGGAAGGCTTCAACAAAAGTTATTACCAACAATAAAAAGACGTCAACAAAATCGTTATGTGCCATATAGTAGCAGTACCATTACCAGTGCAAAATTAGCTACTTGGACTCATAATTTTATTTGCCTTGCTGATAGCAATGCAGTCTCAACACCTTCCCATGATGAGCTGGAAATATTGCATAATGCAGGTCTTGGTAAGAAAAAGATTGTATTCAAGGACAAGAATGGTGGCCATGATCATATAAAGAAAACATTAGAAGGTTATTTTCCTAGGTATATTGCATTTTATAGATGAACAAAAATTAGCAACAAACAATAATTTCAGTGCTTATTATTTAACCCCACATATTTGCTTTCATCAGGTTGAAATCACAAGGTGGTGCCTTCCAGTTATTCCAGTTATTCCAGTTATTAAAAGCAACTTCAGGTGGTGTAGGGGAAAGACCTTTGGTTCGTTTAAATACCTCTTCAGCCGGTTATTCTGTACCATGTTTAAAAGAGGATGCAAGAGCATCTGTTATTTACATTCTTCCCATGAATTCAAATATTGATATTACACCAATTACAGTTAATGACCTTACCCTAGAAGAAGCAAATGAGTCGATTCAAATGGCAGTTTGTAATTGTTGTGGGAATGAAATTCCTTTAATTAGCACAAGGAAGAATGCTCCAAAGATGTTCACGGTCCTTCAAATTCTGAAAGTATGTATAAATACATAAGTTTTGTATGGATTTTGTTACCTCTTTTTAATACAAAGTATTGGTTAATGTGGGATATGCTGAGATAGTAAGATACAGTTATAAATCTGTTTTCATGTTGTCAGTATATAGAATCACATTTAAATTTCATTTAGAAGAAAAAAACCTTGTGGATTCACCAATGATACAGTTTGGTTCAACAGAAGAACTTCTGTTCAAATTGCAATCTGTTTTTCCGAATTATGATGCAAAGCAACTAAGAGATGCTGCTTCCAACAGTACTGAAATAAATGAAGCTATTGAGATGGTGTTATCACTCCCAGTTAGTATAACCCCTGTGACACTAAAGAAACCTGTTAAAATTTGCACTAACATAAACGAGGTTTTGCAAAGTTATCAGAACTGTAAATCTGAAGATGATACTTATGTATTGAAAGTTGACCGGGATGAGGTTTGGAGAAGTGCTCTTTCCTTCTACAAAAAAGCATTTAATGATACATGTTTACTTAAAAGAGAGTTTGAGGTATTATAAATTTGTTTATTGGATTTCATTTATGTTACACTATCTACTTGGGAATTTGCATGACTCTATAGAAGCTCATGAAGCTGTTGTTCTAATGTTATTTAATTTTTCATTATATCTTCTTATTTCAGGTGTAAGTTATGATATTTTGTTAAAACTTTTGTAGAGACTTATAAAAATTGAAAGGGAAAAATAATTTCATGAATGAGAGTCATTTTCATAATACATGTTGCTGATAAACCAGAGTTATTGAAATTGTAAAAAAACTGAGAATTAACTGAATGTTTTTAAAAGATTATTCTGATATTAGGTCGAAATGTTTTGAAATATTTTAGGTTCAGTTTTCTAGTAAAACTGGTGAACATGATAGCTGTGATGCTGGGCAATACGAATGGAACATTTTGAACTTGTACGAGAAGAATTTAACAAAAGAATTATGGAGGGTGATATTGGAAAAAAGGTTCCACGAAAAGGAAATCCATTTCAATTTACTTTGTTTGGAATGTTCCTTGGTCATTCTTTGTTACATGATGGACCAGGATATTACTCTTTTCAAGACTGGGTCTATGAGGCTATAAAGGGACATGACAATGATGACCATCTACTTCAGTTTATCACAAAAGACCATATTCCTTTGAATGCTGGAACCGGGTCAATAGTTGATGTCATTAATGAGCTAGACGATGTGTACAACCAAGAGTTTAGATATCATAGTTGATAATAATATACAATTGATCAATAATACCCAGTGGGATCCAACTGTTAAGATTACTATGCATAATAAAGGATCACTAGCTGTGGAGATCATTTATAATGAGCTTGTAAGAAAGCGGATGCCAAACATAAAAGCACTTAATGATGGTTTAAAGAGGACCGGTTTCACCAAATATTTGGATACTTATCCTGAAATTTGTCGCAACATATTTGTTTGGGAAAGAAAAATTTTAACAGGAGAGCAGTTAAAAGGTTCACTTTAAAAATGCAATGAAACTGAATATGTGAAGAAACAAAGCTATGACTTTTTTATGAATTTAATTTCAAACTACAACAATGATATCCCTGCAAAGATTTTCAAATTCGCAACAGGTCTTTCAGAAGTTCCACCTTGGGGAGACAAACGTTCAATTTCAATTAAATTTTTAGATGATGATGACACTAAAGTTTACCCAGAAAGCATTGCTTGCTTCAATATTTTAAACCTGCCAACTGTCCACTCTACACAAGAAGCCTTCAATAAACATTTTTTGAAAGCATTAGAATTAGAAGGAGTTGGTTAGTGCCTCTTGCTAAATTTATATTTTGATGGTTATTGTTTTTGCTTTTATTGTTGTTTTGTAAATTTTGAGATTGATTGAGTGGATGCATTTATCTTAGTGCCATGCAAAAAGTTGGGTTATACTTCAACACTCACCAACTAATATCGATAGGATATATAAAATTGAGAATCTTTAACTAAGTAACTATTACGTGCCCAAATACCTCCATCCATCTTGATGATGTACTTTTCTTTTTATCTTTGCATTTTGTTATATGGTTGAATATTTATATGGACTGCATGGATAAGCGTTTGGATCATGGAAATACCCAAAGAGATTTTCCTGACAATTTGAACAAAAGATTGATAATACTTGGGGTATTCTTTGTCTTATGGAGATATATTTTATAGAGAATAACTGTTATTATAGTCCTCTTTCCTTAAGAATATTGTTTCTGTTTTTGTTTTTTTTATGTTCTGTTCATCAGACTAGAAACTGAAAACATTGTTTAGTCCATAATCATATTATTGCTAGCTAGTGAAACAAAAACTAATAAGTCAATATGTAGCAAACATTAGAAATAATTTCATCCTGATTTTTGATTTAATGAAAAAAATCAATAATTATTTCATGACAGAGGTACGTTTTGTTGTTATTCCTCGAGCGTTTTTTTCAGTTGTTAATTTTATTTAAGGCGCTTTTCTTTAACATTTGTTAAAAATAAGCAGCTTCTAGTTTTTGTTTATTTTATGAAACTTTTTGTTCAAAAATGTAAAAAAAGTTCATCGTAACATACATTCGATAAGAAGTTTATTGTGTCTCTAATATATGTTTAGCCTGCTGTAAGACTTCACAATATGCATCAACTCTGAAACTTGTAGACATCCGTAAGATGTTTGTGTGCGACAATAGTGTTTCAACTTGCCCTGCACTTAATATTGATCTTAATGAAGTTGTCTGCACGCCTTCATTTTCTGGGCAGCGTAACGGGCCATCAAAATCTATTCCGTGATGTTCGTCAATTTGTAAGTCGTCCTGCAAAACTTTGTAGTCCAGTTTACCAATGATCCATAATTGATTAGGGGTTCTGTTACCTACGCTTGACAAAGAGTGATTATCCCAACCATTAGTGAAAATGTGCAAATGTTCATTAATTCGTGGAACGAATACCAAATGTAAAACTTGCAAGTGCAACTCGTCACTAATGTCTAACCAATTTGAGTCTTCTAAATACCAGAAGACAGTATAGTAACTTGATAGACAGGAGGTAAAAACATCTCGCCATAATCGCTCTATTCGTTGATTGTGACACGACTTTCCTGCGATAAAACTGCGCCTACCAGGACCTCGCATTGGATGCTCCAACATAAAACGAGCTACGTCAACATTCTCCACTCCTTGATCTGCGCGTAGCTACACGAGAAGGAATGCCAAAATTTAATGTCGCGTTTATGAATAAAGTTCTTACGGTAGAAGCAAAATTATTACTACTACAATGTAGGTACATAATTTTGCGGGAGAAACCATCGATGCCACCGTGAATTACTAAGCCCCATCTAATTAGCTTATGGTTTCCATCGATATGCCAAAGTGCAAGTGAACCGGGAACACTATAAACTCGTCTTCTTATTAATCTTCGTTGCATCGATCTATTAAGAATTCCTTCTGGATCTGTCCTCCACAGCGATGACCTAACGCGTTCCCAGGTGACATTAATCCTGGCAGAAGATAGCAGGCCTTTCATATTTCTTATCCCAGTACTTGGAAACCTAATTGAAAAATCTCGCACTACTTGGTCAAGTTCTTCATCCGAAATATCGGTGTATCTTTTGAAGCTTTCGTCAATATTGAATGCTTTGATTCTCCTCCGTATTGTTTGTTCATTTACACCTAATAGAATAGCCAAATCTTTCAGCTTGAATTCATACTGTAAGTAGAATAGTAGTTGCTCTTTCGAAATGGCAAACGATGGTCTTCCAGGATTTCCAGTTTGTTCTACAAATGGCTGAGAAATCATTGATTCAGCATGTAGTGTTTTATGTAATATGTCCTTGGCACTAATTAAACTGTCTAAAACAGAGGTATCAATGCTGTATTAAGCGCTGCCCTGATTCACACACACAGCCAGTTCTTCTAAACGATATACTTGATACTCTATTATTGCTTTGTTGTTCCCAGCATCTTTTAAGGCGTTATATATTTCACTAATACACTTTTCAATATACTCAGTACACTGCAAAATTTCAGTTCTTATTTTGAGTAAAAAAAACCTGAAAACAAGCGGAGAATTACTTGTTTTAAGTAAAACACGTCTTGTCCACATAGCTAGAATATTTTTCTAGGATTAAGTAAGTTTTTTCTTAAAATAAGGCAATGTATTCTCAATTTTTCTAGGATATTCCTCCGGAAGGATGACCTATTCTTAAAACAAAATAATATGAAGTAAAAATTATTGGTAGATAGTAAGGGTATTATAGGTGCATGTGCCATATTTTTGCAGCGATTGAAAAATATGGCACGTGACTTTGGAGCATTGATAAATATACCGACAGAATTTTTATAGAATATGTATTCCAGACTAGTTTGTTTCTTTCTATTTACAATGGTTTAAAATACTAGATACTGTGTAAAATATACAGTATAAAATGCTTTCCTTTTTTTAAAAAAATGTTTGAAGGTATTTGAAAACTGTTATTAATCGGCAAAAATCGCGAAATTAAATTCCGCGAAAATTTCTTCCCTTAAGGTACAAATTTCAAAATAACAACCTTAGTGGCAATTAAACCCTGTTTAGTGACAAAAAATGATTAACAATAACAAATAATAATAAAAGTAACAAACAACATGGAAAGTCACTGTTATGTCATCATGCGTTTTTGAATTCACAAAAGTCTTGATGTATATCATTTGCAACCGGCAAAACATCAATAGGAGCATTAAAGTCGTTAAAGATTAACCACTGCAGCACTGTTAAACAAACTTCGAAATCTTTTGGATAATCCAAATCGAGCAAGTAGAACGATGCTAGGTAAGTTAAAATGACTTCCTCCATTAGA
This sequence comes from Turritopsis dohrnii, assembly GCA_027922465.2. NCBI lineage: Eukaryota > Metazoa > Cnidaria > Hydrozoa > Anthoathecata > Oceaniidae > Turritopsis > Turritopsis dohrnii. The sequence goes on from BQMF02000010.1 coordinate 147,082, forward strand.
TCATTCGATATTTGGACTATTATAGACTTGCCAATGACTAGGGTTGAGGTTTGCTCTTCCAATAGAAGAACGGGGCAATTGGAAGAAACCTTGGTGAGTTTTTGATCCGGATCTTCGTGTGCCTATAAAAATCCATACATTCAATTTAAATTCAAGATTTATTTTATTTTTATTTATTTATTTATTTCATTATTTAAAGTCGAGTTTACAAGATAGCTTTAGAGCTAATAAAAATCGACTAACTACGTAAAATACAATAAAATGTACAATAAAAAAATACAATAAAATACAATAATACAATAAAATGTTAATGGAAAATAAAATTATATATAACCCAGACCAACAATATGGGTTTTGCAGAGACGACATGGACAAGAAAAGTTATCAACTTCTTTCAGCATACGAATGAATGTATCGAGACTACTACATGCCTTTATGGAAGGAGCTAATACATTCCACAGTTGGGGACCTCGGTAGGAGACTCTTTCAAGACCATAGTTTACGGTCCGAGGAAGCTCACTATGGAAGGCTCGGGGTTTGCGAATAGAGTATGGTACGCATCTGATAGCAAAAATATCTTTCATAAAGATTGGATTTTGACTATGTATTGTTTTAAACATCTCCTTCAATAAGATAATAATATTTTGCTCATGCATACCCCTCTGGCCCGTTAAATCACAAAGCTCTTTGTAAGATAAGTCTTCATCACATTCAATCAAAAGTCTCATGGTTCTTTCGTGAATATGAAAGATCCTATTATGAGATTGTCGAAGACAAAACATCCAAAGCAAAGGGCAGTAATTAAACTGAGATTTTACGAACGCATTCAACAATCTCTGCAGTTTCCATTGGTTTAGATAAGGACTCAATCGAGCTAAAGCATTTAGCTTCCTACTAGCATTCCTACAAAGCTTGCGTATGTGTTCATCGAATCTCAGTTTGTTGTCAAATTTAATGCCAAGTATTTTAACTGTGTCAACGCTTTTTATCATAGTTGAGCCTAGATTGATAGTAGTAGGAAGGTTGCTTTGAGGACCTAGTACCATAAAATAGCACTTTTCTGTATTTAAACAGAGAAAATTTTTCTGAAACCACCATGTAACAACCTTCAATTCTTTGGTCAATCTAAGCTTCACATTGTCAAGATTTTTGCCAGAACAATACATGGAATTGTCATCGGCAAAATTGCAAATGTCTAAATCAATAAATTCAAATAGATCGTTTAGAAATATATTAAATAACAGAGGTCCGAGAATTGAACCCTGTGGGACTCCAGCTAGGATATTCAAGAGGCTGCTAAAAAACGAACCAACTTTAACCCTTTGTTTCCTGTGAGATAGATAGCTAAAGATAAGCATCAAAGCTGATTCACCGAGACCATATTCTTTTAGTTTAGCTAATAGAAGGTCATGATTTATTGAATCAAAAGCTTTACTTAAATCCATAATAATCACTCCTACAATATTACCCTTGTCTAGACAACTGCGCCAATTTTCGACCATTCTTAGAAGCGCATGTTGGGTACTAAACATCTTTCTAAAACCGCAAAGAAAGGGAGATAATTTTGGTTCGATGTATTGGGATAGCTGTCTAAACATAATTTTCTCAAATAATTTAGCAAATATTGGCAGAACACTTATTGGTCGATAATTACAGATTTTTTTCGCGTCATCTTTCTTGAATATTGGTGAAACTTCTGCTACTTTTAAGACAGATGGAAAGTCAGATGATTGAATAGCAGCATTCATCAATGGTAGAATGTGCTCACTGTAATCGTTAACAAAAGCCTTCAATACTCGAATTGGAATATCGGTTGTTGGTGTAGCTTTCTTTACATCCAATTTTGATATCTCATCGACAAGTTCTTGTTTGGTAATTTGCGTGAATTCGAATTTTTCGCATGAGTCATTTTCATGAGACTTTATTGCAACGATACTTGCGTGACCTTCGAATTGAAGTATTGCTTTCTTATGACAAGATGACTTATTCATGTTATCGAAGCCAAGATCATTGGTTATGTTTAGGTAGTAACTGTTGAAAAGGGTAGCCATCTGTGGAGGTTCTGTCACGTCGATATGGTAACCTGTATCCGGGCAGGCAAAACTGAGCCGTAGGGAAGGATGCATCAATTTTGGTTTCAGAGATACAGAGGATGTCGATGTTGTCCGTGACAAAACTTTCCAATTGGTTGAGTTTACATCTTAGCGAATTGATGTTTAGATGGCCAAATATTATTCGACGAGGATTTTTGAGACGTATGCGTTTAATATATGAAATATCCTCACCATCAGTCGTGTCGTCTCTGGCTTAAATAGGTAAAATAAAAAAGAACAAAGATAATCTTAATAATTAATTCTAACAATCAGTTTCTCTTTTGACTGTGAAATTCGGTTCAGTCACATGTAAGTCTTACCTCTACTTCTAGAAACATTCTTGTTATCCTTTTTTTTCTTGTCTTTTTGCCCAGCCTTTAAAGCACTAAAGATGACGTGTAGATTTTCCATCATGTGAACGAGCTTCCCAACTAAAAGGACACATAGCAAGCTATAGGCAATGCCAAAATAGACCAAAATGAATACAAAACAAAAAAATACATCAAATGTTATTACAAGTAATAATGTCTTATTAGCAAAAATCGTGTTTTTGCAGCATTTTAATAGTGCAGTTCATTGCAGAATCTGCTTTTTCAAGTGTAAACCTACAAAATGCAAAAGAAAATGATGTAAGTAAAACCAATGCCTCACCTATTGTAGCAGAAGATGGTGGCTTTATCTTATGTTTAGTCAATCCATAATAAATGATGTAATCTAGATTTTCCCTCAGGTTTTGAATGAAAACATCTTTGTTAGAATCTGTTGCATTTTGTTGGTGTTTCTCTATCTGCTGAACTTCTTCAATAATCTGTCAAAGTACAAAATTTGTTCAATAACTTTTAGTTAACACAAGGCTATACTTTTCTAAGATCCCAACAGATTTCAGTATAGGGTGGTATTTGTACTTACATGAACATGATCCTTTTTGAAGCATGGGTACTTTTCCATGAATCTTTTAATTCTGTTAGGTCCCTGCAGTCCATTTAGAAACCTTCTGCGTTCCTGAAATGTTTTGTCCAGATACAAACGTAAAACCTGTTGGTTCGGGTTTTTCTTTTGAGATTCTTTATTAAGCAATTCACCAAATTTTCCAATTTCTGGCTCAGCAGGTTCCTTATTGGAGTTTAAACAATCGTTTTTTCTGGCATTTGGATAAGCATTTTCTAAGGATAGAAAAATATATATAGATCAAAGTAAAAATGTAAACTGGATATGTCTTGAGGAAAATAAAGGCCACTGAGATTCATTATTAAGCAATTCACCAAATTTTCCAATTTCTGGCTCAACAGGTTCCTTATTGGAGTTTAAACAATCGTTTTTTCCAGCATTTGGATTAGCATTTTCTAAGGATAGAAAAATATATATAGATCAAAGTAAAAATGTAAACTGGATATGTCTTGAGGAAAATAAAGGCCACTGAGATTCATTATTAAGCAATTCACCAAATTTTCCAATTTCTGGCTCAACAGGTTCCTTATTGGAGTTTAAACAATCGCTTTCTCCAGCATTTGGATTAGCATTTTCTAAGGATAGAAGAATATATAGATCAAAGTAAAAATGTAAACTGGATATGTCTTGAGGAAAATAAAGGCCACGGTAGAGTAAAAGTTTTTTTTAAGAAAAAAAGAAAAAAGAAAAAAAACTGACCATAACTTTCTGTCAATTCAAACTTGATTCTTTTAGAATTATGTATTATTTCTTCACTGGTATCAACGGTTTCTAGAATCTTCTTCCTTCTTTTCGCCTTGGCATCCGTAAATTCTTTGTGTGAGTTCTTTTTAGCTGATTGGTTGTAAACTCTTTTTGTGAGTTTCCGAGCTATCTCTAACTGAAACAATTTAATTATTCCGAGATCAGTTGTTGAATAAAATTAGTAACATTTTCAATAGAAAGGACACAGAAAAGAAGATAACTAAAACAGTTAATCATTTTTTCACAATGAATGGTTACTTTCACATGAAAAATGAAAATATAAATTTCTGCACAAGTGAAACGCAACACATGCATATATAACCTGCTCTTGGCTTTGGCAAACTCACACTTAAAAAAAGATATATGGAAACTTACATGAGTCCCTTTAACATCTTTCAGTGAAGGATACAAAATAACAAGAGATTTCGCCATTTCCTCTATTTCTATATTAGTTAGCTTCCTCTTATATGGAAATATTTCAGCCTCCATGTTTGTAATGGTTGCTCTTATCAGCCGGCTTACTTGAGAGTGGTTTAATCCCCCCGCCTTTTCTGTATTAATTAACTCAGCCTCTCGGTACACTGTGAAAACAGGGGTTCTGATTTCTACTTTCGGAGCATCCTCTGCATTCTCAGGATCTTGTTTTGCTACCAAACTGTTTGGGGAGATGACAGTTTCTGACAATGGTGAATTATTCAATCTGGTTGATGTTTCAATTAAAGGATTCAAGATTGATTTTGGTGTTACTGACACAGGATTGGAAATGGTTGGCGATTTCGACACTGTTAAAGGACTTAAATGTGGTGGTGTATCACAATAAGCTTCATTGTATTTCATCTGCTCATGATGCTAAAATATATAAATCATTTTTGTTTTCAGCTGTGACGAATGGGCTAATGTCTAATTTGGACTAATGTCTAATTTAGATTGAGAAGAAAGAATCAGCACAACTTCCACCCCCAGGGTTATATAGAAATCAACCATACAAATAAAAAACCTGAATAATTTGCCAGACATCACATCTTTCCTTTGCTGTGAAGTTTTTCAATAGTTGCTTTAATTCAAGGAAACTCATTGCCAACAATGCACTATCAATTAAAGAATTTTCTAAAAACAGAAGATATGTAAAACATCTTTTGTCAAGGCTTCATCTACGGGACTCTTGTTGGGATATGACAAAAGTCTGTTTCTTAAAAATATAAAACATGTGTAAGGCACAAAAAGAACATGCAGAAAAACCATATAATTTAGTCATAACTTACCTAAAAAGCATTCCCCTATCTCTGGATATTTATCGACGATTGTGTTTATTAGTTCGAAGGATACCATGATCTTTTCAAAAAGTCTTTACTGGTCCACTGGCATACTTAACGAATGCTACATCCAGAGGTTAGACCATGTGGTGAGGGCAACGCGCTCGCGCCCGGGCAAAATAGCCGAAGAATAAAATACCGAACATTAGACTTTTTTTTAATTTAAAAGAGAAAAATAGCTTTATTTTTTTTGCTTTTACTCTTTTAAGAAACGTTTTGTAATGTTACACATGTGAGTAAGAACTAAGTTCTCTAACTACAAGTTAGTCCTGTCAATACACCTTCACCCTCTGTTTTTTCAGTAAAATATCAACTTTGCTTTACACGGATTTAAAAGCATAGTCGAGTTGCTAGGTCAAAATGGTGGATGGATCATTTTGATGTTGGTACGCACTTGCAGATGGATCTGATGAATGAAAAAATCTTCAATTGTTTACTTTGTAAAAGCTTTCGATCGCTTTCACTTCGCTTACTTCTCAATCATTATCGATGTGTGCATGCAAATAAACCATCTTTTGCTGTGCAATGCAATGTTAATAACTGTCCAGCAAAATTCACTCTGTTTAATTCACTATACAAACATGTGACAAGAAAACATAAGGATATTTATGACGGACACTTTTTCAGAGGAAATGAATTGATAACTGAATGTCAAACCGAAATTCATCATGAAATTGATGTTGATGAGGAGGTTCCTAATAATTATCCTGTTGATGATGATGTGTATGATGATGACATAAGTGATGACAACAATAATAATTTGGAAGAAGATTGCTTATTGCTTGACTCTGAAACTGACTCCGAAAATGATGCACTTGACAATGTTCCTAGAGATTTGGATGCACACGAAAATGTAAGAATTATTATATATATATATATAAATATTTAATGATGTCATCAAAACCAAGTGATTTTCAGAATTTCACATTATTTGTTTTCAAATAGGTTACTCTTTCAGATATTTTGTGAGTCCTTTTGTGTAGAGTTATTTTTGTGATTCCAAAACATCGATCAGTGTTTATAGTTTATTTTATCTTTTATTTTATATCTTTTTACTTGCATGTTTGGTAACGTTTCAGGCCTTTGTTTTTAGCTTCATATGAGTATGACTATAAATGAGATCTTTCTGATTATGTACTTCCAAATTTCAATTATATAAATAGTTATCCATTATGTGTTGTATTTCATTTTTAGTCTATGAAATCACAACTAACAATGAATGCTGTAATGTTTATTTTGAAAACCAAGGAACGTAACAAACTATCGCAGGTAAACAAACTTTAAGAATCTATGTAATTTAAATATAATGTGTTTCTCACCTTTCATTTACTGGATCTATTCTGCATTTTGTAAAACAATGTCACTACTGTTCGGTGTAAACCAATTTTAGTAACTGGGGAAAAGTAATGCGATTTTTCATCTATTTTTTTATAGTGGAGTCAATTTATATATATAATGTCTATATCTCAATTTTAAAATATTTAGTCTCTGAACATTTGCATTTTACTAAAGTTAAAACATTTCCTTAATTAAGGCCAAAGTAATTTAATATATACATTTTTTTTATTTTTAAGGTTACAATGAACAGCATCATTGACAATGTAACGTGCTTGGTGGCTCAATATGGTTCAATTCTGAAAGACGAAGTTATAAAGAAACTTGGTTTGACCTCCAATAACGAACTTGAAATAATATCAGAAATATTTGACAATACCAGTCATCCATTTGATGAGATTTCCACAGAAGCATTGCAGAAATCCTACATCAAGTTGAAGTTCCCCCATGTCACTCCTCAAAAAATTCTTGTTGCAACTGTGTTGACAAGAAAGCGCAAACATATTTCTATGATAGCTGAGAAAAAAGAAACTTTCATGTATTATCCACTGTTGGAAAGTTTAGAACAACTGCTTGCGAATCCAAAGTTGGCATCCATTTTGTTGAAGAAACCTTATTGTATGAATGACGAAGACACATATTTTGATTTTTTTGATGGGTCATTGTACAAAAATGATAAATATTTTGCTGATCATCCAGAAGCACTTGCGATAATGATATACCATGATGAATTGGAAGTCTGTAATCCCCTTGGAAGTTCCTCTGGAATTCACAAGCTTGATATGTACTATTATTGTATATTAAACATTCCAGCAAAGTATAGATGTCGACAGTGTGCAGTAAAGCTTTTAGCCATTGCAAATGCTTCAACTGTTAAAAAATATGGCGTTGAAAAGATCTTAGAGCCTATCATAAATGATTTACTTTTATTGTACCATGGACATGATGTTAACATAAACGATAAAACTGTAACAGTTTATGGTAAAGTTGTGATATGCATAGGGGATACTTTAGGGCAACATATGTGGGGCGGTTTTAAGGAAGGTGTTGGGTCATCATACCAGAAATGTCGTCAATGTTGTTGTACTTCTCAATTGCTGCAAGAAAATTTCCATCTGGACGAGTTTACTGCCAGAAATATAGCCTTGTACACAAGTCATTGTCAAGAAATTGAAGACGCACCTACAGATGGTATGCGCAATGAATTAATGACATCGTATGGGATAAATCGAAGAAGTTGTTTGTGCAGATTGCCAGATTTCGACATAACAAAACAAATGCCCCAAGATTTGATGCATGTAGCATTTGAAGGAGTAGTACAGTATGAACTACGATTAGTAATTGAAATGTTTATCAATTCTAAATGTACATCTTTGCATCTGATTAATGGATCAATGGGCAGTCACAACTATGGGTATAGTGAACTATCATCTAAGCCCCCACTTATTAAAGACACCGTATTTAATGGAGATGAAAGATATAAACTAAAGTTACAGGCAGCCCAGGCTCGTTTATTTTTGCGCTTATTTCCATTCATTTTTGGACCTTTGGTTGATTTCCAAGATGAACATTTCATTTTCATCATCAAATTGATAGAAATCATGCAAATACTGTGCTCTCCTATAATCAAGAGAACAAGTGTCATACTTCTGGAAGATAAACTTTCACAACATTTGAATGATTTTAAAACCCTTTTTCCTGACATGAATTTGCTACCCAAACATCACTATTTGTTACACTTAGCAAGAGATATTGTAGAGCTTGGTCCACCTATTCGTTATTCTTGTTTTACTTTTGAGGGAGCCCACAAGCCATTCAAGAAGCTAGCTCGATCAAGAATCTTCCTTTTTCACTTGCTAATCGATATGCATACAGTGAAACTAGCAATTTTGGAGATAGTTCAGAAGATGGTGCATCACACCCCTTATTCAATCTAGAAAAGTCCTGTGGAGTTGTAAAAGAGGTAGATCCTGATAAAAGATCTGAGCTCAGAAATTCGTTTAATCAATTTGGACTGCTCCCGGGAATCGCATTTGACCATGTATTTACGGTGAGCTGGATCATGATACATGGAACCAAATACACTAAAGGTTCTATTCTCGCTATAGATGCCGAAAGAGAAACTTTACTCCCTGTGTTCGGAGAGGTTATCACGATCGTTTCTGTCTTCGACTTTATATATTTTGAAGTTAAACTGCTGCATGTCTTACAGTTTTCGTTTCAGTTTCAAGCATACAAAGTTGAACTTTCCAACAATGCTTCCAGATATTCCTCGTACGAGTCACTGCTGGACTTTAATGTATTTCATTTAAAAAAGGACTTAATATCCCATGAGTACTTCATTCAGCCAAAATATTCATTAAACGATATTATACCCGAACACATAAAAGGATGTAATCCTCTAAACTGTTAGATTATTTTTGTTCTTAAAGTTGAGCGGCCACAAGTAGCATTATGTAGCAAAATAATACAGCCTTTTTTCCAAAGCAAATTTTTTTTGTGCCATATACTTGATTCAAGCTACAAGCATTTTCCTGCGTGGAAATAAAAAATTGCTCCCTGTGGCCCGAGCAACATAATCAACAGAATTGCATACCTTATGTGGGTAAACTTTTATATTTGCAAATGCTCATTTAAAAAAAATCGAGAATCGGTCTGAAGTTTTGGTTATTCTCTTTAAATTCCTAAGGTTTTTTTTTTAATGTTTGTGGTGAAGAAACTTGTGTACACACGATTTGTATTAATTTCTCCGAAATCCTAAAATTCTTGCGAAAGTGCGCGTGAAAATTTCTAAAATATATTCGCTTAAGTTAATAATAAAAATGTTATATACTTGTTATCTATGTTTTGTAACCATCATGAATGTAAGAAGAAGTCTGATCTTTTAACATTTCCACCTGTTTACTTTTGTATCGCATCCTTGTCGAAAGTTTTTACAAAATCCTCGCAAAAAAATTTGGATAGACATTAAACAAAAACACCAGTTCCCATTTTGAAAACTGACGTTCCCTTGTTTTGAGAAAGAATCTGATTTCTAGGCGAATTTTTTCTTATTTTAAAGAATTTTAGTAAAAAAATACTTATTTTAAGAATTTGTAGTAAAAAATTACTTATTCTTATTTTTTAAATTTTGCAGTGTAAATAACTCTCTAGGACTTTGTCTTTGCATATTAAACGCCATCTTATCTTTAGCTAAAAAGCGCGAAAGAACGGGGAAAATACTGACCCGAATTATGACATATGTGCTGGATTCAAAGTTTCAGTATAGATTCTTCAATGACCTGTTTAAAACATACATTTGAAACTTTGAACCGATAGAATGTGCTTACAAATTAACTCATTGAAATATTCAACTAATAATTTGAAGCAATGAAACGCCAAATTGAATTGTTCAATTGGCAAATACAAATATTGATCTATGAATTGAAGCAACAGATTTCAAAAAAGATGATAATTTTATGTTAAATTGAAAGATTCACTCGTCAAAATCAAATCACGAATTTTGTCATGTATCTAACTTCATACACCACGGGTGTCCTAAAGTCAATAACAAATAACTTGAGAGCTGTCATTTCTGCTTTTTTTTACTGAGTTTTAAAAACCGTCGTCTGACTGTTAAACAATAAAAGCATGCACTTTTTTAATAGTCTTAACACCTAAAATAAGATGTGTTAATTGACCATTAAAGCTTAATGCTGTTGAACTGAAGGAACTTGCGTTTTCCAGTCGACAGACATGTTTTCAATTTGCAATTCTTACGACAAATTGTGCTAAATTGTTACCAAAAATAATAATATAATTGGTCAGCGCGATAGCAGCTGATCTTTCATTAGTGTTTGTACGTCCGTTCGTCCGTCCGTCCGTCCGTCCATAATTCCAAGATTTTGTGTCCTCGATTGTAGGCTGAAGTCTGTTGTAGGCTGAATCAGAGGCTACTTTCCAACTATGGTTGTTACATGGAATAGGTTAAAAGAAGATATTTTAAAACGTTTTCTTATTGTGAGTGTGGCCATGAAAACAGCAAATCATGAAATCACTGCGTGGAGTTTCTAAAAACTTCGCTATGATGCTACCTATACAGTGTAGTCAAATATTATTTTACTAGTCAGTTAGAACATAGAAATAGCAATAGAAATCTCTATGGTTAGAAGAGAATTGTTTATGCAAAATGACTCTTTTTGCTGGTGTCGATACATCTCCATTACATTTATACATATTGGCATGCTTTGATGATCCCACACAGCCAAAAACAAAGTGATGATAATATGACTGCAATCTCCAAAAACACACTCGAGGTAAGAAAATTTTTAACACATTATCCCCATTGATGATGCCATGGCTGAAGTATTTTGTATGTAACTGGGTGCTGCTACACACTCACTGATAAATAAATCATTTCATTTTTTTTTATTTCTCCTTTTCCTCCTGTCGTCCATCATCAAAGCAAGAGTTTACTGAGATACAATTGGTGACTCTTTCAGGGAAAAAAATTATTAACCAATATTTCAATGCGGTAGAATAAAATAAACCCATTTTACCACCACAGGAATTTGATTTTTTTGTGGTGTTTGTGTGTATAATCAACATACTACCACTGAAACTTTGAATAATTACAAACCCATTCCTAATACCTTAAGTGTATTAAATTTCGCGATTTGCGAAATTTTTTCAAAAAACATTTTGCGTGTATTAAATTTCGCGATTTTTATTCTATGAGATTTTTTGCATGTATAAATTTCGCGAATTTAACCAAAATCAATTTTCTTCAAAAGGCTTGAAACATGAAATAACGTACTGGTTATGCATGGAACACAACATGTTCATTAAAAGAAGTAGTGAAACTTCCTTAAACGGACACTTACGGGACCAGAGATTTTGTCCGCTTTAGAGAGGTGTCTGCCTGCAGAGGTTTTGTTTATTTTGGCTGTAAAAATTGAACTAGTACTAGTAAAAATTTTTAAAAAAATCTATCACATATTTTCGAGATGTTTTAAATTTTAGAACTTTTTACGTGTATTAAATTTTGCGATTTTGGATTTTTGAAAAATTTAAGCTGTACCAAATTTCGCGATATTTTTACTATAAATACATTGTACTTTTGTACTTTTTGTAAGTTCCATTATACACAAAGGGTAAATATTTTATAAAGATATTGGTTTGCTACGCAAAATATAAAAGCAATGTTAATCAACCAAGGTTGCAAAAATTTTAAGACTTTTCTATAGAAATTTAATATTAAATTCATCAATTAACATTTCAATGTCACCTTTCACATTTTTTAGGAAATTGTTGGCGATGTTGTTATGTCGGACTCTTAGTGAGCAGAGTCAGAGACGTAGCTACCAGGTTTATTGGACTTATGAGTTATCACGAGTTGGATAATTATTACTGTAAAACTTATTGAACACTATCAGAACTAATTGTAATTTCCGAACTGGTTTTTTGTAAGATTGTTACTTTTGTATTGTCAATACTCTGTGTCTGCATGACCATGAGTTTCTTTCATTTCAGGGTCTAATCTAGTCCAAAAGAGCGTCTGTTGATCGGATGCTGCCCTCTGCATTTTTTTAAAAATTTATTTCACTTTAGAAGCTTGTATAGGTGGGTCACAAGTTTAACCCACTGAAAGAAAGCTCAGGTTGCCCTTTTCCTGAAAAAAGTGCCCTTTGGATGTTCATAATGTGCCTTTTTCTTTCATTTTTATAAATTATGTGGGAGAGAAGTTTGCTTTTGAACTTGGTGATAGTAAAAACCACAGCTTGCTCTGAATTTTGTGAAATATAGAGTTAGTAACTTCTTTTTGAATGATCATATTTATAATATATATTTTATTTACTCGAAATCAGATTTGCGTTCCATTCAATTCAATTCAATTGGATATGACTTCTTGTAGATAAATATGCATGAAAGTCTTATCTGCTTAAAATTTGTTTTAAGGTAAATGTGAGGCATTCAGAGGCGTAGCCAGAGGTCAGTCAAAATTTGTGGAGGAGAGTTAAGTCAATTAGAGTAGAAAAGGAAAGCGTGAAAGTAACCTTATCGCCATTTAAGATTGAAAAGAAATATCATAATGTTGAACTCCTCCACTTTTTATGACTGACCCTGACTACGCCTCTGGGCATTTGAATATTTTTTTGTATATTTAATGTCTCTGATGTATTGTATTGAATTAAATTTGCAATGATATTGCTGTATGAATTCAATATCTGTTTTAGATTGTTTTTAAGCAAAATGGTTTATTCCTTTAACCATTGCCACTCTAGATATATCTTAGAAATTCCTATTTCGACCTTCCCGGAGTAAAAATGTATTTCGATTTTGCTTTGCAGTCCATTATTTTTAGCTTTGCCGAAAGCGCTGACCTTCAGGCCCCAGGGGCCTCTTGTTAACATTTAATCACAATTTTTTTACAAACATTAACATTTTTATGATAACAGATTTTGATGGACTTAGTCCTTTGAAACAATACGTACGATGTTATTAAACAATATGACGTTAAATCAAACATTAAAAATTTAATTGCATTTTTCAATGACATATAGCTTTTTAGATCTTTTTCAAATCAATGAAATTTTTATACCATCAGAAAGAAATATTTTTAAGGGTTCCAATTATACTATTTTTCATTTATGATATTTCTTGTGTTTTCATTCGATGCGGTCTCTTAATGATCAATACATTGGACTTTCAAGGGGTCACATACTTTTTGTTTCGTTATAACATCCTGCTCGGGATACTACTGTGCCAAATTTAGTACGAAATTATGATCAGCAATTTTGTATTCAATGTGAAAGGTGAACTAAAAATGTTATTTATATTTTAATAATTTCTTATTCCAAGGAAAACTTGTCTATCTAATCAAACAGCTGACAGTGCAATAAAGAGCGTTCACCATACAATCGCGTTGGACTTTTTCCATTGGGTCTACCTAAAGCAAAAAGCTTTTGCTACTACATCGACCAATTTAGTCGAAAAGAAGAATATTTAGCGAAGTAAAATTATTGTGGCAGACCCAAACAATGATAAGGCATTTGTTTACTGAAATGAGAAACAGAGTAAACTGTTGTATTCAAAGAAATAGTGGACACGTTGAATGTATTCAACTAATTAGTTTTTATTTAGAGGTTGTCCTTTATTTTTTTTATCTTTGTCAAAGGCCTCTAGTAACGAAGTGCCTTAGGTTTGAAAAATGTATTTGTTTTACAGTGTAAATACAACTTACAGCAATCACATCCTTTTATGATTACAGTATGGATAGAGTCTTAAAAACCGTTAAGGCTGAAATACATTATCATTTTAATGGATCAGTTTAAATTTTTTTAAATTGTTCTATTTATGACGGTTTTGCCCACGGGGACTCTATTTATCTGCGGCGCGAAGCAACAGCAGATATTGGTTTACCCGTGGATGATGATGATGATGATGATCCTAAAACGGCCTAAAGTGACGTCACGTTGTGTACTGTTTACATGGCTCTTATTATCACTGGTCACACGACATCAAATTTCAGTAGCGTGAATTCCCGTCAATAAAGCATTGATTTATTTGCGGTAGTGTGTTTTTCTACATCAATTGGTTTTTTTGTGGAGAGGTACATCTCTTCTCAAGACAACTTGGCGACAAACTTTCAATTTTAGCTCCCATTAATTCGGTAGAGGAAGTCATCACTCAGCAAAACACACTAGGGACTATATTTCCTTTTTGCACACTCAATTTTTTCACTAATAATGTCCTTCTTGCCTGAATCAAATGTGTTTTCGTTGGCTGTGCCTCGAAGACTGTTTTTGCCTCCTTTATGACTAAAATTGGGGCTATGCATGCATGGTCCTCACAACCTCGAAGCGTTGACTATTTATCAGATTTGTTTGTAGACCACAACCTTCATCATTGCGGGACTTTTGACTTTGTATCCAGTTTGAGGGACTTCACCACACAGGACAACGTTTTTATAAATCACAAATCTTTAAGAAACAAAATTATAATACCTTCAAGCCCCACATGTTTCCCCTTTATTTTGTTATTTGAGCTACATTTTTATTAGCAACAAACATATGATTTGACACGCGACACATGTGGGGGGCATTATATGCTATGGATATATATATATATATATCTATAATTACTTACAAATTAAACAACCTGGTTTTTTTATTGTTTTATCAGCTTTTAATTTTCTTGTATACATATATCTTTGGGCATATTTCCATACGTTTCTACTACTACATTATGTATATTGTACTTGAAGTTTCTGGATAAAACTTTTTGCATTGAAATTAGCAGGGGCGGACGCAGGGTACAGCTCATACAGCTCAAGCTGTAGTAAAATTTCGTCAAGAGAATGGTTACTAAATGAGTTACGGCCGTTCTCCTATTCTTTTCGTCGATTTTTTACGTCGTCATTATCTCACGCGACGCGACGCCGTCACTCAAAAATCTGTCTAATACATTTATTTATGGATTAGCGCATTATTTGTTGGCGCCCCATTTGACTCGCAAATTTTAGGTAAGCTATAACTGCAAACCCCACCGCCTGATTGTTCTTCTTTACAGCTCAAAAAACGGCCCCTTCTGATCTATGATGATACGAATTATAACTAACAGTTTTGAGCTGTATCGATACAGCTCAAAGATACAGCTCAAGTCCCGATTCTACGGTAGTTCGACACCCATAGCCCTAATCACAGCTTAGCAGTAATTCTTTCGTTCTTCCGTCTGTTTGAACAGTACAGCTCTCGTGCCTAAAGTACGTAGAACGATAATAGGTTTTAGCCCAAAGTGTAAGCCTTTAGGTCTTTCGGTCGTCGGTAGAGTGGTCAAATACAGCTCAAATACAGCTCAAAGCCCATACCATACACGTGCGTGGAACCTCTTTCTTGATTTTACCACGACAGAGAATCATTGTTCTCCAAGACTTTTTTATTTCTCCAAACGAGAAGGGACTTTAGAGCTGAGAAATACCTAGCAGAAGATGAAAGAAAACATCGTGATGGATGCAAAGTAAGTTTATGTTTTCTCTTTTATTAAAACTTTGTATTTTTTAAATCTTCACCAGTTTTGTTTGTTTTGTTTTAATTATTAATTTGTTTAATTTAAGGTGGAAGACCCCTAAAAAATTTTGACATTTTCAAAAATTCAAAAAGTGATGATTATGGCGTAAAATTGTCCGTAGAACACGAATTTCGACATGAAATTAGCTAAATGACATCAGAATATTGCTTATTTTGACATTTATTTGTCCTTGGTAGATATTAACATCCCTAGCAACGGCCATAGCAACCTAATGTTATTGTTTTTGACCTTTAAATTTGGGCAAAAACCTTGAAATTTAAGGGTGCAAACAACCTCAGTGATTCTGCCTTCTTTGCTTTGCCGTTTCTAAAGGCTATATTTCCAAAGAACAAGCAATACTGCTTATCAAAAATGGGGAAAGCATGCAGAGTGAAACAGAGAACTAGAACTTACAAAAAGAGAAGAGGATTTGCTAAAAAGAAGTTAGATGATGTAAATACAAATATAAATATAAATTCAAATGGTGCTGTTAATAATGATGTAAATATTGATGTAAATAGTAATACCACCATGGACACTGTAAATAATTTGCCAAAAATATAATGTTCGCTACACAGAATTATATGGAGATGGTGATAGTAAAAGTCATGATGCTGTGGAAAATACCTACCCTGGACTAAAAGTACGAAAAAGGCAATGTATTGGACATGTCCAAAAGAGAGTTGGAAATAGGTGTCTCAATCTAAAAAAAACGGTGAAAGGTCTTGGCGGTAAAGGTAAATTGACAAAGCGGTCAATTGACAGGCTTCAAAATTACTATGGAATCGCAATCCGTAGTAATTCCAATGATTTACCAGCAATGCAAAAAGCAGTCCATGCCAGCTTGTTTCATGTGGCATCATCAGAGTCAAATAACTATCATTGGGCTCACTGTCCACCAGGCAAGGGTAGCTGGTGTAAATTTCAACACGACCAAGCAGCAGGAACATCAACACATAAGCACGGTCCTGGTTTACCATTATCTGTGATCAAATATGTTAAACCAATATTTGAGGAGCTAAGTTCAGAAAAACTACTGAAGGAATGCTTACATGGGAAGACCCAAAACCAGAATGAGGCATTTAATGGAACGATTTGGGAGAGATTACCAAAAACAAAATTTGTTTCCCTCACTCAACTAAAGTTTGGTGTTTATGATGCGGTTGCCAATTTCAATATTGGTCGCAAAGCTAGTGTTCTTGTTTACGAAAAAATGAACATGATCCCAGGTAGAAATATGCTCAAAGGTTGTAAAACTGCAAATAACAGAAGATTGTTTCACTCTACTTATAAAAACAAACTTACCAGCAAAAAAAACCGAAAAATTATTCGGGGCAAGAAAAAGTCAACGGATGACAAACACAAGGAAACTGAAGGTACTGTGTACAAAGCTGGTGCTTTTCATTGAAAAAAATACTTGCTCTTATCCAATTGCAACTTTTTTATCTCTTTGAATTTTTTTGAGTATATTCTAGGGCTTAATATTTAGATGTATATTACTTTTTACCATATCTTAAACTTTAACCGCGTTTTTCTCCAAATATAAAATTTTGGGCCCCCGGCCGGAATATCTCAAGAACCGCTTAACCAAATTGTCTGAAATTTTCAGTGAATGTTTGTTATAAAAAGTACTATGATATGAGCGAGGTAAAATTCCAAATAAAGTTCAAGTTTTTTTAAAACAGCTCCTTAAATTTTCAAAAACTGCTCTTTTTTTAAGCGTTGAGTCTGAGAGGTCAGTGTCAAAAATTAAGTATCATTATAAAAATTCTATTTCGCTCATATCATAGATTAACTTAAGAAGAACTTGTGTGCAAATTTTCACTTTGAAATTCAAAGCGGTCACTTCTTAATCTTGGCCAGTGGAAATTCTTTATTTTACATATCCGCCATGTTTGTCGGTTGCCATGGAAACATTTTTTTATTTTTTTTATTTTAATTTCTTAGTTAGGACTTGTACTTTTTGACTGTATGAAATTATTTCATAAAAAAACCTTTTACAAAAAAAAAGATTATTTAGGGGTCTTCCACCTTAAATGCAGAACAAATAAGCAAAGATGAATGTGAGTTTAGATTCAATATAATTTGTTCACACATATCTCTACTCTTGATATATTTGTAAATTTGTGGAAAAAGAACATAATTTCATGATTTTTTATTATCTTTTGCCTTGCTAAACTCTGAACTTTAGAATTTTACTCCGAGTTGTTGATGTTGTCTTGATTACTTTAAAAACTTGTTATGTAGTTTGAACATGGTACACTAGTCGTGTAATACAGAGTTTGCTAACTTACATTACGTTAACTTTGATTTTTAAAAATTATTACATTATCTTGAGATATTTTGGTGTGATAACTGTTTGTATAGCTATATGTTTTGCTAGCTTTATTTGGAAATAATTCGTCAGTGAGTTTGTTAGGGGCTCTTACATGATTAATACTTCACAGCTCAACTCTGCATTTTACAGTGATCACCATTTGTTGTTTATATGTTTGCCATTAACAACCATTTGTTGTTAAAAGCATTTGCTAAAGATCAAGGATAAATATTTAAAGGAAACATTTCCTTGTTGTGTTTTGTTGAAGTATGCAGCCATGAGATTAATATATTTTTTCAGAAACAAAAGTTAAAAATATTTTACAAAATTATACGAAGCTTTCTCTCGTGTTCTCTCGAACATCTTCAGGTATATGTTACAATAAAATTAAAACCATACCTACAAGTATAAAATTGTCTAGGGGATTCTTAAGTAATACCGTTTCTAAAAAGTCGTAAAAATTTTATTTCCTTGTTGCATTTCTGTGTGTATCCTCTGATGTTTCAGATGTAACTGATAGGTTTATATTTAGTTAATGTGGAAGCAAACTGAAATTCAATCACAACATTCATCATTTAAATCAGTGCAAAATTAAATCAACGCTTGATCAGTTAATGTAGCCTTGTAACCTGAAGGAGTTACCCTTCAATCTCACAATCCATGTTTTGTTTTGAGGAGACCTCAAGCATTTTCCCCATAATCGCTATGTTCCATTGGTTCTTGGTTTTCTTAGTAAAAGTCTGGTTCTTTATAGAAATCCTGTGTTTTTCCTAAAAAACATATGGACAGTCATTTCTGTTGAAAAGGCTAAATGCTTATTCTTCGTGGTGTTATTCCCCAAGTACAAGCTTATGTGGCATCTTCAGGTTAAAAAATATTCAGATTGATATCTTACTTATACACAGCTCAATAATTGCTTGTATTTACAATAAAAAGACATAAAACAGTTAAGATATAAAGAAATGAAAATTGGCAACAAATACCCAGAAGATCAAGTGATAAGAACAAAGAGAAACTGCATGAATGTTATAAACTGTTTGTATTGTGTGCTTTTTGGTAGGAAAGTTAATAAGTTTTGATAAACGTCATGAGAAATGTACACTGAACATGTCGCATGGCTTCAGCTGTCCTGTTTATAGTCATCTCCATTATAGCTTGAAATAGGATGTATTTTGTTGTGTTTACAGTTTTGCTTTAGTATGTATGGACTGTACAATGTACAACAATAGATAGAAATACTTCTGATTGCTAGTTTGAATATTGACTAGACTTTGACTAGATTTTGTTTTATATCCAAAAATGATATGATTGATTTGCATTTACTTGCATTTGCATTTCTCCTTTTGGGATTCCTAATCCAATATCTTACCTTCACATGGTGTACCCTGTTAATTTAACCATGGAATTTAAGTAAGATTTCATGATCTGTATTTTATTTAGAGATTGAAAAATCAGTTAACTGAATGGTTAATGGTTACTATATATCATACTAATTTACTATAATGTAACATATCTTAATTGTTCATTGTCTGTCTTTTTAGAAACATTAACAGTATCAGCACCTACTGCTGCAGCAACAAACAGCAAATTAATTTAATCAAGTCTGGAACTGGAACTTTCTTGAAAGTGAGCATGCTAGGAGGTTTTTCGTACAACAGAAGGAACATGTTTTATTGGATATAGAATACTTATGACTTATGACTTTGTACATAAAAAGACGTTGACATTTTATATTATGTTGTATTTACTTTTGTTGTGCTAATATCGAATAAAGTTTTAAATTTTGGCTTCTATCTTTATGGCTCTGTGGTTGCAATGCTTAGTGAAAGGTAATTTTGGTGTCTGGGGTGTTCACCGTGAGTAACTGTGACAGAACTCGTCTGTTAAAATGATCGCACATTTTCGGACGGCATTTTCCGGAAATCGGGTTGTCCCGAATAAAAATCGGGAATCGGAATACTTATTGGAATCCGAAAAGTTGAGCTGTACCTACAAAATATTTCTGCGTCCGCCCCTGAATTAGGGATCAAAAATATTCAGGGAGCGTATTGAGCCATTCATTGTGAAAGTAGTTGTGAATTAAGGGGCTAACCCCCTAAAAAAATTATCTCAACAATGGGAACATATGAGTATATTTTGAGTTCATATTATGATAGTACATGTTCACACAGCAAAATTTAGATCAAAAGATGGCAGCTTGTTGCCATGGTTACCGGTTGCTAAGGAAAATAAACTTTTTTAGAAGGCGTCCACCGTCCATAATATCTCAAGAACTACTTGGTCAAAGTTCATGAAATTTTGAGAATTTATTCAGCATAAGTAGAACTGTGTTTTAAGTGGAATAGTTTTTTCCAAAAAAAATTTCCTTCAACACCAGGCTTTGACAAATTGCCGCTTTTGAAATGTCACATTTTTCTGGTTTCCGCTCCTCCATAATTCCAACCATGGGCCAATTCTGAAAAATCTATTCCACTTAAAACACAGCTTTTATCAATGCCTAGAACTCCTGAAAATTTCATCAAGTTTCATTGAGTGGTTCTTGAGATATTACGGACGGCGTTCTCAAAAACACCATTTTGAGAAAATCAAGATTAAAAATTAAATAAGCCTAATAACACTCAAAAGAACAACAAAGAAGCTTAAAAACATGAAGTAAATACCAAAGTTAAATAAAATAAGTTGCATTAAGTCAGAATGATCCTGATTCATAGGATTTTCCATCATTTTCCTCATCCTTATCGTCTTTAGACTTCGCTTTACCACGTCTGATCTTTCTACGTTTTTTTGTACTTTGCAGATTATCATACACCGATGCATATAAATGTTTCCTGTTCATTTCTTTGCATCCAATATGGGTATACTCTCCTGGGATCATATTCATCTTTTCGTATGTAAGAATTCTACCTATGTTAAAATTAGCCGTAGCATCATAAATGCCCAGTTGAAATGGTGAAGACGCAACATATCGAGACTTCGGAAGCGGTCCCAAATTATAGAGTTAAAACTCTCATTCTGGTTTTGAGTGAGACCATGCAGGCATTTTTTCAGTAAACTATCCGCATGGTTGTTTCTGCTACATCTTTTACTGCAATAACCAATCGCTCTACAATTTTGTCATAGTTATTAGAAGTCATTGGTTTCGGAAGATTCATCAGTGACAAAAATTTTTCTAGTCCTGAGTATCCTTGTCCACATGCTCTCATACTATACACAGCTCTCACATTTATATCAAACGAATTGTCATTTGATCTTGAAGAATGTTCTTCAATAAAATAGTTGCAGCGACTA
The DNA here is from genome assembly GCA_027922465.2 of Turritopsis dohrnii. Lineage (NCBI taxonomy): Eukaryota > Metazoa > Cnidaria > Hydrozoa > Anthoathecata > Oceaniidae > Turritopsis > Turritopsis dohrnii. The sequence goes on from BQMF02000010.1 coordinate 168,168, forward strand.
CACTGGAATAATAGACAAGATGATAGTCCTTTCTTTTTCGCATACACTTCAGTCAGTTTAATATTACTCAGTTTACATGATGGACATAACAACAAACTTACAACAGAGGAAAGGATTTCCATGTCAATGATTCTGTTTCCTGTGATATTCTGCGTGGAACATGGAGTTGAGGTATGAATTGGATGATGAACTTTATTTTCAGAGACCGTTCTATTTACAGAGTCACCATCATTGTTTGGGTTGATATTTACAAAATGTTCTGCTGTATTTACATCACTATAAACAGTATTTACATCACTATTTGCATCGGAATTTTCAGCTACGACATTCATGTTCTTATTCCCACAAAATCCTTTTCTTTTTCTTGGTCTTTTTGTACGTACTTTTACTCTGGAAACCTTTGGCATGATCACAAAATTAGTTCACTAAAGTTTGAGCTGTGCCATGTGGGAAAACGATTTGAATCTGTTTTTTGCTCTATGTTTTACTAGTCTTGCTTTCCCAAACATTCACGGAACACTTGAACAACTTAGTAACTAGGTATTAAATAAAAAACTCTGGTAAAAGAGGGATCTTTAAGGTCTTAAAGACGTTGCTAAGGCGTTGCTAGGTAAACATTTCTTAGAGAGGTGTTCAGAAACAGTAAAATTGAGGCTTTTCCCTCACCTTTTTGGGGAAAATGAATAAAAAATATGAATTTTCGATGTTCAATTTAGTTAAAAATGATATTTTTGGAAAATTGAAAATTTCATGATTTTTTGGGGGGTTAGCCCCTTAAATTTTCAAGTTAAAATATTCGTCATTCTTTTCAAAAGCATGTGACTGTAGTTTTCAGTGTGTTGTTTATTGACAGCTCCTATTATAATAAACTCTTAATCACTTTCATTATGTTTTTGTAATCTTTGCTTTTGAAAAGAAAAAATGAAGCTTATAGTTTTGAATTTCAATGATTTTGAGCTCCTACACGGTGTCTTGTAAGAATAACATGCGATGGGAGTGCATTACTTTTTCAATTTCCGCGCTTATAGCGTAGGAAATTGTTTGGTTTACACATTCTATCTAAGTATCTATCTCTGTCACAGTTTTTCGTCGTTTTCGGAAAGTCCGTTCGGATTTCGGATTGTGTGTTTATTCAGAATAGTTAATGACTGACCTATGCTAGGAACTTAGGACAGGTTTGACTAAAATTGGGCAATTTCGACAAGGTGCTGATTTCAAATTTGACAGTCATTTTGTCAGAATTGACTAAAATTGGACAATTTGGGCCAAATTTGGACCAAATTTCGAAAGTTCTTCAAATTTCATGAAATTTCGCATGTATTATAATTGAAAGGTGCTGATTTCAAATTTGTCAGTCATTTTCTCAGATTTGACTAAAATTGGACAATTTGGGCCAAATTTGGACCAAATTTCGAAAGTTCTTCAAATTTCATGAAATTTTGCATGTGTTATAATTGAAAGGTGTTGATTTCAAATTTGACAGTCATTTTGTCAGAATTGACTAAAATTGGACAATTTGGGCCAAATTTGGACCAAATTTCGAAAGTTCTTCAAATTTCATGAAATTTTGCATGGATTACATTTGAAAGGTGCTGATTTCGAATTTGACAGTCATTTTGTCAGATTTGACTAAAGTTGGACGAATTGGGCCATATTTGGACTAAATTTTGAAAGTTCTTCAATTTTCATGAAATTTTGCATGTGTTATAATTGAAAGGTGTTGATTTCAAATTTGTCAGTCATTTTCTCAGATTTGAATAAAATTGGACAATTTGGGCCAAATTTGGACCAAATTTCGAAAGTTCTTCAAATTTCATGAAATTTTGCATGTGTTATAATTGAAAGGTGTTGATTTCAAATTTGACAGTCATTTTGTCAGAATTGACTAAAATTGGACAATTTGGGCCAAATTTGGACCAAATTTCGAAAGTTCTTCAATATTCATGAGATTTCGCATGTGTTATAATTGAATGGTGCTGATTTCAAATTTGTCAGTCATTTTCTCAGATTTGGCTAAAATTGGACAATTTGGGCCAAATTTGGACCAAATTTCGAAAGTTCTTCAAATTTCATGAAGTTTTGCATGTGTTATAATTGAAAGGTGTTGATTTCAAATTTGACAGTCATTTTGTCAGAATTGGCTAAAATTGGACAATTTGGGCCAAATTTGGACTAAATTTCGAAAGTTCTTCAAATTTCATGAAATTTTGCATGGATTACATTTGAAAGGTGCTGATTTCGAATTTGACAGTCATTTTGTCAGATTTGACTAAAGTTGGACGATTTGGGCCATATTTGGACCAAATTTTGAAAGTTCTTCAATTTTCATGAAATTTTGCATGTGTTATAATTGAAAGGTGTTGATTTCAAATTTGACAGTCATTTTGTCAGAATTGACTAAAATTGGACAATTTGGGCCAAATTTGGACCAAATTTCAAAAGTTCTTCAAATTTCATGAAATTTTGCATGGATTGCATTTGAAAGGTGCTGATTTCAAATTTGACAGTCATTTTGTCATATTTGACTGAAGTTGGACGATTTGGGTCCATATTTGGACCAAATTTCGGAAGTTCTTCAATTTTCATGAATAAACATCATGCGTAAGATATTGGTGAACTGTTTTTCTGGCCCCGAAACATCGTAGTGAATTGCAAAGTTGTCAAGATTAAGTTAAATAAATTAAAGAAGGGAGTAATTTTATGAATTCCAGACTGTATCAAATTATTAGTCAGTGTACAAGTCATTCAGATATGTTGAAAATTAGCCTAAAGCAATTTTCTCAAGGGCTGATGCGGAAATTGTTCAAGCCTAATGGCTTCTAGTTTTATATTCATTCACACACAGTGCTTTAGTCTCTGTTATTCGTATTATAGGTATAATCATTATTGTTTTGTATTGGAAAACAAATCACTTTTATCGAGGCACGAGTAGACATTCTTAAAAACACACATCTTGCTCTGTCTGGCTTATTGAAAATGTTAAAGTATAAATTCTGTGATTTTGATCAGAAAGAAACGATGGCTAAACCGAGCAGAATGTGTGCAAAGTAGTCAATTTGACCTTGCATGAACATATTATTAGAAAGTTTCAGAGAACAGAAATCATGTTTTATTTTTCTGTTTTTGATTGTTGAAAGTGAAAGTCGAGTCAAATTTCAAAGTTTTCTCTGGCACCTCCGTCCTGATCTTGGTGGGGTCTCTTGCTTCACTATATTTACCTGTTTCACAATGGTACTCAAATCTGTCAATACGCTCCTGATATTCTTAATAAAAAGAATGTTTCTCTCCTATGAGAGTCCAAAAAGTTATTTGTTAAAAGAACAACAATGGAGACATAGACGTATTCAAGGTCATTTGCAAAAAGTGGAGGAGTCCAACATTACAATATTTCTTTTCAGTTTTAAGCATCGGTTAGGTTTTTTGCACGCTTTCCTTTTATACATAAATGACTAAATTCTCCTCCACAAATTTTGACTTAGCTCTAGCTACACCTCTGGGAGAGATGAAATAATCCGTTTAAATTTTTTCTTTTTGCTAAAAGATAACCTGTGAGACAGATTGCATAATCATATATCTTGAAAAGTATACATTTATATTATATATGTTTTGTATATTTAAAACTGATTTTTCCACATTTTTAAGTCTTGAAAAAATGTCACAATAATAATCTTATCAATTATATTTGTTTGGTTTTACTTTTTCAGGTATATATAGAGCACCAAACAGGAGCTTTCAATGCATGAACATCAATGTATGATTAATATTAATGGCTATAACAAAATAATTGAACTTTTGAGTCAGAGACAGAAGAAGTATACAATATCAACCATTTAGGGCATTTCTAGCCACATATGGTCTTAAAATGATGCAATATTCAGAAATTATTGGTTTTCAGAGAACTTCAGACAATAAGTCATTTGGAAAGAACATATGACCCAATGCTTTTGAAAACCTCGAAACATTTATTGACTCTGAAAAAACAACTATGATATGCAACGATTTTCCAGTCTATGGATACATTTTTATGGAGAATACATTTCATATATATGAGAGTCAGAACAGTGTACAGAAGTTACAAATCTGTGCTTATGCATAATAGAACTCAAAAGCTATTGTTGCTCAAATCAGTTTGTTTTCTATTGTTCACTCCTTCCCTTATCCATCTCTACCTCACGTTTTCAAAACTCCTGAACTGAATAAGCTGTAACTGTTTAAGTTAAAGATAGAATAAAGCAGCCTGGAGCTGCGAACTCAGCGACAGCAGGTATTATTGGATATTTCAGCTTGACATAAATTCAAAAATTTAATGCGTTTGTCGTAAAAGCATCATATACAAAGATGAAGTAAGCTGAAAGATGGAAATTTGTAGATATTAACAAAAACAATTCATGATTCAAAACGGATAATTTCTTCTCCAAAAATAAATATATACTATATTGAAATGCAACTAAAAGGCTGACAAATGCAGATGCTTTTTCTATTAAACATAACAAAGAAATGGAGCGAAAATTGGAGCAATCCAAATTTTCTTCTAAAGTTAGATAACCAACGAGGGAATAAAGGAACTATTTAAAATATTTTGAATGATTTTTAGTGATTGAAATAAATTTTAGCCTGTTATTCAAAAAAAATAAAAAAAAATAAAGGAACTGAACTGATATTAACTGAAAGTACATTTAATTCCACAAGGCAACGTTTTAACGTTAGTTACACTAATTAATCGCAACAAAATTTAGACACAATGAAACACAAAAAGGGCTCAGATGACTAAAAAATTCAATAATCAGCTTTACGTGAAGCCTGTACAAAAACGTTCTACTATACCTCGTAATACATTTACATTCGTTTCAACAGATAAAGTTTAAACATATACATAATTGTTATGATTATTAGGGTTGGCAATTTATCAACACAAAATTGAAATTTAGGAAATACTTTGATCAAAACGAACTTCCTCATTGGATTTATCATCTAATAAAATTGCTTCGACTAAATCATCCATATCAATTGAATTTAGTAAATCTTTCAGATCAATATATGTTTTCACCAGATTAATGAAGCACTGTTGCAACATTAGTTTGAAAAAAACTTGTGGTTTTTCAGTTCCCAGCTGGAGGTGTAAGTTGCATCACCTACATAAACCAATTTGAATGTTGTCAATAATTGTAGTCTAGAAACCTGAGTACCTCATTGTTGAACAACTTAATATTCATATGTTCTTTTTAATGTCAGTTGCTGACTGGATTGACATACTTGCTGAAGTTGTGATGTATAAACTACTTCGATATTCTTTGATATCGGCATTCATTATACCTTTAGTATGCACTTCTTTGGTTGACTCATGAAGATAACTTTGTCACACTAGATTGTTATATAGACAAAGTTGGCACTTTTAAGTTTAATGTTCACGTTAATCTCCACACATTCTATAATGCACTTATGCTTGGATGCATTTGTTGGCATGGTTCCTCTTTCTTGCACATGGCAGGTGGTGTGAATTACTTCAATCTTCAAGTTGCAAGTTGGGATCTATTTTAGTTCTTTTTACTGGCGACATCACGAACAAGAGCCACCAATTCTAAGAAAAAAATCAATAAACAAAGAAAAATAAGTAAAGATAAAAATTTTGTGTCGAAAAAAGTTCTTAGAACTTATGGTTGCAGTTTTGTGGTCATTAGAGAAAAAGTGAATTCACTATATTAAATGATAATGAAAATGTGATTCCCAATCCTTTAAAATATCAGTTGGGAAAAAATAAAAAAAAATAAATCCCTTTAAAAAAAGAACCAAACATCAACATTATAAAAAAATTGAAACATCAAACGCGTAATATTAGCTCCTTTTAACCGATTACAAAATATGAATTAAAAACAATCGATCAATACCTTCAACTTTGTTTCTGTTATTCCAATGTTACAATAAACAGCAATCATAAATGAATTGGTGAAATAAATTTATAATCTGTTCTTCTCCAAACCACAAATATCATGATTTAAAACTGCGAGTTTTATTTCCTTAATGATTGATATCCTTTTTTTATTATTTATCTTACCTAAAAGAAAAAAGATTTCAACTGTATAATGAAGCAGAAATCCTAATCATACCGTGACAGTAAGACAAAAAGAAAATCCAAGGACACATTATCCTAAAAGTAATAATTAAAAGCACAATTTTAATTAAAGAATTTGTAATAGCAATAGATTGAAAAGTTCATAACATAATCCTATGCGGTAAGTTAATACGGGTTCACTCAATACTAGGGCTGCACTGAATAAAGGTTTTATAAACTGAATATTAACCTCTGGGATACATACACAACCAAACATAAAAATAATAAAAATAATTGGAACAATATTTACACATGAAAATCACACCAAATACAATAATGTGCAAACATGAAAATATGAACTAAAGACAAATCCATCCAGCAATGCTTTTTTTGTAGCACAGTTGCATTGGACAGTAATAACTAATGAATAATTATTAATGAATTTCCGAAATACAAAATTCTTCACTTTACTAACCCTCAACATTTAACCACCTGTTTCATTTCTTTAATGGCATATATAATTTTTTTATTTTCTGACCTAAAAGAAAAAGATTTCAATGCATAACCAGTGAAGAACAGCTTATCGTACCAGAAGCAAATAAAAACAACTAAAACAAACACATAATAACTGGCAGACAGTACATACAAACCACCAAACATCATCAATCTACTAAATGAAATTTTATAACTGGAAAAATTTAACAAAAAGATAGACATGGGTGCAGAAATAGCATATGAGAGCTTTCATTTTGTTCTTAAGACAGCTAGTCATAACACCTTTCTTATTTCCACAACACATTTCGTAACTGTGGAACCATTTTGAAATAAATGAAATGAAAAAACACATCTTTTTTGCTAAATAGCAGCAAGTTTGTTACCAAAACAAATCAGTAACTGCTTGTAGCACATACATCCTAAATGATTCAATCCGTTTGACTCATGTACTTACGTATATTATATACTTATAACTTTTCAAACCTTTTCCTACCAAAAAGAATAAAAACCATTCTCACCAATGTAAATAAACATCATCTTTTTCCAGCCATTTTTAAACAACTTCAGTGCATTTTCATTTGTAGCCACATTTGATAACTATAAAAAGAAATACGGCAATTTCTCCTGTATTTTCCAGCACACATTTTTATCGCAAAAATATACTTTTTTTCCACTTGGTATATAATTGTTGTTCGTTTTCCTCCGGTTTTCCACTGAAATAAAAACCATTTCACTATCATATTTTAGTGATCACTTACGCATGCACTATATATATATATATGTACCTGTTTTTTTATTATTCTAAAATATATACAATTTTTATTGTATATATATATTTAAAAGTTAAGCAATAAAGCAATAAGGGATGCAACTTTGTTTTAATACTTTTGTACTTTCCGTATTAAATACTGTATAGTGATTACCTTGCTTTATATATATATTTATTTTTGAGACTTTTTTTATATGGATGTATAAAAAGGAAAAACAAATATATCATAATAATACAATGAATGTTATTACAACAGTTCAAACTGAAGTCCACTTCAAACAATGTGCAAGAAGCAATCGCCACTTAACATCCAGTTAGTTTTAGCTGACTTCTACGACTAATATAACTTGTGCAAAATAATAAACAAATGATAATATAGTAACATAAACACATTTAGTTTTATGCAGTTTGGAAAAAACTTACCGAAAGTAAATTGAAATTAATCTGAAGACAGTTCAGTATACTGACGAACGTTAGGAAGTATATAAAGTAGTGACACATAAGGATTAGGGTTAGGGTTGAACGCATTGATGCAAAGCAAAATGGTGCAAAACGTATTGCGCGGAAACAAGTCTAACTTCACTAGCCTTTCATAAGTACCGGACGAAAAAAAAACAATCGGCCTATTTTAATACTCAGCGAAGTCGCTGAGTAATAAGTAACACATAATGAAAAACCTGAAAAATAGTTAATGTAACACTGATATAACACTGACTGCACACCAGAGGTTGTGACTTCGAATCTTTTTCAAGTTGTATGAGCCCTTTATAAGGAAATTTGACGTTTATTGATACAGTGATACAGTGCAGGTAAACATGGGCGGCGAGAGACGCCGCCTTGGCCGCTAGTATTTACAATTACTTTACAATTACTTCTAACGGTATAAATAACTAGATAACTACAAGACATTCAGGGTTTGAAATTACAACTGGCATTCTTTACATTCACAGTTTTGACCGTTCCACATTTTTATGATATTTTTAAAAGCGTAGACAGTTGCAGAGGATTTCACATGATAAGGTAATTTGTTCCAAATCTTTGGACCCAAATATGAAAGACTCCTTATTCCAAAAGTCACTTGATTGCGTTTATGAATTGCTAAATTTAGTTTATATTGATCTCTAGTTGCTCGATCCGTAGTTCTCAGTTTGAAGATTTCTTTCATAAAAAGAGGATTTAAATCATTAATAGTTTTAAAAATTTCAATACAAATATTTCTTTCTATTGCGAGTTTCATTGTTGGTATTCCAGACTGTTGGAGGAGAAGGGGATATGAAGTTTCATTATCATTATAAAGGAATCTAATTGATCTTTTGTGAATGCTTTCTATCAGTTGTAATGATTTTGCACTGGAGAGACACCATACTAAAGGGTAGTAGTTAAAATTAGACAGAATAAAGCTATCTATCAAAACTTTCCTCTTTTCAAAATTAAGAAACGCGTTAAACCTCATGAGAGCATTCAGCTGATTTGATGCTGATCTGCAGATATTTTTAATGTGACAGTTAAAATTTAACTTATCATCTATTTGTACACCTAGCAGTTTAACTGAGGAAACTGTTTTTATTTGTTTTCCTCCTATGTTTAAAGTTTTATCAGCTAGGTCGTTTTTCCTTTTATCTATGATGATGGCTTGAAATTTGTTAGGGTTGACAATCATGTTGTTCTTGTGAAACCAGTTGATTGCATTGTTAGATTCCTTTTCTAGAACATTAATAAGATCAGGTAGAAATTTAGCAGAGTAAGATAAGGTATTATCATCAGCAAAATTGTGAATCGCAGCATTTTCTATAAAGAATAATAAGTCGTTGATAAATATGTTAAACAAAATTGGTCCCAATATGGAACCCTGCGGGACACCTGTTTTAATTGTCATAAAACCACTTTTTGTATTGTTGACTTTTACACATTGCCTTCTGTTTGTTAAATATGACAATAGGTAAAGGCAAATATTCTTATCGACTCCGTATGCTGCCAGCTTTGCAATAAGCAGGTCATGAGGGACACAATCGAAGGCTTTTGAAAGATCCATCAGATTTCCTCCAACGAAGTTATTGCTGTCTAATTTTTCCTTCCATTCTTCAATAAGCCGGATTAGTACATGTTGAGTACTATAGCATTTTCTATAGGCAGCTACAAATTTTGACATGAAAGGCTCTATTTGCATTTGTAAATATTCGCTTAATACTTTTTCGTATATTTTTGAAAAACTGTTTAGAACGCTTATGGGGCGAAAATTTGACATCTCATTTTTATTTCTTGTACCTTTGTCCAAGGAAATAACTGTCGCTAGCTTTGCGTTTGCTGGGAATATATTTTGATCGATACTGTTTTTGATTGCAGTTTCCAGTGGTGGTGCTAAAATTCCTGCTGCTAGTTTTACTAGTTTTGGTGGAATTTTGTCAATCCCAGTAGCTTTTTTTGAATTTATGTTTTGTAAAAGTTTTTCAATTTTTGCTGAATCTAATGGCGAGACAGGTGTCTTTTTAAAATTACATGATTCCACTTTCTCCTTAATCACTTTAATGCTTGGGTGGTCTTCAAAGTCTTTTATAATTTGTTCTAAGTGACTTTCAGCACTTTCAAAATTATTAGTTCTATCTGTAGGCGTAACGCCAGTTGTTGTTTCGACAATATTGATGTAGTATTTGTTGAACATTTCTGACAAGTGTCGTTCATCGGTGATTATCTTATCATCCTTCACAATCATTATATCTGTTAATTCAATAGAACCCTTGTTTTTAAGAAAAGGTCTTATGGTGTTCCAAAAGTTTTTATTTGTACTTACATTTTCTTTACAAATTTTAGAAAAGTAATCTTTTACTGCTTTTCTGCGAAGCGATACACACTTATTCCTTTGCATTTTGTAATTATCTTCATTTTCCTTTGTGGGAAGTTTATTATACCTACTTTTAAGCCTACTTCTAGTATATATTTCTTTGCGCAAAGTTTTGTTCATGAACGGTGAGTCATTTCCTCTGATAGATTTTTGCTTCTGTGGAGCATGCCTTTCAATTACTGTTAATAACGAATTGGTTATAAAATCGTAGTTCGTGCTGGGGTTTTTAGACTGATTTATTAGAGTTGTAGTCAACAAATCGTTTAGAAAAGCGGACTCATCAAATTTTTTATAGTCTCGATAAAGGATTATCTTTGGCTTTAATCGTGTGTAATGGGATTTGCTAAAGCTGGAAATAATTTTATGGCGATCGCTTAGACCTGTCTCTGTTACCATAGTGTTTTGAAAATGTTTCGGCCTATTTGTAAGAATCAGATCAATTACTGATTTATGACTGCCACTGAAGCAAGTATATTCATTTACCAGATTCGTCAGATTAAACAAATTTATAAATTTTTCTAATTTTCCATGATTATTATCTTTATATCAATATTGAAGTCTCCCATGATAACAAAATTTTCATATTTCACATTCGCACGATTAATACAGTCTGTTAACTCTTCAAAAAAGGTATCGATATTAGAATGCTGGGGGGCCTATAGATGCTTACGCACAGCCATTTCTTTTTGTTTATAGTTATTTCTGAACAGATAGATTCACTTATTTTAGTCTCGTATTCCACTTTTCTTTTACAAATGAGACCCTTTTTTACATATTCAATCAGCCCTCCCCTTTGGGAATTTCTATCCCTTCTGGCTCTAATTTCGTATCCTTCTAAATGAAATTGTAAATTTGGGAAGCTTTCGTCTAGTTTTGTTTCCCCTATCACCAAGTATTCTAAAGCTATGTATTTTATAATTTCCTTTAAATCATTTACTTTATATCTTAGACTGTTAATGTTAAGATAGCCCAACAAAGGATTCTGTTTATTTTTAAGTTTTGTGTTGTGCAATCTTTGCAGTTCTGCAAAACAGTTCAACTGAATGCTCTCATTGTTTATTCCGACAGCTGCAGAACATTCGTTTTCCGAAAATATAAAAAATTATTTAATGAATTAATAAAATTGTTTGCAAGTAGACATTTTCCAGATTCAAGAAGATGAAGGCCGTCTCGGTACAAATTTTTACCTGTTATGTTGTCGTTGTTGATATATAAAAAACCATTTTCTTCGCACATCTTTTGAATGGCAGTAGTTGTAGCTGTTACAGAACGAACATTCAACCTTTTCGAGTAAACCAGACCGGATATGAAAACGTCTATTACACCATGGGATTTACATCTCTCTGCAATGTTCTTTATTTTTCTTGGGATTTCCTCGGCCACGTCATCTTCCGCCCTAGCATTTAATACATCATTAACACCTACGTGAATCACAACGGAATGAAATGGACGTTCAGCAAGAGTGGGTTCAACATAATGTAATAATTCAGTTGATGTGCAACCAGGGAATGTTTTAAAAGTCGCAATTCCATTTTTTATGTATCTGTTAAATTCAAATCGTCTTATTCCCTTGGGAATACTGTCGCCGAAAATTGCAATTTTTCGTTTTTCAGCAAGAGGATTTTGTTTTGCGTTTTCTCTTGAAAATGTGTCTTGTCTTTCAGGGAACCTGTTTACAGCTACTTGTGGTCGTGATTGATTGCTCGATTTCGTGACGCACACGTTTTTAGGGCTTTCTTTGCGGATTTGCTGATTTTCCTGATACTCGTTAACTATAACACTTGCGTCACATTCGTTTGTTAGCACATTAAATCGGTTTTCATGAATGAAGCTCTTCTCAATGGTGTCTTCAATTTTTCCCTGAGGACCTTTAGTGACGTGTTTCCAATACTCGTTTCCATTGTTGGTCGGTCGGTCGTCATTGTATAAAGCTTCTCTAATTAAAGTTTGCAATTTCTGTAATTCTTGTTTTAAAAACAAATTTTCGTCTTTAAGTTGCTTCACAAGAGTATCATTGACCAGATTACCCATTTTGTTCATTTCATAAGCAACAAATTCTTTCAGATCTGTAATCATTTTTATATTTTCAATAAGCTCTGAGAAATTTTTAGAACTTTCAAGTTCGTTTTTTAAAACACTCTCCCAAATGTTGTTGCCGTTAGTATTGCTCACTTCATCGTTTGTCTTAACAAGACAATAACTTGTCGTACCAAGTCTGTGTATAGCTCTTAATTTTCCTTCATTGAGCATTTTTCTAACAACAATATTTACCTCATCAAAAGAGTGTTCTGTGCAGTGCATGGCCATAGATTCCAGATCGGCTTTTTGTTTTCGGGAACGTATCCTTACAATCACTTCTTTCACCCTTTCTTCCAAATTGTCTTGTGCATTTTCAGGATGTTCTACGTTCTTTGAATCTTCATAATCTTCCAATTCTGGATTTTCGGGAGCTTCACAGAAACATCCGCCATCATGAGCAGCCATCTTGATGTTTACTTAAATATATGACCAAATTCACATTTCTGGTAAAATTTGGAAGGTGTGCACAAAGAACAATTGGAAGGTCCTGATATTAAAGTTGGCAGTTACGTGTAGATTTGGTCTAAATAGCCTAGGTCTTCAGTTTTTCAACAAGTTTGGTTGTATAGATTTAATGGTTTAATAGTGTTGTGAAAGTCTTCGATAATCCCATACAGCCTTTATTTCAAATGATTTTGGTTCATTTCTATCGAATATCATTTAATTCTTCATGTGAACCATAAGTCATATTTTGGGAATTGTGATAGACCTGTTCTCACAAGAACAGAATGGATAGTCGTTCAGATATCTTGAAAATTAGCCAAAAGCTATTTCCTTTAGGCCTGATGCGGAAATTATTCAAGCCTTGAGGCTTCTAGTTTCATTTTATCATTGATTAATATTTTTACGTATCCTCTTTTTATTTTTTTTGCTCATTCATAAAATGATGAACGCATAAATACGTCACAAAGTTTAAAAATTAATGAGCAGGATGCCTCTTTATAATCTATCATGGCGACGACCGTTTGAGCTCTTTAATTGTAAATATCTACTTATACTAATCCGCGTGTGTGCATACCACTTTTTTAATGGTCAAAATCTTCTTAATCGTGGTCAGTTTTTCGTTAGACCATTGATAATTGACGATTAGTATAATAGCACACGGCGTGACGTCAGTTTTTTTATCTTATCACGGGGGAACCATTGCATTGCATCCCCAATCGAACGCGACGTTTTTGGGGAAATATCTCGAGAACCAATAAGGATGACTGACGTTTTTTGGGGTCCGCGATACGGGTGACGGAGTGACGCAACATTTGAGCCTAAATTTTATTTGGTACTGCGAATATGACGTCATTAAAATCTTTGATCGACGATATCTCTGCAACGGTTGATCGTAGCGAAACGATCCCATACATTTTTTTGCTCAGTTTTTCAAGCTCTACAACATGGGTACACTTTTGATTTGCGATTCCACGATTAATTTTTTGTCACGGGGTACGTACACGGGAATGGTGGATTTGACCTAATGTTTTCGAAGTTAAGTTCGGTAAAAAGGTTTTACCCGGGATACTAGTCTCAAGAACTAAATCAAATGAAGCTGTGAAACTTCTCACAGTTCATATTCAGGTAATGATGAACAAAATAACCCCGATTTGTTATCATTCGTTAGATAAACAAAAAGCTTTCGAAAATATATGAAATTATTTTCGTTTGAATGCAATGAATTAGAACAAGTTAGAAAATAAATCCATACATATTTGAATAAATCCAAACGGCCATACGGTTTGATAATGAATGAACAAAATGCGACTATATATTTCCCCAAAGTTGCGAAATTTTGTCAATAATTGTGCGTACATTGATAACCATGAGAAAAATGTGTGATAAAATAATTACAGTAGAACTACCATCAACCTGATACTCAGATAAAAATGCTGTCCTTACTAATCAGGGTGGAACTGAATTTAATACCACAAAAAAACTTAATTTGAACTTATTATGAAATGAAGATGTCATGGTTGGTCAAATGATAAGGTTTGTCTTATAATTTTTGCTGAGGAGTTAAAAGGTTAGAAGTTATGGACACTTAGCTAAAAGTTATAAGACCGAAATGTGGCTAATATTTCCCCTTAAACAACTGCATTTATCATCATTGTGTAAAAGAATTTCATCTTAACAAATGTATGATCTTTATTGTTGCAGAAGCTTGACATCCTTTATACCATAAAATCATGGTAAACAATGAAATTCAACAGAACACTTGCTTTTTGTAACTCGGATAACATCACATAATCACAATCTTACAACATCATATACAATCAAATTTGTATACAAGTTTACTGTACAAAAGAAGAAAAGAAAATCGTCAAACCTAATTTTAATAGCTACAATATAATACTTTGGGGTAGACAAGCAAATAACTATCATAAGTAATCACAACCTCTACTAACAAATATTATGTGTAGCATTTCAAATTAAGACAGAAGAGTTATTTTTAAAAAAGAGATGGGCTTAAAATGACAACTTATAAAACCATATTCAAGTATATACCTTAAAGGAAGATATTATTTGCAGAAGAAATTTTTGTGGAATATATCTTTGCAGATAAAAGACCCAAAAATGCCATATTTTGCGGAATAAATTTTTGCAGATGACAACTTCAAAAGAGATTTTGTAGAATTAATTTTTTGAAGATGCAAGAAATTTGATAAAATCGAAAGTAAGGGAACACCCAATTTAGTGCCTGGGTGTATATACAAACTTTTGTCTATGGAATAGCATCTATTTTTCAGCAGTTAAAATATCAAAAAGAATACTAAACTACAACAAACAGATAATGTGGCTGGATCTTATCTTTGTTCAGAAGAGGTCAATGTAACGCCAGCAACTGAGAATATGACTCAGTCTGCGTCTACTTCCCATAAACGAAAAGTGAAAATAACAATTAATAAAAACTGTGATACCACCGCAGACATTGACTTATTTCCATTTTCGTTTTGTAAAGACGAGATGCTAGTTAGGGTTCAGTTATATGCAAACCAAAGTGAAAGATCAATTCTTTAAGGATGAAGCATTTCAAAAATTTTGCAGAATTTATTTTTGCAGATGACTAATAATTCATTTTTGCGGAATTTATTTTTGTGGATTTGAGCGAAATCCACAAAAATAAATTTTGCAAAAAAAAGTTCCATACAAATTTCTTCTGCAAACATATTCTTCCCTGAAAGTATCAGAATAAACATCTCTGTTCAAAAAATTTATGTTCACACTCATTGTGTTATGTGATAAAAATGTCCTAAATCCCAAACTGAAAAACAAAACAGATTTTGGTAGTGAAAATACACATCCATAACCAAATCACTACATAGTAGCTGAAAGCAGAAGGTCGTGTTCTGGCTTGATTTAATTTACAGACTCTCATGTTGGATTGTGCTTTGATTTATGTTCGTTGTTTGTAAAAGGAAAATTGACAGTCATATATATTTAATTTTGCAAAATAAAATATGATATACAGCATCAAATGTATACTGATGCATGACCATAGACTTATTCATAGTAAACTATGTTTCTGTTGTTGAATTAAACAACTATCCAGGGAAGCACACTCGACCAGCATTCTTTCAATTTCAAGATTTGTCTCAATCCTCTGTGTATTAAAACATTATACGTAATTGGTTTTCTGAACTGTTTCTTGCATATACGACATCACATATTTACTTGCTGTTTTTGTATGTACTTTTTTTGAATTAACTGGTTGAACTGGTTGTTCTCCACATGAAAAGGGTTTCTTTATACGGCTGCATATCATCGTGCTTTCAGTTCAGTTGGGCTACATTTTATCAGGATCATACTAAATAGATCTTAAGCCTGGCTATTGATAATGAATTTTCACTTTTGCACTGAAATCACAGTTCCAATGCAATGGTTTGTTGTTCCAAGCATTTAATTACCAATCATCATAACACATTTTATTGTTTTACACGTTCATTCAAAACTTTTTACAAAACTTTTTTATGAAATAAAACGATTTATTTCCATCATTTAACGTTTCATCTATTGAATCATTTTAAAAGTTTGCAGAAAAAAGCAAAGTCTTCCAAAGCCCAACTGACTGAAAAAATGGCGTATTACTTCACGCTATACTAGCCTCTATTCTTATCTACTATGGGTAGGGGAAAATTCAATACTAAACCGCGGCTATAAAAGTGAACGGAGAAGAAGAAAAAGAAGGAGGAGAAGAAGGAAAATGCCGATTTTAACATATATTTCGCCCTATGGGGAAATATATAATAAAATAACCAGAAGGTTTATATTTTTATATTTATTGCGCCCACAAGGGCTTTTAACAACGATCCTCGGGCGTATAATTAGAAGCCGTTTGTAGTCAGAGTAGTGTTGTACTGGACTGCAACTGTGTTCTCGATGTTTTTTTTAACTCGCTTGCCTGACATCACGGGACTACTAAAAACATTTTGGGACTACTTTATTAAAGTATGGCTTACTTTTGTTTTAATTAAAATGATTTATGTTTTCTTTTAGTTATTCAAAAACTTAAGAGGAGAAATTGCAAATTAAATTCAAAATCCCTGTTATAATTGCCGTGTTAAATTGTTGTTTATCCCCCCATCATCATCATCTCTTTCAACAAAACTGCATTGCGACGCACGTATTGCATCTTATGGGTAGTTATGAATAATTAATGAGGTAGAAGGATCGCTGTCTACCGTGTCTTTATATTTTAATAGACAATGCTGACTTAGCTTTGATCATTATTTACAATGAAGGAGAACACTTTTTTGCAACTTTTTATTTTGAATAAAAGCATCTTGTTATGAATAAGCGACCGCGTGTATGTGAACTACGAAACAAATATTCGACATATTTAATGAAAAAATAACAGAGATAGGTATATGACGTACTCATTTCCTTGACAAGCTGGAATTTATTTTTGGTACCTCCAAATGAACGAAGGCTGTGTACAAAAGAATTTTATTTAAACACTAATACACTTAACTTTCTCCATTCATCACATGACGTCATTGCGAAATAGGAATGGCAGCAACCGTTGTAGCATTTCCAGAGAGAAATTAGTTCTTTTTACGCGTTTTTCATACATTTTGGGAAGTTTTCTTACGTGAATTGGGAAAGATTTATGCAAAAGAACATTTTTGACCTCCGTTCTCCTTTAAAAACTAATTTCATTGACGTTGGTCCTTTCTTAAATGTCAACATATTCGCGGCAAACAATGTGACAGAACAAATTTTTATCCGAGAAAGGTTTAGTCATTTATTTCGTTGTATTTTGCGCCGATTTAGTGGTATTAACGAAAATGCAATCACGGGCGCCCTCATAGCGAAAGATACTTGCTAGTTTTTTATATTTCGACCTCACTTTCCAGAGGACATCATCAAAACACATATTTGTTAAATGGTCAGCGGTTTTAGCGAATAGAGTTTCGTCGTCGTCGTCGTTTATGCGAATTTTATTTCTGGCATATTAAGGAAACCACGCGAATCATAAGACAAATGCCTGTGATTTACTGCCGTAATCGGCTGTATTTTTTATTATTAAAAAAACACGTCTTTTCACAATCGAAGACAATGTAAAATTCATAGCGAAACCACAAGCACCTTAGTTGATAATTGTGTTCACTCAACCATATAAAATTAGGAGACTAGACAATTGGAATCAAACGAAAAAGTGTTGGGAGAATTCAGCATCAGATCAATCTATAATTTAAGGAATAACTGTTAGATAAGATTGAGATGTAAACTATGTTCTCGTTAAAGAACGTGTGTATAATGATTTTTTTAATCGCGTTTTAATTCTTAAGGAGTGGTATAGAGAAAAATAATGCTTGCTTGCTTAAGATTTTTTACGAAAAAAAACTAAACATGTTTTTGAGAAGTAGTTAAGAACAAACTGAAGAAGATTATTACTAAAGCATTCATAACTTGAATTTCTACCACTGAAGAAATGTGGGTAATGCGTCAAAATGGAGACTTGAACAACATCTAAAAGGTATTGATGAACCTCGTCAACTCGACAGAAGGATGAATTATTAAAGAACAAATTATTAACTAGTAAACTAAAAGAATGTACTAGTTAAGTCTAACATGATAAAAGTACAGAGCCAGTGACTCACATACATCACGGGTACGGATAATCTTGGATGTACTGTAATATGGAAAAGAAAACCTCTGGCATAGCAAATCTTTCGACCGTACAGTACTTCTTTTGGTTACAGGAAATTGAGCGCATCCTGCCCTCCGAAGCTTATCAAATCGCAACAATGGAATATCACGCACGTGTTCATGAGGTCTGGGATATAACGAGGGAAGCATGAGTACCGCCAAAAAACATCTATAAAGGACATTACTAATAATCACAAATAAATAAAACGCCAAACAAATCTCAAAGCTTTGATGGGTTTTTCTCTCACCCTGAGGGATGAGTGATTGCTCATGAGGAGGCTCTACCCAGGCTTTCTTTAAAACAAATTGGGGAGGATCAAAACTGGGGTCGATTGTAACCCAGTTCCGAATCGGTTACCCACGCGATGTTGGAAGTTAAGATCTTGAAAACAGATGGAATGTAAATGTAGACTGGCATGATTATATGTGATGGTATCCAACAAACAGGTCGAATTGTGTATGCTGGAGAGATTAAATATAATCCTGATGTCTGCTGCGTGAATGTCCTGCAAACTGCTGTTTGCATATAGTTGGCTGATTTATAACCATTCCTGACGGCACGTACATTCAATAAATTGCACGCTTCTCAGCGATAACTTTCTTTCCTAATAAAATTTAACAAGTGTTTTAGTTATTTCATTCAATTTCTCTTAATTTCTTTTAAACAGATCCACATTGTCATCAAAACAACAACTACCACTTAAGTGCTTTTTATTGAATATGTGAATAATTCTTTTGGAGTAGATTTGATTATTATATCAGGTAACTTTTCTATCTTCGTGAGATATTCAAATTTATTGTTGTTGTTGTATTATTTCCACAAAACAAGTATTTGATATCACAAGTAAGTGGTAAAGGATTAACAAACATGTTATACAACTTGCAGTAAAAACATGTACATCCGAATACAGGTGTCTCGAATTTCTGTTTAAACATCGTGTTATGACTAAGCCAACAAGCATCGCCTTGTTTTGAAGATTTTAATTATCCCTCTATGGAATAGAAATAGTAAGTAAATATTACTAAGTAATAAGAAATGTAATTAGTGAAACAATAGAATGTACGGAATCGAAGAAAAACTTGATAGCAAAGCATTAACGCGTTTTTTAAACAGAAACTCAAGACAACTGTCTTACTTAAACGGAATTTTTGACGTAAACATATTAAGGATAGTGTCAAGCTGATGAATAAGTATTTCAAAAGTTTATTAAAGTCTGTGTAAAAATAGTGTGCACACTTTTAAGATTTGCTTGCCATTTGCTCAATACTGAATCAATTTTAACAAATTTGGTATCGTTGGATAGACATTAAAAAGCACAATATTCTACAGAAATAAAACAACCCAAAAAAGAAAAAGAAAATGAAGAAAACAGAAGATGAAAAAAACAAACTTTTTATACAAAAGTCATATATATTTGATTTTTATATCATTGGAAACCTTATTCTTTTGCGATTTCAAAAATATATATGTTTAATGGAAAATTTTCATTAGTTTTTGTTTATTATGATACATTTGAGGGTATACTGAAATTTTGGCAGTTTTGTTGATTTTTGAAAGACGGGGGAAATATCTGAAAACACAGTAATTGTACTTGTACTTAAGCAAGAACATTAACACATTTTTTATGGTGTGAAAGTAATAAACAATCACATCAATCAAATCAAAGTCTAGATTACACTATTATTCCATCTTTGTATTATTAAATATCTAATTGTTTTGAATAATGTATAACTGAATGCACCATAAAATTATTTATAAAGTAACCCCCGGTTTTTTAAAAATTGCAAATGGTTGAAAAGTCTAAAATGTTCTAAGTAATAGCATCGTTGCTGCAATATTCCAAAAACTAATGAAAATTTTCCATTAAACATATATATTTTTGAAATCGCAAAAGAATAAGGTTTCCAATGATATAAAAATCAAATATATATGACTTTTGTACAAAAAGTTTGTTTTTTTCATCTTCTGTTTTCTTCATTTTCTTTTTCTTTTTTGGGTTGTTTTATTTTTGAAGAATATTGTGCCTTTTAATATCTATCCAACGATACCAAATTTGTTAAAATTGATTCAGTATTGAGCAAATGGCAAGCAAATCTTAAAAGTGTGCACACTATTTTTACACAGACTTTAGTGAAGTTTATTATTTTCATTTGAAAGAAAGATGCATGACGTAGCCTCGATCTTCCAAGTCAAAGTAACAAAGTATTCACCAGAATAAACTGAGATAGTAAGTCAAAGTAGTAATGTCTTAACCACAGCTATTTTTATTGCACACAGGAATCAAAATTTCGGAATATTCAGATTTTAACTGTATGTAGAGGTTATGAATCTCCTGTGTATTTGCTCAGATTGTAAATAATCTCATTGCATAAAACATGGTTTGTTTTTGATTGTTAAGAACCCAGCCTGTCTTATACAACAGATTTCTAGAAGGTTCCAAAAACACCAAGCGAGTTGTGTCAAAAATGATGTTAATAAAGCGTTATACATGCAGGTGACATGCAAGAATGGAAAAGAGTTCTTAAATATTGTGGTTACTGTATTCTTACGAGAAAATGGTAACTTTTGGCGTCTGTACGTAAGAACCCTATAATGGAATGTTGACTTCTACTACTTATTTCTAAAGTGCTATGAATTGGCTAAAACATAAGAGCGATTAGTTTATATATTTTCATTTTATAATTCTGGTTATTTCTGCGTAAAAGATGCCTTGTTGACCTTAATACTTGCTAATACTGCTTTTTTCTCATCCATTTTGTTCTTGATAATAAATGCATGATAATGCATTCTATGTTAACAATGAAAATGTCCAAAGTTCACAGAAAAGATCAATGCAACGAAATATTTCTTTGCACTATATATGAAGCAATGATAATTGAAAAATTCTAGTTCTTGAACTTCTACCACTTTGGGTTTCCAGTACGCAAATAGCTGGAAATAATAGTTGGTTCTGCCACCTTCAAATTGCAATTTGGCAATTGCAACTTTTGGATGTGGCGTTTATTAGAGGGCGGCGTTCATTGGAGGGCGGCATTTATTTCAAAATGAAAAATGAGATGAAAGTTAATTAATTAAACATCAATTTAAATTCATCCAACCGTCAAAGAATTTGTTGGCAGTAGACAAATGAAGCTATCAAAACTTTTAAACTACAATCCTGGACATAAATTGTGGCAGTATTGATGTTTTTTATGAATAAAACACCCCCTTCTCCAGCATCAATGTTTTGAATTGTGTCCAGCTAGGGGCCCCAATAAACATTGATAACATTGATGGTGGGGAAAGAGGGGCTTTATGACGTGAATTTCATGCTTACTGCCACAATATTTTGTCCGGGATTGTCTGAATGTTTGCTTGACTTATTCATTTTGTGTATAGATATTCTAATGTTTACGTTTGCTTATTTGGTAATGTCTGACTACTTAGACGTTGTCCATTTTACTTGGAGAGTTACAGCTGCAATTTGTGTACATTTTTTTTGTTACTGTTGTCTCTTTTATTCAGTAAACAATGTAATGTAAACAAGTTTGTGGGTATGCGGGAATGAATTACAACGCAAATTTGTTTGTTGCTACCACTTTGGTAAATAAACAAAAGTTACAAATATAGCTCATCTGAAATAATATTTGCAATGTAAACACCAACAAAGCATTTGTTTACCTTACTTTAGGTATATATAAGTATCAACAAAACATGACCACACGAAAGATCACCATGGAAGAATCCGTACGATTGAGGGATTCCCAATGAAAACACTCTTTACAGTTGGTGACATGTTGTTGACGTGTTGTTTTGGATATTTTAAAAATGTGACCTACTGCAGCAAGCGCAAAATTCCTTCCTTGACTAAGCACTTAAGGCTTTGCGTAAAATCAAATGCGTCCGACTGACTGCCATCCATTTTGTTGTTCACTTGTTTACAAGGCTTAAAAGAAAAAAAGTTTTGTTTCTGTTAAGTTCACACACATTCTGTATATATTGTCATAGACGAACTTAAATTATCTTATTATACTAATTCGCATTTGTGCATACCACTTTTATTTTAGAGAGTGACATATTTGTTTTTTTTTCACGGTCAAAACCTTCTTATTTTTTCCCTTTTCGTCATAAAACCACGCAGCGGCGACAGACACTTTTTTTAATGTTACGTAATTTAAGTGTGACGTCTAAATTTTTAAACCAATCAAAACGCAAGAAATTATTTTTTCGCCAATTTGATTGGTTGACGATTTCCAAAAATAAGTTCGTTAATAACTGATTTTCATTATCGCAGTTGTTTTCACGAAGAAACACAGGTTTGTATACGTGCTGCTTATGAAACTGTTTATTGTTAAACTTTTATTGTTATTGTATTTCAGATTTTATTTTAGATTAATAAAAGAACAGTAACAGTGTAAGTGATTAGTTTGTTTACAATGTGAAAGCATATTGAGAATACAGAAAAAGTGCAGTAAAGTTTTTAAAAATTGGCTGTGCAGAACGAACGAACAGGTCTACACAAAGTAGTATTATCGTAAAACTTTTATTGTTTAATATTTTAGATTAATAAAAGAACAGGTGAGTTATGTATGTATGTATTTAAATGTTTGTTTACGTTTTAGTTATCAAATATCGCTATACAGAAGAAGGCAGTTTGATGTTTATTTACACAGTAAGGAATGGTTTTAATTTAGTTTTGAAAGCTTTGAGTGGATGTCTCAGTTATTCTGTCGTTTAGTATGTGTATATGCTGCTGGATTAAAAGGAAGACGAGAGAAATTTGTTTTGGTAACGCGCGCTATTATTACATTAAAAATGGTCCTACAGCTATGAATGTTTTTATTTCTTTTATTTGTCTGAAATCTTTTTCTTTATTTATGCCTTTCAGTGTCAGAAAACTATGCTGGGAAGTAAATCGAGTGTATTAATTTGTTTACAGGTATGAAGTATAGAAAGTAAAGAGTTTAGAAGTGTTTGATAATGGCTTACAGATGATCAAAATTGTTTACTATCATGATGATGTGAATTGGTATTGAAAGGTAAAGTTAAAATAGTATCTATTTAGTTAAAACACAGTTAGTATTAGTGAATAAATAAAGGATATGAGGGATGTTTACTTTTGTGTTTTGAATTTTCCAGGGAGGAGCTTTGAACTGGAAATAAAAAATGGCTTCACAATGTGAATGTTTTCATATGTTAAAAATTCTTTTTTAGCTATACTAATTCTGTCATTATGTTTGTGTTTTTAATTATAATTTTTAAGGTAAATATGTT
Organism: Turritopsis dohrnii; assembly: GCA_027922465.2. NCBI lineage: Eukaryota > Metazoa > Cnidaria > Hydrozoa > Anthoathecata > Oceaniidae > Turritopsis > Turritopsis dohrnii. The sequence continues at coordinate 191,791 of BQMF02000010.1, forward strand.
TTCAAAGTGTCTTTTAGTTTGTTTTGTTTTTCTTTCGATTTCGTCATAGCATGATTAGGTTTTTTTATATGTTTTTTGAATATTTTCATCTGTTAAAAAAGAAATGATGCACATGATGGGTTGGATTATAATGTTGAGTGGGTAACTTAAGAGAAGAATGGATTATGTATTTAAGAAGATCATTAATTATGACTGTGCAATGAAACGTTATTGGGTGGATTTTTCTTAAGTTTATATTTTATCATGTTTATGCATTATTTTGTGTTATGATAATTGTTTACGTACTATGCCTAGGTATATAACTTTGGCTTTATGATTTTATTTGTGACTTTTTATCTTCTGGGTAAATTTTTGTTCTTAGTTATATATTGTTTTTAGGATAAATGTGTACTAGAATTCCTTTCTTTTTTGTTGTTGTTGTTGTTGTTGTTGTTATTTATTTCAATATTCTTATAGCATGATTAGGTTTTCGGTATAACAATTGAAATATTAATCTTTTAGGCAACAATAAAAAAAGCATAAAGAAGTGAAACTCATGGTTTTAATCATGATGTTGATGGTTTTGGGAAGAACAGACTATCATTTTAAAAATTCATTAATGGTTGCTAACCAATGTAACTTTGGCACAAAAGAAACACAATTGGAAGGTATCGATTTGTTTTCAATGCACATTTCGTAATGTTATTCAATGTTTTGTATTGTTCTGTGCTTTTGCTATTTTTACACAAAAGTTACTTCTCTTCTGCATATAGATATATAATCTGAGCCATATTGCTATTTGTTTCTGTTTTAAATTTTCTGAATGTAAGAAATTAATTAAAAAATTAATGCCTGAAAAGAAACTTTTACTCAAATTAAATTCTGCGACACAACGCATACTGAACATGGGTGGCGAGCGACGCCGCCTGGGCGGCTATCTATCTATCTTATTATACTAATTCGCGATTGTGCATCCGGTTTTTATTTTAGAGAGTGACATATTTGTTTTTTTTTCACGGTCAAATCCTTCTTATTTTTTCCCTTTTCGTCGTAAAACCACGCCAAAGCGAGAGTGATTTTTTTGATTTTTCGCGATTAGTATATGCTCCTCCGTTTTGTTATTTTTGGCTTGCGCAGTGGAAATCAGCCGAAAAACGTCTTTGGAGGAGTGCGAGCAATGCAATGTTAATCGTTCGAAATTTGTCAACGATCATTTCGTGAGCAAGAAACTTCGCGAAGAAGACGTGTTTCTTTTTGTATACGAATATTTTGATTTAAATTTGATTGTTTTAGGCAGCAAATCGACGAAAGAACTGACGAAGAAACACAGGTTTGTATGTACGAAGGTATTGTTATTATTATAAAACGTTTTATTATCGTGTTTATCGCTAAACTTTTACTCTTATAATAAAAGAACACGGGTTAGTTGTTTTTATACAATGAAAAATCATATTTAGATATACAGAAGAAGTGCAGTGAAGTTTTTAAAAATTAGCTGCAGAAAGATCGAACGAACAAAAGGTATTATTATAAAACTGTTATTTTTGATTAATAGAAGAACAAGTTAGTATTTAAATGTATTTAAATGTTTGTTAAACTTTTATTGTTATTGTATTTTAGATTTTATTTTAGATTAATAAAAGAACAGGTATAACCACATGCTTAGGTGAGTTTTTAAACAGATGTTGTTTGTTATATATAGGTTTTTTCAGAGGAAAACGAAACGAAGAACGAGATGAAGAAAGTCTATTTTTATTTTACGAGCTGTTTACGTATTTCTTTAGTTATCAAATAGTTATGGGAGTGCAGCAGTAGAGTAGTGTAGATGAAGTTGAAGTTGTTTAAAAATGGCTGCAGAAAGGATGCTGTTTATTTACATTGGTGAAGAAAATGGTTTTACTTCTTTTTTCGGAGAGAAATTGTTTGGAGAAGATATAAAGTAATATACGTAAGTACATGAGTCAAACGGATTTAGTAAATACAGCGTTAAAAGAGAGTAAAAACAGAGTTAAAACGATCAAATCATAAGATGCATGTCCCTCGAGCAGTTAATGATTTGTTTTGGTAACGAAGTTGCTGTTCCTTATTTTATTTAATTCAAAATGGTTCCACAGTTATGAAGTTACGAAGAAAGCATTTTTATGACTTTCACTGTATAAAAATGGTATTGGAATTTCAGTGGAAAGCAAAGAGAAGTGTATCTTTACAATAGGAAAGTATGCTGGAAAGTTAATCGAGTGTTATTAATTTGTTTACAGGTATGAAATACAGAAAGTAAAAGAGTTTAGAAGTGTTTGATGAACATGATCAATATTGTTTACTATCATGATGATGTGAATTGGTATTGAAAGGTAAAGTTAAAATAGTATCTATTTAGTTAAACACAGTTAGTATTAGTGGATAATAAAGGATAAGAGGGATGTTTACTGTTGTGTTTTGAATTTTCCAGCAGAGAGGAGCTTTGAACTGGAAATAAAAAATGGCTCCACGAATGTTTTCATATGTTAAAAATTTTTCAGCTATACTAATTCTGTCATTACGTTTGTGTTTTTAATTATTATTTTTAAGGTTAATACATTTTCAAAGTTTCTTTTACTTTGTTTTGTTTTTCTTTAGATTTCGTCATAGCATGATTAGGTTTTTTGTATATGTTTTTTTAATGTTTTGATCTGTTAAAATAGAAATGAAGCACATGATGGGTTATAATGTCGAGAGGGTTACTTAAGATTTACTTACTTAATGACTGTGCAATGAAACTATCTTACAAAAAATAAGTGTTGTTGGCTGTATTTTTCTTAAGTTTATATTTTATCGCGTTTATGCATATTTTGTGTTATGGTAATCGTTTACGTACTATGCCTGAAACTATCTTACAAAAAATATTGTTGTTGGCTGTATTTTTCTTAAGTTTATATTTTATCGCGTTTATGCATATTTTGTGTTATGGTAATCGTTTACGTACTATGCCTAGGTATATAACTTTGAATTTATGATTTTATTTGTGACTTTTTATCTTTTGTGTAAATTTTTCTTTTTAGTTATTGTTTTTAGGATAAATACGTACTTGAATTTCCTTTTTTTTTTGTTTTTTTTTTTTTTCGGTATTACAATTGAAACATTATTCTTTTAGGCAATAATAAAAAAAAGCATAAAGAAATGAAACTCATGGTTTTAATCATGATGTTGATGGTTTTGGGAAGAACTAAATATATCATTTCAAAAATTCATTAATGGTTGCAGTCCAGTAGTAACTTTTGAACAAAAGAAAAAGTTGGAAGGTATCATTTTTGTAATATTATTCAATGTTTGGTTTTGTATGTCTGGGTAAACGGTTCTGTGTTATACATTGCGTTTTTTTACATAAAAGTTACTTCTCTTCTGTGTAATGAATATATATTCTGAGCCATGTTGCTATTTGTTTCTGTTATAAATTTTCTGAATGTAAGAAATGAATTAAAAAATTAATGCCTGAAAAGAAACTTTTGCAAGAGTTAAATTCTGCGACACAACGCATACTGAACATGGGTGGCGAGCGACGCCGCCTGGGATTTTTTTGAGTTGCGATTCTATGATTTATTTTTTCGTCATGGGGTACGTACACGGGTATGGTGGATTTGACCTAATGTTTCGAAGTTAAGTTCGGTAAAAAGTTTTTACCCGGGATACTAGTCTACTTATACTAATTCGCGTGTGTGCATCCCACTTTTAATTTAGAGAGTGTTTGTTTTTTTGTTTTTTAATGGTCAAAATCTTCTTAATCGTGGTCATTTTTTCGTTAGACCATTGATAATCGAGGATTAGTATAATAGCACGCGGCGTGACGTCAGGTATTTTTCTATATCACGGGGGGGGCCATTGCATTGCATCCACAATCGAACGCGACGTTTTTGGGGAAATATCTCGGGAACCAATATGGATAACTGACGTTTTTTAGGGTCGGTGACACGGGTGACGGGGTGACGCAACATTTGGGCCTAAATTTATTTGGTACTGCGGATGTGACGTCATTAAAATTTTGATTGCTGATATCTCTGCAACGGTTGATCGTAGCGAAATGATCCCATACACTTTTTTGATCAGCTTTTCGAGCTCTACAACATGGATACACTTTCCACTTACAATTCCGTGGTTTAATTTTTCGTCATGGGGTTTGCACACGGGGGGAACGCGGGATTCTTGCACATCCATTTCGAAAAAGAAAGCCGTAAAAAACTTTTACGCGAGATACTAGTCTTATTATACTAATCCGCGTGTGTGCATCCCACTTTTAATTTAGAGAGTGTTTGTTTTTTTGTTTTTTAATGGTCAAAATCTTCTTAATCGTGGTCATATAGCGGCAGTTCGCCCACGCAAGACACATTTACGATTAGTATAATTAGCACGTGGCATCATTTGACGTCAGTTTTTTATGATCACAGGGAATTCATTTGCATTGCATTCCCCAATCGAACGCGACGTTTTTGGGGAAATATCTCGAGAACGAATAGGGATAACTGACGTTTTTTGGGGTCCGCGATACGGGTGACGGAGTGACGCAACATTTGGGCCGAAATTTTATTAAGTACTGCGGATATGACGTCATTAAAATCTTTGATCGACGATATCTCTGCAACGGTTGATCGTAGCGAAACGATCCCATACACTTTTTTGATCAGCTTTTCGAGCTCTACAACATGGAACACTTTCCAGTCACGATTTTGTGATTTAATGTTTCGTCACGGGGTACACACACGGGAAATCGTCGTATTTCTGCGGATTCTTTTCGAAATTAAAGCCGTAAAAATCTTTTACGCGAGATACTAAAATCTTATTATACTAATTCGCAATTGTGCATACCACTTTTATTTTAGAGAGTGATATATTTAACTAAATTTTACGTAGGATTTCCTATATTGTCCGCGTAAAACCACGCAGCAGTGAGAACGTTTTTTTCTCTATAATGACGTCAGATTCTACTGTATCATTGATTTGACGTCAGTTTTTTTTATCAGTTCATACAACAACTTTTATACGCGTACACGGGATTTGAATAAAGAGATCATTTTCGAAATAAAAACCGGTAAGAAATGTTTTGCCTGCATGTTGATCGTTGGCGGCGTGCGACGACGCCTTGGCGTCTAGTATATACTAATTCGCGTTGTGTGCAACACATTTAACTTAGAGAGTGTTTGTTTTTTTGTTTTTTAATGGTCAAAATCTTCTTAATCGTGGTCATATAGCGGCAGTTCGACCACGCAAGACACATTCACGATTAGTATAATAGCACGTGGCATCATTTGACGTCAGTTTTTTATGATCACGGGGAATCATTGCATTGCATCCCCAATCGAACGCGACGTTTTTGGGGAAATATCTCAAGAACCAATAGGGATAACTGACGTTTTTTTGGGGTCAGCGATACGGGTGATGGGGTGACGCATCATTTGGGACTAAATTTTATTTGGTACTGCGGATATGACGTCATCGAAATCTTTGATCAGCGATATCTCCGCAACGGTTGGTCGTAGCGAAACGATCCCATACACTTTTTTGATCAGCTTTTCGAGCTCTACAACATGGTTACATTTTCCGTTTCCAATTCCTAAATTGAAATTTTCATCACGGGGATCGTTCAGGGGAAAGGCGATTTTGACCCATCCTTTTCGAAATTAAGTTAGGTAAAAAGTTTTTACCCGGGATACTAGTCTTATTATACTAATTCGCAATTGTGCATCCCACTTTTATTTTAGAGAGTGATATATTTACTTTTTTTTTCACGGTCAAATCCTTCTTATTTTTTCCCTTTTCGTCGTAAAGCCACGTAGATGCGACAGACACTTTTTTTAATGTTACGTAATGTAAGTGTGACGTCTAAATTTTTAAACCAATCAAAACGCAAGAAATTCTTTTTTCGCCAATTTGATTGGTTGCCGATTTCCAAAAAATAAGTTCGTTAATAACCGATTTTCATTATCGCAGTTGTTTTCACGAAGAAATACAGGTTTGTATACGTGCTGCTTATTAAACTGTTTTAGTTTAACTTTTATTGTTATTGTATTTTAGATTTTATTTTAGATTAATAAAAGAACAGGTATAACCACATGCTTAAGTTTTTAAACAGATGTTGTTTTTTTATATATATAGGTTTTTTCAGAGGAAAACGAAACGAAGAACGAGATGAAGAAAGTCTATTTTTATTTTACGAGCTGTTTACGTATTTCTTTTTATAGTTATCAAATAGTTATGGGAGTGCAGCGGTAGAGTAGTGTAGATGAAGTTGAAGTTGTTTAAAAATGGCTGCAGAAAGGATGCTGTTTATTTACATTGGTGAAGAAAATGGTTTTACTTCTTTTCGGAGAGAAATTGTTTGGAAAAGATAATATAAAGTAATATACGTAAGTACATGAGTCAAACGGATTTAGTAAATACAGCGTTAAAAGAGAGTAAAAACAGAGTCAAAACGATCAAATCATAAAGATGCATGTCCCACGAGCAGTTACTGATTTGTTTTGGTAACGAAATTGCTGTTCCTTATTTTATTTAATTCAAAATGGCTCCACAGTTATGAAGTTACGAAGAAAGCATTTTTATGACTTTCACTGTATAAAAATGGTAGTGGAATTGCAGTAGAAAGCAAAGAGAAAGTGTATCTTTACAATAGGAAAGTATGCTGGAAAGTTAATCGAGTGTTATTAATTTGTTTACAGGTATGAAATATAGAAAGTAAAAGAGTTTAGAAGTGTTTGATAATGGCTACAGAACATGATCAATATCGTTTACTATCATGATGATGTGAATTGGTATTGAAAGGTAAAGTTAAAATAGTATCTATTTAGTTAAAACACAGTTAGTATTAGTGGATACATAAAGGATAAGAGGGATGTTTACTGTTGTGTTTTGAATTTTCCAGCAGAGAGGAGCTTTGAACTGGAAATAAAAAATGGCTCCACGAATGTTTTCATATGTGAAAAATTTTTCAGCTATACTAATTCTGTCATTACGTTTGTGTTTTTAATTATTATTTTTAAGGTTAATACATTTTCAAAGTTTCTTTTACTTTGTTTTGTTTTTCTTTAGATTTCGTCATAGCATGATTAGGTTTTTTGTATATATATGTTTTTTTAATGTTTCGATCTGTTAAAATAGAAATGAAGCACATGATGGGTTATAATGTCGAGAGGGTTGCTTAAGATTTACTTACTTAATGACTGTGCAATGAAACTATCTTACAAAAAATAAGTGTTGTTGGCTGTATTTTTCTTAAGTTTATATTTTATTGCGTTTATGCATATTTTGTGTTATGGTAATCGTTTACGTGCTATGCCTAGGTATATAACTTTGAATTTATGATTTTATTTGTGACTTTTTATCTTTTGTGTAAATTTTTCTTCTTAGTTATTGTTTTTAGGATAAATGCGTACTTGAATTTTCTTTTTTTTTGTTTCTTTTTTTCTTCTTCGGTATTACAATTTAAACATTATTCTTTTAGGCAATAATAAAAAAAGCATAAAGAAATGAAACTCATGGTTTTAATCATGATGTTGATGGTTTTGGGAAGAACTAACTATATATATCATTTCAAAAATTCATTAATGGTTGCAGTCCAGAAGTCCAAAAGAAAAAGTTGGAAGGTATCATTTTTGTATAATATTCAATGTTTGGTTTTGTATGTCTTAGTAAACGGTTCTGTGTTATATATTGCATATTTTTACATTAAAGTTACTTCTCTTCTGCGTATGAATATATATTCTGAGCCATGTTGCTATTTGTTTCTGTTTTAAATTTTCTGAATGCAAGAAATGAATTAAAAAATTAATGCTGAAAAGAAACTTTCGCAAGAGTTCAATTCTGCGACACAACGCATACTGAACATGGGTGGCGAGCGACGCCGCCTGGGATGAGTTGCGATTCTATGATTTATTTTTTCGTCACGGGGTAAGTACGCGGGAATGGTGGATTTGACCTAATGTTTTCGAAGTTAAGTTCGGTAAAAAGTTTTTACCCGGGATACTAGTTATGTTATTATTATGACACGTATATATAGGGTATATTTGTTCAATTTCAGCGCTTTTAAGCGTAGGAAGTTGTTTGGTTTACACATCCTATCTATCTATCTGTCTCTGTAACAGTTTTTTTGCCGTTTTCGGAAAGCCCGTTCGGATTTCGGATTGTTTGTTTATTCAGAATAGTTAATGATAGACCCAAAACTCTATGCAAAATGTAATACAAAAAGGCCACTTTTAATATTAATTCATAAAAATTATTAACTTTTTTATACTTTTGGAATACTTTTAGTTATTTTAGCCGTTTTATGTTGAAAACTTCCCAATTCAATTATCTTTAAAACTTCTTTAAAAAGTCAGTAAAATATGCACACCGAGCACGTGAAACGTTCTCGAACCGATTTGGTTTATGTTTTGAGGAAGTTGTAAATGTAGAAGAAGCTTTGAAGAAGAATTTTAAGACTTTACCTACTATTGCAATGGAAATAAAATCATGAGAACATTCCTTATCGAGGACATATTGATGTTTAGCTGACTCTGGAAAAAATTTTTGAAAAAGAAGGTGAAGGTTTGATAGTAAACGAAACTTTCAATATCACAACAGAAATGTACGTAGTATCAACATTACTGGTGAATACGTCCTATCAATAAATGCATGAAACATGTTCACTTCATTTAATAAGTATTACACCGATAGTTAAAGATATTGAAAAAAAACAAACAAATGAAATTTTCAGCAGCTTAAATCACTTGTGAATGAATTGACCCAAAGATACATACATACTGAAATTATAAACATGTGCAAGATATTGGTGAATGATATGTCTTATAAAACCTGGGTTTTTTTGGCCCCGAAACGTCATAGTAATAAATAAGCAGTAATAAATTAAAGAAGGGAGTAATTTGGGGCATTCCATACTGTATCAAATTATTCATCACTGTACAATGCTCGGTCCAGTTATCACTGTGTGGAATTGATTAGGTTTAAATTCACATTTAAAAGCTTTTAAGATGACATTGTTCAAAATAATCCTGAAAACCACTCAATGGAGGCACAATGATTTAGTTTGGATATATGTCAGGAAAACAAACTTTGGATGATGATTAGAGTCGAACCAATTACATACACAAAATGAGATCACTAAAGCCTTGTGAAAATTTGGAGTGTAACATGTTCTAGGACACAATACTTTAAGGGGATTTTCTTTCGCGTGGATTAAGTTTTGCGACTTTTGCAAATTTTGGTCAAATTCTCAAAAATAAATCCACGCAAAATTTCATGATTTTTTTTTTGCTCATTTTTTGGCTCTGCGTACCTTTTGTATATTACCTACTTCCTTGTACTTATCAAGCAGGCATGTAAATGGTGATTTTCGCTGCTACATCTAAGCTATATTATAAAGTACACACATTGCACCTTGTGCCCGTTCGCAAATATAAATCTAAGTACTTTCCTTGAGAAGCTCTGACTCGAAAAAATTAATCCACGCAAAATGCTCTCATACCTTGGATAGGAAAAGTTAGTCCACGCAAAAAATATTCCCTTAAGGTATATCATGTTCGAAGAGAACACATTTATACAGATCCTAACAAAGTTTGTTTGTGTCATTTGTCTTTTCGTGCACATTAGTGTTATTACAAACCCCATGGAAGTGGTAATATGCAGACAGTTGTGGATCTAGAGTGTAGTCGCAACTTGTGGAGAAGCGCATTAACAAAATTGGTGAGTTCAGTTAATATTAGCAATGGGATAATAACCTTTGAACCTTTTTCTTTTAGGTTTGAATTGCTAACACTCCTACACAAAGTTGCGGCTTACCTCTGGATCCGCTACTGGCAGGTTTAGTAGAAATAGATTTTCATATTGTGGGTTATGTTGAATTAAGTTATGTATAAGCAATATAATTTTTATCTTCTTGTAAGCCTGTTAAATGTCATGGATTAAAATCTTTGAAATGCCAAAGTTTCTTCTGCTACTATCAATGCAAGTTATGAACAATTTCATGTAATGTTTACTTAAATATATTACCAAATTCACAATTCTGGCAAAATTTGGAAGATGTGCACAAAGAACATATGGAAGGTCCTGATATTTTTGCGGAGTTTAGCTAAGCGGAACGGAGCTTGTTTGGCAAGATAAATTATTGTCATCAAAATGCTAACAGAGAGATGCGTTCGGCTGCCGTGAATCGCTGAAATTTCTTACAGTGCATACCAAAAATCTTAATTTTCTCGCTTACCTTTATTTTTTAGCAAACTGTAATGTAAATATTAATATAATTGCTCAAGGCCAAAAGTGTTCAGTGTATAGCTTTAGGGCAAAATTGTCGATCTGTACGGTAGCGGGCCGGCCAAAATGGTTGGATTTAGAGTCAAGTAAACATTTTTCCCCGGGGATGCTGCTCTGAATGCTCTGTGGTTTATTATGAAATTCAAACTGGGAAACTGGAAATATACCTCCTATCTTTTATGATAACATTGTAAGTTGAGCATTTATAAATGAGAATATTGCTTGTTAATACTTTTGAAAATTTAAATTCAGATCAAAGCTTCTGAACGTTGTGCATCTATGCTCACAAGCTGTGTATCTGAGGAGACTTGAGAGAGGATGGAGGAAAAAGCTGTGTATCCGAGGAGACTTGAGAGAGGATGGAGGAAAAAGAAAAAACTGTTATTTCCTCTCCATTCCTTTTACTACTATCTTTAAGCAATGTTTATTCAACTTGATGTTGTATTTTAATCCACTTAGCTGTTTTTATTACCACACACAACACAAAACAAGACATAAAAGTCCAATAATGATGCTAAAATCTAATGTAATGTTTATGTTTGCTGGCTTGGTGGTGCGCAGTGACACCATACTTTTGTTAAGTCCTTTTAGAGATTTACCCATTTTGAATTCTTATTGCAAGCTTATTATTGTTCATGGGAAATGATTTGCATGTTTCGTATATATAACAGTGGCGGATCTAGAGGTAATTTGTGTAGGAGAGCATTAACATAATTTGTGAATTCAATTTATATTACCAATGGGATTATTTGAACGCTTTTCTTTTATGGTTAGATTGCTAACACTCTCCTACACAAATTTTGACATACCTCTAGATCCGCCACTGTAATATATAAACAGAAAAAAATGGCTTTGATAATTTCTAATGTCTAAATCAATGAGACATCAAAGCCGTTAACATCATCATGGAAATTGTCTATTTAAAAGAGTACAATCTTAGTCACTTTTTGTGATCAAATTGAACTTTTTAACAACAAAAAATGTATGCAGATAATTATTTATCCATCTATTATACTGAAAAATATTCTCTGATTTCGAATTCAATATTAGTAAACTCAGTTGTAGTATTTACATTTAATACGCGTGTCTGGGTGAAACTTTATAACTTTGAGAGAAATAACTGAAGGTAAAGTAGCTACAGCTTACAAATTCTTTAACTGGATAAGATAATTAAAAATAAACGACAATGAAGAACAAAGTAACAAATCTGCTAATTTTGTTTTGTGTAATATAACTTTACATATGATACTTGATTTATTTCTAAAATTATAATTATAGTTTAGTATATGTGACAGTCCATGGGAAAAAAGTACATTATGTTTTAGCGGTAAAATATACCGGTATTTTACCGATACATAACGTAGTATCGATATTTTTATCGGTAAAATGAAAATTTTAGCGATAAACTAATTATATTATCGGTAATTATCGGTAAGCAAATTGATCAATACTTTTATCGGTAAATTTACCGGTAAATCTAAATCGATCCAATTTAATTGGTGAAGTGTGAATTATGAGTTTTTAAAACAAGAAAAGAGCTAGCTTTAACAGCTATTATGCTTAAGTTACCATTTATGGTGTTACGTTACCGTAACGTAATGATTTAAAAATCATTTTACCTCCGGGATACTCAAAAGTCATCAAAGAATTCACATCGAATGTTCAGTAATCGAATGTTTTTAGATGAATATGCAATGCAAAGAAATTAAACGATCTTCCTAATGTTTTCTCGTAACATGTTGTTGTAGTAGCATGAAGCCAAATTTAAGCATTTAGTTCCCAGGATCTTTCGACTAAATTATTAATGTTATTGTAGTATAGGTCTTCAGAAGGTTGTGCTAGGAAAACTACGTCGGTTCCAGCACTTCATGCTAACACACTTATGCCCGACTGTCGTATGATAATGAGACTCGAACGGACAGAGGCACAGAGGTATACCATTTGGAACCTTGGTTTTCCAACTGTCCCTCATCAACATTGACTACTGCGAGAAGAGTGCGCACCCACGCAAGTTTTACAGCCAGGACATGAAAGAGTTTTGGAGCCCTATGTAAACACAGCTTTCAGACAATCTTCCACGTAAACCTTATGATGAAAAACTGAAGGAAACGGGTATTATTATCTGCGGCGCGAAGCAACAGCAGATATTGGTTTACCCGTGGATGATGATGATGATGATGATCCTAAAGCGACCAAAAGTGAAGTCACGTTGTGTACTGTTTACATGGCTCTTATGATCCCTGGTCACACAACATCAAATTTCAGTTGCGTGAATTCGTCTCAATAAAGCATTGATTTATTTGCGGCAGTGTGTTTTTCTAAATCAATTGGTTTTTTGTGAAGAGGTACATCTCTTCTCAAGACAACCTGGCGATAAACTTAAAATTTTAGCTGCCAATAATTCGATAGAGGAAGTCATCACTCAGCATTAGACACTAGGGACTATATTTCCTTTTTGCACACCCAATTTTTTCACTAAAAATGTCCTTTTTGACTGAATCAAATATGTTTTCATTGACTGTGCCTCGAAGACTGTTTTTGTGTGCTTCCTTATAATTAAAATTGGGGCTATACGTGGTCCTCACAACCACGAAGCGTTGACTATTTATCAGATTCGCTTGTAGATCACAACCTCCGTCATTTGTGAGGTCAAATTTTGACTTTTTATCCAATTTGAGGGACTTCACCACACAGGACAATGTTTGTTTATAAAATTTACAAATCTTTAAAGAAACAAAATTATAAAAATTTAGATGTACTTGAGATTTTCCATATGATTTTCCATATTGTTGGTTTTAATACCACCAATTCCCACATGTTTCCCCTTTATGTTGTAATTTGAGCTACATTTGTATTTAGCAACAAACATATGACACGCGACATAAATGTGGCGGAAATCATTTCCAGATAACTGTATTATATACTTCTAAATATCTAAACAAATTGTTAAACAACCTGTTGTTTTTTATTGTTTTATCAGCTTTTTACCTTCTCGTATACATATATCTATGGGCATATTTCTATATATACGTTTCTCCTAGTACATTATACTGTACTTGAAGTTTCTGGTTAAAACTTTTTGCATTGAAATTAGGGACTGAAATATCCAGGGACATATTGAGCCGTTCGTTGTGAAAGTTTTGAATTCACAAGGGTAAATATTCAAATCAAAATTTTTGTCATTCTTTTCAGAAGCATTTGACAGTACACAACCATCTGTGTTGTTTATTAACTGCTCCTATTATCTAAACTCTTAGTCACTTTCACTTTCATTGTTTTTGTGATCTTTGCTTTTAAAAAAGAAAAATGAAGCTTTTATTTTTGTCTTGTCTTGTAAGAATAATCTGCGATGGAGTGTATTACTTTTTATATATTTCCCCACAGGGCGAAATATATGTTAAAACGAGCATTTTCCTTTTCCTCCTCCTCCTTTTTCGTTCACTTTTATAGCCGCAGTTCAGTATTGAATTTTAGCCTAGCCAAGATAGATAAGAATATAGGCTAGTTCTTCAGTGAAGTAGTACGCCATTTTGTTCAGTCAGTGAATACGGGTAGTGGAAGTTTTTTGCTAAGTACTAGCTTTTAAAATGATTCAATAGATTAAACGTTGGATGATGGAAATAAATCGTTTTAGCTCAGTGTTTTCCTAAAAGGTTTTGTAAAAACTTTTGAATGAACGTGTAAAAAACAGAAAAAAATTGACACCAATGTCGTGCATGTTTGTTTTTGTTGACAATAATATTATGATGAATGCTTATTAAATGCTTGAAACAGTAAAACATTGAAGCCGTGATTTTAGTGCAAAGGCGAAAATTCGTTATTAAAAGCCAGGCTGAAGATTTATTTTTATTTTACATTCTGATATAATGTAGTCCAGCCAACTGTGAACTGTGAAAACACACATCATATGGATGATGAACAGCCAACAACAGGAAACTCTTTTTATATGGAGAACAATCAGTTTAACCAGTTATGTTAACTCCCCAGTCGGCACACAACGTAGAATCAACGTCGATATGCAGTCGATAATACGTCGCGACGTCGAAATACCAAATTTCCACGTTTGTCCAACGTTGAAAATACGACGTTGTTTCTGTTAACTAATTTTCGACGTTAGTTCAACGTCATAATAACGTTGTTTTAATGAACTTATTTTCAACCTATTTTCGACGTTTAAATTATGACGTCGATCCTAAAGACCAAATTTCCACGTTTTTCCAACGTTGAAAATGCGACGTCGTTTCTGTTAACTAATTTTCGACGTTAGTTCAACGTCATAATGACAACGTTGTTTTAGTCAACCTATTTTCAACCTATTTCCGACGTTTAAATTACGACGTCGATCCTATTGACCAAATTTCCACGTTTTTCTAACGTCGAAAATACGACGTCGTTTCTGTTAACTAATTTTCGACGTTAGTTCAACGTCATAATGACAACGTTGTTTTAGTCAAGCTATTTTCAACCGATTTCCGACGTTTAAATTACGACGTCGATCCTATTGACCAAATTTCCACGTTCTTCCAACGTTGAAAAAACGACGTCGTTTCCATTGACTTATTTTCGACGTTGCTTTAACGTCATAATAACAACGTTGTTTTAATCAACTTACGACGTTAATCATACTGATCTAGTTTCAAAGGTTTTTTTTGTTATTTTGTGATGTTGTTACTTTTGTTCTTTATGGATCTTCGACGTTCTCAAGCGTTTCAAAGTTTAAATAATGCCATTTCTGTCAATTGAACTTGCATTTAGTAGCAACGCTATGTCTATACCTTATCGGTAAACTTTTGTCGACCGAAAGTGACGAACTTTTGCCGAGGTAATGAAAATTTGTACCGACGAAAATTTGAACCGACCAATAATTTAAACCGACGACGCATTTTGACCATTTCAAAAATATTCTGGTCTCTTTTACCTAATCATTTGCAAACTGTCGTAAAAACAGAGGCTTTTTTATCAAGTCTCCAGTTTCCCCCCCCTTCTTCATGAATTCTAACAGGGTTGGTGCTAGAAACCAAATAAAACTTTTCTGAACTTTTACTACTTGCATTGTGTTGGTTTGGGTTGATTAATTTTGGGGGATCGCGGCAAGCAGGCTAGATACTAGATGTCAGGGCCCAATGGGTTGAGCATGAGACAAATTCTTGTAATTCTTGGTAATTGTCGACAGAGGTCAATTACTAAACATAGGGAGCTAAATTGGATAGAAGGGTTCGTTGAAGGTTCATTATTGAAGTTGAAGTTGAAGTTCGGGAAGAGGACAATTTCGAACGTGCACGAACCTTTGAAATCTTTAGTACTACCTATTGATTTTTCGAGTGACTGGCAAAAAAAAAATAGTCCGCAAAAAGATCAGTGAAAATGATCGGTCACCTTATAGAAGATAAGATCTATTGAAAATGTCGGATAAAATTTTTCGTAGGTAAAAAAAGAAATAGCTAGACAAACATTTGTTATCCGCATCTGTTGATCTATCAGCATCGTCTGTGTTTAATTTCAAATTCTTTCTTCTTGAAATATTATGCATTAACACATTATGGATTCCTGTGATTGGAGCTTCTTCCTCGTCAACACATTCGTTATCCGTTTCACATACGTAATCGTTGTCTTTTAAACTTTTACAAACGGTATATGCCTGAACAAAGTCATCTTCTTCGTCAGTTTCATCAAATTCAACATCGGCAACGGACAATGACTGTGTCTCACGGTTACAAATCATGTTATATGTTATGATCCACATGTGCATATGTTATCGATGAGCGTAGCATATCATCGACGAGCGTAGCATTTTCGACGAGCGTAGCATAGCGATTATTGGCGTGCATTAAAAGTTGAAGTTTGTTCTGCAAGTTTGTTATGCAATTTTATTTCATAAAATCTCCGTTCGGTTTAATACTGAATTCCGCTAGCTCTATTTTGCAGAACACTGGTACCCAGACCTTCATGTTCCTCTTCTAACTTTACTCGCAAAACAAACAGACGTGCTTGAAATTACTTTTCGTTGTAAGTATATTAAATCATTTATTATCTCAATAATTAATAGATCGTTATCAAATTCCAAAGATCATTACATTTGTAAACAAATCTTATTATTTAAGTGTTTACAAGTTAATTATGCTGTTGAGAATTACTGTGTAGGAAGCCATGCTTTTTTGTTTACATGATATCTGAAGAGGCTTAAATTCGTTTGTTTAGCTTCGTAAAATGGCTACTCCAAGTGAACAACAAACACAAATCTCACAGCACAGTTCACCTCAAGACATTTCTGAGGACAGAACCGAACAACCGGGACATTCTGGTAAAACACCAGCTCCCAGCACTGACTTGAATAGACAAGTGGGATACTCTGATGATTCAGCCCACAGGTCAAAGGCAAACAAACGAAAACGTTTTGTAGCTCCTCTTGTTAATATGCCTGAGGAGTGTGATGGAAATTCGTCATCAGAGGAAGGTGGTTCTTCAAGTGAGGGTGACGAAACAGATCTTGAAGAAAGTTTTGAGGAACTTCCACCGAAAAAGAGGCGTTTTGACCCCAATTTTCTTGGAACAAATAGCAAGTGGGAACTGCCTCCAGAGATGGCTATATACGTAAATGACCTGATCAACAAACATGTCCCTGACAAGAGTATCCAGGAGTCTATTCTGGACTTGTTCCCAGTGCCTGCTAATGTGAGACAGTCATTCCAATTGGACGAATTTTTGAGAGAGTTGTTGGAAGAAAACAACAAGAATCGGGACTTGGCACTGGACAATGTTTTTGAAAAATTACAGTCGAAAATTTCATCTATTTTTGGTCCATTAACCTCCATATGGTTTAATTTGGAAGAAGCCTCTTTGAAAGAGCCTGAAAATGAAGGGATGACGTCACTGATTTCCGACGTGGAGAAAACTTTGACATTGGTCGGGCAGGCAGTACATGGTGTTGCCTATCAGCGGAGACATGCTGTTCTTGCTGCTATTACTGGCAATCCCAGGAAGGCATCGAAAAACTTAAAGGAGCAGGCTGAGTTAATCGCCCAAGATAAGATCCCTTTGTTTGGGCAGAAATTTGAAGAGAAGATTTTAAAGTCCTTAAGAACGAAACTAAAGTCGAAAGACTTGTTTAAAAACTTATCCCAGAAGCCCAACAGGAAGCCCTTTCGAAAGGGCCCCCGGACCAATCAGGCTCAAGACTTCCGGGGGCAACGGTCAGATGCCTCAAGATATGCCATGGTTGGGAGAGGATACCGTGGTGTAACCAGAGGAACATTCAACCCACGAGGTATGCATTACTCCTTTTCAATTCTCCAGGCAAGCTCCAGATCTCTTATCAGAGGAGGAATTTCCAAATGTTCATCTCATGGTAAAAAATATTTTTCCTACAAAGATTCCAAAGGTTCCCTTAGGGGGTCGAATAAGACACTTTTACCAAAATTAGAAAAAACTAACACGAGATCAAGAAATTCTAAACATTGTTCAAGGTTACCAGATCCCTTTGATCTCAAATCCAGTTCAGTCGTTTTGCCCAAAACCAGGACAGATGCCTGGAAACAAAATTCCTCTTGTAGATCAGGAAATCTGGAGCATGCTCCAAAAAGGGGCTATACACAAAGTTACCCCAATAGAGGGTCAATTTGTAAGCCAGTTGTTTCTCGTACCAAAGAAAGATGGGGGGCAACGCCCAGTAATAAACCTAAAACAGTTGAATGCTTTTGTCCCATATCAACATTTCAAGATGGAAGGTCTTCACCTATTGAAGGAAATACTTCAACCAGGGGACTACATGTGCAAGTTGGATCTCAAAGATGCCTATTTTTCCATACCTCTGAACAAGAGGTCTCGAAAAAAGGTTCGGTTTCAGTGGCGGGGAACCCTGTACGAATTTCTTTGTCTTTGCTTTGGCCTGGGACCAGCACCTCGTATCTTTACCAAACTGCTCAAAATACCCATCTCCCTCCTCAGGCGAATAAACATTCGAGTGATAATTTACCTGGACGATATGCTTTTTATGGGGAGGACTATTGCGGAGGTCTTACAGACAAGGGACACGGTAATATTCTTGTTACAACATCTGGGTTTTATAATCAACAGAAAAAAATCTGTACTTACACCAACTCAAGAAATAGAATTTTTGGGGGTGAAAATTTCCTCAGGCGATATGTCCCTTTTTCTACCCCAGGACAAAGTTTCCAAAATCACAAACCAATGCCAAAACATCTTGAGGGAAAACAAAATTACATTAAGGGAACTTTCTCAGATAATAAGAAGACTTTCCTCCACAGTACAAGCTGTACTACCAGCTATGAGCCAATACAGATATTTACAGGAACTACATATCAGCGAAATGCGCAACGGGAAGACTCAGGAGACTATAGTTCACTTGAGCCAAGATGCACAAGTAGAACTAGATTGGTGGGTAAACAATTTGAGTCTTCACAATGGGAGAACCCTGCTAGTGCCACCTCCAGATATTGTGATTCAAACCGATGCTTCAACCAAGGGTTGGGGGGCACATTGTCATGGTCAACGAACGGGGGGCCCGTGGTCTGCACAAGAGAAAGGGTTGCATATCAATGTGTTAGAACTGTTAGCAGTGAAGTTTGCCATAATGACTTTCACCAAATTCCAGAAGAGGTTGAGTATACATCTGCAGATAGACAATATAACTGCATTGAAATACCTGTTGAAGATGGGGGGCACCCACAGTCATCATCTGACGACAATTGCAAAGGACATTTGGCAGTATCTAACAAACCATCAGATCATGATTACGGCAGAATACATCCCCAGCCACGAAAATGTGGAAGCCGACTGGGAATCGCGCAATGTACAGAACTCAAGCGAGTGGGGGCTCCTTCCATCAGTTTTCAGACGAATATGTCAGAAATTCGGAATCCCGGATATGGACCTGTTTGCGTTTCGGGTGTTTCATCAAATCCCTGCATACATGTCGTGGAGGCCGGATCCACAAGCACAGGGAACAGACGCATTCCAGCACAGTTGGGCAAACCTTTTCGGCTACGCCTTTCCACCTTTCTCTCTAATAGGACGTGTTTTAAAGAAAGTGGAGAAGGACAAAACAAATCTGATAATAGTAACTCCAGCATGGCAGTCGCAGTCGTGGTATCCAACTCTTCTGGAAATGTCAGTCAAACCACCTCTTCTCCTTCCCAAGCTGGACAATCTGTTGTCAAGTCTGGAAGGGGAGTCACATCCGTTAGTGCAGAGCAACTCAATGCGCTTGGTGGCTTGGTTGGTGTCAGGGAAACTTTATCTTCGGAAGGCATTTCACAACAAGCTTCCAATCTCATCGCAAACTCTAGAAGAGTTGGGTCAAATGCTAATTACAAATCGTCCTGGAGAAAGTGGTCTGGCTGGTGTGTGCAGAGACAGGTTGATCCATTTCATGGACCTATAAGTAGTGTACTTAACTTTCTAGGAGAACTGTTTGCACAAGATTTTGCATACTTTACAATTAATGGACATAGGTCAGCAATATCAGCTTTTCACGCGCCAGTTGATGGCTTTTCAGTGGGAAAACACCCCAGGGTCACTGCACTAATGAAAGGGGTATTCAATTTGAGGCCTCCTCAACCAAGATACACATTCATTTGGAGTGTAGATCAGGTCTTATTGAAGATTAGAACCTGGTTTCCACATGAAACATTATCTGACAAGAGACTAACTCAAAAAACTGCTGTACTATTAGGGCTGGCTGCTGCATCCAGGGGTTCCGAAATTAACGTTCTAGATATTGGATTTATGACTACCTCTGAAAAAAATTATACATTTAGTTTTAATAGATTGTTTAAGAGCTGGAGATATGGGAAACCTCCACCAACTATTGAATATGCTCGATACTCAGCTGATCCAACTGTATGTGTGTGGACAGCACTTAAGGATTATATTACGCGTAGTGAGGCCTGGAGGACAGCGGGTCAAACACAATTACTCTTGAGTTATATCAAACCGCATAAAGCAGTGGGCAAGGCAACTGTAGCGAAATGGGTGGTAAATGTCTTAAAAGAGTCAGGCATTGATACAAGCACCTTTAAAGCACATTCAGTTAGGTCAGCCTCAGGATCTAAGGCAAAGGCTCAGGGCTTGTCTATGAAAGATATTTTAGCAAGAGGGAACTGGAAAAAAGAGTCCACTTTCACTAAGTTTTACAATAAACCGCTAGTACTAGAAAGGAGTGGGTCTGAAGTATTTCAGAATGCAGTTTTTGCTGATAGTGCTTTAAACAGAGGAACATGAAGGTCTGGGTACCAGTGTTCTGCGAAATAGAGCTAGCGGAATTCAGTATTAAACCGAACGGAGATTTTATGAAATAAAATTCCCCAATTACACCAGGGCGCGAAGCGCCTGCATTGTAATTGAGATTTTATGAATAAAATCGAAGTGAAGGTTTAATACTGAATTCCCCACCTCCCACCCATTAGTACAAACAAACTCATGTCATTGTTCTTTTAGGTTCGTTTCGTGGTCGTGGTCGCGGTTCAATGACGACTTAATGTAAACTTTGTTTATCCTGTGAAATAGAGATGTACTCATAGTATTTACGTGTTTTCTTTGTTCTATTACCATCATAATCTATTGTACTATAATTTCGGTCTGGGTACCAGTGGTCTGCGAGATAGAGTTAGCGGAATTCAGTATTAAACCTTCACTTCGATTTTATTCATAAAATCTCAATTACAATGCAGGCGCTTCGCGCCCTGGTGTAATTGGGGAAGTTTGTTCTTGAGGTTTGTTCTGCATTTTTACAAAAAAGCAAAGAAGATATTTCGACTTGTCGGCTTCATTATCCCAGGCAATAAAGTTAAAAACTGCGGAACTTCGATTGAATAAATGAGACTAAAGATGGAGCGCGCGAATGAAAATGCGATATGAAGATGAAATAACATGCCGATGTTATAAAAAGAGAACCACGAGAAATTTTCTTTCTTTCGAAGAAGAGTTATTGAGAACGCTACACTTTACGTAATACGATTTGTCATTGTGCTCACAAGTGTACTAATTTACGAATGTCGTATATCTTTTTTAAGGTAAAGCTATGTTTTGTTTTTTCTCTTTTGTCTTTAACTTTATATGGTTACTAACTATTATATCAATCCTCTCTAGTTTATCTATGGGCTATATAGGATTTGGAACGTCGCAACTTAACTAATTTTATAACATTTTATATTGTTTATACAACCCAAATAATTACTGGATGTTTCAGCAATGTTTCTTCTCCTGTTTGTGTTTATATTCTCAGAAGTCATCATCACATCATCATATAAACACTCCTTTTCTGGTGTTCAATATTAGCTAATACTTAGCCTCCTAAAAAGCATCATTGTGCTCTGCTCAAGAAAACAAAATGAGTTTATTGCAATGTGTAGTCAACATTCTGTAAAACATATCATCCTAAAGCACCTAAAAAGAAAAGTGGTATTTTTTCTTGGAAAGCTTTGGCATATAAAATGTTATTTTTATTATTTCCACACATCTCATTGCTATTACTTCTGTATTCTCCCTTCCCTCATTAAAGTGTTTTCTTACACCATGAACTTAATTAATAAAACAAATTTTTTATACTTTACCGTATCCATTTTCCTTAAGATAGTTCATGCCCCATATTGCGACGTAACTATGGGCACAAAGAAAAGGATAATTTTTTATATTAGTTCAATGAAGCTAATAAAAAATAGGTTAAACATGCAAATCTAACTTGGAAAATTTGGTTTTGTTATCGTAATGTCTCCAGGGAACAAAATGATCTTAAGGATACGGTATATATAAGTTACATACATCAAAAAATAAAAAAAAAGTATTTTCCGCATTTATATAATCAATCAAAAAAGTCTAAATTTTTCAGTGGTAAAGTTGGTTTTACGATTTTTTACAGGAAAGTGGTTTGCTTCCAAATAAAATTTCTTCTCATTCTTGTTTAATCATGGTGATTTTCTTTGATTGATCTTTTTTACATTTTATATAAACACGAGTTACCTAAATCTAATTACTCATTTTGAGTTTTTTTAGAGAGACACTTTGTGTTAGAATGAGCGTTATATATAATTCAAATACTTTTAATAATAGTATAACCTGTCAGGTGTTTGATCTTCATTTTGATCATGTTGAAGATGTGATCTTTTGCAAAACTTTTAAAGTTCTTTTCCTCCGTGTTTGTTTTTTAGCAAAATTCGTACTACATTTTGGGTCTGAAAAAGCTCTGTGGGAGGGATCTCCCTTGTGATTCTATCAAGAGTGGAATGAGCACTAGAAACTGAGTAGTTTTGTACAGGATGGTTAACAGGGCTTGAAAAGCTGGAAACATCTTATTTTTGAGAAATGGGCTGGAATAGATTTTTTTCATGCACAATGTTTTTTTATATTATTATATTATTATCAATTTATGAAAGTGTTCTTGTATACGTTTTTGAGGATCTTTTTATAACTTTCAAAATTGTTTTGTTGTATTTTTCAGAGTGAGAATGTGTGATCAAATAACTTTATTAAAGAGTATTAAATTGACATTTAAGCTGTATCGTATCCTTAAAATTTTATTATGAATATAAAAGGAATTCTAATTCTAGTGAAAATGCATAATTAAATTGACATCTTGAAAGATTAAAAGAAATTGTAAAATGACTGAAGAAAACAGGACTTGCTATCAAAGAAGTATATTAACTAAAAATGTATGTTCGGACTTTGTGCATTTATGGTTATAAATCCAAAAGAAACATGAAAGCCTAGAACCACCTTTTCATTTTAAAAGTATTAAGATCAGATTTAAACAGTTTTTCAGAAATTAATTTACCTGAAGATGTAACATCAGTTACGAAAAGCTTTGTAAAGAATTTTAGAAAAATATCACAACATTGTGTTTTTATTGATATAATTTTGAAAAATTTTATTCTACTTCTGTTTTCATGTATTTTTCAAATTTTTGGTTTAGAAATGATATTTATATTGGAAAAAGGAGGATTACAACATGTCACGTAAACAGTATCTTAAAAAATGGAGGGGCACTCAACGTAGTGGATGGCGTAGTGTCATGGCGTAGAACAGCGAGTAGGTGCCCAACTGAAGTACGCCCCAGATCGAGCACATGGTGGAAGTGGATGAACATTTTGTATGACTTGTAAATAATATTAACTATTAACATATTAACTTGAGCATTCTTTGTGACATTTTTATGCTGTATTATAGAGATAAATAAATATGATACGTCAAATGTTTAGTATTAAAAAATGGAGGGGCACTCAACGTAGTGGATGGCGTAGTGTCATGGCGTAGAACAGCGAGTAGGTGCCCAACTGAAGTACGCCCCAGATCGAGCACATGGTGGAAGTGGATGAACATTTTGTATGACTTGTAAATAATATTAACTATTAACATATTAACTTGAGCATTCTTTGTGACATTTTTATGCTGTATTATAGAGATAAATAAATATGATACGTCAAATGTTTAGTATTCTTTGAGGGAACTGGAAATTGATTCAAGTGATTGTTTACTATCAATCTGAACTGGATGGGTTTTTTTGGTGCGCAAATTCACGTGATAAGTGTCCTTTCCACGTTTTTATAAACATGAAAGTTGTAAATATTATCACATTACTAATTTTTATTTGTAGAGTTGTTTGAAAGGTTGTATTATTTATATTTATATTTTCTAAAAAGAAATTTTAAGTTATTCATTAAACTTTTTTGTTCTTAAAATCTTTTGCATTGTCTACTCGATGTTGAAATTACATGAATACGAGGTTGAAATAAGGCTGTTATTTCGTTGAAATTCAACTGCGTTTATGACGTTAACCAAATTTAGAAGTCCTTTCAACATACTACCGACGTTGATTCAGTGTCGAAACAACATGGAAAGGAGGTTGTTTTGAAGTTGTTTCATCGACGTTGAAATTCAGTCGTGCAACGACGTCGTCGATTGTTTCATTTTTAACCAAATTTAGACGTCGGTTCAACGTAGCTATCAACGTCGGTTCAACGTCGAAATTACGTTGTTTCATCGACGTTGAAATTCAGTAGTGTTACCGACGTCGTCGATTGTTTCATTTACAACTAAATTTCGACGTTGTTTCAACATTGCCGACGACATATTTTCAACGTTGAAACAACGTTTATGTGCCGGCTGGGTCAGAGAGTGTATTATAAAAACAGCAAGTGCAAACTCGATGTAGTATATGCAATAAAAAGTTCAGAAAACCAATTACATATAATATTTTTACACAGGATTGAGACACATTAACTTGAAAAAGAATCTGGCTGGTAAAAATTAATATATACTGTCAATTTTCCTTACTAAGAACAAAGAGCATAAATCAAAACACACAAAGCAACATAACAGTTTGTAAATTAAATCAATCTAGAACACAAACATATATTTTCAGCTATGTAGTGATTTGGTAATGGATGTGTATTTTCACTATCAAAATCTGAGATTTATGAATGTTGTTTTTATTACATAATAAATAATGGGTTGTGAACATATTTTTTTTAATCAGAGATGTTTATTCTGAATACCTGAATTTGATTTTATAGAATCTCACTTAAAGCCCATCTCATTTTTGAAAAACTCTTCTTTCCTAACATGATATGCTACAAATAATAAATTTGTTAGTAAAGATTTTGATTGCTTTTGATAGTTATGTATTTGCTTACGTCTAACCCAGTATTTGTAATGCTATTTTTCTTTTCTTCTTTTGGACACCCGTATACGAATTTGACTGTATAATGTAAGATAGTTTTATTCGAGTTACAAAAGACAAGTGTTCCGTTAAAATATATTGTTTCCAGTGATTTTATGGTATAAAACCATACTTTTATTATGATGAAATTGCCTTACACCATTGGGGAAAAATTGGTCACATTTAGGTTTTATAAATTTTTAGCTCTGCCCATAGTAACTTCTCACTCATTTAGAAGGGAAACCTAAAACCATTTGAGCATGAATATGTTCCTTTTATTGTAAGTTCAAAATAAGTTCTTTTGTTGTATTATTCCACCCTGATTGGTAAGGATAACATTTTTATCTGAGTATCAGGTTGATGTTTGTTATACCATTGTAATTATTTAATGATACATTTTTTTGTGGTTATCAATGTACACACAATAATTGATAAAATTTTTGCAACTTTGGGGAAATATATAGTCGCATTTTTGCGAATCTTGTTTATATTCGTTCACACAGTGCTTTAGTCTCTGTTATTCATAATATAGGTTAATCATTATGGTTTGTATTGGAAAACAAATCACTTTTATCGAGGCACAAGTGAACATTCTTAAAAATGCACATCTTGCTCTGTCTGGCTTATTGAATATGTTTACGTAAAGTCTGTGATTTTGATCAGAATGAAGCATGGCTAATCGAGCAAAATGTACACAAAGTAGTGCAATTTGACCTTGCATGAACATATATTAGAAAGTTTCAGAGATCAGAAATCATGTGATATTTTTCTGTTTTTGATTGTCAAAAGTGGAAAGTTGTTTTTCTTTCTTTTTTTCTCACTAATCTAGAGGGGTCAAATTTCAACTGGCGCCTCGGTCCCAACCTTGGTGGAGCCTGCTACTACAATATATTTACCATTTTCACAACTTTCACAATGGTACTCAAATCTGTCAATACCCCCCTGATATTCTTAATGAAAAGATTCTTTTTCTCTTATGAGAGTCCAAAAAGGTATTTAAAAGAACAACAATATTTAGACATGTAGGCGCATTCAAAGGCAGTCGCAAAAAGTGGAGGAATCCAACATTACAATATTTCTTTTAAGTCTTGAGTATGGATTAGGTTTTTTGCACGCTTCCTTTTTCTACATGATTAAATTCTCCTCCACAACTTTCGACTAAGCTCTAGCTATGCCTCTGGGAGAGATAGAAGTTACCCATTTAAATTTATTGTTTTGCTAAAAGATAACCTGTGAAAAACAGCTACTATATTGCATAATCATATATCTTAAAAAGTTTACAGTTATATATGTACAAGTAACACGGGTAAAAAAGTTTTACCACATCCAACTTCGAAAAGGATATATTCAAATCCCGTATCGAAAAAAGGTGACGAAAAACATAATTAAGGTGTGCAAACCCCGTAACAAAAAATTAAATCAAGGAATAGCGATTTAAAAATAAACACATGTTATAGAGTTCGAAAAACTAAGCAAAAAAGTGTATGGGATCATTTCGCTACGACCAACCATTGCAGTCGATCAATAATTTTGATGACCTCATAGCCGCAGTACCAAATAAAATTTAGTCCCAAATGTTGCGTCACCCCATCACCCGTGTCACTGACCTTAAAAAACGTCAGTTTTCCCCATTGGTTCTCAAAATATTTCCCCAAAATGTCGCATTCGATTGGGGATGCAATGCAATAGTTCCCCCGTGATATGATTAAAAAAACTGACGTCACGCCGCGTGCTGTTATACTAATCGTCAATTAGCAATGGTCTAACGAAAAAATGACCATGATTAAAAAGATTTTGATTGTAAATTTTAAAAAAACACAACACTCTCTAAGTTAAATGTGTTGCACACGATTGCGGATTAGCATAATAAGAATAGTATCCCGCGGAAAAGTTTTTTTTACGGGTTTTAACTGCAAAAAGAATGTTTCAAATCCTGCGTTCTCGTGTGCGAACCCAGTGAAGAAAAATTAAATCACCGAATTGGAAACGAAAAGTGGACCTATGTTGTAAAGCCCAAAAAACTGAACAAAAAAGTGTTTGGGATTGTTTCATTACGACCAACCGTTGCAGAGATATCGTCGATCAAAGGTTTGGATGACTTCATAGCCGCAGTACCAAATATAAAAAATTTAGGCCCATATGTCGGGTCACACCATCACCCGTAATGCAGACTCTAAAATACGTCACTTATCCCTATTGGTTCTCGAGATATTTCTCCCAAAACGTCGCGTTCAATTTGGGATGCAATGCAATGGTTTCCCCGTGATATGATAAAAATAATTGACGTCACGCCGCGTGCTATTATACTAATCGTCAATTATCAATGATCTAACGAAAAAATGACCACGATTAAGAATATATAGTAACTCGCGAAAAAGTTTTTTACGGCTTTAATTTCGAAAAAAATATGCAAAAATCACGTGTTCCCGTGTGCAAAGCCCGTGACGAAAATTTCAATTATGAAATCGCGAAAGGAAGGTGTACTGATGTTGTAGAGCTTGAAAAACTGAGCAAAAAAATGTATGGGAACGTTTCGCTTTAACCAACCGTTGCAGAAATATTGCCAATCAAAGATTTTAATGACGTCATAGCCGCAGTACCAAATAAAATTTAGGCCCAAATGTTGTGTCACCGCATCGCCCGTATCGCAGACCCTACAAAACGTCAGTTACCCCATTGGTTCTTGAGATATTTCCCCAAAAACGTCGCGTTCTGTTGGGGATGCAATGCAGCGGCGTCGCTCGCCATCTATGTTCAGCATGTGTCCAGTTCACGAAAAATAAAATGAAGAATTGGCAATGATAAGTTAGCCCATGTTGTAGAGTGTTGAATATAACTGGTAATAATTTTTACCAGTTTTAGTCAATGTGAGTTGAACCGAGAGAGAGGATTAGTCAATTAAATATTTACCAACTATTTACCTAATCATAATGAAAATATTTACCCTGGAGACGCGAATTATAAGCAAACATCGGAACACTTAAGATGCCCTACTATTGACCGAAAACTACTTTTTTGATAAACAGAAAATGCAAAGTAACTCCTACGTAAAAAAAATCATACTAAAACTAATGCAAACCTATACAACTAAGAATCCAACATCCCACTGTTATAATAATGCGTATAAATACATATGTGTATCACTGGAACTGAACCAAATAAAGGTTTCGAAAACTTATTTTTTACCCTGGAGACGTGAAACAAACATTGCAACAGTTAAAATGCCCTACTTCAGACCAAAATCATGTTTTTACATGCAGAAGATTTAATGCAGAAGCAAATGGCAATACAACATAGAAGTATATATCGTATACACAGAATAGAAGTAACTTTAGTGTAAAAAAAGCAATACATAATACAGAACACAAAAGCAAACATTGAATAACATTACAAAATGTGAATTTAAAACAAATCGATACCTCCAACTGTGTTTCTTTCGTGCCGAAGTTACATTGGACAGAATTTTTGAAATTGATAATCTGTTCTTCACCAACCATCAACATCATGATTTAAACCATGAGTTTCATTTCTTTATAGTTATTGTATTTGTTATTTTGCTTATCTAAAAGAAAAAAAGATTTCGAATGCATAATAATTCAAATACCTAATCATATTATGGCAAACAAACAAACAAACAATTAAAAAAGGAACTTCGAGAACATATATTAAACTTAAAAATAATAATTGAAGACACAAACTTAATAAGAGAATTTGTATAGCTTAAGATTTTTTAACATATGAAGACATACAAATAACATACAAATAACCTTAACATACTATGACGATATCTAAAGAAAACAAAACAAACTAAAAGAATCTTCAAGAACACATTTACGTCATAAATAATAATTTAAAACAGAAACGTAATGACAGAATGTCTATATGTAAAGAGTTTATAGGAAATGAAAACACTCACACTTTTAATCTGAGTTCAAATCTCCTCCGGCTAATTCACAACAGTTAAACAACTCTTTATTCTTTATTTATCCAGCATACTAACTGTGTTCTAACTAAATAGATATATACTATTTTTACTTTAGTTTATCTTCAAAGAAAATAGGATAACTTTCATTAACACTTCACATCATCATGTTAGTAAACAGCATTCAATTTCAAACACTTATAAACTCTTTATTTTCCATACTTCATATCTTGAAACAAAATAATAATACTTTAAACTATTAATAACTTAAACTACTACTTTTCAGCACACTTTCCTACTGTAAACATGTACTTAAAACACTTTCTTCTGCTATTTGTTTTCCACTGAAGTTACGCTACCACATTTTAAAAACATAAAAAACATAAAACTGCTTTCATCGTTTGGAAAAACTGCTTTTATGCTTATGTGAGGTAACTTTCTCTATTTTGCAGAAGATTTTCTACTATAAACATGCACTAAATACCTCTGAAAACTTTCTTTACTTTCTAGTAAGTGTAGTAAACCTTTCACCTTTCACCTTCGTCTGCATCGTGCTAAAGTGTCTGTAGACCAACGGATTTATTAACGGATTCCGTTGCCATCGATTTTTGATTTTCGGCAACCAGTCAAAACAACGAAAAAAGAATTTCTTGCGTTTTGATTAGCTTACAAGAAAATGACGTTAGATCTCCGTGCTATTATACTAATCGTGAATGTAGCTAGAGTAGGGTGCTAATATATACACTTTTTATCGATTATATGCAATAACCGTCGCTTTCGACGCCCTCCGCAGCGACTCTCGCTTTTTTCCATTCCGGTCTGTAAGATACACGCTCAAATTTTACAGACCAGATAATCGGTCACGGTTGAATTGTTCAGAAACTCCCGAAAATCGATGGAATCCCCAAAATCGAAGGACTCTCTAAAATCGAAGGTGAGTCAGGGAATTCCCTTAAATGGCATGTCGGGGCAGGCCCTCATCAGAAACTCGCTAAAATCAAAGGTCCTCCTCAGAAACTC
Source organism: Turritopsis dohrnii (assembly GCA_027922465.2). NCBI lineage: Eukaryota > Metazoa > Cnidaria > Hydrozoa > Anthoathecata > Oceaniidae > Turritopsis > Turritopsis dohrnii. The sequence goes on from BQMF02000010.1 coordinate 221,655, forward strand.
CTTAAAATCGAAGGTTCCCCAGAAAGTTGCTAAAATAGAAGGTGAGTCAGGGAAGTCCCTAAAATCGATGGTCCTCAAAATGAGTCAGGGAAATCCCCTGACTCAGTTCTGTCCACTAAAAAATTACCAAGTTGAAAAAGTGTATATAATAAAGGATGTTGAGTTATTTCAGAAACGTTATTACTTCTTTATATAATCAGACTAGGGAATGGGCAATACGTAGAGCAGCTAGAGCGGGTTATGTCAACCTTGTTAAGTTATGTAAGGTATAGGGCGCGACTGAATTTAACTGTCCAATGATATTGGCAGCTTACTATGGTCACATTGAAGTTGTCAAATTATGCAAGGAGTGGGGTGCGACAAAGTTTGACTGTGCAATGAGAGCAGCAGTTTGCAATGGTCACCTCGAGATCGTTAAACTCTGCAAGGAATGGGGGGCGAGAGAGTTTGAGTGGGCAATGAATATAGCAGCTGGTTATGGTCACATTGAGATTGTCAAGCTGTAAAAGGAGTGGGGTGCAAACTATTTCAACTCAGCGATGCTAGCAGCAGGTAGAAAGGGTCACACTAAAATTGTCAAGCTGTGTAAGGTGTGGGGTGCGACGGCTTTTGAGATGTTAATGGAAGTAGCAGCAGAGGAGGGGCACATTGAGATTGTCAAGCTGTGCAAGGAGTGGGGTGCGACGGCTTTTGACATGGTAATGGAAGTAGCAGCAATGAATGGGCACTTTGCTATTGTAGCACTCTGTCGAAGTTATAATGATATTCATGAAGAACTCTTTCGTTATCATCATAAACGACAGTTCTCGAAAGATCTCTACTACGAGTTGATAGAAGTTGCTATGCATCCGGATAGGGTGTGGGATTGGTACTATGATGAGGATGAAAAGAAATTTTTAGGTGCCTATCTTCAATAAGTATACAAACTACTTATTGAACGACATTGTAACTTATTGATAAATGTTAATATATTTTTAAAATTGTAACTGCAAGGAAACTCACATCGCATGTAAACATGAGCGTGTTTCGATTCCTTCAAGTGTTGGAAGACGCCACTCCAGTCGTTTTTAGAGATGACTTTAGTTTCCTTGCAGATAAACTTAGCGTCGCTCAACTGCTTAGGATACCAAGTAAATAGCATCTTTGCCTGTCGTCTGATGTTCTTTGGAATAGCTGTGCAGACTTGGGTGAGAAGCCATAGACTATGTTTTTGATGAGGTCCTGTGTTAGTTAAATCTAGAAGTGAGCTTCTCTTTTTATCGAGTATCTCATCAGCTATAGAATCATCGATGATGAATAAGGTTTCCTGCCCCGCAAATTGCTTAGTGAACCTCTCAATCCAACATAGTAAGTCCTGTTGTGGAGTAGGTTCGATCAGAAAAACATCATCATTTTCCCAGAGAATCGTACAGTCTTTATAGGTTGTATTCCATCTGAGGGAAGGACAGAAAATGATGATATAGTCAAAGTGGTGCTTGAACTGGTTCTGTAGTAAGCGTAGAACTAGTTCCGTCTTACCACAGCCTGTCCGTCCTGAAAAAATTGTGGTACAAGGATCTTTAACAAGGTCCATTTTTTTTTAGTAGCCGACACTGTGGAAGCGTGCATTCGCAAAGTTAACCTGTCCATTTTGTAGCACAAAGAGGAAACATTGAATGGCCCCCACACCATCAGCTTTTTTGGTGATATGCAATGTGACACCATCTGAAGTGTTTTTGAGGCGCCTCCCTGCACCATGTAGAGTGTCATGTAGGTAAACAAAAGCTATTTTGCTATTTGCTATTTTGAAAAGCCAAACCCGTTAGTCGTAAACGTATCAAAACAAATTAATACCTTCTAGTGATTTTCTTTTTACGAAGCTAAGATTGGATATCAATATAGATATAGAATATTGTTCTTCACCAACCCAGAACGTCATGATTTAAAATTCATTTCTTTAAATTTCATTGTTTTTATTGGTCTTCCTTAAAGGAGAAGTAATGATGCAGAAACCTTATTTATATTATAACAAAAACAAAACAAACAAAAGAAGTTCAAGAGCGTATTTACCCTAAAAACATTAATAAATCTTCGTGCAATACTTTCGTTACTAATTTTGTTGTTTCTTACTCTCTTATGTTTCATTACCTGCTTTTCAAAATAGCAAATGAAAACTTGCTGGCAAACGAACGTTAAACGCTAACGATTCTTGTTCTCGCGAACAATCAAAACAATTGGAACGATCAAATGTACTACAACAGTCTCTGCTATACTAATCGTGAATGTGTCGTGCGTGCTCCAACTGCCGCTATTTGACTATGATTAAGAAGATTTTGACCGTTAAAAACGACCCGAAACATTCACTCTCTAAACTAAAAACTGGATGCACAGCGCGTATTAGAATATAGATTAAGAAATAGGCCAACAAGTGCGGTAGAAGGGTTGATTGATCTCAACTTGAAACTCACAAAAAAGAACTCTATTGGAAATAAACGTTTTTTAATCACTTTCTAAAGTTAATTCCCGTGAAACTCATTAAATATAAGTTTCCGTCTCCAGTTAAAAAATGTATTTTCGCGTTTCCTATTCTAAAATCCTTTGCGTACATACACTTAAAGCTTTTATTTACTCATAGATTTAATTCGTTTAACCGCTCAATACGTTTTTCAATTTAAGAATAAAATTTCTGTTTTTGAGATCAGGTCTTGTTTATAGTTTTAAATGCTCTTGCTGCAACGCAAGATATTACGGCAAGACTAAAGGCCACTTTAAAGTTAGGGCTTGTGAACACCTAAGGATTTCTCATCTCGCCAAAAAGAGTGTCAAGGCTAGCTTGTACAATACTACAACCATTAAAGATCATTTTTTTTGTTCCAAAAGTAATGATTTTGATTAATCGTGACAAACCTTCTCTTAATCTCTCCAATCAATCCTTTAGAATTATTCTGGTATTTGACAATTGTATCTCCGAAAGCTAGTTACAATAAAAATATATGGATTTGAGAAAGGTTTTGTCGTTTTCTTGTCTGTTCAACTGAATCTTTCTGACTGGTGTCTGTCATTATTAACTGCAAGCACCAGATATTATTGGAATCAATGAGGAATTGTAAACAAAATTCGTGTACATTTTCCGTTTCCGGAAGTGAATTAGGGACTTACCGATTGCACAGGTGTATTTAGGAACAATTTCATAGTAACTCGCCCCACGTTTAAATTTAAAAGTTATTGAATCAGAAATATCGACAAACAATAAATCACATATCATTGGATTGTTCTCCAACAATAAGATGAATGATTTACATGCATCATTATCAAGGCAACGATGTGTACAATCCATCGGTCGTCTGACTGCATGCCTTTCATACTCGGATGTCTCAAGAACTTTGTCTTCATGAATCATTTCAAATGTTGCTTGTCTGCTTCTGTATCCGCGGATGATTACGATGTTGATAAAAAGCAATAGAGACAATGCCATGGCGTAGACAGAAAATTTCATCTTGGAAGTTATCTTCCTTTGATTTGATGGCGCTACCAATTTACCAAGAACAGTCTTTTTATAAGTAAACGTTCATCAATTTCATTGCTTAACTAATGGAGTACTTTTTTCAGCTGCCCTTTAAATAAGTAACATTTCAAAAAGTCTTAAATATTAAATGTTATGCAATCCAGAACAAATTATCTGATGATATCCTGATGGATGTTGATTCCCTGCTTAAGAATGTATATTCAGTGTAAGTACTCTTTCACGAATTTTTGATGGCACATTCAATTTTATGGTTTGTGGGTGAATGAGTTAGAAGAAAGAAAACTCGTACATCTGTACTTACTTTTCTCTTGTGTATTGTGATGATAACATATGTTAATTGGAAAACGACTGTCTTCATTGATATACAATTCGTCTGTCATTATCAGTATAACTTATCGGCGATAATTAGTAACTGTGTTTATGTTTGAGTTGCTTACAAGGTTAAAGAGCTATATTTAAGTTATTAAATAATTATTAAATAGTTCTGTTATTATTGCAAAACACTAACCTAGCGCGTCATTCTTCAACTGAATAGTTTATTTTTAGTGAATTGGGATGCACGTCAGTGGACCACTGTCTAGCCCTAAAATTAATTTTTGATAGCACGTTTCTTTTTTTTGATTGATTGTGGTCTGACAGACTGGATGAACGAAATAACTTCGTTTCGTTACTTATATATATGTTGTGGTTAGATTACTAAAGTATATTGAATTACCTAGTTTCTGAAGGCTAGACAGGGAAAATTTAGACTGAATTTGACGATGACTCATTCCGTCATCATACATTAGGAAAAAGCTGGGTCGTCAATCCACCAATTTGCAATTTGTTGTTGGTACAAATGTAATTTACATTTCAAGGAGCACAGTAAAAACACGTTTTTTAGTGGTCCTTAAAAAATAGAACCAAATATTGAAATAAAATGGATATTCTTTCAGAAGAAATAAATTAAAAACAATCAAAAGTTCTTTACATATCACAGAAACAGTTAAAAACATTAGAACTTAATAAATTAAATAAACTACTAATTAAATAACTCATCCGAACTGATTATTATACATAAAATCCTAGATACAAAATGGAATTAAAACGTGTTACAAGTACCACATTCGTAAGGAAAATATGTTGGGTTTGATGATACTTTACTATCGGAAGTGTAGAATGTAAAAAAGGCAAAGCAATGCAGGTCTAAGCATGTGAAGATGTTTTAAAAATATTTCTATCAACAACAACAGCCATAAAATTTTAGGGGCTCGTTGGTGTCATGGTGCAATTGCGTTGCATCTTTTGAGTTTTTCTATCTTTTTTAGATGCAAAAAAAACTGCAAAGCCCCTGTTGATAAACTGGAAAGTAAAGATGAGTACTGATAATGACGTTAAAGAAATGTCACCGTCTAGGGGATTTTGATAACAAACTTTAAACGTTATATAGTTACATAACGATATTCTTTTTTGTTATAACGTTACATGAACAGTCGGTATGTGCTCGAAAATGTAGATGCAATGCAATGCAAATAAAAGATCTTCCTTTTTCCCGTGGGTATGCAGCATGAACCCAAATTTAAATATTTAAGAAATTTCCCATAAAGAGTATGTTTGCGACCCTCCAAGATCTTAACAAAAATACTAATGTTATTGCAGTCTAAAAAAAGTTTCACAAAAGAAATTTTAGTTGAAAACTTTTCCTGAGTGAAAATACATCTTCTTGAAATACAACGTTTTCCTCAAGGGATTGCGATAGCAATCCTGTCGAACAACTTAAAATAGAATTATAGTGGACGGTTTCTATTTGTAGTAGCTTATGAAGTTACTGTCATATCTTTTATCTGAAACTGAATGAGAACCAGATAATCAGTACATGTTAATATGCAAAGAAACTGATGTTAGTTGAAATCCTTAAAATGAAGCGATACGTGATTGATCGTATTTATATTAGATTTTGTTAAATAATTTTTACCAGCTGCAATAAACTCATTAGATTATTTATTCTTTGAAACATAAATGGCATAATTTTTAAAGTGCGATTCCTTTTCTGTTGCCTGTCATGTGTTTTCTAATAAACAGGAGACAAATCTATTTGGCAAACAATAATATCGTTATTCATATAACGTTTTATGTATTGTTATCAAAATCCCCTGGACGGTCACAAATTAAAAAATTATTGAGAAAAGATCATAAATTTGCTAACAATATATAAATGGATGACTTTCAAATCTTTAAATATGTACTTTTAATGTACTTTTCTCTAAATTATACTTACATCTATCTACTAATACGAGCTGTGCATCCAGTTTTTAGTTTAAAGAGTAAATGTTTCGGGTCGCTTTTAACGGTTTTCTTAATCGTGGTCATATAGCGGCAGTTAGACCAAGCCAGACACATTCACGATTAGTATTAGTAGAAACCCTTGCAGTGCATTTGATCGTTTCAAACATTTTGATTGTTCCCAAGATCAAGAATCGATAGGGTTAACGTTCGTTTGCCAGCAAGTTTTCATTTGCTATTTTGAAAAGCAGGTAATGAAACATACGAGAGTAAGAAACAACAAAATTAGTAACGAAAGTATTGCACGAAGATTTGTTAATGTTTTTAGGATAAATACGCTCTTGAACTTTTTTTGTTTGTTTTGTTTTTCTTATAATACAAATAGGGTTCCTGCATCATTACTTCTCCTTTAGGAAGACAAATAAAAACAATGACATTTGAAGAAATGAATTTTAAATCATGACGTTCTAGGTTGGTGAAGAACAATATTTTATATTGATATCCAATCTTAGCTTCGTAAAACGAAAATCACTAGGAGGTATTAATTTGTTTGCAATTCATGCTTACGACCTACGGGTTTGGCCTTTCCAAATAGCAAATAGCAAAATAGCTTCTGTTTACCTTATTATGGGTTCCATGAGCAGTTACAGCCATTTTAATCTTTCTGTTGTTTTCATGTGCGCACAATTTATTTCTATATCGTATCGTGAATAGATTTAATAACTCATATCAAATTTTCTATGTGTTTCAGATCTTCCAAATAAAAAGATGTCTGTGATATGCAATATATCTGGAATACCTACAGAGTTTTTAATTAAAAGGGTGAGGAGTACTTTTTTCCATTTTGACGTTATATTTTTTAATCACGGGGAACCATTGCATTGCATCTCGAATTGTACAAGGCGCTTTTCGGAAGATATCTCATTTTTGATAGTCCGCGCAACATTGGTGAACAGGGCTGTGATGTTTGATCATCGACAACTCGGTAACGGTTACTGTATTTTTCAGATCAGTTGGATGTACTTTCTCAACATCGTTCCGTGATTAAAGTTTTGTAGCCATTTTTTAAGACGTCTTTTTTAAAGTCAAAAAATGTAAAACATTTTATACAAGATGCAATTTATTTTACATTTAATTTTGATTGGTTTCAAAATTCCAAGTAAAACGATTTTTTTTGTTCTGCGCTCAAGTGTTGATTGCAAACTTGGAAAAATGTTTTATTTAGGTTGTGTCTGCTTAAGTGGATCTTTAAAGTCAGGGGAACCATTGCATTGCCTCCTAAATTAGACTCGAAGTTATTGGGAAAACATCTTTAAAACATCTGAGAAAATAACTGGTATTTTTTTGATTGACGATATGGCGACTACAACACTAATGCACTTTCTGTTTGTCATTTTGTAAATTAATTTTTTGTCACCATTTTTGAAACATCATCTTCAGAATAAAAATCCGTAAATATTTCTTTACGGGGGTACCTAGTTTGTATTGTAATAGGTTGTAAGCGACACATACAATCAGTCGCTTGTAAGTTTGTTTATCTCTGTATCTCTCACACTGTTAAAGAGTTCAAATATGTTTAATAGTTTATTCTAATACAAAATGTTTTTTTAGTGTTTCTTTCGGAAACTGGATTATTTACTTATTTAGAATGGTTTGGGACACACATCTGTAGATTGTGTGTATGCCCTTAGAAATGAAATTTTCATGACTTGCTTTTTTATAGAATGTTGGTTTATGCTGTGTGCTGACAGATTGAATGAAAGAAGACAGTCACATCAATATTATCGTTCTATGACTTCTGCACATGGCCGTTATTAACTATATTCAATAACTTCATTTTTGAAGGCTAGACAAAGAAAATTTAGGCGGAACTTTATAGTGACTCATCGCATCATTATACCTTAAGTGCAATTGAATGTTTTACTCCCAACTTGCCACTAGTAAGTGGCAGTGATGGAGAAGTAAAGTTGAAAGTGATTACCGCTAAACTTTCGCTACAGCTAATTTTTGTGGTGTTCCTGATATTCCTTTCTGGCAAAAAAATCCGGATTTTTTTTAAATTTCCCAGCATAATAAATACTAATTAATGACAACTCGTGACTTAATCTAATCCTCGATGATATAATCCACTAGTCAACAATACCTCATCGACAAAAAATAGTGGAAAGAGCATTACTTTTTGCCAACTAACAAATTTTGACAATTGTTTTTGTTTTTTTTTGTATATATATGCACCAAATGTTTCTTACCAATGTTTCAAAACTTTCAGTAAACAGAACATGCATAAACAACATTGTGAGACGATGAAACCGAAGATAAGCAAAGTGACAATAAAATGTGGTTGAGGTAAAATTGAACTAAGGGAAAGGAGAAATGGAACCAATACTTCAGGACCAAAACAAATCAATGTGCAAAAAACAGGTAAAATAGTTATTGAAATTAATTCACCTTTTAATAAACGTTAGAAAAAACATTACCGATAAGATTTATCAGATTTTTGCTATCCTGTACAGCAATAGTGACCACAACAATGACGACGGCGATAAGAAAGTGAATAAATAATCACTGATTTAATATATGACATTGCAAATAAAGTTTTCTCTGCATATTTCCTTTGTTTCTATGTGTGATAATTGATATTTCTGTGAGCCCTTAATAACTTTTTTTTGCTTTTTGTTTGCTATTGTTCTTCTTTTTATTTTTCAGATTAAAAACAACACGGAATATTTATTAGAAGAACTTGTTGATATGACTATACATATAGTTGACTGTCCAGTCATGCCATATCAAAATATGTTATGAGCATGTGAAATGTTTAAAGGAATTTATTTGAGATACGATATGTTGCTTACACTTGTAATTTTAATATGCATGTTTTGAGATCTGGTGTCAAGATGTTTTGTTGTCCCCGCAGCGAGTGTAAGAGAGCAAGTAGCATAGTAGTTTCTCGAGATAGGCAAATGTCAGTTTCCGATTTTGTTCTGCGTCATCATTATCATCATCCTCCTCCAACTTTTCGTGTTACTGTTACGCGCTGGTATATTTCCCCTTTTAAAATATGGTACTGTAAGTGGGAGACGGAATGTTTTTTCGTATGTTTCTCCTAATATTCTAGTATATTATACTGTGTTATTTAGAAAGTTTGTCTGCTAAAACTGCTTAGACATTTTCCATACTACTTTTGTGATGATTTCGTAAAGGCAAAAACAAGGATTTTGAACCACAGCTTCAAAACTGAAAATTTGTCAACCATGCATTTTATTTTTGTATATATATGATGCTTTAGCTCTTTTAAATCTTTGCTACTTCTTAATTTCAATCAAAGCTCAAACTGCTTGAAATGATTTTTACTAATGGATTTTTTGCTTTAATTTTTTTTTCGAAAAAGTTTTTTTTTTCTTTTGATTCTTACAAAATTTCTTTAACAAAATCTTATTTTGATTATAAGATGCGTATCCATGGTTGCAGTTCACACAGTTCTTTTGTTTGTAGCAATACTTTCTGATTTACTTGTTAAGCCTTATTTACACGTTTTAAAAAGTATATTAGCACTTAGTGTGAGTTAGGCCTAAGAGATAACAAGAAGTAACGAAGTTTTATGCAAATTTTCAGCTGCGTAATTACATCTACTTGGTTTTCATATTCCCAGTTAGTGTACCCACCGCTACACTATGCCAAAAGGTTACACTACTCATAAAATAATTCGTTGGCTTGTAAAACTTCAGTATTTACACTTAAATATTTGATTTTCGACACACTATTTCTTTACTGCATACAGACACTTTGATCACAATTTCTATTTGAAATATTGTGCATCTTGCCATACATAAAAGACTGGCTTTGTGGAAATATTATAAGTATATCACTTATCTGGCCACAAATCAACTACAAAAACCCTTACAAAATGTTTGGGTGGAAAGTTTTTTTTTAATGGATAGCTTGCTGTGTGTAAAATTTGGAAAGCTTGAGCGCGGGGGCTTTTTTAGGTAAAGCTAGATGCTAGTTTTATTAAATAGGACTTGAGTGGTGATGAGCGATTCAGGCGATTTTAAGAAGCTTCTAATCTTAAATGTTTAAATGTTCAGAAGTAGATACACTTTATATATCTGTTGCATCGTATCGTAAAATTGTCATATCAAGTATTATGAAAAGAGAATGACTCGCGATTGTTTACTAAGTTACCTTTATTGTGGAGGTTGTATCACTTTTCTTGCTTTCTAAATGGGGGAAAGTCTTAGTTATTGAATGTGTTTCTGCATGTGCCGTTAGCACGGTTAAAAAGTTACACCTTCACTTGTACTAACTAATTTAATTCAAACCAAACTGCTCAAACTCTGTTAGAAAAAGTTACCTAGCGCAATAGAATTATTTATTCAAGGACAGCCTAGCGCTTCATTGGGAAACTGAATCATTTATTTAAAATGATTTGGGACACACACAAAAAGGTTCGTTTTCCAGCCTTAAAAATGATTTATTTACGGTATATTTTTTTGTTCAGAATGTTGGTTTTGATTGTGGGATGCCAGACTGAATGAAAGATAAAAGGTATGTCAGTGTATCTTTTATAAATGCATTTAGTTCACTTAAAAAAATTAATTCAAGTAATGTTGCCATTTGGAGCAGATGAACAGTCAGAATCACCAACTACTTTACTGTGTGAATCAAATAAATATTATTGAATGTTTTCGATATCCCAGATAAGTGGAAAACTGTAACTTGCACTAAGTAAAAATAGCACCGGTGCCCATATCATTGGCTGTGAGATTTTTTTGAGTTTGAAAAAAGGTCAATTTCTTCTAAAAAAGACAATTTACCATACGTAGAAAAGTAACTTGACTTACTGGGGTTCAACCCAGCAGGCACCCAACGTTTATTCAACGTTAGTCTAACGTTGGTTCTAGGTTTAACGTTACCAACGTAAAACCAACGTTACTCCAACGTTAACTACTTACGTTAATACAACGTTAGAAAGTTACATCAGGACAACGTTAAATTTTGTTAATTTACGTTATACTAACGTTAGTGTTACGTTAGTTTTTACGTTGTGGTAACGTTGGTGGTTGGTTAGAATGGAAGTGTTTTTTTAATTAGTATAACGTTAAGTACTTACGTTAGTATAACGTTAAATACTTACGTTAGTATAACGTTAGATACTTACCTTAGTAAAACGTTAGAAAGTTACATCAGGACAACGTTAAATTTCGTTAATTTTCGTTATACTAACGTTAGTGTTACGTTATTTTTTACGTTGTGGTAACGTTGGTAGTTGGTTAGAATGGAAGTCTTTTTTTAATTAGTATAACGTTAAATACTTACGCTAGATACTTACGTTAGTATAACGTTAGATACTTACGTTTGTATAACGTTAGATACTTATCTTAGTATAACGTTAGAAAGTTACATTAGGACAACGTTAAATTTCGTTAATTTTCGTTATACTAACGTTAGTGTTACGTTATTTTTTACGTTGTGGTAACGTTGGTGGTTGGTTAGAATGGAAGTCTTTTTTTAATTAGTATAACGTTAAATACTTACGTTAGTATAACGTTAAATACTTACGTTAGTATAACGTTAGATACCTACCTTAGTATAACGTTAGAAAGTTACATCAGGACAACGTTAAATTTCGTTAATTTTCGTTATACTAACGTTAGTGTTACGTTATTTTTTACGTTGTGGTAACGGTGGTGGTTGGTTAGAATGGAAGTCTTTTTTTAATTAGTATAACGTTAAATACTTACGTTAGTATAACGTTAAATACTTACGTTAGTATAAAGTTAAATACTTACGTTAGTCTAACGTTAAATTCTTACGTTAGCATAACGTTAAATTTCGTTAATTTACGTTATACTAACGTTAGTGTTAGGTTATGTTTTACGTTGTGGTAACGTTGGTGGTGGGTTAGAATGGATAGCATGAATTTCCGTTGATTTTCATTTATTGCAATTTGCCGTAACCACAAGCATTCGTTTAACACCTTCATTTTTATTTGTTTCTTTTTCTTCTATTAAGCATGCGTAAATATTGACATAAAAATATGCTTTTCTTGTCAATTAAAGGTAAATATCAACTTCTATGACTATTCGCTGTTTTCGTCATTTTTCTTACTTTGTTGGGATGGACACCGGGATTTGTTTATAATGACTTCAAAAGTCATTACAATGTTATAACATTTTGATGTTGTTAATACAACGTAGATTAACGAAATTTAACGTTGTCCAGATGTAACTTTCTAACGTTAGACTAACGTAAGTATTTAACGTTATACTAACGTAAGTATCTAACGTTATACTAATTAAAAAAAGACTTCCATTCTAACCAACCACTAACGTTACCACAACGTAAAAAATGACGTAACACTAATGTTAGTATAACGTTTGGTGCCTGCTGGGAATGAATATATTACAAGGAATTTGATCAACTGCTACTTAGGGGCCCTGCTGATGTGGCTTGCAACAATTAAAGAGTGCATCACCTGATCCAAAACATAGTCTAAATCCCAAGATGTCCATAATTGCCCTCGCTGCGAGCGTAAGCGAGCGAGGAGGCATAGTAGTTTCACGAGATAGGCGAATGTCAGTTTCCGATTTTGTTCTTCATCATGATCATCATGATCATCATCTTCATCCTCGAACTTTTCGTGTTGACGTTACACGGTGGTATAGAATTATTAGCTGACTTTGTTTTTTTTTTCCCGTTTCAAAGCATGGTACTGTAGGTGGAATGTTTTTTCTTATCTCTTTCCTAATTTATTATTATTTATACTATGTTATTTAGGAAGTTCGTATGATAAAATTGCTAAGACATCTTTCATATTACGTTTGTGTTGTTTTAGTGAAGTGAACGGCTAGGATTTTGAAGCGCAGCTTGAAATCTGAAATTTTGCCAACAACGTTTTATTTTTGTATATATGTTTTAGCTCTAAATCTTTCATTCGATAAATTTTATTCAATGCACTGATTTTTGGCAGATCTTGCCTTAAAAAGATTTTAATTGGATATCTGTGTATGCAAAAAAGCCTACAAATTGTCGTTCTTCGTGTTTTCCTTCTTTTTTCTGTCTCCCAAACCTGGTGTGATCATGATCAATAAAACCTTCTTATATTTTTTTCTTGTTTTTATGTAAACTTTGGCTATTTCTTGTTTCGAATCAAAGTTTGAAACGCAGTTTTCTAATGGATTTTTCGCTTTAATTTTTTTTTTAAAAAAGTTTTTTTTTTCTTTCTTTTGGTTCTTACTGAATTTCTTTAACAAATGTTTATCTTATTTTGATTATAAAATACGTATCCATGGTTTCAGTTCACACATTTCTTTTGTTTGTAGCCAATACTTTCTGATGTTACTTGTTAAGCCTTCATTACACTTTTTGAAAGATATAAATTAGCATCAGTGTGACATAGCACCAAGACATAACAAAAAGTAATAAAGTTTTTCTTTGTTTTTGTTTCCGTTGTATAGCTTGCAATGTATAGCTTGCTGTGTGTACAAATTGGGGTGCTTGAGCGCGGGGGCATTTTTAGCTAAAGCTACATGCTAGTGATACTTTCTTAATAGCACTGTAACAAATTGTAAGCATTTTTGGTACATTGAAAACCTGCTGTTTTACCAAATTTTGGATCATTTAGTGAAAAGGTTCTTGAACTACTTTAGAAAAATTTGGTCCTGGGTTACTTTCAATTCCATATACAACTACATCAATTTTAAAGCAGCTAAATGCAAATTTGAGCAGAATAAAGCAACATATAATAATACTACCAGAAAAAACATATAAGCAATGGAATTCAAAATAGAAAGATGATGTAAATAATAATTGAGCAGTGCTGAATTGTGCTGGATAATCTTATTGAGTAATTTTGAGTTTACATGAACAAAAATATGAGCAATGAAATGGAACAAAAACGTCATTCAAAAAAATACATATACCCTAGAAAGTAACTGTGTTATACATCCTACACACATTCATGTAGGCTTCAAAGAATATGGCAGCGCACATTGACTTGAACGGTAAAGGCTGTGATTTTTGATCAAGAAACTTCGCGGCTAAAAAAATGTCCACACGAAACCTTCGCATTCCAAACACCTCGCGTATAACGCGATTTGAATTGAACTGAAAATGAAGAAAAATAACAACATCTTTGGTATAAGTGCATAAAAATTACAAATTATTTTTATATATGATTAGTTAAATGATTAGTTAAATGATACAGTTAAATGATACAAATTATAACACAAATTCAATCATTTCTTTTTGGTTCATCCACCAATTCAGCAACGAGAAGTTTTTCAATCTCTTTATCGACCCCTTAAATAAAAACAAAGTTTATTTTGTATTAAAAATCATTTGAATAAAAGATTTGCAACTATGTTTGGTGGGAAACATCACTTTTCTATTAAAATTCAAAAATTTGAAAATTTTTAACTTCGGAAAATTTCTTTAGGATTCTGAATGAGCACTATGTCATCATCATTACGTCAACTGGGTCGTCTTCACGAAAGAGACTCGAGATTAAGAAGATTTTTAAATCTAGAAGTTATAAAATTAAGAAATAACTTAGTATGCAAGACTTAATAAGTTATTGTCGTTAACAATGTCTTGAATCATTTTTCGCATATTTTCATGATGCCAAGCCCATGTTTAACTTGGATCAACACCTTATGAAAATTAAATTATCTTTGTTCACTTTAATGACCAGAATATTAACAAGTGGTACTTACTTGGGGTCATTTTTTTTGTAATTGAGAATTTTTGCGATTACTTTTATAGCAGCATCTATGATGAAATATCAACTGTTAAAGCAATTTTTCTTAGCAGATCAGTCGTTATCAACATTACTAATGTACGGTTGATAAAGATGAAAATGATATCTCACCATTAGTTCTGTCGTCGGTCAATATATCTTTGAAGGACATTGCAATTTTTTGATCTCCACCACATATTTGCGGTACACGACATTTAGCTGAAAATTTGATCAGGTTCATTCAATAGCCATATCAACAGATACCTTCCTTATAAAAGTATATTACCTTTTGTTGCCATTGTCAATGATACCAGCATCAATGAAAACAAAACTATGAATGAAGTCTTCATGATTTCTTTGCAGAAAATGTCAACACAAGTAAATTTCAAATAAAACTTCAATCCTCCGTTAGTATGATGCTTATGTTTTTCCCATTTATCAGTAAAAGTTTAATAGCACTAATCATTTCCCTATTTTGATTTTGTCTGCTAATGACATGGACAAAAAGTATTATCATCAACCTATTGTTAAAGAAACTTTCGTATTTCTATAGTAACATAGAAATAATCTGTGGTAATCTTTCTGATGAATTATGATTCGGAAAAAATGTTTCGCTCTATGTAATGATTTTGTTGACATAATTTTCCATTCTGAAATAAACTCAGATGCCGTGACGATTAAAGTGAAAGAATGTAAAAATTTGGATGAATCTATTTGCTGTTTGCTTTCTTTTTTTTGGCAAGTTGTTCCAAATGTGTTTCAATGAACCACCGTAAATGACCAATTATTATATGTATATAAGTTTTTTTAACTTTTCAGTGGGGGCGCTTATGTGGACGGAGCGCTTAATTATGTTCAGGGCGCTTAATAAAATAATATTTAAAATCAATAATACAGTTTATCTTTTAATTGAATGTTGAAAAAAGAACTGCTTGTGTCCTGCTCAAGCGACTTCAGAAAAGGTCAATGAATACTGTCACTTGAGATGAAAAAGGTACATTTCCGCTTCATCAAAGTTTTACTTTAACATTCTAAGTTTTTTATTTATTTTATAATATGATTTGACATAAAATATTGTGGTATAAAAAATGATGATGGTGAACTCCACTATATAAGGTCTAGCAGGCATTGCGAAGTATGAAGATTACGTAACTGATCACGTGACTGGCCATGCGATAGATATTCAAATACAAGCAAAATGGCTGGCGAAAGTTATTTGATGTCAGTATTTCTTGAAACTACAGATTTATTGGTAAATGTAAAATCTTTCTTTGGTGTAAATAATTCTGTTCCAACCTTTAGAAGAGCTGGAGGTTCTATTTGAGAGGATAAGACATGCATTCGAGGTACTTACAAATGATACCGTATCTTTCTTATGCTGACAATAATCGTTCCACCACTGCAATTAGATTATTTGAAGAAACTTCTTGTCAGTATCGGTTCCATCAAGAGTAAGAAGCGATCATGGTTTAGAAAATGCCAGGGTTACCTGCAAAATGCTTGAAGTTAAGAGGTGCTAATAGAAGAAGTATCATTACCAGAAGTTCTGTCCACAACCAAAGAGTAAAACGCCTTCAAGAAGATGTCACCAGCGGTTGGTTGCAAGCATTTATTGATCACTTTAAGGACATGGAGAATGAAAAACGCTGGACATTTTGGATGTAAACCTATTAATATTAATATTAACATTTCCCTACAAGAGTTCCTGAATCAGTGGAATCATCACCCTCTCAGTACCGAACACAATCAGACGGCAATGCAACTTTGAGTAGATGGTATTATTCATTGCTCACGCTCGTATTGGCGAGCTTTTAATTTTCTCTCACCAAAGGAAATTCAAAAGGAGCTGAGAACTTAAGTTTAACAGTCGAAGAGAAGTCCACAGCGGAGGTGTTAGAAATTTCCTCTTCATTATTGCCAGCAAAATACGAAGAGCTTTCCGATATGCTTACGAAAGCTTTGACGGTCTTAGTGGGACTGAGAACTTCCTTAGTGTTGAATACATAACAAAGGTTGAATACATAACAAAAAGACAAACTTGACTTTAAAAGGAATGCCATCGAAATTCCAGAAAAAATGTCATTGTGTTAATTGCGCAGTGTGCATACCACTTTTATTTTAGAGAGTGATATATTTAGTTTTTTTTATTGGTCAAATCCTTCTTATTTTTACCCTTATCGTCGTAAAACCACGAAGATGCGAGAGCGTTTTTTTTACGATTATTATATGGGGAAACCTCGCCGCTGATCTTTTCATTAGCTAATAAAGGAAAACTCTCAAAATGCGCAGTTTTCATTGGCTCATGATTTCCAAAAATTTAGTTCCTTAATAAATGATTTTCTTTATCGCTGTTATTTTCACGGAGAAACAGCTTTGTATATATACGAAGGTATTATCAATACAAAACTGTTTTTTGGTAAACTTTTATTGTATTTTATTTGTTTACAATTTAATGGCTATTCAGAAGAAGATGTTTCTCAGTAACGAATGGTTTTTATTTTTTTGAAAAGATGTCTGAGTAATGAGTCAAAATAATTCTTTCTTATAGTATGCATATTCTGAATGAAAACGAAGACGAGAGGAGGAGTGCAACAAAGAAATTTGTTTTGGTAAAGCGCGCTACTAGTTGGCAA
Source organism: Turritopsis dohrnii (assembly GCA_027922465.2). Lineage (NCBI taxonomy): Eukaryota > Metazoa > Cnidaria > Hydrozoa > Anthoathecata > Oceaniidae > Turritopsis > Turritopsis dohrnii. The sequence goes on from BQMF02000010.1 coordinate 238,792, forward strand.
AGAAGAGTGATTTAGCACATGTTTCAATGTTTTACTTACTTTGTTTTAGTTATCAAATATGGCTATACAAAACAATCAAAATATTTCAATCATTTTCGATGTAGAAGCTCGATAAAAATGAAGAGAGGGAGCGCAGTAAAAATTTATTTTGGTAACGCGTGTTGATGTGATTTAATTATTTACAATCAACTAAAAATTGTGCCACAGTTGTGAATGTTTTTTTATAGTATCTCATCTCAACCATATCTGCCTTTTATTAAATTTTTCTGTACATTTTATTACCGATGTTTCGGATGTTTGGTGCTTTGTCTGTCTACCCTGCTTCAATATGGTTACAGAACTGTGATTTTGTAGCTCTTCTGCACTGAAATATTCTTCTTTTAGGTCAGAAAAAAAAAGTGTATACAAACCATTAAAGAAATAAAGGACATGATTAAATTATGATGTTGAGAGGGTTAGTTAAGAGAAGAACGGATTATGTATTTCAGAAGTTGTTTACGCAAATATGCCTGGGTATATAAGTTTGACATTATGCTTTTATTTGTTAATTTTTATATATTCTCCCATACTCAGTATGAAATTATGGTTTCGGTCAAAAATTGGGCATTTCATTCTTTAAATTATTTATATTGTTTTGATGTTTGATTGTGTATCCCAGGTTAAAAGTCTTTATTTAGTTCAGCTTCAGTGTTGCGTGAACCTGTTTTGATTCAGAGTATTGGTTAATTTTATAAACTTTCCAATCTATAGCTATACAAACTCCGTCATTAAATTTGTGCTTTTAAATATATATTATTTTAAATGCGTACTTTAGTTTTCTTTTGTTTTTTTCTTTTGTTTTTTATTTCCATAGTGTGCTATGACAATTACTAGGTTTTCCGTATTATCATACAACTAGCAACTCGCCTAAAAGTTTTTTTACGAATCTAATTTCAAAAAGGATTTGCAAAAATCCCGCGTTACCGTGTGTGTGCCGCGTGACAAAAACTTAAATCACAGAATCGTGACTGGAAAGGGTATCCATGTTCCAGACCTTGAAAAACTGAGCAAAATAATGTATGGGATCGTTTCATTACGGCCAACCGTTAGAGAGATATGGCCGATCAAAGATTTTGATGACGTCACAACCGCAGTACCAAATTAAATTTAGGCCAAAATTTTGCATCATCCTCTCACCCGTATCGTGACCCTATAAAGCGTCATTTATCCCTATTGGTTCTCAAGATATTTCCCCAAAAACCTTATGTTCGATTGGAGATGCAATGCAATGATGTCCCGTGATCATAAAAAAACTGACGTCAAATGCCACGTGCTTTTTATACTAATCATGAAAACAGTGTCTGTCGCCTCTACGTGGTTTTACGCGGACATAAGAGGACGATGACCGTGAAAAAACCCCGAAATATATCACTCTCCAAAATAAAAGTGGTTGCACTTCCGCGATTATTATAATAAGACTTGCCGCCAAGGCGGCGTCGCTCGCCACCCATGTTCATCTTGCGTTCTGTCGCAGAATTTAACTTGTGTAAAAGCTTTTTAAAGGCATTAATGTTTTAATTCATTTATTACATTCAGAAGATTTAAAACAGAATATATATTTATACCCAGAAGAGAAGTAACTTTAGTGTAAAAATAGCAATAACACAGAACTGTTTACCCAGACGTACAAAACATTGAATAACATTACAAAATGTTGATTGAAAACGAATTGATACCTTGAACTGTTTTTTTTTTTTGTGCCAAAGTTACTTTGTACAACAACCATTAATGAATTTTTGAAATGATATATAGTCTGTTCTTCCCAAAACCATCAACATCATGATAAAAACCCTGTTTCATTTCTCTAACAGTTTACATGCTTTTTTATTATTAATCTTACCTAAAAAAATATTTCAATTGTATAAAATTGCAGAAAAAGATAATCATGCTATGAGATGGTTGAAATAAATAACAAAACGAAAATTCATGTACGCATTTATCCAACAACGGTCTTTAAAACGTCGATATGACGTCGCTCTTTTCTTAGGAGTTTGATCACAAAAAAAACTTAAAATGCGTGAAAAGCCAAAGAATCGATAGTGAATAAAAGCGCTGCCCCAGGCAAAATAGAAGTTAATTCCTCAAAACTAAACCCAAACTAAATAAGTGACTTTTGAAAACGTTGGGAAGACGTCGTAACAACCGTTTCTTCGACGTCCATACAACGTTATTTACATTCATTATAATCAAAAAACTAATACGCAAACTGCGAAGGAAACTAACAATCCAATTTTCAGCTAATTTTCCGCTGTTCTTTTTTGTTTCTTTGTTAGCCCCGTAAGCGCAAAGGCGGTGTTTAACGTTGTTTCGACGTCGTATTCCATTGTCGCATGATGGTTGTTTAATGGTCGAAATGGAAACAGCAAAACAGCGACGTTAGAACGACTATTAAACAACGTTGTATTGACGTCGACAACTGGGAGGTGTTTCCCGCCAACGTGTTTAATTGTCTAAAACGAGAAGAAAAACGTTTTTGATTAGTTTTTCACGTATGACTTGCCCTGCTTATTACGGTAGCAGCGATAGCGAATACTGTATTAAAACACCAGTGGACTCCGATTCCTCCTCCTCCTCCTCCTCCTCCTCCGGCCGAAATGGCAATTAGTCTACGATTTAGAGTCTGCGAGTCCCCGTTAAAAACTCAATATACATTCTAATGAACGAACGCAGCCTTTTGAATTTTCGAAGGCTTTAACTCACATACATTTAAAACACGTTTTCTTTGATATTTTATCACTTAATTGATGAAGGAATGGATATTAATCAAATAGGTCTACATAAAACTGGGACTTTTAGTTACTTATGGTACTGAATCAATGTACTTTGGCACTTGAAAATAGATATGTTTTTCGTGTCAGTAAAGCACAGATCAGACTTATTACTTTCTACGTTTGCTAGCTATCTGTTCTGTCTTTGAACATCAAAGTTTTCAAAAATCGAGTTAAAAAAGGAAGTTATCTGTTCGAATTCATTTTCGGTTTCAAGAAATTATAATTCAAATCATACATTTGTTTTTCGAAGAAACGAGTTTTTTTTTCTACATAAAGGCTGAAATACACTATCATTTTTCAATGATCATTTTTCAATGATCATTGAAAAATAACAGTGTATTCAGAAAAAAATGTCATTTTTTACACTCTAATTTTCAATGACATTGAAAAATGATAAGTTGAACATGTTCAACTTTTAATTTTTCAATGTCATTTTTTTTCTATTGTTTCGAATCGAATCTATTGTTTTCGCGCACGTGTTCGGTTCACGCGATGTGATTTTAGATACTAACATAAACGAAAACAACATTTTGAAGACTTTTACACGCGAAAATGACGACGTGAGAAGCAACTGAAACATTCATTGAAATTTGGAGGAGTCAACCAAGTTTTAATCGCATGTAAACGGCTTCGCAAAATTCAGGGATGAACTGGGACAATGTGCTTTAACTTGAACAGGGATTGGGTCTCGTGTTTTTTTCGTAATATCAACGTCTATGAGATGAAGCAGCTCATCGAAAATACTCGGTGGCATTCTTAAAAATCTCGTATATTCTGCGATTCCCCCCACGCGTAGTTCATGCATGAGGGTATTGTATATGCCAAGTTCATTTCGTCTATATAGCCATGCCTTTACCCATGCACTTCTTTCTTTTGATTTTCTGCGTTCAACTCTCTTTTTTGATAACGACAGAAGCTGCTGCTTCTTCCTCAGAGTCCATGTTTGTAATTTTCAATGATAGTGTATTCGCGCCAAAATTTTTAAATTTCAATGTCATTGGAATGTATCATTGAAAAATGATCATTGAAAAATGATAGTGTATTTCAGCCTTAAGCTCTTATAAAAAAACGTACGTTAAACAGCTCATGCATGTAGAATTCTTTTGTCCTCTAATAAATTAAATTGCTGGTGTGTTACAATTAGACCCTATTTACACGAGTTAGTAATTTTAAACATTACATTATCGTTTAAGCCTGTTTTCCACCAGTAAGATATTTCAAGAAATAACATTTACAGAACTTTTAAGAACTTTAAGAAAAATTTCGAAAGTATTATTGTGACAAGTACTTTTGCTGCTACCGTTTTGCGCCATCTGGCTCTTGTTTTTCTTTTGTTTCCCATTCGTAAAGAACTAAATAAGAGATTTCGACTTTTCAATAAAGCAAAACTGTCAGGAAAAAACTTTGAAAAATGGTCAGAATACAAAAAATCAAGGGATCGTTGCACTTCCCTGATACGGAAAGCGGAAGCTGATTATTGGAAAGAGCAATTTCAAAACTCCACAAACAGCAAAAGCTTCTTGTAAACGGTGAACAAGTTCTATGGGAAAACTAAGAAATCAATCATCGGACCATTAGCTAGTGAAGATGGAATCCTAAAAGACGACTATGAGAAATCAAATTTGATGAACTCCTACTTTGCCGACGTAGGTAGCAACCTTTCATCAAAGATTAATCCTGACAAATCAAACCGTCATATTTATCAAGTCACTCCAACAACTAGCAAAGTGCATCCAAATATCGATTCTTTTGTTAATTCGCTCAAATCTGCTGTGAAAGCTGGCAAATCATGCGGTGCTAACGAAGTAACTGCAAAGGAACTACAACTATGCAAAGAAGTAACAATTTCTAGTCTATTCTATGTATTCAAGAAAAGTATTGAAACTGAGACATACACAAATCAATTGAAAACTGCAAAAGTTACCTGTGCCTACAAGAAAAGTCCAAAAAAGGACTGAAGTAATTATTGCCCGATCTCCCTTCTGTCTATCACGAGTAAATTGATTGAACACTATATATGTTGTATGTTAAAAGAACCCATACAAACGGTTAATCTTCAGACCGAATTTCAATGGGGACTCAGAAAACACAGATCGACTGAAGATTTATTGCTTTATATGACTGAGAAATGGTTAAAGGCTATCGACGATGGGAAATCAGTTGCTATCTTATTTATTGACTTCAAGAAAGCTTTCGATACAGTATCTCATCCAATCCTGATGAAAAAGCTTGCGGCATGTGGTGTGTCAGGGTCACTGTACAACTGTATCCAGTCATACCTTTCTGGTCGTAAACAATTCACTGTACTCAACGGTGTACAGTCTCAAACTGCAACAGTGGAATATGGTGTACCGCAGGGTCTCTTCTGGGACCTAATCTCTTTTCCGAGAATACCAATAATATGCCGGACAACTTTGATGACGAAGACGAGGATTTGGACCTATTTGCTGACGACTCAACAGCATCTGTGATATGCAACACAATAGAAGAAGCGACCGCTAAAATGGGAAAAACTGCTAATGAACTTACCCATTATGCCCACATAATCATAATCATAATCATAATTATAATCACATTAAAAACCATCTACTTTCAAGGAATTCTCCCGTCAGTGTTATACAGTATTCTTATTTGTTTATCTTCACGAATGGAGGACCTAAACAGGGTGCACATACGAGCAGTCAGATACATCATGAAGATAAAGAAGACGATACCTGACAACCAAGTTCTGGAAATGGCAAACTGGAAACCATTGGACTACTACTACAAGAGATCAGTAGCTGCAAAAACTTATAAAATCAACAACGACATTACACCGTTACTGTTCAGAAATCTTTTAACGAAAAGTCAATATAGATCAAATAGGAATCATTTCAAACTTGATGTCCCAAGTTTCAAATACGTTGGGTATAAGAAATCGTTCATGTACCGTTCCCCAAATGTTTGGAATAACCTCACTAACGAGACCAGGGAGAAGAATTCACTAGAACTTTTCAAAAAACACCTAAAGGAAGATGACTTGAACAAAATTTCATTTGGCCAGTCTGGTACAGGAAGATCTACAAATCGTAGAGAATGTATTTATTACTAGATTTATTTATGAATTACTCTAAAATAAAGCTTACATTCTAAGAGTGGTATCACCAATTTTCACACTCTTCTCGAGGGCTCCTTTTACTTAAGTGTAGTATCGCTCGCTCGAAAATTTATATATTAATAGCCGATTCTCTGTTTGTTTGTCTGTTTGTTTGTCTGTAAATCACGCAAAAGATAGATTGAACTGTGAAAGAAATCGGGGAGTCAGCAATGTATGATCACGCATAAATCATTTCTCTTCTTGTGCGCGACGTCAGTGTGAAACCATTGCATTGAGACCCTAATCGAATGCGATGTTTAGGAAAAATTATCTCAATAACCAATAGGGATAACTGACGTTTTTTGGGGTCCGCGATACAGGCAATGAAGTGACAAAAAATTTGGGTCTAATTTTTTGGGGGCACGGGTCTGTGACGTCATCGAAATCTTTGAACGATGATATCTCCGTAACGGTTGATCGTAGTGGAACGATTCCATACATTTTTTTTGATCAGTTTTTCCAGCTCTACAACATAGGAACACTTTCGGTTGCCAAAATTGTCAATGATTTGTTCCAACATTCACCTGCTTAATACCTTAAGGTTGAAATACGTTATCTAATTAATTGGATTTGATAAATTTGATCATCCATTATGTTGAATTGAAACAGCTGTTCAAATAAAGTTAAGGAATGTGTTAGAAGAAACTTTTTTCATGATGGATTTAGAAGAAGAAGAATGTATTGCAGCAGCCGTAGTAGCATCTTGTCTCATCAAAAAAGTCGAATTCAATTAATTGGATAATGTATTTCAGTCTTTAAGGAAAGAAAGTTCGCGGAAAATAAATTCCTGCGAAATTTTTCAAAATACATTTTTATGATCAGTTTTTCGAGCTCTACAACATGGGGACACTTTCGATTGCCAATTCCTTAATTTTATTTTTCGTGAAGTCAACGCATGCTGAACATGGCGGCTAGTCTGTACATTAATAGCCGATTCTCTGTTTGTTTGTCTGTCACGCAAAATGGTAGGTTGAGTTATGAGAGTAATTATTTTATTTTATTTTTTTTATGCCACGTCAGTGCAAAACCAATACATTGCATCCCCAATCGAACATGAAGTTTAGAGAAAATGATCTCGGTAACCAATAGGGATAACTGACATTTTTTGGGGTCCTCGACATTGGCCATGGCTGACCAAAAAATTTGGGCAGAATTTTTTGGGGACGGGGGTTCTATGACGTCATCAAAACTTTTGATTGACGATATCTCCGAAACGATGCGTCATAGACATATGATCCTATACATTTTCTTGCTCAGATTTTCGAGCTTTACAAGATGTTATCTTTTTCAATTGCCAATTCCTTAATTTTATTTTTCGTGAATTCAACGCAGGTTGAACGTGGGCGGCGTCTTGTTAATTCGTGTGTTTTACCTTCTAACTTCTTAGTTTTATATCGAATTTTATTTAAAATTTTCTCCTTTTTTTATATTTAACACAATATTTAATATCTACATATCACATTATTAATTTTTTTCTAAACTTTCGTTTGGATCCTCGTTTTTATTGCTCCTAAACACAGCCTATAACTTTCATACACCCCTATTTTGATTTGTGTTTTCTACTGTTCCGAGCTTCTGCATGGATTTTTTACCTCAATTTTTCCAATCCATAATTTTGTATTCAAGCCAATTTCTATCAAGTTCTATTTACCTAATTTGATAGGAGAATCTTTTTACGATTTTATCTTTAACAAATGTTTTTATAACTATACTATAATATAATTTATTTATTATGCACCAGACACACGTACACTTATGCAATTTACTTATAACTTTATTTTACTTATACGTAGTAGGTCCACTTCAGTGATTACACTGCTTTTGTATTTATATATACATGAATTACGACCTTCTTTACAAAATAAATTAATAATAATAACAATAATAGTCGTCTCATATCGTGCTGTTGACATCAAGTATATATGTTAAAAGTCTTCAATACTGACTTTAATGATGTTCTGCAATCTCTGATAAAAGAAAAAATTATCTTGGGACTTTGTTAATTTAAATTTGCGAACTAAAATGAAGACTTGATCTTTGGTATAATAAAAATACTTACAAAGATTGAGGTGATATATATTTTGGTACACAGATTTTCTGAAGATTTTGGTCATTTGAGCATCATTTTCTTATAAACTTTTTCTAACAAAAAAACGTGTATAAAAGTAAAAAATCACCACAATGAAATAATTCATGGAACTCAAAATTGAACTCAAAACAGTTTATACTCAACTTGATAAAAAAAAGAGCTATCCCTATCTTTTTACAACTTAATTGTTTTCTTTTTCTTTTAATTTTGTCTCTTACTTGTTGTCAATGAAGAAAATGTATTAATGATACATTGTGACCCATACCCACACTTACAAGATTTTTAAACATTGACAGATATTTTTAATCTACAGTTCTTTTTCAAAATTCATCTGTGTGATGTGTGCGAGAAGTTAGCTTTTGAACTCTTTGATCATGAGAATGAAGATCTGCATAGAACGGTGTGAAATATACTTTTAAGGAGTTGGAACTTCTTTTGACCTAAATGCAAAGTTTTATTTATTCGAAATCTGACTTTCATTCAAGTTAATTTTAAGATAATCATATATTTTGTCATTGAAGCGGATGTCCTTAGTATACATAATTGTGTAGATAAACTGTAAGTATATGAAAGTATATGAAATTAATTTATGTGTAGCCAGGTACAAATGAGGCATTGATAAGTGAATGATTTGTATCCTTAATTTTGTTATAAAACGTTTATGGAATTTAGATTTCTTTCAATGATTTGTTCCAACATTCACCTGCTTAAAACCTTAAGGCTGAAATACGCTATCCAATTAATTGGATTTGATAAATTTGATCATCCAATATGTTGAATTGAAACAGCTGTTCAAATAAAGTTAAGGAATGTGTTAGAAGAAACTCTTTTCATGATGGATTAAGAAGAAGACGAATGTGTTGCAGTAGCCGTAGTAGCATCTTGTCTCATAAAAAAAAGTCGAATTCAATTAATTGGATAATGTATTTCAGTCTTTAAGGAAAGAAAGTTCGCGGAAAATAAATTCCTGCGAAATTTTTCAAAATTGTCTGTCCGCAAAACTGAATTTACGAAATTACAAAATCAAATCACAGTGTTTGTTTGTACTTCTATTCTTGAAACGAAATCGTTGATTTTTGGTACTGTGTATATGTTTCCTCTCCTTTTAAATAGTACACTTACGGAATTAATGGTTTCCTTAAGGTTTTTAAAAATATATTTACCCTGCTTTCAAATACATACGTTCAATAGTATTATAGAGCTTTAGATTCCCACGAAAATTAATAAATTTTACCATCCGCGATATTAAATTCTCGTGCAGATTTCTTCCATGGTATACTTAACATCCTCATTACAACTGAAAGTTACCGTAGACATTCCGGTTTTCTCAGAATACAATGGTAAGGATCACAAAAGGCGCTTTGAAAGCTGGATTATTCTCTGAAACAAAGAATATGTCCGCTTTTGAAATTCAATCAGAATGCGTTTAAACAAATCGAAAACGTTCCCAAACAATTCAGTCCTCTCATATTGCTACCGTGTTGATGCCGTTCGGCTTCTTGTTACGAGTTAAAAATACCTGATAAAGATAGATTCATAAGAATGATAAAATTGAGTATTAAATCAGTTGATGTTGGGGAATAAAAAGACCACAAAATAACATTAGAAAATATATGTTGCTTTGGGCAATCAAGTTCATATTGAAAAATTCAAAAGTTTCATTTTAGCACTTCGAACTGTACAAACAGATGACTCGCATATACATAAACATAAATGCAGATTTCTTTTATCTTTTCCTTGAATTGATTAAAACAGGTCAACGGGATTGTTTGATGATTTTAAATCGGTTTATGAATCGATTTAATTTGCTTTTGTTTCGACGACAGCTATTTCTCCTCTTTCCAAATAACTTTCGTTGACAAATGTTGTACCTGTTTTATCATCGGACTCACTTTTACTATGCTTCCTTTTGTTAACCAAAGCTTTAATTGATTGATGGAAATGTTTCAATCTGATGGTACAAATAAATGGATTCACACAACTGTTTACTGATACCAAAAGAAACTGGATGTCTCGAAACACGTGTCGAACTGTACAATCGCATGACTCACAGAAATGCAATATGTATATCAAAACAATGGCTGGTATGTACGTGCAAGCAAAGAAAAATAAAATGACCAAAAATGTCCGTGTAACTTTCTTCTCCATTAGTAACCGCTTTAAATGTAATTCTTGAGCAACAGTTGAGGAGGTTCGACTGATTCGTCTCATCTGCATTGCTTGTGTTCGCAGGACTTGATAAACTCGAAAATATATACCAGTCATAATTATGAGACTTGTTACTATTGCTGCATTAGCATAAAACATTAAGTAGTTGATATATCCCCATTTCAAGTAAATAAAAGGTATTGATAGGGAAAGTACCCAAATCAAAATTGAAGTCATTATACATTTTGACCATGACAAAAAACATCTATACTTGATTGGCCAACTGATTGCAATGTATCGATCCACTGAGAGTGCAATAAGGCTAAGTAAACTTGCTGAAGCTGATATAAAATAAGACATATGTAGTAATTTAATTGGAAATGAATCGAGATGTCCTTCTGATTCCTTGTAATGAACATAAACAGATATTGGCATGGTGAATGTACCTACGATCAAATCACTTGCCGCCAGATTTACCAAGAAATAGTTGAAAGGAGTATGAAGTTTCTTCAATGGATCAACAGCTACAACAACAATAATTAAAAGGTTGCCAATTATAGTCACCAAACCAATTACAAGGGATGAAATCATTGTAAAAATTGATAAAGCATTCGGTGCCCAGACATCAGGAAAACACGCCATATTATTTATTTGAGGATCTATGAAAAAGATGATCAATGATGTACTAATTTTTGTTATTTCTGACAATTGCAATGATTTCAAGCTGTCATTTGTACCTGTATAAAACGTTTTATTGAAATCGATGTGTATTTTGGGAAATTGTGCATTTCTTTGTAAATTTTAAGTCCTGAAAGTGTATAAACGTTAGTTTTGCGTTTTAATTGAAATTTAAAACTGTTTTAATTTAAGCGATGGAATTTAGTTTGAAGATAGTATTTGCAGACAGAGACTCTTTACATTCGTTAACGAGATTCTAACTATCAAAGAATTAATGAAGTAGCTAAATCTTATTAGTCTATATGGCTTTCCTACCTTTATTTTGTTCGTTTAGCTTCATACAGAGGTTCAACGCTGATATTGGCTGTTAGAAAAGCCAATCTTACGAGATGACTCTAACCCCAAAAATTAAAACGTTTGTTTACTAAGTGAAAGGCCTGAAATGATTCAAAGAAAATGGTTGACTATACGGTTTCTTACATTTCCGTAATCTAGATTATTAAAAAGACAAAAAAATAATTATGATGTAATAATTGCTAAGAAATCAGCAGTATTAGAAGTTTGTAACTCTTAGCAATTAATTCTGCCAGTGTATTTCTGCCAGTAACTTTGCACTTCTCTCTGATACTTAGGAATTCCTCATTTGTATTAACAAATTGCTACCATTCATTATTTAATACCTTTTTACTAATGTTTAAACACGTCCATGACAGGAAGATGACCAGACAAATGTCTTTTCGAACAGATAACAGATGAATGTGGATAATAATGATGTTCGATATATGTGTATTATTTCAGTATGAATTTTAAGATACATTAAAGATGATGATCTGTTATAAATAAAAGGGATAGCTAAAGTATGCTGAAGTCAGCGGTGAGAATCCCTGATTGGAACAATAAAATGGATGCGTGCAGATGACAAATGTCAAAATAACATACAAACCACGTAAGCAAATGTTTGATACACTGTAGCATAGAAAACTTCTCAATATTTTTAACGGCCTTTAAAGAAGTTTCTTTTATTTCATTTACGATTGGATTGTTAGTGAGAATAGTTATTAAAATACCCTTAGTTTTATGGGTGTCCCCAGAAACGGGAACGTCATGCATGCGCATCAAACTAATAATTTGCTGACGTTGCTTTTTCCCGTTTCAAAACATGGGTGTTCGGTTGTTGTTGTACTAGAGGTGAGAATCAGAATACTTTTTCGTTTATTATTAATGCTTAGACATTTTACATATTAGCTCTTGTGGAATTTTAGTAAAGGGAATTATGTGGATTAAAATGATGTGGATTTAGAAGGACAGCTTGAAATCTTAAATTTTGTAAACCGTTTCTTGTACAAATGTTCTTTAGCTAAATCATTCATTCAAATGCACCTGACTTGCACCTTAAAAAGGATTTAAATTTCTATGTAAACATAGAGTACCCTGTACAAACTCAAAAACAATCTTAGTCATAAACAAATATAAACATGTTCATTTGACAGTCATTTATACTATTACAGGATTATTAATTCAAGGTAATACCATATATAAATTCTTTAAACATGTTTGTTTTCAAGTCCAACATATAATTGAAAAATATATTTTCTGATAACATAGTATAGTGAGATTAATAAGAATAAATACCGTCAATGTTCCTAATTCTGAACAGTCTTTCTAATTTCGAACGCAAAAAATTAAAGAAAATTTCTTGCTATGAAAATATACATCCATATTTCCCAAATTCGCCATATAACTAAATTAAATATTTAACGAAACAGAGCAAAAGAGAGCAATTACCAGAAATGCGTGAAAATGGACCATGAAGAATCATGCACGTCATAATGGCCTACTTATTTCAATACCTCGTCTAAAAATGACCGCTGTGAATTGATATGAAAAATCTTTCTTATTTGAGATATTTTATAATTGCGTCATATCCCTACCATCTAACACAGAGCTCACAAAATCACGCATGGCTTTCAAGAGAGCAGTCAATTTAGAAGCTTGTGTTGCAGTTCGGTTGACAGTACAGGATGCACCATATTTTTAGCTAATTTAAAAACCGTTTCAGCTTAAGGATATATATGTTTTGCTTCTCTCCTTACGAGAAAAGTATCCATTTCATTTGATTCTATTTGTTGCCTTAGAACATTTGCTATGGCAATTTTTTCCTGTAATTGACAAAGAGAACTCAAATCATTTCATGTCCAACTTAAATACTACAGGAAAGCTGTAAACTTTCTTTTGTTTTAAGTTCACTTAGAAACTGTTTTTTAAGATGAAAAATTTTGAAAAGTTTTTGTGCAAAGTTACTAAACTTTGAGTGCAGCATTTCCATAAAGGAGCTTGCTTGAAAATTTCAATTACCTTGAAAATGAAATGTCAGAAAATAAACTTTCGGTGATTTAGTTTGTACTGGGTATGTTTTATTAGAAAATCAACAAGCAAGGCAGTGCTGACGTTTTTTAAAGTATATTTTTATGATTTTTCTTTAGCTATTCTGGTTAATAAAATGTCGGAAGGAAAATTCAAATGTCTCATAATAACCGGCGTTCATCAAGCTTTAACGTATGTCAAACTCCCTATGTATTAATTCTATTACTAAAAGAGTATTATAGGTCACTTTAAAAGCTTCTCTTTATCAGAATACACCATTTATTCAATAGAAGCTTCACACTAAGTTATTCATAATTAACATTTTAGATTTTTTCGAAAAGCAACATTTGATGTATTGTACCAGAATGTACAGCTCGACATTTAAACAGGGAATATACACAACTATCGAAGTAACCATTAGAGAAAAAGAACCCATCATTTATTCTGTCTATATTGCGTGAAATTTCTCTCTCCAAGGCGGACACCTCTCTAAAGCGGACAAAATCTCTGGTCTCATAAGTGTCCGCTTAAAGGAGGTTTCACTGTAATTAAAAAACTGACCCAAAGCCATCTTTAGGGTTTATGGTGCAATCGTGTTAGGCTCTTGTCTATATTCTAATACGTGCTGTTCATCCGCTTTTTTCACGCTTTCACTCTCTAAAATTTCGGGTCGTTTTGCGGTCACTTATTCATAAAAGTATGTCAGACCACGGTTAATATTTTTCTACGATTAGTATAAGGAAAAGATACCTCTACATTGCATTTTGTTTTGATCGTTTTATGAACGTCTTTATTGGTTATAAATGTTTTGATTGATCAAGAAACGGTAGACAACAACAAAAGCATTGCACGAAGATTTATAAATGTTTTTAGGGTAAGTCCGCTTTTGAACTTTTTGTTCTTTTTGTTTTGTTTTTCTTATAGTATGGTTTCTGCATTATTACTTTTCCTTTAGGGAATCATCATGGTTTTAAATCATTACGTTCTGGGTTCGTGCAAAGAAAATCACTAGAAGGTATAAAATTGTTTACAATTCAAATTTTGACACTTACGCGTTTGGCTTCGATTTACGTTGGGGTAAGCACAATTTAATTTTACTTCTGCATTTATTGTATCCTGAAAGATGCATTATGAATATTCTGATGTGTTTCAGATTCGATTAAAAAGTTTCTTTTCTGTTCAGAACTCCAGAGTTGATAGTGAACTAAAAATGTTTTAGCTGGAATACCTAGAGATTTTTAAGTGAGAAGTGTTTTTTTCTGTATTGACGTTAGATATTTTCATCACGGGGAAACATTGCATTACATCTTCAATCGATACAATTTATTTTACAAAGTGAAAAAAGCGGATGCACAGCGCGTATTTTTATTTTTGATGGGTTTAAGATCTTCCAAGTAAAATAACTGTTCTCATACCTATTCTGTTCGTCATGCTGTGATTTAATTTTTCGACACCATTTTTGAGAAGTCACTTTCAGAATTAAAACCCGTAAAAAAATTTCTACACGGGATACTATATTCTAAACATTCTACATTCCAAGCAATTGAGGAACTTTATTATACTTAAATTCATTGTACTAAGCCTTTTTCTCTGTTCAGCTCACATCAATTAAAACCTGTAAAAAATTTTTACACGGGTTACTAGTTTTATATAATCTCTAACAGTTTTCACCGAGATCAATATGAAAATGAAGTACAAATGCGATATACTTTAAGGGCAGAAAGTTTCGCGGGCAGAAAGTTTCGCGAGGATGGAAAATCGGGAAATTTCGCGAATTTAACGTACCCGAATAACAATTTTAGAATAAATTGTACTGATAAAACTTTCGCAAATCCTCCAAAAACTTTACTTTCGGGGGAAAAAACTTTCGCGAATGACAATGAATGAAGAAACTTTTTTTGTTTCAAAAATTCTTAACTTTCTTGCAAAAAATCTATCGAAATGTAAATAAAAATAAAGTAAAGATTGTCTTAATTCATTTTAGAGCGAGTCATTCATTTCTTCCTACTCCGAATCTTCATCACTAATATCCTTGATCAAATCAGACCTCTCCCCACACAAAATCTCGAATTCTTCAGATGATGTGTCGGTGATTAGCAATAGATGTTGATTACCAGTGTCATGTTCTTGTTCAAGAATTAGGTCGAGATCATGAAAAGGGTCAATCGGCGGGAACTTTGATGAACCTAGATTCATGGCATCCGAAATTCCAGCCGCTTTCCAACCACTAACAACGATTTCTTTGCCTTTAGAAGTCGTCATGTGATTGTAAAAGTCGATGATCCAGCCAGTGTGTATGGGTTTCCTTTTACTCAACTGTAAACCGATTTCAATGTCATCGATGCTTACTCCGTTATTTAAATATGCTAGAATTTGTGTCGAGTACCATTCGGTGAATTTTCGTTTCAAGAAGCTTTTTCCATACCCGCCGACTTGCAACTAGTTGACTTACTGCCAGAGATGCGTATAGCATCGCTCTAACATGCCCGAAGGCCAGTGTGCAGTCAGTCGATGGCTCCTAATGGGCTGACGCGCTGCTTTTAAGGCGCATCGGAGTGGTGTATTGAGATACGCAGCGGTCGCACTCAAAGGTACTAACCACTACACCGCCGCTGCACGATGCATGTTAGCCGGAACGTTGAGAATCAGGATGTTCGTTTTTTCATAAGCATTGATAACTGCTGTGGTCATTTGGCCAACAAATACATCCATGATGACAAGAACTTTCTAATCTCCAGGGCACTTCAGAAGTTCTTTTTTCTTCACAGCATCCGATTTGATAATATCTTTCAAAAACTTCAAAGATTCACTGGTATTTGAAAAATGCTTTGGGTTAACGCTGACAGAAAAAATCATTGGGAGATTTGTATCGTGGCAAAGATAGTTTTACCACCATAAATCAACTGCATTGATAAAAAACCACCTTGCAAAATTATCGCAAATGTTCCTGCTATCATTCGTTTATCTGCGCTTCCCTCGATAGTCAACTATACTTAAGACTGACAACGCGTTACTTGGAATTGGCTCACAGTATCTACACTGAGCCTGTGCAAAAAAAAAAACTGATGGGGGATCTTGTTTTCAACTTTGTGATTACGCTACCCCAATGAGCGTACCACCTGCCACTTCGACGAAAAAAGCAAAAGAAAGAACATAACTACTTTTGACCCAGCTTCAAGTGGAAGTAGAGATATTCGTGAAATGTTTTGGGGTGGTAGCAAGAAGAGTAAGAACACACAACCAGAAAATTGTATAATTATTGATGAGTAACTCACTGTTAAAGAATCAAATAGATAAAAAACAAAAATGAAATTGCTCTCTCCCTCTCTCTCTCTCCCTCTTTTTGTTTGTATCTCAGGACATCCCTAAAACATAACTAAAAGCACTCCGTTCTTGGATTCACTTCTCTCAGATGTAATGCCATTGTGTAGCATGAATTTACTCAGAGCTTAAAAAGTGTTTATTAGTGAATAGTGAATAGTGAACTTGATTGTGCATTATAGTGAAACGATAACATTGACAGTCTGAAGTGTCTTCCACGATCTAAAATTCTCATCGATAAGTCTTTTTCTTGTAAAGCCTTTTAATTACCCTAAATAGATTGACTTACTGCACCTAACAAGATATTTTTGGAACCTCCTTCTCTTTGAATTGATATTCTATGTACATTCTATATTCACACAGTCAACCATTTATTTTGATAAGCATCATAATAATTCATTGAACCTTTTTACTTGTTTCTGTTATTTCTATGTTTCATAAAGATAACATGTATTACATTTAGATAAACAAATAAACTTACATATACAGTCAACCAATGCTGTTTATCACAAAAAAGTTTAGTTTTTTCTAATCTCTTTATGCGACTCTCTAAAGTAACCAGAAAGATCTTATATAACAAGAACAGATCATCTTATGTTGTATTATCATACTGACTATACCAATCATAAAAAGCCGCTATTATCTTTGCATCTCTATTCAGTTTTGATAATAATATGTTAATAGTATAATAACTCTGCTTTCATTCAAAAACACATACCCAACAGAGAGATGTTTGTCTCAATTAGCTATGTTTCTAATTTTCTTGAAATTAATATATGAATGTAAGCGGAGGATGAAACTACTCTGAGGACTCAGTCGTTCCTTACAATAGACAAATACTATGGTAATCCATGCAAAAATGGATAGGCTGTGGGCAATTATCCAATCCTTTTGTGCTTGTTTATGTGAACTCTGTGAAATATTGGATTATTATATTCTCGTTTTTATGTGGCTTTGCATTATTTCAACTTCACTGATTGCTAATAAAAATAATTTACTTTTTTATTATAGCTTCGTTCATTACATTTAAAAAAAACATTACATTGTTAAAGTCAATTGGTATGCAGTGGCGGATCTAGAGGTATGTCGAAATTTGTGTAGGAGGGCATTAACATAATTTATGAATTCAATTTATATTACCAATGGGATTATTTGAACGCTTTTCTTTTATGGCTAGATTGCTAACTCTCTCCTACACAACCTCTAGATCCGTTACTGGGTATGTGTAGTTCTCAAATAAAAAAGTTTAACACATAAAAGTCATAGAATGTATTACATTATTACGAAAACGTTATCAGCTATTGATTTTTGACAGCAGATGCTTCATCTTCTATCGCACTGTGATTTTCAATGGTTTCACCTGGTTGGTCCACCGAATCAGTGACAGCAACTGTCCTTCCTCCAGTAACCAAAGCCTTAATGGATTGATGGAAATGTTTCAATCTGATGGTACATATAAATGGATTCACACAACTATTTATTGATATCAAAAGAAACTGCATATCTCGAAACACATGCAAAGCTGTACAATCACATGTCTTACAGAAATGTACAAGGTATATGAACACAATAGCTGGTATGAAAATGATAGCAAAGAACAACAGAATTACCAAAAATGTTCTGGTAACTTTTTGTTCCATAAGTAACCGCTTCAAGTGTAAAGTCTGTGCTGAAGTTGAAGAGGAGTTGTTAAGTTCCTTCATTTTCAATGTTTGCACTCGCAGTACTTGATTAACACGAAAGTATATAGCGATCATTAGGATAAAAGTTGTTAAAATTGCTGCATTTGCATAAAACATTAAATATATGTTGGGATGCCAAGCAAAGTAAACAAATGGAATAGATAAGGAAAGCAACCAAATAAGTACCGTCGTTAAAATGCATCTTCGCCACGACAGAAATAATCTGTATTTTATAGGCCAACTAATGGCAATGCAACGATCTACAGAAAGCGCAATTAAGCTCAGTAAACTTGCTGAAGCTGATATGAAAAATGACATGTGCAATAACTTGATTATATGTGATGCAAGATGACCTTCAGACTCTTTATAATGAAAGTAAACAGATACTGGCATTGTCACTGCACCAACTATCAAATCACTTGCAGCTAGATTTACCAAGAAATAATTAAAAGGACTATGGAGTTTCTTCAATGGATCAAGAGCTACCACAACAATGATTGTAAGATTACCAGTCGTTGTCAGGATACCTATCACGATCGAAATAACCATTGTAAAGATTGATAAAGAAAATGGTGCCTGGACAACAGGGAAGCATACCATGATAATTCAGTTTTACTACGAATCTGAAATATAAAATCATTTTCAGTAATTTATTTAAAGTAATGCTTTTACTTCTCAAGTAATGATAATTATGTTCTAACACTGTTTCCATAATTCAACCTAATCACACTGTGTTGTGGAGACTTTTTTAGAGAACTCTTATTGCAACACCGTGTTGCAGCTCGGCTTCCATAACAATATCATAATCGATCCTACCAAGGATGTACGTTAGTTTAAATAATGCAAACCGGACAAGATGTTTTATAAAACAACTATGTATTCTTTGAACCAAAATATACATTTTAAGAATGGTTAAAATTTCATTGGAGCTCAATATTCCCCAAAAAACTGTCATTTTGAACCTGAGAATAATCTATATTTCCTTTTAATTGCTAAAATGGGATACCTAGTAATAACAGATCAGAAACTAAAAAGTCTATACAATTACGAATGCACATATCATCCATCCCATAAAAAAGAGTATAGTAGTTGAAAGAGGTGGTCTTTTCTATGATCTATGAATATTTATGAATATTTGAATCTTGTTATTCGAAGAGACTTATACATATGACAATATCAATATTCTTATCGTCTCTTAAAAAAGGAGTGTTTTGTGAATTGACTTGAAGAGATGAAAATTAAAAGAACAAATAAGAATGCAAAATATTGTCTGTGTATATAGTACAGTGCCAACCATAAGGTTTAACAGTAACGTTGATACATTAAGGCATACATGATACATGATACATCACATTTTTGATAATGCCAGAATTTGACGGAAAAAGAAAACCTTTCTTCGACGATGAACTTGATTTCTTTGAGTATTGGTAACATTCCTGTTATAAATTGAATTAATTAAATTAAACACAATGAAATCCTTATATACAGACTTCTGCGCACTGTTGATCGTTAGATTGGCGGCACAGTATGTTCTTAAATAAATTAAGATGTGCTGATAATGAAATTTACTTTTTATTTATTTAATTTTTAATTCGATAATGACATGTGGACTAAAAAGAATTTTTAGATCTGCGGAGTATTATCTTTTTGATTATTATTTATATTTTGTATTGTCTCTTTGAAAAATGTCTATCCGCAGACGATACTGTTAAAGTTGGGATGTTTTTGTCATGAGAGCGCACAGTACTGGGAAAATGTATTTAAAAACATTAAAACAACTTACAAAAAGTTCAAAACAATTAAAAAATTTGAAACTTTGAAAAAATATTATCCCACCCTAATAGCCTACGTTTTCGTCATTTAAAGATGATTTATAATCAATCTATCAGAGTAATTGTCACATCTTTGTCTCTCGTATGAACAGCCCCTAAAAAGCCTTTGAATTGCCCTAATGAAAGATGCGCTTAATATATTTAAATAACCACCATGAAACATTTAAAATGATCAACAAACTTATATTATTTGTATCATAAACAAATGATACCTAAATAACAATCTTCTGCGAAACTATTAAATTATCCATTTCCATCTATCAATGAGACAACCTTGGAAGATATCAGCAAGTAACTGTGGGAACGACAAGCTCACATCGTTTACATCTATGAACTCAATTTTGCAATGTCCCTCCTTTTATCGAAAAAATGTTTGTGGACTCATAATAGCAGTTATTAAGTGTTTAACCATATTCTGACCATAAATATAACCGATGTTATGAAAACTAGAAACATATATTGCAATAAAACAGTGAAGCACCCTTATCTACAGTGTCGATATAAACAATGTTAGATAAGTGTTTAAACTGATTTACTTTTAAATTATTAGGTTTTATTTTGCCATCCAATGACATCCGACATTAAACAGAAAAATGAACTGAGATTATTTCCATGTTCGGGGATGGTGAGTAAAATATGCTTTTTGAGAAAGTTATGGCCATTTTTCGTTATTCAACATTTCTAAGTTATAACAACCTTTACAATTTGTTATATACTCAAAAAGCGTTCAATTAATTTGGCATCTAATTTATTATTAAAGGCTGTCATATTGTCGTGTATGTGATGATAAATAATTAGTGTTCTACCTTCTTTGAGCTCCATCTTCCCAGCAAGTGGCTCGTTTCCTTTAAACTTTGCACAGCGGTGGATGAAAGAATGGTAACAAAAAGAGTGTCCACGATTTGAGAGAAAATTCCTGATTGGCTCAAAATCCGTGATTGTGTTCAACTATCCAATAGCGCAGAAGTATAGAAAAAACAGGACAGAACCATTAAGTGATTGTTGTGAGGAATCGACACAACCAAAAAAACATTCAAAAAACCTTTTTCTTCGGGACTTGGGGCTCAAAAAAGCACACAAAAGTCCGTATTTTTGATCGAGCTTACAGACTAATTTCTTCCTTGTTATTTTTGAAAATATATAATTTTACACACCGTTGGAAAGAACATTATTATTGCTGTACATGAATTCGAGAAATACGTTTACTTAAAATTACTGGTAGAGAGAAATAACGGAACAAGTTATGCAATGCATATGTGAGTAAAAGGTACGCTGAGCCCTTAAGTAGAGATTCACACTGCCATAGCCACTTGCATGAATCAGTGGGGGATTGAACCCACGGTCTCCCGAACTGGTAGTGAGGACTGTACTGAGATTGGAATAGTTAAACAACTCCAAAACTAACAGAAGCAAGAACTTGGTGCTAGTGTTGAATTTAGGTCAAAGAGTTTGAAGAAAAAGTCGAGATTTACAAATAACAACTTGTTTATACAAAGAAGACTTCAAAATAATTTTAGAACAATCACAGATATGTAAATATGTTTTTACATATCTCTGGAACAATTTAGAAAAAAAAGCAAAAAAGTCACTATACCTAGTGCATTAGCCAACGATGAATATTCATCAAACTCATCGAAAATGTAACTTTGGAAATGACGGTGCTCCTTTTGAGCGTAACTGAATACAGATTACTAAAAGAAAAAATGGAAAAAGTATGTTTTTGAAAACCACTGTGATGTGACAGTTCACTACAGTTTCCATGACAAAATGTTATTTATTTTAAACGAAAACAAGGACCAAATGACGCGAATCTACTACTGTTACACAACCAAAATATTTCAACATTATGAAAATAATGTTTTTAATTTAACATATCCCTGTTTTAATAAATGATTATTTAGTGTGAAAAGATTACAGATTGTTCTGAAATTGACATAATAGACTGAATGCTGCCATTGCTTCCTCTCGAATGAAAGAGACCCTGGGTTCGAGGTTGGTCAGGAAAGAAGGCTCTCTTCGTTAGGTCTGCTAAATGACATGGATTTTAATTTTAATAGAAAACGTAAGTACAGTGGACTCTCGATATCGAGAGTCGTTATATTGCGATATAACGAGCCCCAGATATAGCGACCATCTCGACATAACGAACCGAAGTTCATTCCCTTTGGATTTTCTTTTATAAATCCTTTCTATATAACGAACCTCCTATATAGCGAACTCTCGATTTAACGAACCAAATTTTTCGTCCTCAAGCCCATAAAGCCTCGATATAACAAACTCAAAGTAATAAATGCTACAAAAAAAATAATAAAAACAATTTTTGAATTGTGCAGAGTGAAATTTAAGATTCAGAATAAAGCAAGCGCTTCGAATCGGACAAAGAATCTAAAAATATACAAAGCTATACAAGGCAATCCAAAAGAAGGTGAAGTGTGTACGACGAGTGAATCGAGATGAAAATGTATCGATAACAGATTAGTATAAAACCCTGCAGAAAATTGTGAAAGAAAATTGTGAAAGAAAAATACTGTTTTAACGTGGGCGTAGAATTTTGGGAAAGAGTAACACCTTGAACCTCTCAACGAGAGGCGTTATCAAATAGCCACGGGGCGTTATATTGGATGGAAGCACATGATTGCAGGAGCTTTTCAGATCTGGATCGTTCCATGTAAACAAAAACAAAAAGTTGAAGTTCTGCATTTTACTTTTCTATATAATTTCTACGGTTTTAACGTTTTTATTATTATGTAATACTATTATTAGGCTTGCGAACTTATGATTCAAAATGTTGTATATATTTTTCCTGCTTCTTGTCTTGATCATGAATAGAACAATTTTTGAGTTATGTGTGTACACTAAGTAAGGCATATAACTGCCATGTATTATGTCAGTTTTTTTTATGGAAATGTATACAAGCAGAAAATAACAGACAACCATATACATGTATATAATGTATAAGTGTATGAGAATTCACAAAGAGAGTTGACACACCAACAACACTGCTGCAACTTTCAAGGAACGCTGTTAATTTTGATCTCACCTCTCCTTGTTTCTCTCTAGTTTTTGATATTCTTTCTAGTTTGGTTCAAGCATTAGAAATAGCATTCAAACTTTGCAGTCAGAGTTAGTGTTATCCCCTCGAATCACTCCATTATTTTGCGCAATCTAAAATCAAAAGCCAAATAAAAACAAAATAATAAAGTCTATGTCAACCGATTTGGCAGTTCGAACATTTTTTATGATTACTAAGTCAAAATAAATGATTGTAAGATAATTTTTTTTTTTGCATCGTCAAGAGCACAAAAAGCACAATATTATAAACAACTTTTTGGGAAAAAATATTAAAATTTTAGTGTTAAAATTTGCGTTAGAAAAAAAAACAACTTTTTTTCTAGTACACCAAAAGCATTGAAACTTACACAGGAGCGAGATCAACCTTTCACAAAGAAGTGTACAAAATTTTATAACAAAATCTTTATTCTATCGGAAGTTCTCAACCCAAATATGGGACCCGGTAGAGCAATACAATATCTGATATTTTGCCATAAACCGGGGGTTGGAGTGTCTGTTTACATCAAATGTTGAGGTTTTAGAAAATCAATTAAACTTGGGGGTCTCAGCGCAAAAATAAAATTAATAAAATATTTGAATGAATACATTATTTTAAAATACATTATATAAAAACATATATATATCTTTTTCAACAAAGTTTTTCGTAACATAGTTATATATATACATTATCAAGTCAAAATTTGAATGGATTGAGTGCTTTGAAACAATAAGCACATTGCGTGTTAATCGACTATTAAAAATTTAATTACATTTTCTAAGACATTTTCGTGATTTTTTCAAAAAACACTTTTTCATTTTTCATGTAAATATACTAGCCAAAAGAACTTGAACATGGCTTTCCATTCATGTAAAATTTATTTTGAAATTTGAATGTTATTATAGATATGGGTTACACAAAAATGTCATGATTTGAGCAAGGATGGGTAAAAGTTGGAGAGATAATTTGAAGTATGAGTATTTAGTTGCTGGTTTATCAGGTGGTGTGTTTTCCACTCTTGTTTTACATCCATTTGATCTGGTCAAAGTGCGATTCCAAGGTATGTATACAGACATTTTGTTTAAATGTTTCCAAAAAAATTCACAAAATTCTACTGGGTGGTGCTGTAAATTTATTATTGATTTGGGGCTCTATATTGGCCTAGAATTGCTAGTCTGCTCTTTGTTCGTATTTCTATTTTATCCTCTTGCTATGGGTATTAATTTTCAAGCAGTTGAAAAATCAGTGTTTTTTGCACGTAATTGAAGGTATGGTGCATGGATTATGAAGGGAGAGAATAGACACAATTCTTTGCTCTTTTGTGTATTTTTAAATAGGGCATAAATACTCCTCAATATAAAATAATTCATTCATTCATGCATAATATCCACAATTCATTGAATAAACAAAAGTTAAAAGATGAAGAAGTGAGCTTTAGTTTTGGTACCCAGTAGTGCTTATCATGTAAAACAAAGAAAGAATACTGAAAATTATGTCTGTTTCACTCTACCACTTAGAAAAATCAAAACTATAAGTTTTTTAAAATTCAATTTTGTGTGGATTTGGCGATTTTTGCAAAATACCGTGAAATTAAATCCACCCAAAATCAATAAAAATTCAGCCGACCGCGAAATTTTATCCACTTTAGGTAATAATAAGTATAAAGCCACCGTGAATAAAACATACAAGAAGTAAGAAAAAAATAATCTGCTGAAACGGTTTTAAGTTCCATTGTTTTCGTAAATGTTAAATAATGGTAACAATAATTCGTTTCTCATGACGCAATAAAATTTCCATGCTTGCTTATCACCTATAATTAATAAATACCTTAATGGAAGAAAGTTTGGCAGGAAGAAATTTTGGGAGATCACCTGAACCGCCAATTCCGATGCAAATTGCTGGAATTTATTTTGGCGAATCGTGATAAAAAAATAAATTTGGCGCGGAATTTATTCTGGCGATTAAGGAAAATTTTTATATAGCAGAAATTAATTTTGGTGGATACCCCAACAATCAATTTTCAATTTAGTGGTTCAATAGATTAAAGAGACAAAATATTTAAAAATATTTTTAAAAATATTTATTTTATTTGAGAGTTACTTTTTCAATTTTCCCTGTTTCTTCTTTTTTTTTCTCTTTTTATGGTGATAGTTGAAACCAAAACAAAATTTTCTTTTTTCTTATGTACCCCTTCCTTGCGACTATGTTTGTCTCTAGGTTAATTATGATGAATCTTTATTTTGCATTCTTTAAAGGAAATCTTATTTACGAATGTTTACCCAGGATATTGCCTCTTCAGTTTCTTAAGGTATTTTAATCAATGAGGGTCCTGCAAACGAAGCTATGGAAGTTTGTAATGACAGGAACCATTCAATTAGACAACCATCCTAGACATCATTCTTACTGCTGAATGCTAAGCAGAGAGGAGTGATTCACACTGTTTTAGTCGCTGGCATGACTTGGTTGGGGATACAATCTGTGACCTTGTATGCACTCTACGGACTGTAGCCTTGAATTTTTCGTTAGCCTTAAATTTTTATCAATCATTTTTAGTGAGTGATGGAACTGTCATAAAAAATCGACAGGTGTACAATGGCGTTGTTGATGCATTTTCAACGATTTTCAAAACTGATGGTTTTCGTGGTTTGTATCAGGTATATAATTGTTATTTTCTCAGTGACAACATCCTGTCTAAGCTAGAATGTCACTACAACTGTTGTTTATGTTTTCTTTTTACTTACACGATGCGACCCTGATTTTGCAAAATGTCAGAACGTCCTGTCAGTTATAGCACTGTACTGTAACCACCATAGCCATCTGGGAAAGTAGATACGATAGTATTATATAATTTACCAGAACATTGATAAAAATGCTATTATCACAACGCTGCAAATAACGCTCGGTCAGCAGTCAATGACCGGCAATAGCACTTGATCATGTATTTTTTCTAATGGTTGATCAACTTGACCAGTCAGAATTAATTTTATTGAAACAAAAGGACCATCAGGTTTTGTGAAATACGATGATTTATTTAGCGAGAGATAGCGCTCGCTATAACACTCCTAGAGTTTGGCAAGACGCGCTTTTAATCGCGCACATAGACACTCAAAACATACTCCACTATTTATATGAACGAGAACATGCTCAACTTATTACATAGTTTGTGCTCAATTGACAATGAAGGATAACTTAGGTATATTAAGTGATTATTCACCAATTTGTTGATGCTAGGGAGAACAGCTACCATTGCTAAGATAATTTTGAAATTTCCTTCCTTATATGAATTCATTTGTTCACCTAACGAAAGAATACGAAAAGATAAGTGGTACCAGCAGGACTCATTTTCGTGTTATTCCATGAAATTGAAAAGCATCTTGGTTTCCAGTTCCCTTCAAAATAACAGTGAAATGGAATGTTTACATTTTTCAAGTTTGACTTGACCGGCAATATAGTCATATGACCGGCAGACTTTGACATTTAATGATCACGATGACCAGCCGGTGTAAAAAAATTATTTGCAGCGCTGTTATCATGTTTTTGTTTTTGAAATACAACTTCAAAATACTATCCAGGTTGTGAATAAATGTGCAAATCTGAAAATGTGTATTATAATGAGTTAAGGTATGAGTAAGGGAAACTTTTGTGAAAATTTTTGCTTTTTCTTTTTTTTTTTTCACTAATCGTAAAATGACCTGAACTTTCGAATGGTGCAATTGGAAATTTGTTTCATTCATTAAAACATTCCTTCTCCTGTATATCATTAATCATGTATCTATAAACAAAGCATACAATCAAATGAAATTGAATTCACATAAACACAGATGTCATTCATTTTAAAGCGAGCAATCAAAATAATTATATATATGTGACGGTTTATGGGAAAAGGATAACAAGCGAAAAAGTGATTCTTTAAAATCGATTTTTCGCTGCAAAAAAGCGATTCAAGTGAAGCGAAAAAGTGATTCAAGTGAAGCGAAAAAGTGATTCAAGTGAAGCGAAAAAGTGATTCATTATATCCTGTATATCATTAATCATGTATCTATAAACAAAGCATACAATCAAATGAAATTGAATTCACATAAACACAGATGTCATTCATTTTAAAGCGAGCAATCAAAATAATTGACGGTTTATGGGAAAAGGATAACAAGCGAAAAAGTGATTCTTTAAAATCGATTTTTCGCTGCAAAAAAGCGATTCAAGTGAAGCGGAAAAGTGATTCAAGTAAAGCGGAAAAGTGATTCAAGTGAAGCGAAAAAGTGATTCAAGTGAAGCGGAAAAGCGGTTCAAGTGAAGCGGAAAAGCAATTTCGAAAATCGATTTGTAAGTTCGAAGTGATTATAAGAATAAAAATGATTCGTAAACAAGAACCAAATGGTGAAAAATGTATTATAAATTGGCGCGATAATATGAATAGATACAAAAACACCATCCATCTGGAAATAGATTTTTATTTTTAGACTAAAGGCTGTTTTCCACTTTTGGAAAATTTAATGCGGAAAGAAACGGAGGAATACTAGAGCAAGAACACGTAAACCTAGCAATTAATAACCAGAATTTATAACAAAAGAAATATACTTGGATGAGCTGCAAAATATATTTTAAAGACAAATGTGCGCCACGAGTTAGAAAAGAAAATATAAATAAAAACTAAAAATCGCTGCTTTCGCCGTAATGAGATTATTTGTTTACATCGTAGATTCCATGTTTCATGTATGTGACCATCCAAGGGATTTTGATGACAAACGATATAAATAAAATAAAGTAACGGTATCTTGTTAGAATATGAAAAGTAGGATTCTCCTACTCACTACGTTTCGTTTCATTCAACGTCTGTGTATGTTTATATTTTTCATATTCCCATGCGCCAGTTTTCGAAGTTGAAAGATAACCGGGAGTATTATATCTAATTGCTATTTTGCCAAATAAAAATAAAAATTTCATAAAAAACATTTTTTTATTGATAAAGATGTCTATACTCTCAAAAGATGTTGTTGTTATCGCGACTTCAGCATTATTTTGAAAACTTGGTGTGACAGATGTATAATGACAGGTAGCACGCGTTAGTGTTTAATAATGAACTGTACCTGGTTCTTATTCAGTTAGAGATAAAAGAAACAACAGTTTGTTCTCAGGTTGCTACAAATAGAAACCGTCTGCTATAATTCTTTTGTGTTTAAGTTGTTCTACGGCTGTTATGTGAAGAAACTTAACAGCAATTAAATGGATTTTTAAGGGAGGTCTGTGGAATAAAGCTTCAGGGGATTTCAGATTTCATTGCCTTCAAAAACTTAAAAAAACCAAAATGGACCAGTAGGGCTGTGAGATCACTCTAGTGAATACCAAGTATTTGCAAGATCTACCCACAAATTGTACGATATTATCCTACATGTGTATATAGAGTGAGTTAAGTTGCTATAACACTTCATGATCATGTACTCTAGGGTGTTTCTCCGAATGTTGTTGGTGCTGGATCTTCTTGGGGTTTATATTTCTTTGCTTTCAACTTTTTCAAGTCATCTTTCAAAGATTTCCAACATGTTAATAGCTTAACTGCTTCAAGTCATTTATTAGCTGGTGCCTTATCAGGTATTTGTGAATGAAAGCAATGCCCAATTCCCAAACTCATTTGAAATAGTTTTCAATGAACTAGCGATATTGATGTTATGAATTTTTGCATTTAGGGTTTGGGAATTGGCCTCAGCCTTATTATATTACTTTTTGTTTTTTCTTTCAAACAGGGTGTCACTCCTAATATGGTTGCTTCATGTTTGCATAATGGAATATATTTTTACTTGTATTATAACATAAAGCTAATTCATAAAGACACATTCGATATTAAACATCAAATTGCAACTGGATGCATAACAGGTTATAACTTACTAAACATTTGTGTAACAATATAATTAGTTATATTATGTTGATATTAAAAAATCACCTTTTCACCTGAGAAAGGTATAAAGTAGTAGCTGGTACAGGCTACTTAACTTCGTATTTTTGTTTTTGGGCTCAAAATTGGTGAAGAATGGAGGGAATTTATCAGGAGAAAAAAACAATTTTTGTAGCATAAAAGTTAAATTTCAAAAGTTAAATGTTTCTGTATTACTCCGTTGGAGGGAATCAAGTCATCCGATTGAATTATATCTAGTTTTATGAATCTTCATAATATTGAACAGTTAACAGAATTCTTGTTCTATTTTGTGGGACAGCTCATCTATAAAAAGTTGATGATAAGATAGTCAGTTAATATATTATTGCATTTGGATTTTAAACCTAAAATTTCTCTCTTACCATTCTGGTCAATACCTAAGGAAATAATTTACCAATCACAGCAGGTTCAACAATGTGACAATAACAATCATTTTAACTGCCTAAACTATTAAACTGAACCAGTGCAGTATTCTTAAAGTCTCTTAAAAACTTTCACAACTGTATAATGTTAACATAAAACTGAATTTTTACTAGTATATAAATGAAAATAGTGTCAGTGTTATCATTATAGGAGCTGCAACATTAGCTGCCACTAATCCGATTTGGGTTGTCAAGACAAGAATGTGTTTACAACCAGGCGTCGCTACGACTGAAGGAGTCCAATATAGTGGTGTCATTGGTGTGTGCTTGTAAATTAGGAAATATGAGGTTTCTCTTTGTTATCAAAGATATTGAAAGGAAGAGTATTGCTTACATAATTTCAACAGTCTCATTTAGAATTAATTTCGAATTTGAAATGCTTATTGGTAAAAATGTTGATCAAAAATTTTTTTTTTCTTTCAGATGGTTTGAAAAAGTTGTACAAGCATGAAGGATTAAAAGGCTATTATCGGGTGAGTTGATAACAATGGAAAAACATTTAGTACTCTCATTTCAAAAAGAATGTGTCAATGTTTATCTGACCGGCCGTTATTTGCAGCGTTGTGATAATAGCATTTCAAATTTGAAGAAAATGAAATTGCAGTCATCAATGTAGTTTTTGCAAGCTCGAAATTGAATAGATGTTATAAAAATGCAGGTATATTTCTCTGATAAGAAAGAAAGATTTAATAAGAGTAATTCATAGACCAAAAGAATTATATGTAAGTCCACCTTGCTAAAGAACAAAATCTTTTTTCAATAAAGCCTTCAAAATTTCATTGTGCTCTATGATATAACAGGACCGTTTTCAGAATTCATTTTAAGTAAGTCTATAGTGGCTTACTGCCAATTTCTATTCTGCAGAAGAAAAACATTTTGAAAACTATAAGATGGTACCAATCTGTTTAGGGTTTTGTTCCTGGGTTGTTGGGTGTATCCCATGGTGCATTACAGTTCATGGCATATGAAGAATTAAAGAAATTTAATAGCAACTATACAGGAGAAGATGTTGATGCAAAATTAGTGAGTAGAGGATTATTTTCTTTTTTTATTGTTGCTTTTCCCCCAAAGTCATTTGATTTGTTTAACTAAAATGCTTCAATAAGCTACTTATTTTCACTTTCATTCACTACAGGGTGCATTGAAATATATTTCGATGGCAGCTTTGTCAAAGGTTTTTGCGGTTATCGTGACTTATCCATATCAAGTTGTGCGATCTCGATTGCAGGTTCCTTGTTTTATTTAAATTTTGATATCTTTGTGATCTGTTTTTATGTTAGCAATTTGCCATTCGACAGTATGAAACCCACTTAAACAATGATATCTTTTTTTATGTTTCATTTTGTTAATATGCAGGATTCACTACTTAGAGATAAGTACGATGGTGTTGTTGATGTATTTAAAAAAATTTACAGGTGAGCCAAAGTCTTAAGACAATTGTATTTCCCATACTGTTTTTGACTTCCCTCTGATTTTAAGAAGGTCTTTGGTCTTTTGCTTTTTGTACTTATAAAATCTTCAAACCACAAGGCGTGTGTCGGTTTTCTATGTCCATATGCTGTGTCACATATCAATAAACTGGCTTTCAAATTAGCCCAAGTTGCTATTTTACTCGTAATCACATAAAAACATCATAACATTGTTTTATATGAACTCTGATATTGTTCTTTTAGATATGAAGGAATGCATGGCTTTTATAAAGGTCTTTTGCCATCCTTGCTCAGGTATTCTGAAGTCTGTTGTCTTTATTTGCAATGAAAAGCTTGTTGCACTGTTCTCTCACAGAAGATTTCTCAAGTAACGTATTTTACTGACATTCATGAAGCCATATTATTGGTTAAACCATATTATTGTTTGCTGGTTTTAAATTATTAAAAATTGCCCAAACTTATTTCCAAAATTATGAAAATAGCAAAAATATATTTAGAGAGTAGGCCTTCCATTCTTTGGGAAAAGCAGTGTCTAATCTTAGCGGTGGCCAAGAGAGTCAAAAATTGGTTCCGACCACCAAAGTTTATGAAAACCAGTGTTATAGTAGCCTGACTCGGACAGGCAAAAAAATAAATATGTTAAATTGAAAATATGATTGAAATTACCTTGCATGAGATTTGAAATTTATAATATTTCTCTTTGCAATTTCAGTTCTCTTTCTATTTCAAGACTATTTTTTTCTATTTTGTAAGCATTTGTAAGTGTGTCCAAATGAAATTGCAGAGCCTTATTGAATATTGACTTATAAGGGCATTAAAATTTCCTTTAGGCCACCAAAAAGGCTAAGAACCGATGATGTCATTGGCCGGACACTGACATCCAGATAAAATTTTAAGATTAGCCATTGAATAAGGCCCCATACCTAAAATGTGAGGAATACATTGCATAGCAAAATTACAAG
Organism: Turritopsis dohrnii; assembly: GCA_027922465.2. Classification (NCBI taxonomy): domain Eukaryota; kingdom Metazoa; phylum Cnidaria; class Hydrozoa; order Anthoathecata; family Oceaniidae; genus Turritopsis; species Turritopsis dohrnii. Next base: position 270,644 of record BQMF02000010.1, read on the forward strand.
CTGATATAATATATCCCAAAGGCCACATGACCTTATAAGAATGTTGTTTATATCCGTTATTTTCTTTTAGAGTTACTCCAGCATGCTGTATAACTTTTGTTGTATTTGAAAATGTCAGCCATTATTTATTTTCAAAAAAGGAACATGAAGTCAGGTAGTAGTGGAATGGATAGGACAGAACCGTTTGACCAGTCATGTGGTGTTGTTATGATGCAAACTGTTTTCAATGTATGATTGAACTTTATAACAAACATGAATACATTATAATGCTGTTGTTTGATATGCAATGAATCTTGGTCGGTTGCAGCTAACCATTTGAATTCTTAGCATTTCGAGAATAGTCTTGGCTACTGACTAGCATTGTTATCCTAGACTTCACACAGGATCCAACAAATACATTTTCCTGTCATTTTATTGTAAAGCAAGGCAACAAAGTGTTCTCCATTCTTGAAATTATAGGAATAATATAATAATTATTTTAGGATTTTAAGATGGATGTTGTTGATATTTGATTGTTAGAAATGATAATTATTTTTGGTGCTTAAGAAAGGCTCATTGATTTCAATTCAACATCTTCTGCTTTTTGTTGACTCTGTCATCTGTTTACGAAAATATGGTAAGCGATATTAGGGTGCAGATAATTGACTAATTGATTTTGTTTCATGTTTCTGTTGTTTCATTTGAAGTTTTTCTGTATAGCACCAACTTTTAGGATAGTATTTTTATTCAACTCTGTTCTAGATTGTATTTATGTTTATTACTATGTAGTGTTTTGTAATGTAGTCGACCTGTAGCATTTTAGTGAAGAAAATATTGTTTTAGCTTTGCCAATTTTAGTGAAAGATTTGCACTTGTACTGGCCACATATCGTAATTATCTAGATATTAAATGTACCTGAAAATTTCATTAAAAAAGGCTTCAGATTTATGAAATCTGTTTTTGGCATTGAATAGTATTTTGAGTGTGATTGATTTTCAAACAACAAGCAATGAAACAGTTTCCTGTGATGTTTTCCTGTGATGGAAAGAAATTCCCTATTTTGGACAAAATTTTGCTATTTTTTCATATTTTTCATATAAATTTGTTTTGTTATTATGTTTTCTGAAATGTTTGTGTCGTAATGTACACAAGCTTATTTTTTGTAATTTCTCTCAAGAACATAACATGATTAAATTAACTCAAATCAGATCATCGAGAACATCATGTCAGAATTTTTTTAAGGTAATATTTTAATGTTCTTCTATTTCTTTGCGAGCTTGACGTAGTTACATTTACTTGCGCATTGTTAAATGTCACGATCCATGATTAGTTTTTGCTTGGTTACCTCAAATAAAAGCCTGTTTTCTTGATTGACGTTATTGTTTAAGATATTCCTGAAAATTCTTGAAAACACTAGTTTCACTGTATTACACTAGGACCCGTTTATGCGTAATAGTAATGTAAGTTGAGGTCAATGTATTACAAGTGAATCCTTCCGGAATATGTACTGAAATTTAAAAGAATGTATAAAAAAGTGCATCAGTAACTAGAAGAACTGTTCTGTTCGCATTGTTTCATTTTTAGCTTGTTCGCAGTTTTTCATGTCAGTCTGTTCATAATCAACATGTTGATTTAAAAGGACAAGAGTTGGAACATACCATTGTCAAAACAGAAGATGGTATTCGTAGAATTACTTTGAATAGTGTCAACAAAAGGTGACTTCATTGAATTTAGTTGGTGTTTTGTTTATTGTATTAAAAGAGTATTTCGGCTATGACTTTTATTTGGTACTGACAAGTTAGTTTTATAAAGTTCTGATTTAATTATGAATGTACTTTAAGCAATATCTTTATCCTCAATCATTGTGATCTATGTGATCTATGCTTGTATGACCAATAGACATATTGATGTCATTGAAAATTAAATCCTTTCTCTTTTTTACAGAAATGCTTTATCATTTTCCATGCTGTCAGAGTTGAAGGAACTGTTACTTGATAGTAACCAAAATAAAGATGTGAAAGTTGTAATTCTTGATCATAATGGACCTGTTTTTTCTGCTGGACATGATTTGAAGGAATTGGTAAACATGCTTTAGTTGTTTAATGGTGGCATGTATTTTATTATTAAATTGTGTGAAACTTTCCCCCTAAACAGCTTACATTAAGAAAAAGTCATGCTTTAGATTCCTCAGGGTTGATTGAAAACGTCCTGTGAAAATTGACCGGTCTAATTTTAAAATTGTACAAAATTTGTCGAATCGCATTAGTGTACTCAAAGCAGCATACGTACACAGTTTTCCATGCAGAGTTACACTTATATCTGTCACAATTTTTTATTTGCTAGCAATCTGCAACTGGGAGTGCGTTCCATGCCAAGATATTTGAAAGGTGTACAGAAGTTATGAATTTGGTTCAAGTATGTACGATCTTCACTGCCATTCCCTCTTTGTAGATGTTAAATAATGGTTTTTGTTTTTGTTTTCTGAAACGTTTCTTCCCAAGAGGACGCTATCGAATATCAGCACCTTAAATGTTTCACAAGGTCATCATTGATGATGAATGCATTCAGAACCAGAGAATGCCTTTCGTGTCACATGCTCCCTACATGATGTAGGATCTACACTCATTCAGATATTAAGTATTGTTTTGTCAATACTTATCATGTTATTGTCTGGTGCAATTTATTTCAAATCTAGGATATCAATCGACCTGTTATTGCACAAGTTAATGGTGAGTACCACTGCATGTTATTTGTATTCAACCATTTGTCTTTGTGTGAGGTAGTATCTTAACAGTAAAATCCGTAAAAGCCTTGTCCGAGTTTCGATTTAAACGACGATTTCTTGTCAATCTTTCATATTTGACAAGTTGTGATAGATTGTCAGACAGGAATTCGTTATTTAAACAAGCGATTAGCGTGAGACATAGCAATGCATTAAAAGGTATTACGACTGTACGATTATAAAACACACACATTTAAATTGAAACCTGTGCAAGGTGAATTGCTAGGTATAGTCCAACTATCTAGAATGTTCGATGCTCGTGTATTACGCTGTTACACATGACTTTACAAGATGATTTTGTTCTGAAGGTGTTGCTACTGCAGCTGGCTGCCAGTTGGTTGCAAGTTGTGATCTTGCTGTGGCTACAGACAAATCCACCTTCGCTACTCCTGGGTATGAAAAATTTTCTTTTAGATTATACTCACGTTAATTGGTACCTTGAATCAAATGGTCTTACCTTAGAACCGAATCAGAAATGAAATTCCCGTAGCCTTGAATGATTTGCGCAAGAGGGTATTCTTCATTATGAAAACAACTGTGTTTGTCGACTCCACGTCATACACACATCTCTTCCAAGACAAACTTTTCATGAAATTGGACAGTAGTGACTTTTGCTTCTTTAATGTCTTTCATACAATTTTTGTTGATAAACTTCAATTTTCAGTTCCGAAAATAAGAAAATCAATTTAAGTTTTGAAAAGTTTGGGAATGTATCCCTTCTTTCCCCCAGTTCGTGTTCTTAACATGGTTCTTTCATTCTTATAGTGTGCACATTGGTTTGTTTTGCACGACGCCAGGTGTGGCACTTGCACGCTCTGTCAATCGCAAAGAAGCCATGAAAATGCTCCTGACAGGGGATCCAATCACCGCGAAAGGTTACTGTGTTGTTATGTTGTTGCTATAGAAGCATAATATGTTCATTGCCCCAACAAGACATCACAAACGAAATAAATAGTCACAGGCATCTAAAACCAAATGTTGCTTGTTGTGACGTAATTCATGAAAGGGTCTATTCATAACCAGGAACTCGTGGAATTCTTTGTATTTTCTCATCATAAAAGATTTCTCAAAGCGACAAACCCATAAATTCACTCAAACAGCTTCCGTAATTTTTTGTATTATAATTGCCTTCCCAGTGTGCAAGTTAAAACCTCACCACTTCGAAATAGTGCATTGCTGAAGAAATTTACGCACCACAACCACAAAAATGTCTTTCATCGGAGTGACTTTTCGACGGTTTTGCCCACTGGGTGTAAACTTGCGTGGTATGAAGATCGAACAACTCACTATTTTAATTTTTAGAAGCTTTTCATAATGGTCTCATAAATGAAGTCGTGCCGGAAGAGGAAATAACTTTGGCTGTAAGTTTTAATTGTTTTATGTTTCAACTGGAAGTGTCTGGCCTAACACACCCTTGTAAAGTTTCTTTATACTCTTTGTTTTGCCCACCCTACCTCAATTTCAGGTAGTAAAATCTATATCAATAACGTCAATGAGGTTGAATATATTGACTGTTAGACCATTCCCGAATTTCTGTTTAAACACCGTTTTAATACCTTGTTATACAAGTTTCGTTTCGCTTCTTTACATTCTATTGTTTCTCTTAATTACATTAAAATGAAGCGATATTTTGTTGGCTTAGCCATAACACAATGTTAACAGAAGTTCGAAGGAAGCGAGCCAATCATTTGTAGGCCTCGTTTTGACATTAGTTGCTCTTTCCAGATCAACTTCTTATTGTTATAATGAAGTGATCACATCATCACATGGCAAAACTTCAGTGTGATAACAGTTAACCGTATAAAAAAGAGGCAAAATTTGCATTTCTAAAGAAATCCACACTATTTCCAAAATGATTTTTTGACGATTTTGACCACAAGAAGATATTTTTCGAAAGTATACTAGAATAGAATTTGCAAAATTCCAAAACATGATTTCTACAAGGATGATGGTCATATTGACACAAACTGTTATCGTGTCGGATGGAAAAAATGCTACTGCATTTGTAACAGAACCATCTCTTCATTCCAAGGACTAGAGCTCTTCATTTAGACAGTAATAACTTTACTTCGACAGTTATACTCCACTTAATCTTATATGTAATAGCGAGTGTGTGTCACACTTTTATTTTAGAGAGTGATAAATTTTGTTGTATTTTACGGCCATAATCTTCTTAATCGTGGTCATATTCTTCGTTAGGCCATGCGATTTTTTACGATTATTATATAGTAGCACGTGCCGTGACGTCAGGTTTTTTTTTATCCTCACAATTAGGTGTGCAAATTTTCGTCATGGGGTTTGCGTATATCAATTTCGAAGTTAGATGTGGTAAAAAAATTCACCCGGGTTACTAGTCAATTAACAATACTTTGTTATAATTTCTTTCTTTGAACTCTCCCATGGAATCTTTACACTTCGTAAAATCCATACACCGCATGATACCTTATTGATTATCCCAGTGGCCAAAATCGTCAATAAATCACTGCAACGGAGAGCACGTTTACTGAAACTGTGTGTATGTTTGTAAAGAAGTGCGCTCCTTCGCAGAGATTTTTTAACAAATGGCCGGCTGGGATTCATGTCTTGTTACCTTCATGTTACCATAGAAACTAAATACGGTTTTTCCTTCAGACTGACTCACTTGCTCAGAAGATTATCAGACACAGTTCAGCCGTCATTGGTCTGGGTAAACAAGCATTTTATAAACAACTGAAAGAAACACGTGATGTGGCATACTGGTGAGTCAAACATTGAAAGCGCTCTCTATCACTGTTACATTTGATGTTTAGGGTTTGTTACAAAGGTACCTGTTTTATGTAAACATAAAACTGTACTATATACTACTTCAGGGCGTTAGCCAGGATTAAAAAAAATTCTGCGTTTTTGGTTTTTAATTGGGAAATTGGTGTAGGGGTCCTTGGTGGGGTGGGGTCAAAAGGAATAACGTCAAAGGGTTGGGGATGACTTTCATTGATAATTTGGCACCCTTAGAGAACACCCTTATATTCCCTCTGCTTTATTCCATAACGCCATCGACTGGTATGTCTGTGGTAGGAACGACGGCGGAGTCATTCCTAAATGTTTTTACTTCAGTACTTCAGCTTGACAAGTAGATCTAACTAGACAGTATGGTATCGTACACAATATCTCTTGGACGATACGTGGTATTCAAGATGTCGAATTAATTTTCGTAATGTGATCGTACACGTATAAATGCACTCTCAGAGGTAATGAGGATTAGTGAAGTAAGGGGGAAGATTTAACCTGTGAACCCCAAACACAGGAGACTGATTGCCTTTCTCTTTATACTTCACGACTTCCCAAAGGAAGTTCCAATGACGTGTATAAAATCTAGTTTGTACTGCTTGTGGTTTCAATAATGTGAAAATTGTGTATTATTTTTTGCAAATATGAAATGGGAAGGTTATGTTGTCATTCGTGCGCGAACAAATTTATTACAATCTTCGTACGTAACTGGAAATATTCTATCAGTCAACGTTCGTGGCGAACGCACGTGCGCCATTTTTCAAGCCCTCAATGTAAAAAAACAAACCAAGCACGTTGCGCAAAACGAAAAAGCAGCAATGAAATGGAAAAGTAGATTCAAAGTAGAATAAAATTGTGTTCGAATTCGAAAAAGTGATAAACGAGACAACACAAAATGTCTAGACACTGGAACTGCAGACATGACACAAAGATTTAAAAAGAGTACGCACAATAAATAAATAAATAAAAGTTTAAAGGAACGCACACATTGTTCAAATCAATTAAATATTTCTCGAGCGCTCGCAAAAAGAAAAGTAAAAATAAAACTGGAAACATCTGCTCAAACTTACGTAACTGTTTGAGTGCACGTGATCAAGAAATCATAGTAAACAATGATAACGAAAATCCCTTCTATCTTAATCGTCAGACTTTTACACATAAGTCTTTTTAAAAAAGTGGTTTGGGAAAATTCTGTCTCCCCAATTGGGAAACCGCGGTAAACGCGGAATTTTTGACTGCAGCTAATGCCCTGTACTTAAAAAAAATTTCTATTCTTCCTTCTGCTCTCAATGCCTTCTTTCTCGTTTATCCAACCAAGCTATGCAGCCGATGTTATGGTAGACAATTTGAAACATCAAGACTCCCAAGAAGGTATTGATTCGTTCTTTGCTAAAAGAAAACCGAAATGGCAATGAGATTCAAGAGCTTACAGATTGCCTGCGTATTGACCGCCTTCTTGTGATTCTGGTCGATCTGGATGAAGTATTCTCTTTACTTATCACGTGATCGATCTCCATCAAAGGACTAATCGAATGCTTTTCGAATTCTAAGAAACATTTTAATTGGTTGGTTTTACGCATTAATTATTTTATTTTTATTATTGAAATTTTACACATTCTTTTGAAAGGATATGTGATTTATGTCATTAGAATAATATATCATAAAAATTAAGATTTTATTATAAAAGGAAAAAAATGTGGTTGCGTTTTTTGTTTAATTCGGATCAAAATGTATTTCTGTAGCCTTGACTTTTGAATGACATTTCCCAGTGGGCAAAATCACTGCGACGGAGAGCACTTTTATTGAAACTGTGTGTATATTTGTAAAGAAGTGCGCTCCTTCGCAGAGATTTTTAACAAATGTGCCGGCTGGGTTGGATATCCGAAATTTTGCGTTGTGTCCACATTGTTTAATTTTTTGTGTGTTTTCTTTTTGTTTTCTTCGAATTAGATTAGATTAATTGATTTACATATCTATATGCATATTAATATAAATATCACTTAATTATACTAATATATATTTTAATATAACTAACCCTAGTAACTAACCCAATGGGCTAATTCGTTGAAATCTCTGCGAAGGAGTGCATTTGTATAAAAACATACACACTATTTCAGTGAAAATGCTTTTCGACGCGGTGACTTTTGACGATTTTGCCCACCGGGACAGATTTATATGAGAAATACTAAAAACAACAAACGAATACACGAGTCTTTCTGTGTTATTCCCCTGCTACTCTGTGGAGTGAGACATTTTCGACCTATTTCACTTTCTATGGTTTTGTGGTTTCATCTCATGTTAGAAGGAAGAAAACCACAGAATTTGATTGAATTCGTTTACTTGTGGTTACGATATATATCTTCTATTATATCTGACAAATCAAATCAACATTGGTCAAAACATTTGACCGCGAATTGGCAGTGTTTGAATTCTAGCCATAATTTCCAAGAAATAATGCTTTTTTTGGCATCATATTAGGCGAGATATGAAGATTAAAAATTTACTCAAAGTAATTTGATAAGGTCAATCCGCATGTGCTTTATTTCATTTAGTGATCGAACCTCGTTTCCAGGAATTCTTGCCTTTCAGATATATAGATGACGGCCCAACGCCACATTAAGATGAATAATTTTGAATCACTTGTTTTGTATGAAACACGTGCTAGGACTGCATTATCTTGAGTAACAGCCCTCCAAATATATATCACATGCAGATATCAACTCCGAAAGCATTTTTCTTTTTGATTTGTTTACGCTTCGCATTTGCCATTTTTTAGAACGTTAGCGGTTTTGGTTTTGTCAACCCAAAATATGAGCCTCAGTTGGATTTGTGTCATTTATTTACAAGAAAGTTATCGGATCCAAAAAGATTTTTCCCGCTTTCCATTGGTACTATACTTGAAGTCTTCCCAGTGTCATAATTTACCTTTCACCCAGTTCCTTAAAAATATGTCATCATTATCCAGCGATTTGATTGGTTGATTGAGAAATATCTTACTTTTGATTGGTTCATTGGGCTTAAATTCTATCCAGTTCCGACTGTATCCTGATGAGAGAAATAAATTTACCACTATTCTATCACAACAGTCGCCATGTGACGTTAATGAATATGATTTCCCGATTTCATCAGATTATGCATGGTTTTATACTCATGATCATCAATCACTTCTCTGGAGTAAAGAATTTCTCATGGGACGTCGAAATTATATAAAAAAATACAATTAGAGTGCATTTATACAGTGTGTATCAAAAAATTGGAAACAAGAAATATTACTGCAAGTAAATCTCCTAAAATGACTAAAATGTGCATGGCTTTAAGGATGTTGATCTTTACCAACATGTTTACTGCAATTTACTGGAAACAGACAGATAATGATATTGCTACAAGTACTGATGAATAAAATATTGTAAATATGGTTATTTTTGAAATAAAATGGCTGTGTTTTGAAAGTTTTTGAATTTCTTAGTTGGGAAAAGTTCGAATAACTTTATCGCCAGAGAGGACGCAAAAGTGGTTCGAATAAACGAACTCGAATAAGTGAAGGTTCGAATAACTGATGGTAATCTACAAGCGTTTGTTAAGAAAAATCCAAGGGGGATGAAATTAGGTTCGAATAATTGGGAAATTCGAATAAGTGCAGGTTCGAATAACCGGGAGGCGACTATATCCAATTTATTCTTATAAATTTTATATCAGTGGAATTCTTATCTTCGTGTCTTTCTGTTGATGTAGCAGTCTTTGAAAGAAATGGAAAAGTAGAAATGTGACAGCACCTAAGCCCAGTTGGTGACTTTGCAATTTCTGGGCAGTGTTGTTACTTGCATCTACCATACTCCATATTATTTCTTTCCCTGTTTGAATATGGCACACCTGTGTCGAGTTGGTAAATTTGCAGTTTCTTGGCTGTTGTTTCTTGTAGGTAGGAAAATGTTGAAGAGTCAATCATAATTTTCTTTTTTAAATGATGCAAGTCACCGTGTAAAATAAGCTCTTAAGAACATGTTGTTCTCCTCAATAAGCAGTTGAGTGTATCTGGAGCAAGTAAATGATAAGTCATTTACAATTTATTCTTCCTCTGTAACTCTATTGCTCTATTGCTATTATTACTATTATTAATTTCGCTAGTCTAGCGAAGTATTGGTATCGTCGTTCTATGTATCTACGTGACATTTTGGACGATCTCACTAAAGTAAATAATTGCATATAAAAGCCATGTCCGCACACACCTTAGCAATAAAATCTTTTACAGGCTGACTAACGGGCTAAATTTGGACCAAATTATGAAAGTTCTCCAATTTTCACAAAAATTTGCACAAAGCACAATTAAAAGGTGCTGATTTCGAATTTGACAGTCATATTGTCAAATTTGGCCAAATTGGGCAATTCGGGCCAAATTTGGACCAAATTATGAAAGTTCTCCAATTTTCATAAAAATTTGCACAAAGCACAAGTGAATGGTGCTGATTTCGAATTTGACAGTCATTTTTTAAAATTGGGCCAAAATTTGGCAATTTGGCAATGCTATATTGAGAATATTTCATAATTGTTGAGAGTAGATTTGTGTAATTGTGACACCATTTAAATATGAGACGAATAAGTTTTGATCTATTTGTTTTGTATAATTGCGAGTTGAAATTCTGCTACCGTTATCAACTATTGTATCGCACAGTTCTATGAACAGTACATATTTGTTAGAATTGTGAGAATGCAATATAGCGAAATTTTCGACTTCCAAGTCGTCTTGTTACTCTATTACTTCACAATAACAGAACAATTTCACCAATTTAGACGATTCATTACAATCAAATTTTCTATGACCAAGCAAAATGATGTTTACTGGCATTATTCGTTTATTCGTTGTACAAAACAAGAAATTTTTACCACTCAGTATGCCTTAGTACAGTACTCGCCACTTGTTTGTGTTGGTGAAGTAAAATATTTAAAATACTTGCTCCTCTTGTTACTACTACTACTACTTCTTCAAGTTATGAACGATTTCGTGTAACATTTACATGACAGCGTTGACAAATTCGCAATTTCGCAAAAATTTGGAATTTCTGCTCACTAAGTTTGACAACAATTGAAAGGTGCTGATTTCGAATTTGACAGTCACTTTGTCAGATTTGACCACAATTGGTGAATTCGGTAAATGTTGTATTGTTGAGAGTAGGCATAAATCATTCTGACACGTCCTAATGTCTTCGAGCCAAGTGACTTCTTGTTTTGGATTTAATCCTTATCCACATGCCAGCAACTATAACAGTGTAAACCAGTCTTAGGTTATATTAGGTTATAAGCTTAGGTTTTGAGCACACAGCCTGAAAACACGAGATCTGAAACTGACAATAAGAGAGACGCCAACGTTGAAAAATAAAATGTGTTTGACGTTTATAAGCAGCAGTTATGGTTGGCATACCAGAGAACTTTTTGAAATTTCGTACTCTGTATATTGCAATAAAATGCTGTCTGTAATTGCTGGAAACAGTAATGAAAAGTAGCAAATTTGATGATTTGAAGAAAACTACTTGAATCTTCCACAAAAGTTTTATTTCAGATAAGGAATTTCATATAAAATTTTAGAGTGTGTGATAACCAAAATGTGTGTGTCACACACTCAAAGCGTGATGGATAAGTAAGAGAATATGAGACCGTTTCCAGACTGTTCTAGTAACGGACAATATAGTACAAACGTTAAGACAATATGGTTCAAGTCTTATGAGACTATGTTTAGACTGTCACTAGTAAGGGACAATATGATTTAGTGAATAACACAATATGGTACATGTCTAATGCATAGTGTGTGTGTAGTAAAAAGAAATCTTCAATCGCTCCGCAAATTTACCGCTAAAGTGAAAGTTGATCACAAGATTTTTTTTACTGCTAAATTTGTATTTTCTCACTTTTGTATGTATGCGTTGTTATTAGCAACGTTGCTATTTTACATACCTGGTTTTTGGCATTTTTGATCGTATATTTTTTGAAAATGGGAATGTTTTAAGTTCCGTAACATTTACATGTTTTATTAGTTGAGACAACTGTTTAGAACTGTTAAGAACTGTTCAGTTCTTTATTTGCTAACGTTTTTTTCAGTCTCAAAGAGTCATCTCAGTTCTATAATTTTCTAAATGTCACATTTCCACTGCTGAAATAATTTTTAGTAGGTGTCCCCACGAGAAGACGTTCCATATCATAAGATTGAACAGATGACATGCTGACGACTGTTTGCAAAGGAAAGAAGAACTAATTAGTTGTGTGGGAAAGTCAATTTCGATAATGAAATAGAGAAACAAAACAAGGAAATACAGCACCAAACACCCATTGGCACAGTTCTTGTTAAGTAAAAAGTCAATACAGACCAGGGTTATAAAACGTATCAGTTCAGAGACAATTGTTCTTCTTTTCGCTCCCTTCTAATTAACACCCTCCTCTAAACTCAAAAAATTAAATAAACGTTCCCCTCTAATAAACGACTCCTCTTGTTAACGCCCCAGATCATAAAAGGGGCGTGCAAATGCATGCGCATAAAAATTAGTTTATTGATTTATATAATGTTTATAATTGATAATTAGTTTATAATTAGTTTTTCACGTACGATTTGCCCTGCTTACATTTCTTTTGTTTCTTGCGTCTTTTGTTCTGTCCCTCGATACTCGCAGGTCTTCTCATTTTATTTGCATCTTTTCAGTACATTTGTGTCTTAGCATTCTATCTTATGAGAACAGTCTGAAGAGACGTAGCGAATTTGTCTTTGTTTGATACATTTCTTATAAAGTTAACACTACTGCGACTATAGATTTTTGGTTATACGTGTTTAGTAAAGTACTATTTTTATTATTTCTTAAACAAAATTGTATAAAAATTTCTTTTAAGTTAAAATAGACTAGAATTTTTTAAAGTTATTTTAGCTTATATATATACTTTAACTTATGTTAACTTATGTTATAGCGGAATGGAACATCAAATCGTAAACCTTCACGTCTTCAGTCTGGTCGCGGTAATAGGGCGTTTATTGGAAAACATATAACATTTGAATATTAAAGAAAAGCAAAATACATTTCATTCTCTCCTTCGCACCAAAACAACATGGCTGATTCTTAAGCGTCCCACCACAAGGTAGAGAAACGTAAAAGTAACCCTTAATCCTCGTTCCATAGGATAGAAGTTCTAAACAGCATGGTGCTGATATTCTGTTTGAATCATTTGATAGCTTGATATTTGATATCTTGGCGAATAGCTTCAAAGTATTTGTATCAAACAAATAATGTATTGCATCAATCAGAATAACCTTGCCTGTGCAACCAACACCGGGACTGCCATGCTGAAACCTAATAGGGTAATAGGGTATTTGGGACAACCATGGTCAGGCCACAAAGTGAAATGAAAGTGCAATAAATTGTGTTGCAATTCACCAAACAAACTTGAATCCATTGCATGGTATAGTCTGCATATTCCTCAGAATCAGATTCTTCCACAGTGATATGAAGCTGTTTTCTTTTCTAGCCAATACTGATCACACTTCTGCTTTCCTTTCGCAACAAGATTGTGGTTTCTTGTCAGTGATACTTATGCTTTTAACTTCAAGTAGCCTTCATTTTATAAATAATGCTGATAATCATTATGAAATTTTGGTGACAGCCATTTGACAGCCATTCGAAAGTGAAGACTATTTAAATGCAGTATATGTGAATGACAAGAAAGTGAAGAATATTTACTTGGTGACTGAAGTACCATTTGGTGACACTATATCCTGTTTTTGGTCTGCAGTGACAAATGCCAAATTACAACATTGATGATGTTCTACTTTCTGGTGATTGTACGTAATTAATTTTTTGATTCGTTATAAGTTTAAATTTTGTACCATTTCTATCCTTATTACTATATTTTTTTATTATTTGGGAATGAAAGTAAATCAACTTTTATTCTAATGACAAGCTGGCCTGATCATGATATCCCGAACACAGCTTCATTACTTACTTTACTGATTAAATGCAGATGTAAGAACAATCTCTTGGAAACGGAGGTTCTTGTTGTTTGTAGTTCTGTATAGATAAAACTGGCTATTATCTATTTTTGCTCAATATTGCTAGCACTATTTTGGCTTTGATTTAGTGATGGTGCGAACTGAAGTGGACCTTCTGTTGTGTGGTTGAACTTGATAATTCCACTGAAAACGTAGCAACAGGTGGATGTTGAAGAAGAAGGAAATTAAGAAGAATGAAATTAGTTCGACCACAGTTTGCTGAAAACCTTGTAACCTTTTTCAATGTCTTTCATTTGTAGTGGCATTGTAAGGGTTTTTTATTCCTAAATCTTTCCTTTTTTTCACAGAAAACAATAAACAGTAGATAAAGTCGATAAAGACGAGGAATGATGAAATCAAGGTCTGGAGATAAATGCTAAATACTAAGGAAATTGACTAGTCGTATTAATAGTTTTTCTTACTATACACTGGTTGTTACCAATTTCAATTGGTTGTTAACAACAAATCAAAACGAATATTTCAATAACTTTATACTGTGTATTTTGAACAAAACGATTTATTTACATGAAAATATTATTGCATGAGTAGATCCACCTAGTATTATGCTATAAATGCGGTTGATGTAAAATGGGCAGCAATCAGTAACGATAGCATATCAGGAGCAAATTCGTGGTAGGAGTTTTTGGCGTTTCTTAATTATCTGTATTATTTTATGAAAATAATATTTCTGAGGTTTTAGTTGTACATCTGTTTTATGTCAAAGGAGTCCTTTTCGACCTTTTTAATTTGTACCTTTCGGACAAAACTTAGTCGGACAAAAGTGACTAAATTTTTTGGAAGTAACTAAAATTTTGTCCGACTAATAATTTTGTCCGACTAAAATTTTGCCGACTAATTATTATGTCCGACTAAATATTTGGTCCGAATCATTTTTTTCAGAATTTTTCTTCTTATCAGTTTAATTACAAAATTTTAAACATTTGTAATTTCTTTATGATTTTTTCTTTTTGCTCACCAACAAATACAATATTTTTACATGACTTAGTCATAAATAAACAATTTCTAAAGTCGTAAAGTGTTTTGATAAATAATATTAACACTCGTCTTCGTGATGTTCATTGTTTATTCTCGACCCTTTCGTAAACAGATTGGACCTTTTTCATAGCCTCGCTTATTCCAGGAAGGAATCCACAGGAAAAGAGAAAAGTACCGGTAATAACAGAAACTTCCGATGAAAGTGATGGCGAGGTAGTTCAAAAGAAAATGAAGAAGACAGCCATAATGGAAGAAACGCCTGAAGCCAATGCAGGAACCAAAATAGACTTTTATACTGATCAGGAATATGACATTGAAATTGAAAAATAAAATTATACTACAACTCTTTTAATTAGGATTTTTTTCCGACGGTAAAATTGTACCGTCGTGGTATGATGATTTTGTTGGACATATGATTTTCACGTCCTCAAAACTGTTTTTATTTAATATGCCTTTCCCCTCGTTTTCCTATACATATCTAGAACTTAGAGTAATCAGCGCACTCCCACACGCTTTTTCATAATCCTTATCGAAAATTAAGTAAGTTATGAAATTTTAGAAAAGGAACAAAATTTTAGTCGGACAATATTATTAGTCGGACAAGAGTGACTAAAATATTTGGAGATGACTAAAATTTTGTCCGACTAATATTTTCGTCCGACTAAAATTTTGTCCGACTAAGTTTTGTCCGATAAGGTATCCAGCAGACTATCAAATGCTGAGCTATCAAGGGCCAAGTAAACTTTTCACTTGATGACATTAGAGTTTTGGTAAAACAGTCTAATCCATGTCAATTTGCTGGTAAGGTCTAAATTAATAAATTCTTGTTAGTTTTGTGATTATGCTAGTCATTCACAAACTATCATTATAGCTTTATTTATTTTTTATTCTTACTTTCATTTCCTAGTTGCCTTGATATGAAGTTTGTTTCAGTTTTTCCTTGGTTTATCGCTTTCATTTTAAATTGATGACTCACTTTTTCTTTTATGTTTATCCAATAGTTATCTATTATACATTGGTTTGTTGTTGTTCTTTTAACTTTCATTTTATTATGTTTTTGCCTCACTTGCATTTTGACTATCAAAGTGATAAGAGTGCATCTACTTAATTTATCAAGTAACTCAAACAATTTGTTATTTTTGCGAGTGCTTTTTTTTAAAAGATTGGTGTATTGTTGTATTAGATTAAGATCATCTACTCATTTCGTTTTAGAAACAAGCATCAGAGTATCAGAACGCTAGAAACTTTCACTGAGGTAAGAGCCTGAAATTGGATTAGAACCTTTTCTGAGGTTGCATAAAAAGAAATGTCATGGACTGGGATGTGGCGATGTAAGCATGGCATGAAGATTGATAATAGGAAAATAGTATAAATATATTGAGACAAAGAAAGGAAATCCACTTCAATATAAACAAATAATTAGAATAACATTATCTGTGAAATAAAATTGAGATCATAAACTCATTAAAATGACCGAAATATTTTAAGGATGTTTGAATGGTTTCCAGTTGAAATATTGAGGCAAACTCAGCTATTGTGAAGCTGTTAATATTCTGGACTCTGGCTTTACAACACGCATTACAACAACTGTTGAACACTAAGTTCTTCAGATATTTTGAAGGTGATTATCTTAACATTGGTTTGTCAGAAGTAAGTAAGTAAGTAAGTAACCGAGAGTTTCTAGTCCTTGGGCTTCCATCCATAAAGGCCGATTTCCATTCAGCAAAATATCCGCGCAGACGTAGGTAATCCACGCTGAGTGACGTAGAACGCATGGGCATTGGCTAATTCATAAGCGCAGATATGTCCGCTCAGCGGTCAAAAATAAAGTTAAAAAATTTGAAGTTTTTTTAAGCCCTCCGACGTTCGCTGATAATTTCAGCCAATCGTGTCTTCTGATTTCCATTTGCAGCTGTTTGGCCACTCGGAAAATTCTACGTTCGCGCGGGCATAAGCGTTGAATGGAAATCGGCCTTAATGGTTGGTTCTTCTGCCCGCCGACTGCAACTGTTAGTTGACTTACCGCCTGAGATACGTATAGCATTGGTCTAACTTGCTCGAAGGCCAGTGTGCAGTCAGTCGATGGCTCCTTATGGGCTGATACACTGCTTTTAAAGCCCACTTGAGTGGAGTATCAAGATACGACATGACTGGACTCGAACACGGGTCGCAGTGGTCGCACTCAAAGGTACTAACCGCTACACCATCGCTGCAGGAGTATGTTTCTTTGATATGAGTGTGTTACCTTCAAACCACGCTTAATCTTTACCTCGAAATGTAATTCTCATACTGAGGTTACTTATCTTGTTGAGAATTATATTAATAATGATATTTTTATAGGCAAACGAAAATTCTCTTGGAATTTACATTGCTATGACGGTATACATTTTATTGCTGTTGGTGTTCATAAAATCGTCAATTGAAGACAGAAATCATGAAGGTAATTTAATTTCCGCGCTTATAGCGTAGGAAATTGTTTGGTTTACACATTCTATCTAAGTATCTATCTCTGTCACAGTTTTTCGTCGTTTTCGGAAAGTCCGTTCGGATTTCGGATTGTGCGTTTATTCAGAATAGTTAATGACTGACCTATGCTAGGAACTTAGGACAGGTTTGACTAAAATTGGGCAATTTCGACAAGGTGCTGATTTAAAAGTTGACGGTCATTTTGTCAGAATTGACTAAAATTGGACAATTTCGGCCAAATTTGGACCAAATTTCGAAAGTTTTTCAAATTTCATGATATTTCGCATGTGTTATAATTGAAAGGTGCTGATTTCAAATTTGTCAGTCAATTTCTCAGATTTGACTAAAATTGGACAATTTGGGCCAAATTTGGACCAAATTTCGAAAGTTCTTCAAATTTCATGAAATTTTGCATGTGTTATAATTGAAAGGTGTTGATTTCAAATTTGACAGTCATTTTGTCAGAATTGACTAAAATTGGACAATTTGGGCCAAATTTGGACCAAATTTCGAAAGTTCTTCAAATTTCATGAAATTTTGCATGGATTACATTTGAAAGGTGCTGATTTCGAATTTGGCAGTCATTTTGTCATATTTGACTGAAGTTGGACGATTTGGGTGCATATTTGGACCAAATTTCGAAAGTTATTCAATTTTCATGAATAAACATCATGCGTAAGATATTGGTGAACTGTTTTTCTGGCCCCGAAACATCGTAGTGAATTGCAAAGCTGTCAAGATTAAGTTAAATAAATTAAAGAAGGGAGTAATTTTATGAATTCCAGACTGTATCAAATTATTAGTCAGTGTACAAGTCATTCAGATATGTTGAAAATTAGCCTAAAGCAATTTTCTCAAGGGCTGATGCGGAAATTGTTCAAGCCTAATGGCTTCTAGTTTTTGTGCTTGAAACCGTGTTATTAAAACAAAACACAATAGCCATCCATAACTAGCTTAAAACATGTATCCAAAGAAATTTTAAGTGTCTTAACAGCACTAACCAATTGTGGGGGGTTATGAGAATTCTATGGTTAAATAAATAAGTAGCTTCATTTTTCTGCTTAGTTGAAGAATATGATGATATACACTTGTGTTACAAATTTACATGAGTTTTACTTCATCTAAAGAGGTTAAAGCGACACAATTCACTAAACTTACTGAATCATGATTATGGAATTGATAATTTGTTATAAAGTACACAATATATAATGGACAAATAAGTGTTTATAAAGGTTTAATGTTTCTTAAAAAAGAGAACGGTTAGTTTTTCGAAATCTCTATATGTACAAGTTCTTGGTTATGTACCTTTTTTATTTTGTGGAGGTTTCAATTAGATTTTGAGAAGGGTTGCAATCAAATTACAAATTTCATTCGTATAGAAATATTTTGTAATCAGTATGGTTTTATTTGTTCCTTTCCTTGTAAAAAAGGAATCTTCAGGAAATGCATTTTACCACCTTATGTAGGAATCATTTGAGAGAGATCAAAAACTGGATCATTTGCATGCTGTAAAAACCTTTATAGAAGAAGTTGGAATTATTTATATAGTCATTGATGTCTGTGGTAAAAGTATTCAACAACCGTATAGTGACCTTGGTAAGATACTTTAGGTGTTGGTTTTTTGTTTTTACATTGGAATTACCTTTTCAGACAGGGATGGATGGATCTAATTCTAAATGCAAAAGGATTGTGGACAAGGAAAATATACATCCATACTCACAACTATAGCAGAAACGTCTTTTAGTTTGATTGACAGTATTGGTTATGGAGAGTTAGATTTGATTTGCGTTTAAAATTTGGAAAATTTGATATGTTATACTCCAATTTGATGAAGTGTACACACGTTACAAAACACATGTTTTATGCAAGGGCAACCTGGTTTTCTTTTAAAGCGTTTACTATTGATGACTTATTCATTGCCTCATAACTTATTCATATGTTTTTATATGAGCTTCACCTTGATATTTAGTTATGGCGACTTCCGTTCAAGTTCAAAAATAGATAAAAAAAATAGATAATAATATACGGAAGCGTATTGGTGCCATATAATTTTTCGTGACATAGTATTTCGCATGTAGAGAAATTTTTTTCAAACACTTTAATTTCGCCACCTAAGAATTTCCATGTGAAGATGTTTTAAGTTTGGTTAATTTCACCACATAAGAATTTCTATGTGAAGATTTTTTAAGTTTGGTTAATTTCGCCACATAAGAAATTCTTAGTGAAGAAATACGAACGTTCTTTATTTCTCTACATACACTGGATGTAACTGTGGATGTTCATAAAGTTCAGTGGATGCTTTATACGAAACTCCCTTGTTTTAAAAATGGCGGAGGATGTAGAGGCTCTCAAAAGCAGCGATGAGGTAAAAAAAAGAATATCCATGTCATAGCTTCAAATAGCTACAGTGTAAGAAATAAGGAATGGTGCAAATGTCTGGATAAACAGCGTTTTTTAGTAAAATTTTTTAATCTGTAATGCTTATATTTTATAAGTTTTACCTATCGTGAAGGTCGCCATATTTAAAAACAATCTGTACATCAACTTGTTCCCACTGATCTTGAAGGGTAAGATCAGAACTAGTACTACACACCAAGTCAAGCCAAGCGCTTCTGAGGTGAAATAAGAATGAATTTTAATTTCTTCACATAAAAATTGTTATGTGGTGAATATAAAAAATAACCTTATTTCCTTTACATAGAATTCTATGTGGTGAAAAAAAGCAACAAAACATTTTTTCCACATAAAAATATCTATGTAGTGAAACTAATGTTTAAGTTTTATTTTCTTCACATAGAAATTCCTACCTGAAGAAAATAAAAGATGGCACTAATACGCTTCCGTAATAATATGTATGGGAGGTCAGATTTCTCCAGTTATTCGTTTACAACTTACGTATTTAGTAGTATTGTAGTGCTGACGTAGTCTTTGTGAAAGTAGTATCATTATGGACATTTCAAATTGAAGCTGTGATTAGTTTTTTTTTTCTTATTTACATTTCCTGTCTTTCTTTTTCGACATATCTTTGTTTTGGGCAAATATATTTACATTAAAGATTTACATTTGGACAGCCTTACCAGATACTAATCAAAATGTCTTCTAGAAAGTTAGTCTTTTCTTTTGTAAAGTGATTATATTATTTTAAATTTTGCACTTACAATTTGCGCTGACCTTGTCATTCTAAGGGAAATCTTCCCTTATTAACCATTTTAGCAGATAATCACGAAACGTAACGATCTAAAAAATTACATTCTATTTTTTCTTTCTTTATTAGATATTTTTATGATTTTTTTTTACCTTTTTTTCTTTATTAGATTTGATCAACCACCAAATCATTATATGGTGTTTACTGTCACCTTTTAACTATAAATAATATTGATGGTGCATGTTTTTATAAAGATAAGGCATTCAAGAAATAAGATACCGAATTTTTTTAAAATTTCAGCCTTTAGAGGGGGCGCTTATTCGGCAGAGGTGCTTATTGGAGCAAAAATTTTTATATCGTGACATAGAAAATATATTTTTTTCAATATTTTTTTTTTTTTGAAAATAATGTCCAAAATTATGCCAAACTAAACTAAATGTCAATATGTACGTCTTCTTCGTGGTCAGAATCGACAATATGAAAATCATGTGCTGCTGTAGCAATGCTCATTTCATCAATCTAAAATGGATCAGTATCTTTTTCTGTCAAGTTGACTTCTTAAAATTTCCTTTCCAGCTGTAGAGGACTGATTTCCTTTGAAGCAATGAATGCATTTAAATAACAACTCTAATAGCTATATTCGTAATTTTTCGCTTGTCTCAAGCAAGCATCTCTAACAATGAATGAATGGCGAAATAATCGCCCTCTTTTGTTCTTGGAGGGGTGGTTATTAAAGCAGGGACGCTCATTGGAAAAAAAGTACTCTAATCCCGGGGCCCTTTTTGGGACAGGGACGCTTTTTCGGCAGGAGGCACTAATTCCATCATTTACGGCAAGTTGTTTTATTCAATATTTATGGGATTTCCGAGGTTGCCGAAAGGTTGACCTAGCATTTGAGCAGTCAGTTGTCAGAATGAAATTGCAGAATGCAAGTTGAAATGGCTACCATTAAGTAACAAACTTTGTCAGTACAAATATTGAATGAAAAACATGGAACAAATTTTTTACTAGAAGAAGTATTCATCTTTATCTCTGTATCGATGTGTTTCTCAAAGGAGATGAAATGTTTAAATGTAAGTTCATACCCGGTTTCAAGCTTTTTGATTTGATCAACTTTTCCGGTGGGGCATTCCGAAATGAGTGATGAGATACGGGTAGATAGTCTTTCGAGGTCTTTGGGTATCGAAGGAATGCATTTCTTTATTTCCTCAAGTTCCTCGTTGGTTGACTGATTTATGTTTGCTTAGATAGATTCCAGTTCGGTATCGTTGGATTCCTCGAGATTAGATTGGATTTTGAGTTTGAGTTCTTCGAGCTTGTTTTCTGAGTCGGAGATCTCAAAGTTGAACCATTCTTGGTCAGCAGCGATGTGTCGAGATGAGGCTACACTTTGTCTTTTGGAAGTTATGTCTTGTGCGTTCAGGATGTAGGTGCTGAGTTTCGCCATGACTGCTTTGTACTTGAGGCCTTCTAAGCCATATCTTTCCCGATAGATCGTTCTAAGATGTTCTGCGTGATGGCGATTTGCTATGATTTGATCATTTGGTGTGCTTGGAATATTAGGATTTTCCAGGACGAAGTCGTCGATTTCATCGATAAGACATTCGGCACTGAGTTCATGATTAATAATTGAAGGTTTTGATTCCATAGTGTTGTTTGAATGACAGTTGTTTGAAGGTTTCGGTGATAAATAAATTAACACAAGTGTTTGTAACTAATGATAAGAGTTCAAACTAAGAAATAAAAATATAACAAGAAAATTCGTGAATATTCGATAGCAAAAAATCTAAGTGGTGGACAAAGTAAAATAAAATAAACAAGCGCCACATGGCACAAAACGGTATAGCAGCTACCTTAACGTCCTGTCAGTGTTAAATATTTTCAAAAACGTTTGAAATCACTTTTAAAATTTGGTGTAATTTTGGATTAAAATGCAGTTTTCATTCAATACTTGGTACTCCTATATGTGAAGCCACACAAATTTTAAACGATGCAATGGTAGTTACGTTATTCTAGAATAACGCACAATGCATTTTACACGAAGGAAAATAGTGAAGAAAATTAATACGGTTGAAGACTATTGACCTAGATTTTCTGATAAAAACAACGCGAATTTTTCATATGACCTTATACGTCATATAACACTACACGAAATCTAAGTAAGTGAGTAAGTTACGGACAGTTTTTACTAGTGGCCGTATAGAATGTTGAATTTTAAAAATTTAAAATTTCGCGCTATATATGGAAGTCTATTGTATGATTTCCAAATATTGTATGCCCATCATCTATCGGGCAAATTGTTTTGTCCTTGTAGGTAAGGATTGAAGTCTTAAAAAGCTTCAATCAATACTTTTTCTTCTGGAAAAGTAGAGCATGAGACAAGAATACAATGTCCACAAACTCATTGCACATAAATAGAAAACTACAGAGCATACTCTAGCTTATCATGTTTTATAAAACACATGTGTGGATGTCATAGATATTATTATACAATTCATAAAAATTCAAAAACATAATTTATTCACCTAAAATTGATTAAGCTCTGAAAAAAAAAAGAATAAATGAGAAACGCTAGATAACAAACACTTCTAAAAAATAAAGTTTCTCAGTTTTCCTAATTATGAAGAAGAGAGGAAATTAGCCTCAATCTTTGACTGACATATTTGGCTTTTCTGAATGTACATAACCATAGAAACTAGATGATTTACATTACTCTTCCCTTGAAATCTGGCATATTCTGAAAATACTTCAGCAGTTCCTCATCGCATTGCATCAAAAATTAACTTAAACTCTGAGAAAAATTTAATTAATTTAATTAATCAAACAAATAAAATACATAGCTTAGGACTTTGATTGGGGTGGCTAAGCAGTTTTGTACTCAATCTGTTTAAAAGAAAGAAGTTCGCACAAAATAAAACTACTAAAAATGATGTACATAATCTATTAAATAAAATTAAAGAATCTGAGAAAATAAAAACAATCAATGTCCATTATCATCCTGACATAACATGATTAAGATAAAAACTGGTTAGAAAGGTCAAAAATCTTTAATTGTGATAAAATCCTGTGATGTGAATCAAGACTAAAAAAACAAAAGAAAAACTAATTGATAGCTTGTCTGATAGCTTTTTCCCATTATTATAGGATTTTTTAAAACTTTTTATTTTAGTACTTTGTTTATTATGTTATACTATAAGACAAAAGTGAAGTCATACAAAAGAAGTATTAAATATACAAACTATTTCATATATCACAAGAAGGAAAAATCTGCCTAAATAATTTTGATACTTATGCAATTGTAGAAACTGGCAGGAAATTACTGCCATAATCAAATTATGTAAGACAAAAAAATTTGATTTACTTGAAAATTAGAAAAAAAAACAGGATATATCATTGAAAACTGACAAAAAAAACAGGTAAACAGGACAAAAACTAAAAAACAGGAAAACAGGCTCTATATGAACCCTGACAGGTAACTTAACCCAGATATAATGAACAACACCCAGTTTTATGTTGCAACTTTAAATGTCAATCAACAAATTTCAATTTACATAGCAGATTCTTGAATCCGTCACATGTTCCTTTCAAATGAATGATAAAAAACATGATAGTATAGTCTCTAACCACATATATGCTGGAAATGCCAGACACGTCACATTTGTTACTCCTGTCTTGGTTCAGCAGTTCCATTGTTTCAAGTACATATACCAGATATTCCACGACCATATAGTGATTCGTCTTTATTCATATCAATTACTCTTGATAATGCCTTATACACCTGAAATAGTAAAACCAACAAACAAATTATTAAGAAAATAAATTTCCCATTCATGATACTGAAAGTTAGCAAAATCATATATATATTTAACATTATTATGTAATTATAAGGGCAAAACTCCAAAATCAAAAAAATAGTAGAATGTGATATACATTATGATCTGTACATATATTAATTACGTAACTATCATTATATTTTTTAGAAATAACTCAAGTACAGTGTGTTTCAAAATGTCTTATCCGCCAACTTTCAAGGCGTATATCTCATTACATGTCTTATAAAATATTGGGAATTTTATATCACAAGAAAGAGCTTTTCATGCTCTATCCGTTAATATAAAATGTGTGCCAAAATATTTGTTCTTCGAAAAGATATTGAAGAAAACCTCAACGATTTGGTTCATTGAATTCTTAAAAGTCAATTAACTGACATGCTAATGACTTTTTAATGGTGTAAGTTTCTTTTGTTGTGCTGATGAAACCTTTAGAAAGTTTTAAGTATAGATTTGCGTATTACTTTCCCACAACAATTAATCGGACAAGTTGCAAATTAAAAATGTTTTTCTGTTAAAAGTATTGACACACGGGACATCAAAATAAAGTCATGCCGCATCTCTCAATACAGCAACGAACGTTTTTAGTAGACACTTTTCAGAGGACACAAAATTATGATCAAGTTCTTCAAGAGTATCAAAGAAGATTTCCTGGGTCACCAGTGCCTCATAAAAAAACCATTTCCTGGAACGTTAAAAAGCTTTTGAGAACTGGGACTGTACGTAATTTACATAAAGAACGTTGTGGTAGAAGAAGAACTGGTAGGTCGGCAGGAAACATAAACGTGGTAAGAAATGTTCTTGCTAATAATCCAAATGCAACCACGCGGAACAATCCATCAGGATTACCATTTGCTACGTTTAACAGAATTACGCGACTTGATTTGCAATACCATCCTTTTAAAATTTTTGTACGGCATGAACTCAAACCTGGCGATTTTAGACGCCGTGTTCAGTTTTCACAGTGGTTTCAAAATGCAAACAGAAATCTTAGATTTATTTACAACCTTGTAATCGGGGACGAATGCTCATTTGGATTAAATGGTTCCGTTTCGACACAAAATGTAAGAATGTATGCACCGAAGGGTCAGCCGCCCCCCCCCCCCCCGCCCCCCCCCCCCCCCCCCCCCCCCCCCTTTAATTATGATAAAAGAAATGACCGGAGCAAAGTAAATGTATGGGCAGCACTGTGTGGAAATGGCTCAGTAATAGGGCCATACGTTTTTAATGGAAATGTTAACGGACGGACTTATTTAGAAATGATAAATAACTTCGCAATTCCGGAATTAAGTCAAATTTATAATGTAAATGTTGCAAATGGAAACCATGAAGTTTGGTGGGCGCAGGATGGAGCCACTCCCCATAGAACAAGGCAAGTCAGAGGAAGGCTTATACAGGTCTTCCGTAATCATGTTATTGGTCTTGGTCATGGTGTGGAGTGGCCTGCTAGCTCTCCTGATCTAACCCCATGTGACTTTTTTCTTTGGGGGTATATAAAACAGAAGGTTTTCACGTCACCTCCTCAAAATTTGCATGCCTTAACAAGAAAAATCACAGACGCTTTCAACGAACTGAAGCGAAATCCAGGTATGGTTAGAAATGCATTCCGTGAAATGCAGAGAAGATCACAACAATGCCTGGCAAACCAAGGACATCATGTTGAAGGGCATTGATTCTCTTTTTCTTTATCCTTGTGTTGTTTTTTTAAGTTGTTGCTTTTTTATCTAGCGTTTACATAGACCCTTAGATATTTTTTTTATTGTGTGATGATTTTTAACTTTTTTATTGTGTTTACAAATGGCCTTCATTGTAAATTGAATTAATTGACTTTTAAAAATTCAATGAACCAAACCGTTGAGTTTTTCTTCAATATCTTTTCGAAGAACAAATATTTTGGCACACATTTTATATTAACGGATAGAGCATGAAAAGCTCTTTCTTGTGATATAAAATTCCCAATATTTTATAAGACATGTAATGAGATATACGCCTTGAAAGTTGGCGGATAAGACATTTTGAAACACACTGTATATAACATGTAAAGTTATAACAATTACACAAAAACAAGTTAACTGATTTGTTTCTTTACGCTTCATTGTTGTTT
This sequence comes from Turritopsis dohrnii, assembly GCA_027922465.2. Classification (NCBI taxonomy): domain Eukaryota; kingdom Metazoa; phylum Cnidaria; class Hydrozoa; order Anthoathecata; family Oceaniidae; genus Turritopsis; species Turritopsis dohrnii. The sequence goes on from BQMF02000010.1 coordinate 296,732, forward strand.
ATTTTTAATTATCTTATTCAATTAAAGAATTTTTAAGCTGTATACCGTGGCGTTTATAACTCAAGGTTTTCGATGCGGCGTTTAATAGAGGGAGGCGTTCATTAGAGGGCCGCCTTTATTACAAAATGAAAAATTGGACAGAAGCAAACTTGAACAATAATGTTTCCTTATCCTTAAAATGGTAAACAAAAGATTGTGTAAAAATGTGTTACACAAAAGATACGTTCACGAAAATGTGAACGTATCTGAAATGTTGTCTTGTATGAGATGAAAGCTTTTTTATAATTCTTGATCAGCCTGTTTTCTAATAAACGCCGCTTTTCAAGATGCGGCGTTAAATAGAGGGAGGCGTTTATTAGAGGGCGGTGTTTACTACAAATGTTTCGCTATAAGTGCGGCGTTTATCAGAGGGCGGCGTTTATCAGAGGGTGGCGTTTATTAGAGGAAATACGATATAGCTATTTTTACCTTCAGTTATTTCTCTTGAAGTTATACAGTTTCACCCAGACACACGTATAAATGTAAATACTACAACAGAGTTTACTAATATTGAATTCCAAATCAGAGAATATTTTTCAATATAGATGGATATATATTGTCTACATTTTTTGTTGTTAAACATTCCAATTTAATCACAAAAAGCAACTAAGATTGTACCCTTTTAAATAGATTAATTCCATGATGATGTATACTGCTTTGATGTCTCATGGCATTGATTTAGACATTAGAAATGATAAAAGCCATTTTTTTCTGCACACGCATTCCCTGTCAGCATAAAACGTTTATATGGAACATGCAAATCATTTCCTATGAACAGTAAATAAGCTTGCAATAAGAATTCAAAATGGGTAATAAAAGGACCTATTATGAATAAAATTTTCTGGGGCAACAAAAGTAACATTAGATTTTATCATTTTCATTGGACTTTTATGTCTTGTTTTGTGCTGTGTGTGGAAATAAAAACAGTTAATTGGATCAAAATACAACACTAACTTGAAAAAAGATGAAAAGGAATGGAGAAGAAATAACAGTTTTTTAATTTATTCCTCACATACTCATCTATAAAATGTTCAACTTACAATGTTTGATTTTCGCAGTTTCCAAGTTGGAAGTTCATAACAAACCTCAGAGCAATCAGAACATTCCCGGGGAAATATGTCTACTCAACTCATAAAAGCAACTACTTTGGCCTTCCCGCTACCGTATAGATCAACAATTTTATCCTAAAGCTATACACTGAACACTTTTGGGCTTGATCAATCATATTAATATCTGCATCAGAATTTGCGAAAATTAAAGGTATATATATAAGCGAGAAAACTAAGATTTTTGGTATGCACTGTAAAAAATTTCAGCGATTGACGGCAGACGAACGCATCTCTCTGATGACAACATTTGATCTTGCCAAACGAGCTCCGTTCCGCATAGCTCCACTCCGCAAAAAAGCCCAAAATATTACAAAATATGTATATATATACCTTACATGGATTAATTTTCGCAGTTTTTGAAGATTTTCCAAAAATCGGTGAAATATTCAAAATCGAGGCCATCTGCGAAAATTTATCGACGCAAAATTTTTATATTTCCAACCCGCAAAATTAAATCCACGTAGAATTTTCCGTTTTCCACCCGCGAAAATTAATCCGGAAAGAATATATCACTGCTTAAAGAATCCGAAAATTTTTGATTGTTTTAGAAACAGGAGAAAATATTGACGAAAAGTTATTTTGTCTTTTTTATGTAAACAGAAGAAAAAAGTAATATCAATATGAAATACAGTACAACCCTGTTAACTCGGACCTTTAAAGGATTGTGAAAAACTTGCTGATTTATCGGGAGTGGGACCATCAGGGTTAATACTTATTCGGAGTATCCAACTTAACAGTGTCCGAGATAATACAGGGTTCTACTATATTATTAATTCACAATGAGAAACGAAAGTACTTTTATTTAAGTTACGCAATATGCTTTACAGCATAATACATCTTGTGTTTTTAGAGTTCTTCTGTAACCATTTTTATCTTTTATGTCTTTTCTTTTTGGTAAAGAATCTAAGGTGATTACTGCATACTTTTCCTGTGTTTATTTTACGATTTTAAGAGTTTGAAAATTTATAAAAACACCATGTAACTGAGATACATAGCCCTTTATGATAAGAAGAAATTCGTCACAAACAAGTGGTAAATTTTTGTCTATTAGTGCACCACAAACACTATTTCCACACAAAAAACCATATTTGTTTTCTAAAAAATTAACAGAAACTGTTGAATCAACAATGGATACTTCTCAAGGGAGTTCAGAAAACATCAAATAGGTTACTTTATTTATATTCCTATTCCATTGTCCAAGATAAAATCAAGATCAAAGGAGTCCCAATGGCCTGGGTTTTCCAATAATGCAAAAGCAACTGAAAATAATGAGCAACAAGTGCATTGCTTTCTTGCAATTTCCCCAAGTTTGTTATTTCCCTGATGAAGAGAACCTTGTTTGTGTAATCTTTGCAAATAACGTCATCATTACAGCAAAATATTTACAACAGGCTTTAGTTCTCTTGGCTTGGCTTTATCTCTGGGCTATCTATCTGACCTAGCACTATTATACTTCGTTTCAATCTTTCTCTCTTCTGGATGAAAGTGTTTTTACTCTAATAAAACAAAAAGGGGAACTCTTAGTAAAATTGTTGTGAACTTTCAATCCAAAATGTGTTTACAACGAAAGATAAACTCTAGAATAATGAAATTTTGTAGTATGGAGAGCATAGACTTCTACCATCTCTCTAATATCAAACGTACATTTGTTACTGTTTGTGTGTATGAAATCATAGAAATAATACGACCATGCATCCCAAATGGTATTGCCGCTATCTTTTTCAAAAGTAAAAAGGAGAAAGAGTTATATAAAAAGTGGAAATATCAAAAAACCTTCATATTTTTCAACCTCCTATATTCTCGCGCCAATACGTATGAATCTCCATAATATAGAGCCAAAATAAAATTGTAAACTTCACGGAGACAGAAAAAACGCGATGGTGTTTTAATACGGTATTTTCGCTTCGCTGCTATACCGTAATAAAACTTGCCAGAATGTATGAGTTATGAAAATTTATCCACAAAATAATGAAGTAAAGTTTGATTTTGAAAACGCTGCGACTCTCACAGTCCAACTTTTCTTTGGAAAAAGATGCTCATGCTTCTCCTGACAGCCTTGAGACTGATTGTAAAAGATCTGATACACAAAAAATATTGAACGTATTTTATAAGTAACAAGAAGCCGCTTGACTTGAAGACTTCAGGACGCAACACAACGATGCATATTTAGTCTCAAAAATACAACGTTGCCGAATTGCCAAATTATGTTCAAATCTAATAAAATGACTGGCAAATTGAAAATCAGCAACTTCTAATTGTGCCGTGTAGAAATTTTTATGAATATTGCAGAACTTTCTAAGTTTGATCCAAATTTGGCCCGAATTACCCATTCCTGGTCAAATCTGACAAAATGACTGACAAATTTGTAATCAGCACCTTTCAAATGTGATCGGCGCAAAATTTTTTTGAAATTTGAAGAACTTTCTAAATTTGGTCCAGCTTTGACCAAAATTGGCCAATTTTAGTAAAACCTGGCAAAATAATTGTCAAATTCGAAATCAGCACCTTTCAATTGTGATCCATGCGGAATTTCATGACAATTGAAGAACTTTCGAAATTTTTGGTCCAAATTTGGCCTTAATTGCCCAATTTTAGTCAAACCTAGCAATATCATTGTCAAATTCGAAATCAGCACCTTTCGAATGTGATCCGTGCAAAATTTCATGAAAATTGAAGAACTTTCGAAATTTGGTCCAAATTTGGCCTAAATTGCCCAATTTTAGTCCAACCTGACAAAATCATTGTCAAATTTGAAATCAGCACCTTTCAATTGTGATCCGTGCAAAATTTCATGAAAATTGAAGAACTTTCGAAATTTGGTCCAAATTTGGCCTAAATTGCCCAATTTTAATCAAACCTGGCAATATCATTGTCAAATTCGAAATCAGCACCTTTCAAATGTGATCCGTGCAAATTTTTGTGAAAATTGAAGAATTTTCGAAATTTGGTCCAAATTTGGCCTAAATTGCCCAATTTTAGTCAAACCTGACAAAATCATTGTCAAATTTGAAATCAGCACCTTTCAATTGTGATCCGTGCAAAATTTCATGAAAATTGAAGAACTTTCGAAATTTGGTCCAAATTTGGCCTAAATTGCCCAATTTTAGTCAAACCTGGCAATATCATTGTCAAATTCGAAATCAGCACCTTTCAAATGTGTGATCCGTGCAAATTTTTGTGAAAATTGAAGAACTTTCGAAATTTGGTCCAAATTTGGCCTAAATTGCCCAATTTTAGTCAAACCAGACAAAATCATTGTCAAATTTGAAATCAGCACCTTTCAAATGTGATCGGCGCAAAATTTTTTTGAAATTTGAAGAACTTTCTAAATTTGGTCCAGCTTTGACCAAAATTGGCCAATTTTAGTAAAACCTGGCAATATCATTGTCAAATTCGAAATCAGCACCTTTCAAATGTGATCCGTGCAAATTTTTGTGAAAATTGAAGAATTTTCTAAATTTGGTCCAAATTTGGCCTAAATTGCCCAATTTTAGTCAAACCTGACAAAATCATTGTCAAATTTGAAATCAGCACCTTTCAATTGTGATCCGTGCAAAATTTCATGAAAAAATTGCACGTCTGTTTACTTGTGCGGCGAGAGCGAATCTTATTGTGAGCATGCGCAATAGAAACAAGACTCGAGACGGAGAAGAAACAGGCAAATGGCGGTGGCACAAATTTTACTTGTGTTTACCATTTCAGGTTATTCAATAGGTAATCTAGAATAATTAACCCAGTTTAATATTGGAAATGATTACCTGATGATGGAACTTGTTATTCGTAAATCTATTTTGAAGAAAAATCGAGGAAGAAAATAAAATTTTGTCAACAAACATTATGTGTTCGACATGCAAATTTTACTGAATTTCTACCTACCAAATCGCAGACAAAACGAATTTTCCTTGAAATACTACTATGTGTATGTGATTCTTCCATCTTTTATCTAATATTTTTTTAAGATGTCTTGGTTGTATCTGTTTTTTTATTCAATTTTCAAAGCTCTCTTGTGGCCCACCCGTTCATGGGCGCTATTTCCTTTTCGCATCCCCCCTCCCCCCTCCCTAAATGTATCTGATCCTAACCCTAACCCTGTCCCTAAAACAAATAGCACCTTATGGTGTTGCTGTCATCCGACCGACCTGTTTTGTGCCAACTTTTTTTGTAATACTTGTCGCGGGCCATTCATTAAAGTTTTGTACGTTGAGTCAAAAACTCTGTCTCTACAAAAATTGGTTCACTTAGTAGTAGTAGTATCCTCTAGCTATAAGAAAGTAGTGGTGCTTTCTGTTGAATACATTTTACGTTCCGAATCTTTGAAAAAAATGTTTTGTTTCATTAATTCATTCTTCGTGAAAATCTCATTATTTTTACATATGACACATTTCAAATTTGACTGATTATCATACAGAATGAAGATCGTTGATCTTAACTGGAAAAAATTGATCGCACGTCTGTCAAAAATTTACACGAGCGCACGCCATAACTGATTAATAGATTAATTAATGTTATTAAGAAATCGATTTTCCGATCAAATAAAAATCGATTTTCCGATCAAGTAGAATCGATTTTCCGATCAAATAGAATCGATTTTCCGATCACATAGAATCGATTTTCCGATCACATAGAATCGATTTTCCGATCACATAGAATCGATTTTCCGATCATATTGGATCGAAATCGAAATCGATTTTCCGATCATATTGAATCGATCTTTGTACCCAAAGATCGATCTTTTCAGGATCGATTTTTAGAGTTGTTATCCTTTTCCCATAAACTGTCACATATGACTTTTGTATAAAAATTTTGTTTTTTTCATCATCTGTTTTCTTCATTTTCTTTTTCTTTTTTGACGTTTTTTATTTCTGTAGAATATTGTGCTTTTTAATGTCTATCCAACGATAGGAAATTTGTTAAAATTGGTTCAGTATTGAGCAAATGGCAAGCAAATCTTAAAAGTGTGCACACTATTTTTAAACAGACTTTAGAAACATGTAAAAACAGCACAGGTAAGAAATACATTTCTCCTTGCCGAGTGCTAGCATTGTACATTCTACTTACAATATTTTCTGCTCCACGTTGCCGTGTCACACACTTATGCTGAAACACGTAATAGTGGGCGACGTCAAGATGAAAACATTGAAATGCCAGTTCGTCAACACGATCCAATACAAACCAAGAGTTAATTCATAGTGTTCTTTGTCCTCTTTCCATTTTGTTCCTCTCCTTCGATGAAAAAAATATGCTGCTCATTTGGACGGTGACCAGGAAGTTGTATAGTAGTATGAACTGAGTGTGCATTGGAAAAGAGTATAAAGGCGACACAGCTTCCGCTGAAGCAAAAACATACCTCGCATCTAAAAAGGTTTTGATTTCGTCATGACCAATACGCTCATTGATTTCAATGTGAGCATAATAATGCCCGTTGTAAATATGTTTGTAGAAAAACTTGAAACACTTAATGGAAACACAAGCTTCGAGGTTTATATGTGTATGTTTACTGATAAAGGGATTGTATGGGAGTATCCATCTGTTGTCAAGATCCATTTTTTGATTTCGAACAGTTCTTCTGTCATCTGGTCAGTGATGTAAAGGACAGCTATCCACAGTTCCTATGTTGAACTGCTTAGGAAAACTTTTGCTGCACTTACCTTCTTGCATACACTGTGAAGACACATTCAAATCGCCACAAGGACTATGGACAGGATTTGTTGATTTCCTAAAGTTCTGGTTCTTGGTCTCGATTTAGAATTTTTGCTGATATCTATGTCATCATATTTTAAATTCGTTGCCAAGATATAACAGCATGTACATATGAGACATGCCTCCTTTCTGAAATTCTCTAACATCCATCTGTGCTACAGATACACCTGGAACGGAATGTTTGATAATATCGTTTTCAAGAGCTTCCAACTTCAATTTGAATACTTGTGCAACCAGATCCGGCCTATCTCATGCGTTTTGACAATGTAAAAGATTATGAACAATTTCAGGCTAAACTAGAGCAAAACTAAAGCGCCATTATAAACTCCAATATACTTACGAAAATATTTACCTTTAACAGAATGATCTGGTAAAAGATTCCGTAACAGCAGATATTTTAATAAAGTTGGAAGTCTTACCGTTTCATTTGTGCAACATTTAAAATTAGTTTCACTATCGATTTTAATTGCCCCACAATGTTGAAATAAAACATTAAATATACCTAAAAGATGAATGTCAGCCAAGTTAAAGTTTTCAATAGCAATCTATGAAGCATTTAGGAAGCGAACCCTGCGTAATTGTCCGTTTCAGACATATGTTCCTTGTTGTTGTTCTATTTGATCATTGTTTCTAATATGTTGGTGCTTTTGAGCATCAGTGACATGTCAAGCAAAAGCTTTTTCAGGTTGCTCTTTATCTCTTAAAGACTTCTATCAATGAGTGTTTGCTTCACGTTGAGTAGCGGTTTATTCGGGTTGCTCATTAGACCGTTGCATTTGTCCATTTTTCACCCTTCTGAATTGAGCACAAATTTTACTTTGATTAGCATTGTGTCTCCTTTGTCGTTCTGCATTTCTAATGCGACAACGTTGTTGAGGGTCATCAGCAGGGGGTTGTTGTTGCCTCTCATCATGTTGATATTGTCGTGTATCAACTACGAGAACAATTGAGGAATGTGCATTTAATTTTATCTCACCAAAAATAAAAACACATGCCTTTTTTTGTTAGTTTTCGTGGCTAAATAATAAACAAAACTTTCCTTTGTTGTCTTTAGGCAACCAAAATACGCACAAAAAATATGTATCAAAGTGAATTGAGCTTTTTTTGTTGCTATTGGATTTAACAGGGGGTAAAAAAAGAACTAAAAGCTCAAAAGTGGATTCATTCAAGGCCCCTATAAATATTGTGGAAATATTATTGGCTTATATTACTCATGTATATGTATTTCAGTAAACTTGATGCACCTTCATGCCGTCATCAAAGTCATTTGTGTGGTACCAGCTTTTCATATATACCCCCTTTGCTTAAGTTTTCCGCAATCTTTCCGTTGCAGATCCCCGACTTCTTTTGTCTCTCACATCGACCATTTTGCGTGAAAGACAAGCAAAGAAATAGACAAACAGACAGACAATCGGATATTTATTTATAGGTTGGCAGTAAAAGTGACGTCGCTTGCGTTGTGTTACCCCCCAAAAAGATCACGAAAAATAACGTTGAGAAATTGGGAAAGGAAAGTGTACCCATCTTGTCAATTTAGGAAAACTGATCAGAAAAATATATGGGATAATTTTACTGCGACCAACCGTTACAGAAATATCCTCGACCAAAGATTTGGATGACGGTATAGAACCCCTATTGCCTAAAAGTTTACCTAAATGTTTTCGTCACTCCATGGCCATCATTATGTACTCTAAAGAAAGTCAGTTATTCTTATTAGCTACCAAGATAATTTTCCCTAAAACACGCGTTCGATTTGGGTCTCAATAAAATGGCTTCACACTGATGTCGTGAACACAAAAAGAGAACTAATTTTTCTCACAGCTCACATTTACCATTTTGCGTGACAGACAAACAAAAGAACAAACAAACAAACAAAGAGACGGCTTCTAATATAGAGTAGTAACCAAGACAGCGTCAGTCTGCGTTATGTTGAGTTCACTAAACGTTAAATTAAGGAACTGGCCATTCTGTACAGCTCGAAAAATTGATCAAAAACATGTATGGAAACCTTTTGCTATGATAAATTCTTACAATGATATCATTGATCAAAGATTTTGATGAAGTGACACACCCGTCCCCAAAAAGATTCAGCCCAAACTTTTCGCTATCCCATTGCCTGTTATCCCATCGCCTGTTCTTGATTACTGATATTATTATTATTATTATTGTTATTATTCACGAAATATTTAAACAGGATAATCTGTCAGTTATAATCAGAAAATGAAAATACTGTTGTCAAGGGAGTCCTGTTTCGTAAAAAAAGAAAGGAAAAATATAAATATTTATTTATATGTTTAGCATACAGATTATTATCTCTCCCCTTAAAGTGCTCGACAGTCAGGAGCAATTTTACTTGTAAAAGGATGAAAAGAAGAAAACTTTGTTGGCACACACACGCAAATGGTAGAAGGAGTGAATGAGAAGAATTGAAAGGAGGGTGCCAATAGCACATCTCCAAAATAGGAGCAGACCCAATGGATAGGTAGGATAAGGGGTTGGTTTGATCACCAAGTCCATAGGCGGATCTAGAGCTTAGGCAAAATTTGAGGAGGAGCGTTGTGTCATCTAGGAGAAGAATAGAAAAACGTGCCTTTTAACTAATTACAGTTAAACACTGAAAAGAAATTAATAGCATTGTACTCCTCCACTTTTTTTGCCTAACCCTGGATCCGCCTATGAAGTCAAGACAAAAATTGAAAGAGACTAAAAGTTAAATATACCTTAAATTAAAGTCGTTAAATATCGTTAAATATTAAAAACGAAAAATGTCGATGTGGAAACTGCGACAGCCAGAGATTAGGCAAAGTACAGAATAGAACCACTCGTAAGAGGCATACTAAAGTCTGCTAAGTGATGAAATATAGAGTATGAAAAATCAACAAGAAAGCACTAAGAATATAATGAAAAAAGAAAGATGTATATATAGAAAAAAATACTAATGTAAATATTCGTTAAGCCTAGCTTTAAATATGCCAAGACTACCAGCCTTTGGTATTTTGGTAGGAAGCTCGTTAAAATATTTTCCTCTAATAAAATAAAAACTCTTTTTTGCCAATTCAAGCTTCACTCTAGGCAGTTTTACTGAAACATTGTTGTTCCTTGTGTCGATTTCGCCCGATAAAACTTCAAAGTAACCAATGAAATTTTCGCAAACATCAGCATGGAGACACTTGTAAACATAGGTACAACACCGCTTTCGAATTACGTTCAGCGCACTAGGAATACTTGAAGTGGTACCACCAATTGTTCTGGTTGCTCTTGATTCCAGACTTTGTATCTTCGCCGTTTGGTTGTTGGTCATATATGGAATTACTAATGGGCAATAAATCAGGAGCGGTACGATCATAGATCGGTAATGATATTGGATGTGTATGCATCAGCAAAATAGCGTATTCTTCGAAGTAATGTTAAGCGGTTGGATGCTTTCTTAATTTTGCTTTTGACATGCTCTGACATGTTAAGTGAACAATTTAATTTTAATCCAGGATACTTACAGGATGTTGTATTGTTGATGGTAATGTGATCATGACTGAGATCTATCGGTGGCGTTTCGAGCTGTTTCAGTTTCTTGTTAGTTCCAAAGATCATATATTCTGTTTTGCCTTGTTGACTTTAGGACACCCGTGGTGGAGTAAAGTATTTAAAATACCCGTGGTTTCTCCTCCTATTACTACTACTCCCAGTAAGCATCCGACGTTTAAATGATGGTCAGGATTTTGTCACATTAACGTCGCGACCAAAACTGACCAAAGCTAACGTTTATTTGACGTCGTGTTATGGTCATAGTTAGTCATGACCATATCTGACGATCATATGACGAAGATGTAAAAATCATAATAATGAACGAAAAGCAACTTTTGTTGCTATATCTACATTTCGTTCTCTTATAATTACACAAAAATATGTTTCCTACTCCAATAACGGTAAATGAATCGATGACGTCATGTTCACGTTCAAACAACGGTCATTAAAACGTCGATATGACGTCGCTCTTTTCTTAGGAGTTTGATCACAAAAAAACATAAAATGCGTGAAAAGCAAGAAAAGAGATAATGGAATAAAAGCGCTGTCCTGGGTACAACAGAATTTAATTCCTTAAAACTAAACCGAAACTAAATAAGTGATTTTTAAAAACGTTGGGGTGACGTCGTAACAACCGTTTCTTCGACGTCCATACAACGTCATTTACATTCATTATAATCAAAAAAATAATACGCAAAGCTGCGAAGGAAATTAACAATCCAATTTGCAGCTATTTTCCCGCTGTTCCTTTTTTATTTCTTTGTTAGCCATGTAAGCACAAAGACGTTGTTTCAACGTTGTTTGACGTCGTATTCCATCGTCGCTTGACGGTCGTTTAATGGTCGAAATGGAAACAACAAAACAACGTCGGATTTTGACGTCAAAACAACGGTTAAGAAAACTCAAAAATGACGTTGCACGGACGTTGTTCAACGATCAAAAGAACGAAAACAACATTGCATTGACGTTGTAGTTGATAATTAGTTTATAACTAGTAACCTGGGTAAAAATTTTTTACCAGTTTTAATCAATGTGAGTTAAACCACAGAGAAAGGCTTTAGTATAATAAATTTTCCCTGGAAACATAACAGAATCAAACGAAATATAATCGACATTCAATACACATGTAGAAAGTCTAAATTTGAACTACAGTACACTCTCTTCAACTCGAACCTCGAAGGGGAAAACAAAATCGTTCGAATTATGGAGAGTTCGAGTTATAGAGAGTGATACTGTACTGTACTAAATACTAAATGGCAAAGATCTAAACTTTTTAATGAATCGTGGCAATTAAAAAAGACAATAGATTGATATCAAAACATATATTTTTAGCAAATCCAAAATTATAATTTAACTGTATATAAACTAACTCTCCGCTGTAAGAAACAGTATACTTATCTGCGCTTGAATATTATCTATTGTCGCTTATCTATCTAATACTGTTATTCTAACCTCTTTCTTACAGCGTAGAGTTATTAAGAATAGTAATAATATTTTTTAATAATTTTTTCTGATTATTTTTAAATTTTTTTTTTGGTTTTTCTATTTTTTTAAAAACATAGTCGGGTCGGTCCGCCCACCATTCCGGGACCAGACCCGGAATGCCGCCTGAGATGTGGATCCTGGGTGATCCTCGCGATATTTGGCAAAATCCAAAAAAGTGAGTTCTAAACAAAATCAATAAAGATTAATAGTTTACCGAATAAAATAGATGATATTTGATTCTACAAATAAAATCTTACTTTTTGCCAGATTTTCATCAACATCCATAACATCTATAAAAATATAGTATATCTACACATGATTGTTTAAAGAAGCCAATTAAACGAACTAAAAGTGTCTTAGGACAGCTTTATACAGCCGCATAATCGCCGCGTCGAATAAAACTCTTTATTAAATGCGACGTAAATTCGACTGTATAAAGTGAAAAATTAATTAAGTGCGACATAATGAATTAAGTTCAGCAGAGTTTGTCGAATAAAACGGCAATCTTCGACATAAATTCGGCATCACTTTATACAGCCGCATAATCGTCGAATTTAATAACAGCTTGAGTGAACTTCGTGAAAAAAAGTGCATGAAAGTAGTGGACAGCGTGTAAGAAACACACGATGAGAAATTTATTCGACAATTATGCGGCTGTCTAAAGTCATGTCGAATTTGATATGCGGCAACAAAACCTGTATAAATTGACTGTCGCATTTTTGTCGAATTTTACCCGAATTAAAGTAATTTAATTCGACACGGCGATTATGCGGCTGTATAAAGCTGTCCTTAAAGAACAGAATCTAAATTTGTTGAAAAATCGCTGCGAAGGAGTACATTTGTATAGAAAAACGTATGCAAACTATTTTAATGAAAGTGCTCTTCGTTGCAGTGACTTTTTGATGATTTTTTATACAAAAGATCATGTAAATTCAAAAACTTACCGCTTCCACTGCCGGAAGGCTTTTGATTGTCAACAACTAAAATACATAACAAATGAAGGAGTGAACTGAAGAAGGCCTCGAAATTATTCTTTTTCACATTTATAACAAACATTCACTGTAGATATTGAATTCATTAAGTGACCTTTGTAAATTTAAATTTTAAAATACGCGAAACTAATAGTGTCAAATTGAAAGAAGAATAGTAAGCAGCCATATTGAAACCTCACCAAGGTCACGTTTTGTTTGTGCTGCAGGCTGAGGCCTTTTCACAGTCTTTTTAATTGCTAAATTAATTAACATGAAACTAATGAAGACACATTCACATAGATTTTATCATGCCAATTTTATCATTGTTATTAGATTTCTGCGAAACCAAGAAAGCTATTACAACCGGCTTTCGTTTTTTTCTTACTGTCCAAACCTAGCGGTTTTTTGAAATTTCGTGCGTGCATTTACATGAAACCAAAGCACCGTCCATTGCATGTCAGCCAAAGATTTACAAAAGTTTCTTTGATCAATATTAAATGGATTTTAAAGAAGATGTACATATTTTAAGATGAAAACAGAAAATATATAAAAGAAGCTTATAATTATCTTGGACTGTCATCATTCTTTTTCAACTTAAAAGAAGTTCTCAACGGATTGTAAACAGAAGAGTCAAAAGAGGTAGATATATTTATATCTTTACTGACATGCATGGCTTCCGTGGCACAGTCGGTTAGTACAGTAACTACTAACCCGAGGGTCGGTGGTTCAACTCCGCGTTGATCAAATTTTTAAATGTCATAAAATATTTCGATTTTGGATTTTTGCGAAAGCAAGAAATACATTACAACCGGCTTTTCACCTCCATTTTTTTCTTACTGTTTAAAGCTAGCAGTTTATACATTACAGAGACATTATGTAGTTCTGTGGCGCAGTTACTTGGCTGCTAACCGAAAAGTCGGTGGTTCGAGCCCACTTTGATCGTGTAACATTTTTTGTCGAATTTCATAATTGTCATAACATTTTTCATTTTTCATGCTTCAACAGATTTTGCAGAAATCTTTCTGCCCATACGGGCATCTTGTTCAAATTCTATCAAGGTGTTAAAAAGATTTTAAGGAAAGGTAATTTGCTTAAATTACTTACCTCCTTTCTTTTTGTCCAACTGGTCCATATCTAATTAAATTAAAAATAAAACAATTAACATTTGAACGAAATATAGATCTAAAATAAAAGTGTGGTGACACTTTACTTAATTCATACACTGTTAATGTAAGGATAATAAACAAATAGTAAACCATACTTTCTTGGACGGATTTTTCGAATACTAAAATGTAAAGTATGTATATAATAGATAAGTGATTCAATTAGACGCAAAAGGCTCAGCAAAATATTTTTGAAAGTAAAAATGTTTAACTTACTTGTGTCTTAAGTGGCATTGCCATTTTTGGATTTCTGCGTAAGCAAGAAAGCCTTTACGATCGTCTTTGTTGTTTTTTTTTTTTTTCATCTTACTGTCCAAACCTAGCGATTTTTTCCGCCGTCTCAATCTTCATTGGTGCATAAAGCGCCACTATTTCGCAAGGGTGCTAATTAACTTTAATAGCGCTAGTTTATTGGCTTGATATTTTCCGCCATGTGATCATCCGGGTATTTTTCGACTTCACATTTGCACGCCGTTCGCATAATGGTAGAAGAAACCGAAGAAACCCACTTAGACTTCCACGTGTTGATTGATCAATATTGAACAGATTTAAAAGAAAATTTAAGGGAGAAGGGGAGAAATTTATAATTATCTTACAAAGATTCTACTGCGTTCATTCTTTTCTAAAAACAAGCTCTCAATGTTTTATAAAAACAGTGTGTGAAAAGGAATGCTTTTTTTTGGAAAATGTCTGGAATTCTTTTAAGCCTTTCTAAATACCAAAGATCCTTTATTTCATGTGTGGGCTGTAGTGCTTTTTAAGCTCTGGATACATGCAGCTCGGCTGAGTTTCCTCTTCAGCTCTAACAACATACAAGAATGTTCTGTCTACCCTCTACCTGTGCATCATTTTATGTTTGATGTTTCTCTAGCTATTTTAGCTTATTTACTTGTATATTCTAAATACTGGACATCCTTTAACTCAAATTTCTGCTTTCAGTTATGTTTGCTAATTTTGGTAAATGTAGGTTTTAGTTTTCATAATCCTAATCTTTTTTTTACTTCTGGATGTTTGGGAAGTCTTAGTAATTTGGAAGATTGACCGTACATGCGTAATCACTGTAATATCTGAAAGCACATAAATTTGGTGTTATTTTGTTCATTAAGTTTATTGGGAGTTAACGTAAGTTTCGTATTGTGTCAGTTATCCTTTCATAATGCCCTGGCGTGTATACGTAATTAAAAATTTAACGTTTTTTAAGTTTCTGAATAAATCTTTATAATCTTTTCATGAAATTTAGTTCAGGTAATGCATGTTTCTAAATTAAAAAGATAGCAATGACATATTGTTACTCAAATTAAAGCACAAATTTCTGTTTTCAGTTATGTATGTTGATTTTGTATGATGTATTTTGCATCATTAAAATCTATGCTTTCCTTTTTATGCTTGTGAATTAGGAATTCTATTAGGATGGTAGGCATTTACATTAACTTACATTGTCTTATCTGAATTGATCACTGAATCCTTAATATCATTTCGTACCAACGAAATAAAGAACATCACGTCATTCTGATATAATCAAGTTTATTGGTGTTGATTGGTATAAAGTTTTGCATAGTGAAAATTATGTTTTTTCCAGATTTTTGGGGAGTACATGATCTGCGGAAATTATTAAGCCTTTCTTAAATTTCAAGAATGTCAATCATAGTCTTTCTTTTTTCATACTTGAGCTGGTTTTGCAGAAATCCTTATGCCTGCAAGGGCATCTTGTTTAATTTTAATATATTCTAGACACTAAAATAGAATAAAAACAATATCGTAAATTATAAAATCACAATGATTTTATATCAAATGATAAAACGACAATGTAAAATTTTAGGAAATATATTTCGATCATCTCGATCATTTTCAATCAACTAAAAAACATTTTGTTAAAAGTTAAATTATGAACAGCTAAAAGTAAAAAGTGCTAATTGATATATATATATATAATACAATAATTTATTAAAATATTCCCAAGGCTAACATTCAGCGACAATGAAAATTAAAATATCATAGCATTGTCATATTTTGATGATTAGTTCCCGACTCCTGAACTCGTCCTTCGTATTAAGACTTGGTTTGAGCTGACGAATAAATAAGGCTTCTATCGTCAATAAATGTTCAAGGTCACGAATTCCTGACGCAATTATCTCCGTATCCTGGATGGACGGTTTCTCGGAAGTGCACTCTCTAAAATGTGTGAAAACGGAACCCTTCTTATTATTTCGGTGCTCTCTGAATCGACTTAGCAAATGTCGTCTGGTTTGACCGACATAGCAAGACTTACATCTTGGACACGTTATTTTGTATACTAATCGACTTTGCAGCTCCATTTTGGTTGTTGGTTTTAAAGTGGGTAGTGTGGTTTTCAATTTTCGTAATGTCAATGCTGGTTGAATGGGAATACCATTCAATGATTTTGACAATAATTATCGACCAGCAGATTTATATCTTTGAAAGAGTTGCCCTGACTTTTGGTTCATGAATTGCCTCTGAAGGTTCGTTGCGATTTTCCATGCGCAATTCATGGTAACAGAGTACACGACGGGAACGTAAGTCAATGGGACTTGTACTCCACCTAAAGAAGAAATGAACATATCATGTGATATAAGTTGATTACATTTCTTCAGTATTTAATATAACAGTTGACAGCTGGCACCTTAAGGAACAGTCATCGTATATCAAAAAAACGGAGACAGTAGTTCTACTATAAACAGCATTAACGAACCACCTGGTGGATAGAATAAAACATCACACTGGTAAAGATACACAAAGGAAAACTATACACAGTGTAATAATCATCCATCACATCCGTCACAATAATACACATGTTACTGAACTAACGAAAGGGCACAGACTGAAAAATAAATACATTAAAATTTATGACTGACAAACTGCACAACAAACAAAACAATAAAGACTTTACTGCAAAACTTGTGGGAAGACAACATTCTGTGTATACAACTTCCCATTGATGTAACCTTGTTTAGCTGTGGCAGCAACTTTGACTTTAACATTATCAAATGCCTTTGCCCTAGAACAGGCTACATATAGTTGACCATGTGAAAAGCACGGTCGTTGTAGAAACAAACCAATTTTTTCAAATGTTTGACCTTGACTCTTATTAATAGTGAAAGAATAAGCCAATCGAATCGGCAGTTGTCTACGTTTCAAAGTGAAAGGCATACCTGTGTCAGAGGGTGACAATTGTACTCTAGGTATGAAAATTGTTTCTCCAACAGCTGACCCTGTCAAAACGACAGCTTTAATAAAATTCTGCGATAATTCCCGAACAATCAAGCGTGTCCCGTTGCAAAGACCCTTCTCGATGTTCAAATTTCGTAAAAGCATAATTATTGCTCCAACTTTAAGTTTCAAACAATGTGGAGGCATACCAGATGGTGTGATGCTGTTTAAAAAATCAAGCGGATAATATTGTCGCTCGTCGTCATCATCACAATCAACTTCATCAGCACTATAATAGCAAACTGGATCACCAGGCAATCTTTCCAACACCTCATCATTAATTATTAATGACTGCTCAATTGTAGGTGTCAAAATAGCAGTTGAAGCATATTGATGAGGTTCCAGGCCGTCATACATGACTGAAATAAGTGATGTGTTTTCAGACACGACACAGCAATCTGGAATTTCAATGGCGCCTTTAGCAGGGTCTCCTTGTTTTAATGGTAGTTCCCCATTACCCAATCGTAGCAGCCACTGGCAAAATTGTTGTTCCTCAGGTCTAGCTCTCATGTTTTGAGTTAATGTGAATTTTGACACTGAAGCCCACAATGCAGAACTGGTTAAGCACACCTCAATAACGTCAGTCGGTTTTGCTTTCTTTACAGCAGGTAAGCATTGACGGAAATCTCCACCCCATAACATTATTTTGCCACCAAAAGAAGTATCGTTGTTGCAAACATCACGAAGTAATCGATCGATGGCATGAAAAATATGAGCGGAAACCATTGTTGCTGTATCGATGAGAGACAGGTCCACACTACGCAAGTATTCAGCATGTTTTGATGTTGGGACTACATTACAAACACTGTTTTCTAAAACAGGAACAGCCAAACGAAATAACGAATGCAATGTACACCCACCAGAAAGTAAAGTGGCTGCAATACCTGTATATGCAGCGGTAGCGACTTTCCAACCTCTGCTATAACATAGTTATAAGTAAATGTTTTACCTGTGCCAGCTGGTCCATCAAGATAAAACAATGTTTCAGGTTGTGCCAAAGCGTTACGGACATTGGATACAGCAGATAATATTGCATCTGCCACAGCCACCTGCTGCTCATTAAGCAGAGGCCTTACCTGATGTGTCTGGTCATTGTATACGTTTACATCAACCTCTTCCTCATCAACATGTTCAATTAACTCAGGAAGGTTTAATTGCATTAAGGACATACCAAATTGTTTGAGTATGTTATCGATATATCCCAAAACCTTTTGCTCAGCTTGAGCAACAGACAATGTGCGCACATAGTCCTCGCACAATTGGTCCTTGAATGTATTCCACAGTTCCAGCGGATTCAATGGCTCACAATGTGTCAAGATTGTGACGAACAATTGCCTGAATTGTTGAGGCATTTGGAATGTAGATGCCTCTTCCAATGTATTGTGCCATTCATCATCATCTTGAAGAAGACCTCCTGCAATACATGCTTCACGGAACGTATCAAAACCACCCATTGAACGTGCGCAAATACTCGAATGATGTAGCACCAGGGATGTGAAGCAATAAAACACGAAGGAAAAATCTTTCTCCTTCTGTTGGCCTTGCATTATATAAGCGGGCAATTATTGGCTTATGAGTTTTACCTCTAGTTTTCCATTTCTTCTCTTTATCATGAAATACATAATGATATTGAATGTTCGAAAACAGATGTTGTCGAGCATCTGAATCTTCAACATTCAATTTGAACCATGCTATGAGGTGGGTATCTTACATAGATGCCCTGTCTGCAGCCGCGTCCTCATCACCAGGTCGGAAATAAATCCGTTGAAGATCTGCTAAATGCACTGCCAACCTTTTGATACAGTGTGATTTCTCATGCATGGAGAACTCAAATATTCTCCACAGAGCTTCAGGTGCACTAACATATCGAGCATCTAAAAAAGTTTTAATTTCATCATATTGCAATTGTTCGTTAATTTCGACATGCGCTCGATCATGTTCTTTATATACGTATTTGAACAAATATTTGACACCTTTTATAGAAGTACAGGCCTCCAAATTTATATGGGCGTTATATTTCTTTGATAACCAAGGACAGTATGGAAACACCCATCGATTATCTAAGTCCACATTTTTTACCCTTACAGTACGACCGTTATTACGTCTACGGTACAATGGATAGCCATTAACATTCATTTGTGTTTCATCACAGAATGCTTTGGGAAAATCTTTGGTGCAGTTGCCATCGTCTCCCATGCAAACTGAAGTTTCGTTGTAATTCCCGTACGGGCCATGTATCATACACGATTTGATAATGTTGTGTAGTTCTGGCTCCTCATCTGGATCAGGAATTTTAGCACATATCAAGCTGTCAACATCATCAGCATTTTGTAACTTATCCTCTTGTGCTAAATGAATAAGAATATGGGCATGAGGTAAAGAACGCTTTTGAAATTTAATCACATGAAGGTGAGAAATTGTTTTCCCCAATACACCATTTTTTATGACATCATTTAAAAGTGCTTTCAATTTCAAATTAAAAACGCGTGAAACCAAGTCAGGTCGATAATGTGCTGCCTCATTATCTAAATTCTCGGTAATTTCTTTCCATTTTGGATTACACGTAAATGTGCAGAACAAATCAGGTTTTCCCATTTTAGTCACCATAGCCATTGCATCTTGATAATTTTGTTGCATAGCTCTGGAACTACCCTGAAAAGAAGATGGCAAAATTACAGGTCTACCTGCATTTAAACCTCTGTTTTGAGCAACATTAGCAAGATGGTCAATTAAACCTTGATATTGCTCAACACGTAATGCTTTCTGATTTGTCCGAATATAATTGAGACGTTCTGCTTTAACCTTACAGTAGCAGTCAACTGCAAATTGCTGAAATAATTTTTTACCTTTTAAGATTAAAAAACATTAAAAACATTTCTATACGCAAATCTATAGGTATAATATTGCAATGCGGTTGTGCGGCACCGACTACCTGTAGTATATTCAGCTACATGAGGAATATCTATTGTCCAGCCAGACTCTCCCCTCGGAAAAAAAACTGGATAAACCATTGGGTCTAGATGAGGTGAATGTGTTGATAGACATTGTAATGGCATGTCTCGAGGATAAACAACAATATCACGTGTCATAGGTGGTGCACCATCTTCATCAACAAAAACAGCAGCTACTTCATCATGGTGGGGTAGGTTGTAACGCCGCCGATCGCCACCACTCCTCAGGTGCATTCTAACCTAAATATATAGTTGAAATTCAAAACATTTTGAAATCAAGACTAAAAAAATTTCAATTTTAAATAATTTACCAGAGATGGTTGGCGATTTTGCTCTCGGGCATGCTGCAATTCTTCAGCCTCTACCTCACCCATATGCTTGTATGCAGCTGCATAAAGACTCTCTCTAAGAATGATGTCCTGTAATTTTTGCATAACCTCAGGCAAGCAACCTTGATTTTCAGTTCTTGCCATTCTTTCATTAAATGCATCCATCCCATCATAAATGTACAACTGACCATATGATGGAGGAACACCTTCTGGTGGATGCAGATTGCCTGTACGGTGACATACCTGACCATTAATACAAAAGACAGGTGGTCCTCGACCTGGTGGTACAGCCATCTTTGCACCCATCGACGCAAAAGTGACAGAACTGTTAAACTTTCGAATATTTTCTTGAAAGTTCTTTGATTGATTTATATTACCTACTAAAAGATCTTTAAGATCATTAGGGTAATTAATATCATTAAGGTGTATCTTACCATTATGACAACATTTGGAATTACTTTCATCAACAAACATTTTAGCACTACAATGTTGACAAACCTTGTCCATTGGGCCTAAGTAATGTTGCTCAGGCAATTGATCAGGTTGACGTGCAGCAAAATGCAAATCTAATATATAGCGCCTAGTCCGCATACGTTGCATATTTCTATTCTGCCTAGTTATTCTCTCGTCAGCGTTTTCATTTTGACGGTGCTGAACGCGTCTTTCAGCATCGCGAATCCTACGGCGCCCATTCTCAGAAATACCTTGAGAATTATGGAGATCAACTGTATTATTATTTTGCGTTTCGCGACGTCGCGCAATAGCGATATCTTCGTGTGCAAACCTACGTTGGATTACTGATCGAATTTGTTGTTGATCAGGAGGTTGCAAAACAAAATTTCCATTCCTAAAAGTTGCTGGAATGCCAGGGGCAAAAGCATTTCCTATATTATACATGACAAACAGTAGTAATAATAAGGAAACTTTAGAAATAAAAAAAATCCAACTACCAAATTGTTGATTAACTCCCAAACCTGAATAATAAAAAAATGAAAATTAAAAACTCAATGTGCTTTCATGAAAGAAAAAGATACTTCAGCATCCTAACAATTACCTGGAGGAAACTCTTGACCGTTCTTTTAATATATCGCAATACTTCCTCTCAAACTTTCTGCTTTTTAATAAATCGTCAAATCTGAATAAGAATCATAAAAAAAGACACTTTCATAAATCACTTTGCATAAATCATCACTCTAAATAAATTAACGACAATAATAACTTGCCTTATAAACTTTACTCGCTTTACTCTAAACTGTTTCTTGTTTGATTTTTTCTTTAAACTTTCTGCTTTTAATTATAAATCGCCAACTCTGCATAAGAATCATAAAAAGGACACTTTCATTTTCCATAATATTTTCCATAAAATCTACTATAATAAATTACCTGATAACTTTACTCGCTATCGATTTCGCTTTCAGTGTCTTTTCTTTGTTTTCTATTGTTTTGACTCGTTCGGGCTCCTTTGCAAGTCTTTTTCATTACGAAAATAAGTTTGTTTACATTTTGAACTAACTTAGTTGCTATGTTTGCAAAACGTTCGAAAAGATTAAAACAAACGCAATGTAAAGTCTTCATCTTATTATAATAATCCGCGATTGTGCATCCCACTTTTATTTTAGAGAGTGATATATTTGTTTTTTTTGCACGGTCAAAACCTTCTTATTTTTTCCCTTTTCGTCGTAAAACCACGCCAAAGCGAGAACACTTTTTTTAATGTTACGTAATCTAAGTTTGACGTTTCTTTCGGGAGACCAACACAATGCGCATAATACCTGGGTAGAGGCCGAGAGACACTTTTTAAAGTTACGTAATCAGTATACACGTATACATGATACGTCATCTAAGTGTGACGTTTCTTTCGGGAAACCTATACAATGCGCATTTGTTTTGATTGTTTTGATTGTTTTGATTGACATGAATGCTTTTTGACCAATTGGTTTCCAGAATCGGGCAAACTATAGCAACCAATTCGTTCAGAACGTAAACAAATTAATTTTTAATTTTCCAGTAAGAAGGACGCTTGCGAAACAATATCGTATTTACATAAAATTGTTTGTATTGTATTATCAAAAGCGAAAGATCAGGTAAACCGTTTGTTTAAAATTTTAAAATAGGCTACTTACTGGCTAATGTATGACGATTTTTTTATTTAATTAGATCGTTCTGTTTGTTGTGGTTGCTGCCCTGTTGATCGTTTTTGATTTTGATACAAAATATACGTCAACGAGGTGAGATCTCTTTATTTGTTTTCATAGTAATTTAAAAATGGTAAACTTTACGGCGGTTTATCCTTTCCCATGAGCTGTTTATCCTTTGTTTACTCTTTCTGTCTTCTAACACTTTTTCTATTTGCATTCCAGGTTCGTTTTTTAAATACGTTAGTTGAAAAGACGTTAGTTTTTAGATAGAAAGGTTTGTTTATTATCACAGATTCGCCTATTTCTGTTTATTTTGTATTAGTAAGTTTGCTTTTGCTTCTGCCTAGATTTGTGCTGTTTATTCACAGTTGGTAGCTATTTCTTTCTTTTTTTGTTATTGGTGTTTCTGAACTGTGATGTTTAATATAAGAGGCACTAATATTATTCCTGGCTTCCAAGCAGTTTTTAGGAATGGCCAGTTTGTGCTCCAGCCACCTGATCAGCAGCAAATGCGCTCTGTTATTCAGCGTCGGCATGCACATGAAGATGTGGCTGAGGCAAGGCGCCAACAGCTTCAGCTAAATATTGATATCCAGCCACCAGACATTCAGGCAGATAATGAACGTCTTAGAGTGAACGATGCTGAAAGACGTGCTCAGTATCGCCAAACTGAAGATGATGATCAAAGATTAGCCCGGCGAAATGCTAATGTTCATCGCATGAGGGCAAGGCGTGCTGTTCAACGAAATGCTGTTCCACCCTTGCATCGCGCAGCTCGGCAAGAGGAATTACCTGAGCTACACTATCTTGGTGCCATGGACAAGATCTGTCAATTTTGTGGTGCCAAGATGTTTGCTGCGGAAACTAATTTTAAGTGTTGTCACAATGGTAAAGTTCATTTAGATAACATTTATTATCCTAATGACCTTAAAGATCTTTTATTAGGTAATAACAATCAAGCAAAGAACTTTCAAGAAAATATTCGAAAGTTCAACAGTTCGGTTGCTTTTGCTTCCATGGGTGCAAAATTGGCTGTACCGCCAGGTCGTGGTCCACCAGTTTTTCGTATCAATGGCCAGGTATGTCACCGAACGGGTAATTTACACCCACCACCAGGTGTTCCTCCATCCTATGGTCAACTTTATATTTATGATGGTATGGATGCATTCAACGAGCGAATGGCAAGACCAGAAAATCAAGGTTGCTCCCCTGAAGTCATGCAAACTTTGCAAGATATCATTTTAAGGGAGAGTCCATATGCAGCTGCATATAAACACATGGGTGAGGTAGAGGCGGAGGAATTGCAACTCGCAAATGAACAGAATCGTCACCCATCTGAGGTAAGTGCAAATAGATAGTTATACTCCAACGATCCTTTTCAACTGCTTTTGATAATTTGCTATTGATTTTCAGGTAAGAATGCACTTGAGAAGTGGGGGTGACCGCCGCCGATATAATCTACCTCATCACGATGAAGTAGCAGCTGTTTTTGTTGGTGAAGATGGTGCACCACCATTAGCTCGAGACATTGTTGTTTACCCTCGAGATAGACCATTGCAGGATTTGCCTGCGCAATCACCTAATATCGATCCAATGGTGTATCCTGTATTTTTTCCAAGAGGAGAGTTGGGTTGGAGTTCCGACATTCCTCATGTAGCAGAATATGCAGTAGGTCAGCAACGTCGCACGACCATGCTGCAATATTACACATTTAGGTTTGCCTTTAGAGACGCGTTTAGCCCCATCTTAAAAGGTAAAAGATTACTTCAACAATATGCTGTGGATAGCTATTGTAAAGTTGAAGCTAATCGTTTGCATTTCATACGGATGAACCAGGCAGCTCTTCGGGTTGAACAATATCAAGGCCTTATTGATCATCTTGCCAATGTTGCGGAAAATCGTGGCCTTCATGCAGGCAGACCAGTAATTCTACCTTCTTCATTTCAGGGTGGTCCAAGAGCCATGCTACAAAATTATCAAGATGCTATGGCTATGGTCACTAAAATGGGAAAACCAGATTTGTTTTGCACTTTCACGTGCAATCCCAAATGGCGAGAAATTACTGAAAATTTGGATTATGAGCCAGCACATTATCGACCTGACTTGGTTGCACGTGTTTTTAATTTGAAATTGAAATCACTCTTAGAGGATATTACTAAAAATGGTGTTTTGGGGAAATCCATTTCGCACCTGTATGTTATTGAGTTTCAGAAACGTTCTTTACCTCATGCACATATTCTTATCCATTTAGCTCAAGAGGACAAACTGCAGAATGCTGATGATATTGACAGCTTAATTTCTGCTGAAATACCAGATCCTGAACTTGAACCAGAGCTACATAACATCATCAGATCATGTATGATTCATGGTCCCTGTGGGAATGCAAATCCTAATTCAGTCTGCATGGATGATGATGGCAACTGTACCAAAAATTTTCCAAAGCCATTCTGTGATGCAACCCAAATGAATGCAAATGGGTATCCAATGTATCGCAGACGCAATGATGGTCGTACAGTGAGGGTCAAAAACGTGGACTTGGATAATCAATGGGTTGTACCATACTGCCCGTGGTTGTCAAAAAAATACAATGCTCACATAAATTTGGAAGCATGTACCACGATAAAAAGTGTGAAATATCTCTTTAAATACGTTTACAAAGGACATGATCGTGCTAATGTTGAGATTAATGAATGTCTGGAGCATGACGAAATTAAAACATTTCTAGATGCTCGATATGTCAGTGCACCGGAAGCATTGTGGAGAATTTTCGAGTTCTCCATGAATGATAAATCCCACACTATCAAACGATTAGCTGTTCATTTACCTAATTGTCATCAGGTTTATTTTAGAGCTGGTGAGGAAGAGGCAGCTGCTGAAGGGGCATTGAAAGATAGTCACCTAACAGCATGGTTTAAGCTGAATGTGGAAGATCCTGATGCTCAACAGTTTCTTTATTCAGATATTCCATATCATTATGTCTTTCATGACAAACAGAAAAAATGGCAAAAACGAAAAAAGACATTCAAACCGATTGTCGCCCGGTTATACAATGCCCGTCCATCAGAAGGAGAACGTTTTTTCCTTCGGGTTTTGTTGCTGCATGTTCCAGGTGCCACATCATTCGAATATCTGCGTACTTTCAATGGAGTGGTTTACGACACATTCCGAGAAGCGTGTATTGCCAGAGGTCTTCTACAAGATGATGAAGAGTGGCATAACACATTGGAAGAGGCGTCAACCTTTCAAATGCCCCAACAGATGAGACAGCTGTTTGTCACGATTTTGACACACTGCGAACCCTCCAATCCCCTTGAGTTGTGGAATACATTCAAGGAACATCTGTGTGAGGACTACACTCGAACATTAGCTCTTGCCCAAGCAGAACAAAGAGCTTTGGGTTATATTGATAATGTCCTGAAACAATTCGGTATGTCCTTAACTCAATTTAATCTTCCAGAGTTGGTTCAACAGATCCCCGAGGAAGAAGTGGATGTAAATGTTTACATTGACAGGGCACAACAGGTAAGGCCTCAGCTTAATGAACAGCAGGTAGCTGTGGCTGATGCAATTTTGTCTGCTGTTTCAAATGTGCGTAATGGTTTAGCACAACTTGAAACATTGTTTTATCTGGATGGACCAGCTGGCACAGGTAAAACTTTTACATATAACTATGTTATTGCAGCATGTAGAGCCAGAGGTTGGAAAGTTGCAACTGCTGCATATACAGGTATTGCAGCCACCTTACTCTCTGGTGGATGTACATTGCATTCATTATTTCGTTTGCCTGTTCCTGTTTTAGAAAACAGCGTATGTAAGATAACCCCGACATCTAAACATGCAGAATACCTTCGGAGTATTGACCTGTTTCTGATTGATGAAGCTACAATGGTGTCTACGCACATTTTTCATGCTATCGACAGATTACTACGTGACATCTGCGGTAGTGATGCACTTTTCGGTGGAAAGGTACTTTTGTGGGGTGGCGATTTTCGTCAGTGTTTGCCAGTTGTGAAGAAGGCAAAACCAACTGATGTTATTGAAGTTTGCTTGACAAGTTCTGCTTTGTGGGCATCAGTGGTAAAGTACTCACTTACCGAGAACATGAGAGCCAGGCCGGAAGAACAAGATTTCTGTAGGTGGCTATTACAACTTGGTAATGGTGAACTGCCAACAAAACAAAATGAACCTGCTAAAGGCTCAGTCGAAATCCCTGATTGTTGCGTTGTTCCCCAAAACACTTCTATTATATCGGTGATGTATGACGGATTGGAACATCACGAATATGCCACCACAGCTATTTTGACACCAACAAACGAGCAATCGTTAATCATTAACAATGAGGTGTTGGACAGATTGCCAGGAAATGCAGTTTGTTATTATAGTGCTGATGAGGTGGTATGTGACGATGAAGACGAGCGACAAAATTATCCGCTTGATTTTTTAAATAGCATCACGCCGTCAGGTATGCCTCCTCATTGTTTGAAGCTTAAAGTTGGGGCTATTATTATGCTCTTGAGAAACCTTAATATCAGGAAGGGTCTCTGTAATGGCACACGCTTGATTATCCGTGAACTGTCAGGCAATTTTATTAAAGCTGAAGTTTTGACAGGGTCAGCAGTTGGAGAAATCATTTTCATACCTAGGGTTGAACTGTCACCTTCAGATACAGGTATGCCTTTTATATTGAAACGCAGACAATTGCCTATCCGTTTGGCCTACTCTTTCACTATTAACAAGAGTCAAGGTCAAACATTTAATAAAATTGGTTTGTTTTTGCAGAGTCCGTGTTTTTCTCACGGTCAGCTATATGTCGCATGTTCCAGGGCAAAGGCATTTGATAATGTGAAAATCAAAGTTGCTGCTACTGGGAAACAAGGTTATATCAATGGAAAGATGTATACTCAAAATGTTGTCTTTCCACAAGTATTACAGTAACTTAATTCTGCATATCTTTTCTTTCATCTTTTCATATCCACCAAAGTATTGAATTGTTGAGTGTGTTACAAAAATACCGGAAATGAAAACACTGCTTTTCCGGTGAGCATTTTGATATCCTCACTCATTTGGCGAGTGACTATCATTGCAGTTGTCTAAAAGCGGCTTTTCGGCTCAGTTGGTATACCAACTCTGTGACATTGTGTTGCTCAACTGTAGTGGTGGATTGAGTGATGCTATTTTGTTAAATCACTGACAATTACTTTGTGTTAGTGCTGAAAATAGATGATATGCTTTTATTGTTACTGAACTATTTTACCTAAAAAACATTTTATTTCTGTACATTTGTTTTTTTAGGTGGAGTACAAGTCCCATTGACTTACGTTCACGTCGTGTACTCTGTTAACATGGATTGTGCATGCGTTTTATCAATTCATCGGAAACAGATATCATCTTACTTTGGTTTTTTGGAGTTTACTATGAGATAGTCCTTGCATGCACAAACCATGAACCAAAAGTCAGGGCATTCATCCTGTTGTCTTTGAAAAGTGTAATTCTTAGTATCATTTTTCTTTTAGTGAATTAATAATAATAACTAATAATTAATAACTAATAATTATGGCTGAGTCAGCACAAAATGGTAATAATTTTTCTGCTTTTTTTATTTTGAAGTTAGAATAAAAAATGATTTTGTCACTGTTTTATTTTAGTTTCTAAAAACCAATTTGTGGAAAATAGTAAGTATTTAATGCTTTTAATTATATTTGAGATTATTAATGCAGCTTAAATCTTCATGGGTATGTTGTATGTTTTAGTTGATGTTGATGAAGTGGAGGATGGTGGTAAGTTTTCAAATGAACCTTTAAATATAGGAGAAAATGACAGGATTGTATATTTAGAACTACTTTCTTTTATATTTTAGTTAGTGATATATCCAAGAAAGGTAAAAGAACTTAATCCTTTAAAATACCAGAATACCATCGATGTAATTAGGTTATTAATACTTTTCCTTACCTTTCAGAAGAAGAAGATTTACTTCGAGAAGGTAAGTTCATATTTTTTTTTGCTGTTTTATGGATATCACTGTCAATATAATGTGATTTCATTCAATTTCATTCATAGATAAGGAGAATGGCGCGAATAGTGGTGGTTTGATATTTTCCTTCTTAACATGTAGAATGCACTTCAATAGATGTGGTATTTACACTGTTGATCTTTCATGTTATAGGGCACTTAGTCCAAGAAAATGGCCAGAGTAAGCCTTTATTTTCACTAACACATGTTGGCTCTTTACATGGACTTGATGATATTTGCATTTTTTAATTTTATCTTCCTGTTTAGAATCGCAGGAGACCACACGTTGTGAGTTGTGAAGTTTTTCGTATAAGCCATACTATTTAGTTTTTTATTATCTTAACTGATCCTATCATTTTATTTTAGTAACACGACAAGACTTCCTCAATTATAGGAAGGCCCATCCTGGCTCTAAGTCCAGGAGGGCTTTCCAAATATGGAGAAAAAATGGGGGGCGTGACCGGGAGGGTTACGTCCCCCCACAAAAAAAAAATTTAAAAAAAAATAAAAAAAACATTCATTATGAGATGAAGTATAAGGGGTCAGTCCTCACTGTTTTTGAGTGAGGGCTGATCCCTTATACGGTATGGAATTACCATACACACAGGTTCAGTTTTCATTAAAATTAGTTTTAAAATGTCTCGGAATGAAAAATAATCAAGTGAACTGAACCAACAAATAAAATTTAGACCGTGAATGGCTGATTAGCGCCCACTTAATTGAGCTTCCGAATAGTTATTCTAATTTGTGATTTAGGGAACAATAGGGTGTTTAAACAGTCATTTGCGGTCGAGTGTATGGTAATTCCATACCATAGTTTATTTTAGTTTATATTTTAGTTTATTTAGTTTGTTATTGTAGTTTATTTAGTTAGAAAATATGTTGTTATATACGGATTAATCTTTATTTAGTCGTTACAAATCACTTGCGAATCTTATTCTATAAGTCTGTTGTTATCTAAATGAGAGTTTAGGTAGAGTTGGAATAAAAGTTGTTACATACTTCCTTTGATCTTTATTTCACTATCAATGAAATGACATGAAATGACATTACAGGTTTGGTTTAAGAGAAATTTGAGAGATTACTATTCCCTAAAGTGTAGTTCATTTAGTTTATTGAGGATAAAGAGGTTATTGTCTGTGTTAAAGATAATGAATGGAATATGCTGATGTCAGCAGAAATAGAACAATTGAGCGAAATGTAAATGAATAAATAAATCTTTCCTAACTGACAAAATTGACTAACTTAATTCATTATCTTTAACTTATATTTATTCAGATTCTTTAGATTTATAGTGTAGTATTGCAGGGTCCGTGGGTCAACTTGGTGTTGGTAGTTCATGGGAAAAACCTTTCCTGACCTTTCCTGACAGTATCCTATGGATAACCGTATCTACTATAGTCTGGATAGCATTGTCAAGGTAATTGTGAATGAAAGTTTAGTTGGAAGATATATTGTCGGCTGCACATTTCGGATTTTAAATTCAACCTTAACTTTATTTATTTATTTTTTTAGATTCTTTGGTTTCGCTTAGGAATGATATGTCATCAATTTTTAAAAATGCACTTTTCGAAAGATCCGATAATTCCAACTGCATGCGTACGTAGATGCAACGCACTCACTATTCACCGAGAATTATTATTTCCAAGAATAAATGGATTAAACCAAAAAACGCATTGGAAGACCGTTAACGAAGTCGATATACACTTTTAAAAAAGTGATTAAAGATAACCTTTATTTGGTTTATTTATTTATTTATTTGTTTATGCTTTTTTTGTAGTATTGTCAACACTTTCTCATGAGAATTTATGTTTCTGCTGAACATTCTATGACATTTTTTGCTCACCCTTTTTGTCAGCTTTTCAGAAATTAAAACCCCGTACAAAATTTTTATCCGTGTTAAAACCATCCCATGCATTTTTATCAGTTTTATATTTAAATTTTCGTGAATTGGACGCATGCTGAACATGAGTGGCGAGCGACGCCGCCTGGGCGGCTAGTCTATATATACTAATCCGCAATCGTGCATACCACTTTTATTTATTTATATAGCGTCATATAGCGGCAGTTCGCCCACGCAAGACACATTCACGATTAGTATAATAGCACGTGGCATCATTTGACGTCAGTTTTTTATGATCACGGAGAATCATTGCATTGCATCCCCAATCGAACGCGACGTTTTTGGGGAAATATCTCAAGAACCAATAGGGATAACTGACGTTTCTTGGGGTCCGCGATACGGGTTATGGGGTGACGCATCATTTGGGACTAAATTTTATTTGGTACTGCGGATATGACGTCATCGAAATCTTTGATCAGCGATATCTCCGCAACGGTTGGTCGTAGCGAAACGATCCCATAAATTTTTTTGATCAGTTTTTCGAGCTCTACAACATGGTTACATTTTCCGTTTCCAATTCCTAAATTGAAATTTTCATCACGGGGATCGTCCAGGGGAAAGGCGATTTTGACCCATCCTTTTCGAAATTAAAAGTTAGGTAAAAAGTTTTTACGCGGGATACTAGTCTTATTATACTAATTCGCAATTGTGCATCTCACTTTTATTTTAGAGAGTGATAAATTTAGTTTTAATTTACGGTCATCGTCCTCTTATGTGCGCGTAAAACCACGTATATGCGAGAGACACTTTTTCACGATCATTCCAAAAGCACGTGGCATCATTTGACGTCAGTTTTTTTATGATCACGGGGAATCATTGCATTGGATCCCCAATCGAACGCGACGTTTTTGGGGAAATATCTCAAGATCCAATAGGAATAACTGACATTTTTTGAGGTCAGCGATACGGGTGATGGGGTGACGCATCATTTGGGCCTAAATTTTATTTGGTACTGAGGATATGACGTCATCGAAATATTTGATCAGCGATATCTCCGCAACGGTTGGTCGTAATGAAACGATCATATACACTTTTTTGATCAGCTTTTCGAGCTCTACAACATGGGTACACCTTTGAGTTGCGATTCTATGATTTATTTTTTCGTCACGGGGTACGTACACGGGAATGGTGGATTTGACCTAATGTTTTCGAAGTTAAGTTTGGTAAAAAGGTTTTACCCGGGATACTAGTCTATATACTAATTACGAGTGTGCATCCGCTTTTTTCACGCGTTCACTCACAAATTTCGGGTCGTTTTTGCGACCACTTATCCATAAAAGTGTGCCAGACTACGGTTAATATTTTTCTGCGATTAGTATAAGGAAAGATACCTTTACATTGCATTTTCATCGTTTCAAATGTTTCGATTGTTCGCAAGATCAAGGAACAGTAGACAACGACGAAAGCTTATTAAGATATATTAGTGTTTTTAGGGTAAGTACGCTTTAGAACTTTTTTGTTTGTTTGTTTTGTTTTTCTTATAGTATTAATAGGGTTTCTGCGTCATTGCTTTTCAAATAATACGCGATTGAAGAAATGAATATCATGGTTCTTATTCATGACGTTCTGGGTTCATAAAGAAAATTGCAATTGTTTACAATTCACATTTGACACTTTTACGACTTTCGCGTTAGGCTTTTATTTACATTGGGGTTTGGATTCCATAAACAGTTACAGCGATTTTAATCTTTTTGTTGTTTACCTGTACGCACAATTTATTTTTACTGCTGCATATATCGTATCGTGAAAGATTTATTATGAATATTTTGATGTGTTTCAGATCTTCTGAATAAAAAGTTTTTCGGTTCATAATTCCAGTGTTGAACTAAAGATGCTTTAGCCGGAATTCCTGGAGATTTTTAATTAAATGTGTGAAGAGTGTTTTTTTTCTGTATTGCATTTTCTGCACAGTGCATATTTTTATTTTTGATGGATTTTGGATTTTCTGTTCTGCGTTTCAGTGTTGATTGCATACCTGGAAAAATGTTTGTTCTAGATGGCGTCTGTTTAAGTGAATCATTAAATCAGGGGAGCCATTGCATTGCCTCTTCAATTAGATGCGAAGTTATTTGGAAAATATCTGTAGAACTTCTAAGAAAATAACTGGGATTTTTTATGGTCAATGACATTGACGAAGGGGTGATAAACAGAGCTTTCACGTCACTAAAATGTTTGATCGACGATATCTTGATAACGGTTGGTTGTCGCTTAACGATCCTGTACATGTTTCGGTATATTTTTTAGAGTTCAGCAATACAGTTAGAACTTCCAAATTCGATCTCTCTAAATTTGTGGATCGAACTTTATGGTACCTGCACCTTCTGGGGTTTCAGATCTTCCAAGTAAAACGACTGTTCTGCGCTCCTATATTTAAAGTTTAAAGTACTTACAGCACTGATACCCTTTTTGTTCGTCATTATGTTATTTAATTTTTCGATACCATTTTTGAGACGTCACTTTCAGAAATAAAGCCCGTAAAAGATTTTTACACGGGATACTAGTCACCATATACTAATCGTAGAAAAATTTTAACCGTGGTCTGAGACCCTATTATGAATAAGTGAGCGCAAAAACGACCCGAAATTTTAGAGAGTGAAAGCGTGAAAAAAAAGCGGATGCACACTCACGATTAGTATATAAATTTGTTTTTCACGTATGAATTGCCCTGCTTATTTTTCTTTTGTTTCTTGCGTCTTTTGTTCTGTCCCTCGAGACTCGCAGGGCTTGTCTTTTTATTTGCTTCTTTTTAGTGTGTTCGTGTCTTAGCATTCACGTATGAGAACAGTCTGAAGAGACATAGTGATATTTTTGTCTAAAAAGACATGTTTATATCTGAAGAGATACCTTGAATGATACAAATGATACATTTTAATACATTTGTTATAAAGTTTACACTACTGCCACAATAGACTTTTGGTTATACGTGTTTAGCTAATACAGAAATATATTGGCATACATTTATTTAACATTAAAACCAATCCATTTTTTCCGGACTTAAAACAAAAGCAAAATTTAAATTCAAAATAGCATTTACCTTCCGAACAAGAAATTATATAATATCATGGTCCTTTTACGTCATAAAAACGTCGAAACAATGTCTCATCGACCGTCAAAAGTGACCGTCAGATCACGGTCACTCTTCGACGTCACAATTATGTTGCATTTCTGACCACTGTCTGGTGGTTTTCGACGTCACAATTATGTTGCATTTTTGACCACCAGACGGTCAGAAATGACCGTCATATGATGTTATCCTGACGTCATAATGTTTATTGGGATAAGACGTATCTTGATAATGCGCATTTAAAACGCCCGTAATGCGTCTTCAGAAGACGTCTTAGAATCAAACGTTTTAAACTTGTCGGTTTTTTTTTAATTTTGCAAAAACAACTACTATATCTTTCTTTTAAGTTGCAAAAAAAATTACATTTCATTGGTAAAAAGCTTTGAAATATTTTCTGACATTATCGGATCTCCCGTTCGTCAATTTTACAAAATATTTCTGGAAGTTGTGATTTCTCATTGCATAAATCAAGACTTCGCTGATAAATCTGTAAGTGTTTTTTATTTTTTAAATATAATTTTACATATATAAATCTATATAATTTTGTTACTTGAGATTAAGTCAATGTTTATGTTAGTTTGAGGGCGTGAGTAGTCAGTAGTGGAAGATTTATGCTTGATTTCTAAACATTTCTGGCAATATTTCAAGTTTTGAGTTTTATTGTTTAACTTTTAGCAACTTACTGACTTTCCTGTTTCATTTCGTGAGGGGTTTTTTCTGTTTCAATTTGCTTTGTCGTTGGTTTAATGTAGTGGTAAAAGAGTAGTAATGTAATGAACTGGTTTGTGGATGGCTGATAGATAATGACTGTGATGTTTTTGCTTGTAGTTACTTCAGAAAATTGACATGATTAAAAGTGATCCTAGCAGTATAATGTAGTGCCATGAAATTATAGAATCTTTTTTTAGGGGGAAAATCATAACAAGTTATAATTTCTAGTAAATTAATCAGTAATTCATCACAAATGTATTTGTAGTAATCATTTCTGATTAATAACTCACTGCCAATAAGTACAAACCATTCAGAATGACACTGCCAAAGTTTTAGAACAAATTTTCAAACGTATGAAATATTTTTTTCCATTCAGAACTGTGAAGTAATCTAAATAAAGAATGACAAAATTTTTTAGCAGAACATAAAAAAAGTGAGGAGAAGATTATATCAAGCAGTTACTAGTATGTGTTCTGTTTACTCTAGATGTTTTCATTTTTGTGATTGTTATAACACCTCTCATTAAATAGGGTTTTTGTATTTTAGATTACTGTCAAAAAAGCTGAGGAGGAGGAAATACACAAACTCATGCGATAAACTAAAAACTGATTTTGTTTCACTGAAGAAAAACATGACAACAACAGCTGCTCTTGCTAATTGAAAAATCATCATTTTTGTTTGCATGTCTTTTTGATTGTTTTTCAAAGAGTTTCTGTCATTTTGAGTTTTAGTTACAGTAAAATCAAACAAGAAATAGTTCCAACCCATGATAATTTCTAAAATTTGAACATTACTTCGATTTAGCTAACCCTTTTTCAAGAGTCTTTTTTATACATTTATATTTTATGAAAGACTATACTTATGTTTTAAGGAATATTTTTTAATAATGACCAGCTTTAAACTTTGGCAGTGCTATGAGCTATTTGTTCCCCAATTAATTTATAAAGTACATGTAAAGATTTGAATAAGAAGATTTTATCATCAGTTTTCTTATTTATTTCTTTATTCATTCATTCATTATTACTGAAACATGAAGACATTGAAAAACTAATTATGATTCTTCTGTTATCCAAGGAGAAACGCACCTGAAATTACAACTTATAAAGTGGTTTTAAAAACGTTTTTAGCAGATAAAATGAAGACGTCTTTAAAATGTTAGAAAAAGACGTCTTAAATCCGTCTTAAACTAATCGGATTTGCCTGTTTAGACGTCTTGAAAAGACGTTTTTAAAACGTCTTAAAGAAGTTTGAAACGTCTGAAATTGCGTTTTAAAAACGTTTTAATGACGTCTTGTTTAAGACGGATTTAAGACGTCTTCCAAGATGTCTTTAAGACGTTATTAAAACGTCTTTTTGTCGGCTGGGTTATTGCCATTATCATCACAAATACATATTATTATCAAATACTTTAATAAATAAATACTTATGTATGCATGAGAATGACTTTTGATCTCGTCCAGCATGATCTTACGCCCGTTCAGGAAGTCTGCAACTAATTTTCCTGCAGCACATTTTATCACAATTCGACAATGGATTTTATACATTAGACAATTTTTATATTCAATGAGTATTTGAGCTTTAACCACGAAATGTCAATTTAGTTTGGTTGTTGTGTAGATTATTTTAGTTCAGTGTCTACTAATAGCTTTATCATATCTGTTAACTTATTTACTAATTTGTTTATATATATATGGATCGTGGTAAGGTATCATACTTTTTATATTGGTTGCTTGTTTAATATCAGGTCAATTATTTTCAAAAACTGTTGTATTACAAGTTTTTCTTTAACATTTTTCAGGACTTAGTTCCAAAGCCATTGTGGATATTGTTTAACATTGATGAAAACATATTTCAAATGTGTAATTTCCTTGTTAAGAAAGATCTTAATAGAACCAATATTAGGAGCAATCAGAATTGTTTAGAAACTAAAGCACGAAAACTTTAATAGCACCTTTTGCAGTAGAGTAGCAATGATGTGAACTTCATGAAAGTCATCAGAGTGTTTGACTGTGAAGTTGTTTCTCATTAATGAATAAAAATAACTCTCTCTTGAACAATATGTAATACAGAGAGTAGTTAATGATGGAAGTCTTTCGTATTGACCAATATATAAATTTTGGATATATACATACGCATCGTCCAATGATCCTTGTTTAGAGAAACCTTTTGATCAAAAGAAGAGTTTATTAACTAGTAACAAATTATGAGACTGGATGTAATGGTAGAATCATGTTAGCTCAACTATTAGGAACTTTTAGGACTTTTACCACACAAATATCTTATAGAAAAGTTTATTCTGTTATGTTATCAGCTTTCTGAGTAAAACCATGCAAACATAAAAAGATTTTAATCAATACTTAAAGAGGCTATGTTTAAAACATATACTTCTATGATTGAAATGATTTTGGAAAATCAATGTAAGTCACAGTTTTCTCTAATTTCTGGCAATTTAGGTTTATTGTAAGAAATTGCTCATAAACACTGCTTTAATATTTGCATGTTTAATTCTTTATTTATTGATCTGTTGATGATTTAGGTTTTTCGTGGTAATGACATATTAGGAACCGACCCTGTCTTTCAAATTTTCCCGACTGCTGTCACTACAACATCTCTCAGGATTCAAGTGAAAGACTTTAGAGTTAATGGTAGCAGAGTCTATTGCATGAAAGTTGAATTGTATGGTTATCATCCAGGTAATGATTCTTTCGTTTTTTTAGCAACAACCATATTCTACATATTCTATATTGGATACCAAGATTTATTTAGTGGAGATGAGTAAGATCGATTATCTATGTTACCGTGGTCAAAGAACAAGTTGTTGTAACGCACTAAGAGGAAATACTTTTTATTTTGGAATTGACCTCTGTTGACCACTATTACCGTTGCATGATGTTTCAAACCAGTTTATTAGTTGGAATTTATTAAGATATTTTTTAATTGATGTATTTTTCCAACACTTTTCTGATTGGATGATAGTAAATCCAACCTGAAAAAAATTAGATGTTACAGTCCATGTCAAATGAAACAGATATGTAATATGTACCCTTAAATTATCTTCAGAAATTAAAAGGTTAAGTGAAAGTGGTAAGATTTTAGCTTCCTATAATATTTACGCTAGCACAATGATTAAATTGTAATCTTTGGCAGCTAATGAAATCAGTTGATGAACTAAAATGACAACTATTGACATTATGGCCGATTTCTTCAATCTAAATGGCATAAACCAGGTATTTGCTTCGTGAAAATTTCTCTATGTGTCAGTGTGTTTTTTGATTAGATCAGAATTTTATTAACCTATCCTTGTTTTGAATGTATATCTTATCAAAGTAACTTAAATGTGCCCTTAAGGATACAGTAGACGTTTTGTGTATATTATTTTGCCCAACAATAAATAAATGTTTGTATTATTATATATCAGTGGAGAGCAATTTTCATAAAATATCAAATGAAGTTAACGTTATTAGATCTTGTGATTGTAGAAGACTTGGAAAGTTTACACCCCATGTTCACAAAAACGACTTCTTTTAACAAAATTACTCAGGTTGCAGTACCAATTTCACTCTTGATAGAATCGCCAAAGATGTGACTAAAAATGTTTTTATTTGTTTTTTGTAAAAGTCTCGTTTCCAAGTTATTTCATCTTTCCTGAAACGTAAATTTTTCCATCCAAACTTTAACTTGATTTACTTATAACTTGGGAATGGTTAATTGTTTGGGAAAGAACGGCTTATGGAAAAATCGACACGCTTAAACACGAACAAGTTTTCCGAAACTACACAAAAGAACACTCAGTTTTAAATAACTCGTGTTTATACAATCATCAATAAAAAAACAGGATTAATGAATGATAAAACTTTCATATCAATCTTCCAGAAACGCCGATTTTTAACGAAAAAGTTAGTATCAAATCTACTTTTTTGTACAAAAAAGTGGGTACTTGGTTAAAAGCACAAAAAACCTTTTAAATTTTCACAATTCATTGCGGTTTGTCTAACGTTGGAATGAGGACTTTTGATCTTTCCAAAAATATAACCATTTGTGAAAATTGTTATTTTAAAGAATATTATTTTTTCTTTCGATACCCTACGATATGTAATGATCAATGAAGCAGAATTTTAACGAGCAGTTAAATTTAGCCCTTCAATTCATTGAAACAACCGCTGTTGGTGTTGTTGTACTGAGTTTGTCACGAAATGTTTTGAAAAGGCACAAACCTTTTTCCATTGTGTAAACTTACCTTTTAGTTTATTATGATTAAAGAACCTTGTATTCCCAACGCATTCCCAAAATCTTTATTAGCGAGAAAACAAACTTTTTATGCAATTCGTTCAAACATGCAGTTAACAGTGAACAGCGAACTTTCGTTGCGAGAAAGTTTCATGGGACAAAAAGTTATGTAACTGTTTTTGAGGCTTTTAGACAACAGTTATCGGGTGGAAACCCACAATCAAAATGCACGATTCAAAGGAACATAAAAAATACAGTGATAACGGGACAACCCTTAATCACACAACATAGCATTCAGCATGTGAGACAGCTGTTAGGACAACAATCACAAGATGTTTCGTGCAGAAATAAACCCACTGGCTTGTCGTAGAGTTCGTTCAACAACATTGTTCACAAGGACCTCAAATGACATCCATATAAATTCCACATGATACAGGAGATCTCGAACGAAGATTACAATTTTTTCGGTGGTTTTTAGACCAAGCAATTTATTTCAAATATTTTATTTGGAGATTTGAAGCTGTTTTTAATATGAATGGCACGGTGAGCTCACAAAACGTCCGTTGCTATAGTTCAATAGATTAACCTCCTCCTGATTTCAAATAAGAGTAGTTAACGTGAAGAACTTCATGTTTTCGCTAAGCTTTGCGGTAAGGTGGCAATTACTGTGGCTCATTGTTTTAACGGCAGTGTTAATAGGTGGACTTAGCAAGACTTGCTTGAGAGCGTGGTTTTTCCAGTGGTCTCTTTTTCCAGTGGTCTATACACAATTGTATAGACAGTATTTGGTTTTCGCTTTTTAAAGTGTTTGGTGGTACCAAAACGGAGCTTCATCCCATGGAACACGTTTAATTCACAGCTTGCTCCAAGCATGACTTCAAAATCATCATCCAACGGAAGTTTTTACAAATGGTTTTTGCTACCCTCCGGAAAGTTTAGGAGAACTGAAGAGGAGAATAGTTGACGAAATTAATGTGCTTAAACAGAACAAAACCATGATAATACGTTCATTCAACGAATGGAGCCTTGCATCAAGAGAAATGGATCACACGTTGAATGTATTTAAAAGTAGTTTTTTGTAAAAGTACATGTTTCAAGCTTGTAGAAACGTAAAAATCTTCCAAGAATAAGTGCAGCTCAATCACAATATTTTAGTTTTTATGCTTTCCCATGCTACTCGAGTCATAAACAGATATTCAAGCAAGCGTTAGTTGATCACTAATGATTCAATGACATGGTTTTATGGTAAAATCGATTACATTTCCTCAAAAATTTACTTTTCTATTAAAAAGTCTTTAAAGAACAATAAACGTCTTTTCTTTTGGTATAAAAACTGGAAAAACAAGCATGAAAAGCATTGGAAGTTAGGTGCTCGATTTCTTTGGACACACTGTGTATTGACAAAGTGTGGTAATTTTGTTTTTTAAAGATATTATTATCATTTTCATTAATTCATAGTCAAGAAATTTGAACCCCCTTTTTAGTTAAAAATCAATGTTTTTTGAAAATAGTCATGAAATTTTTTTTCTTCGTATCTTTTAACTAATCAACCAAATTTCTTATATGACGTGTCAAAATTTAAGTTCCTTACTTCCATTAACATTAAAGTTAAGTCTACGCCTAAAAACATCGTAGTTTTGGAGAAATGTCTTTTTAAATACTTGGGCAGTTTGTGGCGCATGCAGTAGATTGCTGAAAATAAATATTTTTTTGGTTGTTTCGTGCATGAAAGGATAAAGTATACCATTTTAGTCTTAGAAAATGAATGTAGCCATATTATTTTCATTTTTATTTTACATTGGGTCGCATAAGCAATAGACACTATCAGTAAATAGAAATGTTAAGAAGTCATTTGACTTGTAGTAACATTAAAGAATTTTCCAACAACCTTGATATTCTGTCAGTGAATAAGTCTACTGACATTGTTATTATTCAGAAATGGCAAGGTGGTTGTTATCATCAGACTAAAACAAATAAATACAAGTATACTAAGTATCTGATCACGATTTTCAATTATGATCTTTTTTGTGCCTTTAATTTTTGTGGAGCAAGAACTTGTGTTATTATGCTATCTTTACGAATCATTTTTAACTGGGCAATTTAAGTACAAACTGTGGAAACAGGAGCGCTGATGCCCTATTATTTGCAACGGAGTTTACGCAGAAACTGAGAGTGATAATCTTCTTTATGATAGTTTGCAATGAAGTTCTAAAAGGCTACACATCTTTCCCACCATCTTCTCACAATCAAAGTATTCTTCCTGATCATGCTTACATCGACAGTCCTTTATCATGGTGTTCTTCCAGCTGTAACAACGTGTATGCACATTTGACGTTTCAAAAACATGTCATCATCAGTGGAATTGCTTTACAAGGTGATTCCAATTCTGACAGTTGGGTGAAAAAATATGATTTGGTTTTAAGAATTCAACCAAGTGGTACTAATAAAACAATTAAAGTAAGGATTTTTGCTTTGATGGCGTCCTTGATATTCTTATGTATTTTTAAAAGTTCTATAACTTAAAACGATAAATTGTTGTTTGATTTTGTAGGGCATTATTGGTAATAAAAATCGCATAGAACCACTATCTGTCAAATGGTTATCTGTTTTGTATGTGATTGATGAACTATGGATAAAACCAACTGATTGGAACAGAAAGTCAGAACGAACTATAGATTGTTGCATGAGATTCAAAGTAATTGGTTGCAACCAAAGTAAGTTTATTAAAATTATTGAAGAGGTTGTTTTGGAAACCATTTTTCATTATGAAATAATTATGAGCGTTAGATTAAACATTAACGTTTGTTAATTCGGGTAACTCTGGGTTTGGAAACGCAATAGATCTTGATCATTTAAACTGTTTAAGTAAGATTCTTTGCAAATTCTTTTGTTAGATCCCAATAGTATAACGACATTATTAGCATTGTCAATATAAGGGTTGCAGAGGGGAGTTTGAGGTCATTTGATTTCCCCCAAAACAAGCTGAATTCAAGTTTTGATAAAGAGGAAAAATTAACATTAAATTTCAATTCAAGAGTTTGAAGTTCTTTAACAGCATAATATAACGTAGATTCTTTACTTCTAATTATAATTCTGATAGTCATACCAATGCGCAAGATTTTCTAAATAACAATTTTTAACAGTACTGTTGCATCATTTTTATGCATTTACATAGCCAATAAACTCAGCAACCTTTCAAGAAACAGAACTTTGCACCATTAAATTAAGTTTTTCACATGCATGATAAGGTCAAAAAAAGGAAGTAATAAGAAATATCACACTTAAATCAAATGGTTTTGCTCTTTGACAATTTGTTAAATTATTATAAACAGTCTGGAGAAAGAAGCCAAGAGTCATCTACATTGTCTGTAAGATTTGAATGCAAAATTTGTGTGAAGGGACTGTTATTGCTATTATTGTCATTATTAATATTGTTGTTATTAATGTTCAAAAAATGCACAGAGTGTTTGCAAAGATCATTCCTGTAGTTGTGGATCGGAATTGAGCTTTCCCAGCCGGCAAAAGAACGTCCTCGAAACGTTATATAAACGTCATCACATAACGTTATAATGACGTTCTCATGTGAAACAAGCGACAACGTCATTTCCTGACGTCCACAGGACGTCCTGAGGACGTTGTCACTTGAACGTTCCTTGAACGTTTTAATAACGTTCTTATAACTAAAGTCTGAATGCTTCTATGCGTTGAATTTACTCCAAACGGTTAGTTCAAATTAGAAAAGTCCAGAGGTGGGAAGAAAGTAAACCGGTGTAGGAGAACACGTTTCTTGACAAAAAAATATAGCTCCTATACATTCTTTATCAGGATAGAAAATTAGATTATAAAAATAAAACTTCCTTCACAAACATTAGTAAAAATATTTACACTGTAAATAAAAGTCAAAATCTTTTCGATAAAGATTTGATACATAATAGCAGAACCATAGCGTACAATGGAAAACTTGAAGTATAGCTTCGTATAACATAACTATAAACAACTTACAATAAAATATTAGGTATTACAGATGAAACGTCGTTCATAAATGTTAGCATAAATTAGTTAACAATGATAAACAACAGTGTTACCACAGCACGCTTTAAAAATACGTGACGTAAACAGCAAATCGTC
Source organism: Turritopsis dohrnii (assembly GCA_027922465.2). NCBI lineage: Eukaryota > Metazoa > Cnidaria > Hydrozoa > Anthoathecata > Oceaniidae > Turritopsis > Turritopsis dohrnii. Next base: position 339,409 of record BQMF02000010.1, read on the forward strand.
AGTTATATTAAGTCTCTAAATCTTTTAAACGTGCTTAAGCCATGATGCAAAGCAAGAATTTGGTCCTTATGGAAGGCATAATAGGAATAAATTAATGCATACTCAGTTGAAACATTTTCTGGATATATACCACTGGTAAAAATGTCCGTACAGAAATACTTGTATATAAATAACAACTAAAAATCAACTGATCCTATATGTAAAGCCATGTTAAGAAAAATTATGATCGATTTCGTGATCAAAGCAGAAGAAGAACAGACCTAAATTTAATAAGACCAAATCCATCATTTCTCTAGTATGCCCTCGATAAGTGGAAACTTCTTTAGTTGAAACTTTCATTAAGTGCAACAGATTTTTACAGTCCCTTGGATGTACTTAATTCAATCAGCAAAGTGGAACTTTCCTCTGAAAAGAACGTTTGAATTCTCTGTGGTTGTTTGAATGTTTATGGCAAAACATTTGATTTCTATAAAGATAAAAACATAAAAAACATATCATTAGTCACATTTTAAAATGAAAGTGCTACAGGCATCCATATGAAGATCACCTACTGTAAGTGTTGCAGATTAAATGTGATAAATACAATGCTTTGAAAAAATTGATAGTGCGGTCAAAAATGTGTAGCTGTACAAAGAAATATAGTAATTTGTGAAGCCTTATTTTTCGTTATTCTTTTTCCATTATTATTCATAATTAATTCATTTTCACGAAAATCGGTTAAGTAGAACATTTGATAAGTGAGGTTTGCATTATTGAGTGCATACTGTATAACAGAGTGTCACATGTTGAGCTCAAATTAGATCTTAGTCGAAAATGGAAAGCCTCATAATATACCGTGGCTGATTTGGTTCTTTATTATATGTTAAATATGTGGTGGTATAACAAGCGGTAATATACGCGGCTGCGCATTATAAGTTGTGCGGCCGCACATTGATATAGTTATTGTCATGAAAATAAAATTAATGTGCGGCCGCACGTTATGTTTTACAGACTAAAATTGCTGTCATGACAATCCGGTCTGTGACTTTCACAGATACCACAATATTCTAAGTAAAGAATTGTAATGTTGATACTTCTTCTGGTCTGTAAAATAACATACCGTAAGTTAAAAAAATTAAAATTAAAATTAACGTGCGGTCGCTAGATAATTTCATGAATTAGAAATATTAACGTGCGCCCGCGAGATAAATGGCTGAATAACATGCGGCCAAACTTTATTTATTGTGAAATTATGGTGGTATAGTTGAATTAGCGATAGTGTGGGTTTACATCGTCAGGAAGGCAGTCATGGCTGATTCATTTTTACCACCAACGACACAATTGCATGTCCGTGATCTGGTGAAGCATTACCATACAATACGCCCAAAATTAAAGTATAAAGAGATATGTTCATTAATAAGTGTTAGACATAATGAAATGAAAGCAATGAAAAGAATTTGCAGAGAAGAGAGACTCACAAGGAGAAGAATATTGAGTGATGCAGATTTAAAAGATGTTGTGATAAATGAGTTAGATACTTCCCTCAGTAATGTTGGATATCGTCAGATGACCGAAAATATTTGTATGAAGTACCGTGTGAATGTCTCAAAAGAAGATGTTCGAAAAAACTTTAAAAAGTGTTGATCCTGTTGGTGTTGATCTGAGGAAGAGGAAAACAATCAACCGACGCATATATTGGGCAAATGGACCAGGACATGTTTACCATATTGATGGAAACGACAAATTGAAATCACGGGGTTTCTGCATACACGGTTGCGTTGATGGCTTTAGCCGGAAAATTCTTTGGTTAACTGTCACCTCTACCAATAAAGACCCAGTAGTCATTGCCAATCACTACCTCAAATGTATTGAAAGACATGGAATTGTGCCAAGAATCGTAAGAATGGACAGAGGTTCTGAAAATATATACATAGAAGATCTACAAGTTTTCTTTACTGATCTAGATGATAGTTTCATTTATTCGGCTTCTACAAGAAACCAAAGAATGGAAGCACTATGGTCACGTCTCAAAAAATTTAGAACATGTTGGTGGATCGATTTCTTTACAGAAATGGTTCACAAGAGTATTTATAAACCTAGCTTGGAAACTCACCAGGAATGTTTGTTGTTTTGTTTTCTACCTGTCATACAAACAGAACTGAATGATTTCATGACTACATGGAATTTAAGACAAGTTCGCCAGTCATCACGAGCGCCTGGTGGAAAACCTGATATACTATTTTATCTACCACATACTGTGGGTGCTAAAAATAAGGGCATTCCTACAATTGATGCAGACATAGCTGTGGCAACAAGTGTTCTCGGAGTGCAAAACAATCCAACATATAAAAATAAGGACTTCCACGAACTTCTCAATTGTTATTTACATATTCATGGTTTACGTATCGGCCAGAGCGCGGACGAAGCACTGGATTTGTTTATTTCACTCCTTAGAATACTTTTTTCTGAAGAATTTGTTGTGTAATTCAATTAATATTTTTCAATTCCGGTATGATTACACTTTTGCTTATTTAGTGCATATTTGCTATAATCTTATTTTTAATATTGCGTTGTACCTAGGAGGGTTGTACAGAAAACAAACGTTAGTATCATAAGAACAAATTGTTATTTCATTTCCCAAAATATTTTTTGAATAACACACATTCCATTCCATAATTCACTTTCAAGGTGTCTTGCTTCTTTACTGTACGATTCAAAGTGTCTTTTCTGACCAAGCTGTGACTTCTTTTAATCTTCTTCTTTAATTCTTGTGCTCTTTCTTCATAAGTTCGAATTGATGACTGGGAAGGCAATTTGCATCTATATGCTAACACATCTCCATATGCAAAGCCAATTTTTAGCAACTTTGCATCACTAGCTTGTGAAGCCACTTCATCATCTATTTTGTAACATTGGAAGGAAATAAGCAAATGTTCTAAATTTCTTGATTTTAGAAATTCGTATATCTAAATAAAATAATAATGGAATTGCCTAAATAAAATGGTATAAAATGAAGTCATTTACTTTTAGGGTACAAATTACTTTAATATCATCAAAAGGGGAATTAAGGAAAGGGAAAGTAAAGGCAGTAAGTGTAAGGTGCAACAAAAAAGTAAACACATAAAATGTGTTCAATTATTCCCTATAAAGGCCTGAAGTTTGTCACTTGCGTTGTAAATCCATGGAGTTTTTTTATCAAAGGCTTGATAGTTTGGAAGTGATTTAAATACAAAATGCAGAGATAAAAACATGAAATTCATCTTTTATAAAAATAGTCACATTACCACCACACCAGCTCACGACACAGAGTAACTTTAATTCATAAAAACTATTCAACACATACTAACACAAAATAGAACTAATTTAAAGTGTTGTTGCTCACCTCGAGTAATTTAGTGGAACTTCCACATCAAGCACTTCAATATCCATCACACACGTACACGCAACTGTTTCTGTTCTGTTTCTTTATTCTATGAGATTTCACAGATCAAACTATTGTTAATTTCGCTAGTATAGCAAAGTATTGGTATCGTCGTTCTATGTATCTCCGTGACATTTTGGACGATCTCACTAAAGTAAATAATTGCATATAAAAGCCATGTCCGCACACACCTTAGCAATAAAATCCTTTGTTGACTTTCAGGCTGACTAACGGGCTAAATTTGGACCAAATTCTCCAATTTTCATAAAAAATTTGCACAAAGCACAATTGAAAGGTGCTGATTTCGAATTTGACAGTTATTTTGTCAAATTTGGCCAAAATTGGGCAATTCCGGTCAAATTTGGACCAAATTATGAAAGTTCTCCAATTTTCATAAAAATTTGCACAAAACACAATTGAATGGTGCTGATTTCGAATTTAACAATCATTTTTTCAAATTTGGCCAAAATTAGGCAATTTGGCAATGCTATATTGAGAATGTTTTATAATTGTCGAGAGTAGTTTTGTGTAATTGTGACACCGTCCTGATTTGTTAGAATTGTGAGAATGCAATATAGCGAAATTTTCGACTTCCAAGTCGTCTTGTTGAAATTAATTTTGAAGACTCAAAACAAAGTAACTAATTGATTCATACTGATTCATAAAAATTCAATGGAACTTGATTTGAAATTTACTTTTCAATATAATCGGTAAGAAATTAAACGACGGTGCAAATAAAAGGGCTGTTTGAGTACAATTTCTGATAGTCTGTTTTTTCACAGTTCTTGTATTCTGGTATGAAGTATTGATGCCTGAAAATTACTTCACAACGCGCGGCCGCACTTTAATTCTTCCATCTTATGAAATTATCTCGCGGCCGCACATTAGTTCTTCCATCTTATGAAATTATCTCGGGGTCGAGCCTTAATTCTTCCATCTTATGAAATTATCCAGGGCTTTATAAACTTTAAAGTGTGCGAATAATATCCGTACCGGAATCTAAATGTTGTCAGCAAACAGCTGATAACAGTAACCAAAATCATGACCAGATTTTAGGTGTTGACCAAAGTAAAACCTTGAATTGAAATTAAATCGCGGCCGCGCTTTAATAATATAGTATTGCATAGTAATGTGCGGCCGCATGTTTTACCACCTCTTATTTTCAATTTTAAAAATTATTTATATAGGAACTAAATCAGCCACGGTAATAATAATGAAATTCATGTATAAGACTGTGGAAAAATACAACACAAGAAAACTGTTTCTTTTAGTTTCTTTGCTCTTCTTTAATTTTTCAGGAGCATGTTTCAAAACATTGATATGCGCTTTGTTTTCTCATGTCTGCAGAGTTCTGAGTAGCCAGTAAATCGCCTAAAAGAGAGAAAAAGCAATAAAAATATAAAATGATAACAAAAATGTCTTATTCAAAACAGAGTCACTTTCAGGAGTATCCATGACACAGGTTTAAAATCTTAAGAAAGTATATACTCCTACCAGTAAAAATTGTGATGGATAAAATTGTATGTGAAATAAAATTAAATAAATACATACCTACACGCAATAACATGATATATGGCTACAAGTTTTCTTTTTTCTTTATGCCACCAAGGCTATACTCAAACAGCAATGCAATCGTCATTAGTTAGCCTTAAAAATGAAGTGCAGAAACATTGCATAAACATTTTTATGTCTCCTTCAATCAACGAAAAAATTAGTCTAGAATGTTGTTATACAACACGACCCTATTAACCAAGATTCTGTAGAAATGGGATACATTATAAGTAAAAGTATTTTCTTATATTATCCCTCCCTTGTCTTTGATGAAAAAAGCAAGAAACCATATGAGTTCCTTGATATTAGGTCAACTAGCCTACTCTTACGATAGGCGTATTCAGGGTCAATAAAAAAGTGTAGGTGTCCAACATTGTGATATTTCTTTTCAGTCTTATGTATCGATTAGGTTACTTGCACGTTTTTCTGTTCTAATTTAAATGACTAAGCTCTCCTCCACAAATTTTCACTGAGCTCCAGCTACGCCTCCGCTTCCAGACTAAAATTTATTGATTCTTTAATGACAAAACGAACATACTTACCATAACGATACATATATATATATATATATATATATATATATATATATATAGTAAACAAGAAAAACACATTATTTCTTATCACAATATTTCGACTTTTGCTAGTCTTTATCAAGTGTAAAAAAAACATTACAGACAAGGAGTATTTATATAGTGTAACATAACTTCTAACATAATGGAAATTAACAAGAGAGTTACAAAAATTAAACTAAGATAAAAAGAAAGTAGTTAGTAAGTACAAAAGAGTGCGAGTAAAATGTACAGTGGTTAAAACATGTGCTAAAAATGAAAATAAAACAATGCATCATTAAAATAATTTTGAAATTTTAAAAGGAAACTCATAAAAACATTATATAAAAAATAATTACAAGGTTATTTACAATTTAACAGATCACAGCAGTGGTAGAAAATTAGTTAAAGATAAAAAAGAATTCCATTGATGCAGTTGGTTTAAAACGTTAAAGAGCACACTTATAGCCTCTCCTCTCTAAAGGCGATAAGAAATAAAGAAAAACACGTTAAGCTATAAACAATATACAATAGAGAATACTCTAAGTAACAAACCAGCAAAATGTCTAGGTGTTAATAGGGATACTATATACAGGTAAACCTATCAAGTTAAATCAATAACTCGCAAAGAGAACTCAATCTAATGCAACCAAATAAATGGCAAAATTGACAATTGACAAGGAGATTGACAAGGAGATTCAATGTGGTATTAAATCATGTTTTCGTTCTGCGGTGAAATGTACTACTTATTTTTATCATATATCATTTTTGGAGACTTGTAAGCAGTATGGCGTCTTTCCATCTGGACTTTGCCTCAACAAGAAGCCGTTCATTTCATTCGTATCCAAGGAGCTTGTTGCTTCATGGGAAGATACAATCAATTCAACACAGAGGGATCTCATGGATACACTCATCATGGGAATTAATGAAAAGCTAGTTGAATTTGAAATACACTTTTGGACAGAATTAGCTAAAATCACTGAAGACATCAAAGAGGAGGAATTGGAGAAATGGTTGGTGAAGCTGTACAATTATATTGAGAAAGAAGAAAAAGTCACCTTCAAACGCAAAAGAAAGAAAATTTGAGACTTTTATATGTGAAAAAACGGTTTTACCAGATGATTTTAATTTTGTAGATAATGTAGATAGTAAAACTTTTAACGAATATGAAAGCAGTGGTAGACAGAAGGGGAAATTTGTTAGCCCTAATGTATTTAACCTTTCAAAAAGGCAGCTATCAAAAGCAGAAATCTCTTTGTTATCAAAAGGTCTCAAGTTTATTCCTACACCTAATTTTGTTAATAAAACCATTTTAAAAGAAGAATTAGAGAAGTTTGGGCGCAATCTCAGATTAAAGTGGCATTTTCGTAACCAAGAGAGCTCAGGGGATTTTAACCCCTTCCGACCAAAATCTAAATTTAATCCAAAAGGAAAGGATGCAGCTATTGAAATGTACTTGAGCCGCCTTGAGGAAGAGATTTTTGCTATTGAGACGAAGCTTCCCTACTCTAACCTTACTAGGGATGAGAGGCAAGCTTTGAAATCATTTAGAGACGACCATAATATCATTATTAAGGAGGCTGACAAGGGTTCGGCAGTCGTGGTTTGGGATAGGGAGGACTACCTGAAAGAAGCAGAGTCACAGCTTGGAGATAGTAGTACATACGAGGAATTAGTTGGGAATTGTATCAGCCCCCTTATTAAGGTTATAAAAAGTTGTCTAGCAAAGATATGTGCCAGAGGAGATATATCCAAACAAACGTTGGAGTATTTTTGTGTTGAAAATCCTAGGATTGGTCGTTTTTATTTGTTACCTAAAATCCATAAAAGGCTCCATAGTGTTCCCGGTCGACCTGTTATTTCTAACTCCGGGTTTTTCACTGAAAATATCTCAGCGTTCGTAGACTATCATTTAAAACCACTTTCGCAAAAAGTTAATTCTTTTATTAAGGACACAAATGACTTCTTGCGAAAGTTACATGATCTGAAAAAATCTGCCTAAGGATTATTTACTTTGTACTATTGATGTAGTTGGATTGTACCCTAACATTCCTCACGATGAAGGGCTGGAGGCTGTTAAGGAAGCTCTAAACACAAGAGAGGACAAAACAATTTCTACAGAAAGTCTAGTTGAGCTTACAGAACTGGTGCTCAAAAACAATGTGTTTGAGCACGCTAATAGGTTTTTCAAACAAAAACAGGGAACAGCCATTGGGACAAAAATGGCGCCACCATACGCAATCCTCTTTATGGACAAACTAGAGAGAACATTTCTTGAAATGTCCCAATTGAGGCCATTAGTGTGGTGGCGTTACATAGACGATATTTTCTTGATTTGGGAACATGGGGAGGAAAAACTTAAACAATTTATAGACTATCTTAACAGCTTCCATCCCACTATAAGGTTTACGGCAAACTATTCCGCCGAATCTGCAGATTTTCTAGATGTAAAAGTTATTCGTCGTGAGGAAAGACTTGTGACGGACTTATTTGTTAAGCCAACCGACACTCACCAGTATTTACATGCTTCGTCATCACACGTCTATCATTCAAAACGCTCGATACCATATAGCCAAGCGTTGAGGTTGAATAGAATTTGCTCAGAACCTGCGTTTTTCGATCATAGATGTAATCAGCTTGAGGAGTGGCTTAACAAAAGGGGTTACAAAGACAGGATGGTACGTGAACAAATACTAAGGGCGCGTAAATTTAAGCGTCTAGATCTTTTGTTTCGGGAAACTGGGGAAAAAAAAGCCCCAAATCTTATCTTTAACATTACATACCATCCTGCTTACTCTAAACTGAAACTCATACTTTCAAACATCCATATTCTATTAACACCAGACGGCGAACATCGCAGCGTTTTCCAAAATATTCCGATAGTTGGGTTTAAGCGGGGAAAGAGCTTGAAAGACATTTTGGTTCGTGCAAAATTAACCGAGAAAACTTCTGGTAATAGTAAAGAATGTGGAGGTAAACGCTGTGCGGTTTGCTCGTATGTTCAGGAGACTAGCTCATTTTCGGGGAGGGAAGGGAATTTTTCATTAAAACCGACAGTAATTGCAACTCAAAATTTGTTGTATATTTGGTCACATGTAAAACGTGTGGTATTCAGTATGTGGGAAGTACAGGTCCTCGTTTTCGATTGAGATTTAATAATTATAAGGCCTGCTTCAGAAAACATATACAGGGTTCCACAGTACCGCAGGCTAGTTTCCATGAACATTTCGCTCAAAAAGATCATAATGGCCTTTCTGATTGGAAATTCACACTTATTGACCGGGCGGAGGATCTCCCATCGGCACGTCGTAAGGAAGATTTTTGGCAGGAAAATTTGAACACCTTCTCCCCACATGGTCTTAATGAGCGAGATGTTGTGTTGGATTATGGATGAAACAAGGGTACACAGATTTATTTTCTATTAATTAATTTTTTATTATTATCTTTTTATTTTATCTATATACAATTTTGCCATTTATTTGGTTGCATTAGATTGAGTTCTCTTTGCGAGTTATTAATTTAACTTGATAGGTTTACCTGTATATAGTATCCCTATTAACACCTAGACATTTTGCTGGTTTGTTACCTAGAGTATTCTCTATTGTATATTGTTTATAGCTTAACGTGTTTTTCTTTATTTCTTATCGCCTTTAGAGAGGAGAGGCTATAAGTGTGCTCTTTAACGTTTTAAACCAACTGCATCAATGGAATTCTTTTTTATCTTTAACTAATTTTCTACCACTGCTGTGATCTGTTAAATTGTAAATAACCTTGTAATTATTTTTTATATAATGTTTTTATGAGTTTCCTTTTAAAATTTCAAAATTATTTTAATGATGCATTGTTTTATTTTCATTTTTAGCACATGTTTTAACCACTGTACATTTTACTCGCACTCTTTTGTACTTACTAACTACTTTCTTTTTATCTTAGTTTAATTTTTGTAACTCTCTTGTTAATTTCCATTATGTTAGAAGTTATGTTACACTATATAAATACTCCTTGTCTGTAATGTTTTTTTACACTTGATAAAGACTAGCAAAAGTCGAAATATTGTGATAAGAAATAATGTGTTTTTCTTGTTTACTATAATACTCAACACATACGTGAACTGACTGTTACGTTTTATATATATATATATATATATATATATATTTGTATTTGTTCTCTCTCACATCTTTATATACAACCTTTTCTTGACACCATAGAAAACTGAAAAATAACATTACAACTTAACATTGATTTTTAAAGAAAATTTTTTTTGAAAGCTTGTGCAAACTACACTTGAAATTAACTTTTCTTGAACATAGTCATGACATCAGTAAGAAGGTAAAAATTTAAAAAAAATCCAAAATAAAAAATACACTAAAATTAACTTACCAAGCTTTGATAAGCATCTAGTACCAGAATCATCATGTGTGCTGTGTAACCTGAAACACTCATGAAGGCTTTTTCAAATTTTCATCATCAATACTCAAATTATAATCACCATCATCATTCTCCCCTTTGGAACAGTATATATATTTTCAACATTATCTTCTTCGTGTTCAGAAATACTAGCTTCTTATGTCAACAAGAACCTTTCGATTTCTAATCGCCTGTTGCGTCATCTACTATGTCTCAACATTTCCAAAATTTGTGAAAGCCATTATATTATACATTTCCAGAAAAGTCCTGTTATCTGTCTGCATGCTGAATCGAAGCCTTCTAAACAAAACTTGTCGATCGAATAACCACCATCTTTTTTTACCACATGGTCAGACCAGAGTAAACCGTGTGAACATGTAATAAAAAGCATGTCGCATATTCTGTATAAACTGCAAAGAAAAATAAAAATCTTCTCACAGCTTTTTATTATGACATTTTACGATTAAATTTAAATTCCGTCACTTTCAATATATAATAGCTATTTAATATTTTTGCCATCATGTATGTGAATCATTTAAATAACAAACAACAAGTTTTTAATAGCAAAGCAAAAGCTTTCTGGTATGTTAACAGCACTGATGATGGTATAACATACCGAAAAGCTTTTGCTTTGTTTTTGAGGCATGTGGTAAGCCACTCACAATCGATACAAACCAGGCGCGAGAAGGAGAGGATGTGCAAAACATGCACACTGGAAATAAAAATAAGATGATGCAGGGAATAAAATTGAGGAGAATGAGGGAAATAAATTTGTCAGATCAAGTTTTTTAGCGAAAGCCATGTTCGGAAATTTGTGTTTGGCAGACGAAAATTCAGAACGACACTACCATTATTTCACATTCTAAACCGATCTTAGGCTTATGTGGTGTAAGCACGACCTTTTAGTTCATGGTTTGGCCGTGATTCCGTCACTTTGCTGACGTCATATTAAATGACTTTAAATGACGTCATGAAAAAGTCATAAAGAAGTCATATGACTTTTTAACCAAATTCAGACATCGCAATAACGTCATAACGACGTCATGTGTTTGGTGAGATTAATAAACAAATAAACCTTTTCCCACCAAATCATTTCGCGTACGTCGAAATCTTCGTGTGTACGTCGAAATCATTGTGCGTACATCGAAATCATTGTGCGTACGTCGAAATCTTTGTGCGTACATCGAAATAATATATATATTGAATATATTGGATAGCTATTTTCTAATAATAAATTTTGGAATAAATTTGGTTATATCCAGAACGTATTTGGAACCACTTCTGTTTCTCCATAAATTGTCAACCTTTTTAAAACGTTGATAAAACGTTCCATGTACGTCCAAAAAGAACGTGGAGAATAAAACGTCAATGTGACGTTGTAATAACGTCCTAAAGTAACGTAACCAAATTAGAACTAATTTGAAACGTCCTAAGTACGTCCTGTGCCGGCTGGGTTATTGTCACCTGATATTTTTTTCCATCTCCTCTCAGGTTTTTTAAAAAGTTACCGTTATTAAGATTCTTTATACAGGTTAAAACCTTCTGTAGGTACAAATGAAATTACATCTTTTATCAATGTTTCACCTGCGTCTTTAAAAAGCTGTAATAGCAATAAAGAAATATAAAAAAACATTAAATATATGTTATTTATTTATTTATTATATATTTCCCCGTAGGGCGAAATATATGTTAAAATCGGCATTTTCCTTCTCCTTCTTCTCCTTCTTCTCGGTTCACTTTTATAGCCGCGGTTCGGTATTGAATTTTCGCCTAGCCAAACTAGATAAGAATAGAGGCTAGTCTACAGCACGCCATTTTTTTCAGTCAGTGCAGTGGAAGATTTTTGCTTTTTTCTGGTAGCTTTTAAAATGATTCAATAGATGAAACGTTAAATGATGTTAAATGATGGAAATGAATCGTTTTAGTTCAGTGTTGTCTTAAAAAGCTTTGTAAAAACTTTGAATGAAATGAACGCGTAAAAACCAGAAAGAATTGATATATCAATGGTCAATAATGTTTTGTTTTTGTTGATAACAATGTTATGATGATTGGTAATTAATTTGCTTCGAACAGCAAACCATTGCAAAGGTGAAAATTCATTATCAATAGCCAGGCTGAAGATTTATTTTTATTTTACATCCTGATATATAATGTAGCCCAACTGAACTGAAATCACGATGTACCAGCCATAAAGGAAACCCATTTCATGTGGAGAACAACCAGTTCAATCAGTTTGATAATTCAAAAAGTACATACAAAAACAGCAAGTAAAAACGTGATGTCGTATATGCAATAAGAAGTTCAGAAAACCAATTACGTATAATATTTTAAAACACACAGGATTGAGACACATAATAACTTGAAAGAATCTGGTCGAGTGTGCTTCCCTGGATAGTCATTTAATCCTACAACAGAAACATAGTTTACTATGGATGAATTCCATGGTCACGTATACTGTTTTGATACATACTGTATGTCATATTTTATTTTGCAAAATTTATATACTGTCAATTTTCCTGTACGAACAACGAGCGTAAATCAAAGCACAATTCAAATGACAGTCTGTAAATTAAATCAAGCCGGAACACGAACTTCTACTTTCAGCTATGTGGTGATTTGGTTATGAATATGTATTTTCACTACCAAAATTTTTTTTCCATTTGGGATTTATATATGAAGGTCGTTTTTACCACAAACAATGAGTGTGAACATATTTTTTTGAACATAGATGTTTATTCTGGATACTTGAATTTAGATTTATAAATTGTCACTTTAAGCTCATCTTTTTTTTTGAAAATAACTATTCTGTCCTAATTTGAAATGTTACACGTAACATTTTGATTGCTTTCGATAGTTATTTGCTTATACGTCTACCCGAAAGTATACTGTGGTATCAAAACTAGGTTTAACGATTTTCTTTTCTTCTTTTGTACAGAAAACCTGTATACAAATTTGATTGTATAATGTTGTAAGATAATTTTATCCAAGTTACAAAAAGCAAGTGTTCTCTCAAATTACATTGTTTACCGTGATTTTATGGTATAAAGGATAGCTTCTGCAACAATAAAGATCATACATATTATGTTATGATAAAATTGTCTTACACATTGATGGGGTTGTTGATATGCAGTTGTTTAAGGGGAAATATTAGTCGCATTTTAGCTACGTGTCCATAGTAACTTCTCAGTCACTTTTGAACTCCTCAGCAAAAAATTTTAAGAGAAACCTTATCATTTGGCCGTGAACAACTTCATATCATAATAAGTTCAAAGTAAGTTTTTTTGTGGTATTAAATTTAATCTGAGTATCAGGTTGATGGTATTTATACTGTAATTATTTAATGATTTAATCATTTTTCTCATGGTTATCAATGTACACACAATAATTGATAAAATGCTTGCAACTTTGGGGAAATATATAGTCGCATTTTTGCGAATCTTGTTTATCATAAAAAGTATGAATATACCGTGCTTTCCTCAAAATTAAACAAAAAACCTTCACTTGAATACAAAGACCGGTAGTAAGACGACAGTGTTGACCACCGAACACCATATTAATCATAGGGTATGAATTTTGTGTGGCGACCTGATTGGGGAGTTGAATGAAAACGCTTCTCTTTCTTCAATAAACGAATTTATAGTAGTTGCTTTTCGTATAGATGACGGGTGCTTCCTTGTTGATGACGTTGAGACATTTGCAACATCTATATATTAATAGCCGACTCTCTGTTTTTTTGTTTGTTTATCTGTCACGCAAAATGGTAGATTGAGTTGTAAGAGTGATTATTTTATTTTGTGCGACGTCAGTGTAAAACCATTGTATTGAGACCCTAATCGAATGCGACGTTTAGGGAAAATTATCTCCGTAACCAATACGGATAACTGACATTTTTTGGGATCCGCGATACAGGCGACAGGGTGACGAAAAATTTGTGTCTAATTTTTTTGGGAACGGGTCTATGACGTCATCAAATCTTTGATCGACGATATCTCCAAAACGGTGCGTCATAGACATATAATCCTATACATTTTCTTGCTCAGAATTTCGAGCTCTACAAGATGGTAGCACTTTCCGTTGTCAACTCCTTGATTCCATTTTCCGTAAACTCTTTGGAAGGTGACACAACGCAGGCTTAACATGGGCGGCGAGCGACGCCGCCTTGGCGGCTAGTTTATTTAATTTGTCCTTCGTTCGAGTGAGATGAAGGGAATCCTTTGTTTGTTGGTGTAATGCAGCTTCACTGATTTCCTGTAAGTTAGTAATGGGAAAGTCATCATTGCGTAAATTTGTTAAGCTGCAAGTTTTTCAGTAATTTCAATCTGCCACTGGATTTCTTATAGATCTTTTCGAAGTTCGTACTGAAGTGTAGGTTATGATCAACAATGTTTCCGAAGTACTTATGCTCAGAGACGTTGTTAACCCCTTGCCCCTTGAAACTGATATTGAGTTGTTTAGTGGATTGTTGCAAGCTTTAAACGCTGTCAAAAATCATTGTTTCTGTCTTCGACTTTTTCAAGTTGTTAATGATTTCGTTGCTGTCAAAAGATTTTGCAATTTCATGCAGATCTTGCTTGAACAACTTTTCAGTTTTAACCTTTTCTTAAATCACTGAGCCGTCGGCATACATAGTTACTTCACTGTGTTTTCACAACTTCATAAATAGAAGTGGCTCTTGAATTAAGCCTTGTGGTATCCCAGTTAGTAGTCGCTCTTTTGTAAACATTGTGTTATCGATGTAAACTATTTGATTGCTGGTCAATAAGAAGTTAGTGGTCAACTCTACTTTCTGTCGGTTTGTACCATACTCCTGTTATTTGTGCAACAATGAACCACGCCCTAATGTTTCAAACACTTTTTTGCACCCGATACAGGCAGCTTCAACAAATTGTCAATTGTTGGATGTGATCGATTTGATGTAATGTGATGTGAGTCAGAAAATATGCGCAGCTGTTTCGATGATTTTTGAATATATTGACAGGATGGATATAACTTTTCTGATTTAAAATCCCCACTTTGGTGCATTGATATCATTTTCAACTTTTTCTACAAAGTTGAAAATTTGGTGGATGTGATTAATAAGATAATAACAAACGCAGGTAGTTGCGATATCTCTTTGGTACAGTCTTTGATCATTCCCGGTCAGCACCTCCACAAAATCCCGTAGATCTATTTTGATTAAGGGTCCTCAGTTACTTTTCGACAAGCATCTTAAAGACATACGAAAAATCATAAGTTTTTGTTTGTTGTTCTGTGTTTGATAATACATAATCTATAATCGAAGTAAGCTTAGATTTAAAGTCGTTTTACGGTTTTAAGATAATTGCAGCTGTCTCGATATTATTGCAACTATAGAGTGATTGCTATTCAGTTACCTCAACATCCTCAACAAACATTTTCTCCACACAGCCAATGACAACTTTCTTAGGCAGTTGTCAATCAGTTTTATTTTCCCAATTGATGAAAAATATGGCGTACAACGACTGGCAGTTCATTTTCTCCTTGGTTACTTTACAATATATGGCTTAAACGTTTTTGTCACAACACATCATGAAATTGTGATGACTGGTGCAATTTACACCTGAATTAATAAAGCAACAGGGCTATTTTCCTGAAATTTCAAGTGCATATGAGTTTGAATGGAAATGTTTGTCTAGCAGAATGGATTCATTTCGCAGTGAAATTAACTTGTGGTTCACTAACAGCCACCTCTAAAACTAATTTTACATGACTTCAAATTGTTCATCTTTTTAGTTGTTTATCAACCAAACATAACAGCAATGACACAAACAGAAGCGCACTTATCAGCTGAATGGACTACAAAGCAACCTGTCAAGATAACACGTTACATGGTAAGTTTGTTATTAAATGGTTCTTTGTGCGATAGTTTTCACATATGGTAACACCGAAAAACCACTAGCCTTTCATCTTTATTCATATTGTAAAATGTTTGTACAACTTAAACACGTCTCAAGTGCTGCTATGAAACAATGAAGTAAATGAAGAGTTTTATAAGATACTGTTGCCTATATAATAAAAACAAGAGACCATAAATCATTCCAGGAAAGTTGAAAAGTGTTGAATTGTGAACCAAGATCAAAAAAACATTTTCCTCCAAAAATGTTAAAATAGCCATTTTTGAGTTATAGACAGTGATCAAAGAAATAAGACATTCCAGGTAAAAAAAGCAACAAAAGCAGATATAAATAACTGGGCGTTTTGGGACACGCGATCAAACTTTACAAATTGTCCAAGAAAATTGAAAAAAGTGCCCACCCCATCTGTCGGAGCGTCCATATCTGCTAACATCTTCATTCACGTGACTTGTTTTGACAAATGACGACGCTATAATTTATCATTCTCAACTGAAATCAGTTGCATTAAATGAGCTAGAGGGAAGTTCCCTAACGCATGTCTCAGTTCTGTCAACTTCGAATAAAATATTTTTCTAAAAAAATGTAATAAAGGAGACGAGTTGGTTCAGGAATGCAACATCTGTATTATGCAATGCCATTTCCACGCCTGCAACGACAACTCGTGATGCACTCGGAGATCAATTACAGAACATTTGCGAGTCTGTTACTTCTTTATATAATCCAACCAGGGAGAGATTAGGGTATTGACAGTCACTACTTGCTCACCCCAAAATCTTGTACTTTTAAAAATTGACAGAGGTTCTTTTTATTCAACAAAACAATCCGGTTTTAAATCAGACAGTGCGTTTTACTCCACTACAGAATGATAATTGACTTTGAAAAATTTATAGATTGGTTTCGTATTACTTCTTCATTTATTGTTTATCCTTTTTGGAAAGATTTTTTATGTTTTAAAAATTTATACCGCCACAAAATATCTAGTCAAATACTTACGAAGATGTACGACATTTACATGATTGCATGTGGTGCAATGACGCTTTTAGTTGTTGGATTGTTAATCTACTACATGGAATTTGCGAAACCTTCTGCTGATGATGGCGTAGGCAAACCATTACCGTTTTGCCTAATATAAGTGGAAAAAGAACTCATCCATAGGATCTGGCAGATGGAACATTTACTGGGCTACACTAGCTTATACGCATACGCTGGAAAGAATTTCTTCAACATAGCAGCTCCAGCAGCAAAGCTAGATTTAACTGATGTGGAGAAGCTTGTTCTATACCTTGACATGATAATTTAGACGGGAGAATATCCAATTGGATAAATTCTCATGATTAACATCGCAATAGGAGAGCAGTAAGTGTAGCGCTCTTCGCTTTTGAAAGCTATGTGGATCGAAAAGAAAAGAAGAAAAAAGTACTATAACCACTGAAGGAAGGAGACAAGCAAAAATGCAATGAGTTAACTGAGCATGACACTCCTTGATCTTATCAGCAACAGCTTTCGAGAAAAAAATAATATCTCTGTGTATATTTTGATCTTGAACGAGGATTGTAGGAGTACTACAAGGCAACACAACATCATCTCCCACCTTTATCATCCTGACTTAAATTAGCGGATTTCAATAAACTTTCTTCAGCTCAAAAGACGGTGAACTGACAAACATGGCAGGTACTGTAGGTATTATGGGATTTCCATGTAACCGTATGTCATAAAATGGCGAAAAAGGTGCTGGACATATATCATGACAAGGACATTTGAAAAAGGAACAAAGCCATTAAAGACCTTTAGAAGGTGTCTGTAAATCCAAAGAAATAAAATCAGAAGTGGATTGGCCGTCAAACCATATAATAGGTCAATCTTCAGTGATCTTTGATGTAACCAAATTGAACGAAGTTCACCAGCACAAGTTTCTGTATCTTACATACGGCAAGATCTACCAGAATACGTATAGGTACGCTTTGAACGTGATCAACATTGGTTTGAAATATGAAACGAGCAGACCTCTGAGAAAGGACAAAGAGCGCAACGTAGCAGAGATGTTTGCTGACATTTACAAAAATGATTCACTGATATGGCCTGAGGAGCTTTATGCAGATAACGGGTCAGCGTTCAAGTCCGTGGTAGGTAAGTTGAAGCTAGAAGATATTGTGAGAGTCAAGAGAAGAACAACTGCTTTCGTATAAAACTTTAACAACCAATTAGCTAAGAAATTGTTCCGCATAAAACGTTTGATAAAAAAAGCAGAGAAAAAGAGTACCGCATGGATAAAACATTTCCAGAGAAGTGTAAGAGAACTAAACAACAAGGTTTTTATCAGAATTGTTATGAAACTCTGAAAGGCGATAAAACTGAATAAAGCCCCTGTTCTAGCCCAAGGAAGATATATTACTGAATTATATATATTGACACTATATATGTTGACAATAGGTGAGGAACACCGCGATAGGAAACGACTAGCGACAGACAAATCGCTGCCTGTGGATGTAAACCTGTCCACAGCACTGCAAGTTGGAAGTTGTGTTATATAATAAAGATGCTACTTTTTGGACAACTCTAGGTTTCGCGAAGGACTTTAACTCTAATGTAGAACTTACCGACACCTACAATATCAACATGTCAAAAATCACTGTAAATGAACAAGAACCAAATAAGACCGATATGAGGCACTAAATCGGAAGTAACCAAGTGACATTGTTCTGCTCTTGATCAAGAGTCCAAAGAATTGTCACTATTTAGGTGCACCCAGATATAAGAAAACATCTGCCTCGACTATGGAATTCAACGTGATGAATGATCAAGCATGGTGTGATGCCTGAAACGCAATTGCTGATCGTGTGCAAGAGCTTATCTTTACAGGCACAGCAATAACAACTAAAACCTGCAGCAACCCCGAGCTCATTATCTGGGAGGGTGGCATCAAGTCGAATCTTAACGGATGGGATCCACTGCCAAACAGTCGGACCAGCAATTCAACGGGTGTGTGGAAGATCGGAAGCGTGTTCAGTCAGAAATGTACAAACACTACCTCCAATTTTACCTGAAATAGTGTAACTAACAGAAAATAGAAATAATAAAAATAAGAGCCTTCTCAGCAGTGTCGATGCGGCAATGTTGTTGTTTAAAGACTTCAAAAGAAGTGTTCTAACATTGAAAAAAATGACTAAACTGCAAAATCGTAGAGGAAAAGCGAAAAAATAAGGCCTTCGCGGCTTTCCCATGATGAACCTACATGGCCTTGTGAGAAAAGGTTTCTGGTAGAAGCAGAACCGAAATTCGAGTGTCAAAATTGTGCACTAAACTAGATATGCTTAAAAATGTTGAAGACAGCACCACCACAAAGATACATTGCCACTTGTTCTGCTTTGAGTATGGGAGAATTTTGAACAAAATTTTCATGTTATGGTTAGAGTTTTGTAGCTTCATCAAGCAATGAAACATAAGGAGGGCGTGTTTCATACATCCATAGCAGGTGTACTTGGGATACCTGAACTGCTCACGAGCTTGTTGTGCGATTTTTTCACAACGTTCGTTCCTTTCAAGTTCCAAAAGCTCTATTGATGTTGATAGAGCCGTTCGATCGCCTTACTGGAATTGGATCTTGAGATGAATTGGTCTTTTTCAAAAGACCTTAGTATCAGAAGTTGTGAAATAATTTTTACAAAATCGTTTTATTTATAAAGAAATGATATTATTCAAACTTTACAAGGCACAATACATACGCAAATTCGGGCAACCAACTACGCTCTTAGCTGTTGTGGAACTGGGAGCAAATGATCGTCCCGGATCAAGATGGGAGCATTTTCATCGCCAATGGCAATGTTTTCTCATTTCCCTTCGTACCCATGGAGAAAAATAAATGACTCGAAATCGACATTCACTCAGGACAGCTAGCTTTTCCTACGGGCTAGTTTAGTGGGTTATTAACACAACAACTGCACCATTCGAACCCTATGATTGCAAGCATCCACTGCTTTTATGCCTAACTTTAGATACACCTCATCTTGAAGCAACACCAGGTTTCTCTACCGTGTCAACTGAACTTGTACCTGCAAGGTAACAACGACATATCGAGCAAGACCAAGACGCTCCCTGAATACCACAAAATCTCATAGTGATATCTATCTCGCATGTGAAGAATTGATAAGAGCTGGAGTATACAGATGAACGCGAAGTTACTTTTCAAAATTTAAGTCAGTGGGCATTCTGTCATGATAATGGATGTGCTTTGGATGCACAAGAGTTCTTGACCGCGGTAAAACAAGCTATCATAGTTATAGAAAGCCTAGATTACGTTAGATCCAAACATGATTTTAGAGTTGAGGTCGGTACATATCAGATACCCAGAGATTTGAAGCATGGGAATCTCGACCATATATCAGATTGTTCGACAAAGCTTAACGTTGATATTCACACCGGTAAACCATCGCTACCAAAACAACACCCCTTGGGTCACCCCGGGAGACATTTTCCCTTTCCGAATTACGGTCTGTCACAGTCTTTGCGGCTATTGAACATGAAGAAAAAAATCAAGCAAGTTTTCCGAGTGTTTTGATCTACCTTTTTATCTACTGCTGCTCGCCATCTCTTCTGTGAGTCACAATTCTAGGTGTAGGAAAAGGAAGACCATTTGCAAGAGAGGTCAATATCGTTGATGTTAGCAAAAACGCTGTTGAGATTGAAACGATTGCGATCCCTTGTTCTGAAAAAAGGAAAGTGGAGTTTTTTGCTTAGTATTCTATTCTTTTCGAGTACTTTGAATACCGTCTCTTTATTGCATTAAAACTGGTTAGACAAATGATTCCAATTACCACCGGGCTTCAGATTGGAGAGTCATTGACTAATCTCTTGTTGCACTTTAGGACTTTGCAGCTTCACTCGTTTCAGTTAGTTTACTTTAATCTCTCCCAATGTGTGTATTAATTTTTTTTAGTTTTCTTTATTTGTTTCAGTGCAGCGTCCAAGCCTAACAATTCACAATTGGGAGGGAGCTCCACTCTTTGAAAGAACTCTTCGACATCTGAGATTTTTGTGATAAAGTAACTATTATCAAGCTATCCATTTACATTAGCATACTCTCTTGCTGCTAGTCCTCCCTTTGGTATATAACAACCAGGTGCATGAAGACTTTCCTTCCTTGGAATCTTCGCTATGTTGCCCTCTGATTGGTTTAGGCTTCCTCTTTCCTTGAAAGAACAACACACACCTTAACAGTTTTAATAGGTCCGTCTGCAATTCTTCGGGTTGTTGCCCTATCCTTTTTTTTCTTATTGCATTGGTCATCACGTACACAAAAGCAAATACAAATAGAAACATTAGAGGATCTTACTTCCGCAAGGCGCTCAAGGCGATATCGCCAGAAGTAGGATCTGAAAATAAAATTAGATGAAAAAATGAAAATAAATGAAAAATAAAAAAATTAAAAACTAGGATGGAGTTATATTATCAATGTAAGAATGGACCACTGAACCTGTTCGTACCACAAATAAATGTAATAACATGACTAAGAATATCATGATTAGTATGATCTGAAAGATTTGAGGCACCAAAAAGCAAAAGTTTGCAAAGAGATTCAGAGCTTCGTGGCACAAATGCCACGTTGAGGTTTTTGATTTTTTTGTCAAAGAGTAAGTTTCTTTCGTTAGAAAAATAAGGGCATTGCAATAGAAAATGTTCAGTATTTTCTATCGAGTTTTACATAAACAAAACGGATCAATGGTATCAAGGAAATCATGTCGGAATTTATGTTCCTGAAGGTGGCTGAACCTAACCCTCAACCGAGTCAGTAGAAACTGACCTTTATGACGGATTCGGAATGTCGGTGAAGCTTTTGAACGAACAAAATCATGCAAAGCACGCTTAAAGGGTGAGATTGAAGGGAGATCCCTTATATGACTATCCAGTTTGTTCCACTCGTTAATGCAATACGGAAAAAAAGGAACTACGATAACGTTTAGTCCGTGCCACCATCGGATAAATTGGAAGTCTGGACCTGAGATTAGCGAGTACAGCACGCTGAGGTGGCAAAAGGTCAAGCAAGTATTGAGGTCCCATGCCTTTGACAATTTTGAAGAAAACGTCTTCTGCAGAAACGCCTGTCAGCTAGGCTTTCAAGACCAAGCTCAACATAAAGTTTCTCACGCAATGTACCACGGATACAACCGGTAATTGCCAAGCAAGCATTGTACTGAATGGATTAGAGATTTACAGACAAAGTGGTGTTTCCTGAATAATCATACATGATGTCACCGTAGTCTAAATGAGGTCTAATATAGACTTTGAAAAATATGACTAACGAATCTCTTGGTAAAGATTTGCGAAGTTTATGAATAAAACAATGCCTCTTTTTGCTTTTAAGATCTTCTCTCTAAGATGGTGAGCGAAGGTTAGCTTTTCATCTAAGATTAGACGTTAATGTTTATGGCTTTCAATGAGCGTTATGGGGAAGGTGTTAAATGAAATAACGGGAACATCAGCTGGGACTCCCTTATTTGAGAAATAGATTCCAACGGCCTGTTTAATAGGGCCAGGATTATATGACATTTTCCATTGGTAAGCCCACTCATTAATTCTTTCCAAGTCTCTATTTAACTTACTACAACTTTCAACTTGATCTAAAACTGTGGAAACTAGAGAAGTGTCATTAGCTAAGATTTTAATGTTTGACTCAGGAAAGTCATTGATGAAAATTAAAACTAATAAAGGACTTGAAATTGACCCCTGGGGAACACCAGCTGTAATATGTTCCCAAATAGAACTATTGACTATTTGAACACGCCCAGATAGGAAATCCCTCAAGAGAGAGAGGAGTGAACCATGCACTCCATAAGATTGAAGTTTGAAAAGTAAACGATCATGCCAGTCCCTATCAAAGGCTTTAGATATGTCTAAAAAACACCTTTGGTATCTAATGCCGGATTTACATCAAAAACTTTAAAAATGTCATGCGTTGTGAACAACTGCTAAGAAATGCAATAATCACCCTTTCCAAAGCCAGAATGACATGCAGAAAAAATATCATGATCTTCGAAATAGATGTAAAAAGTGTCGTAGATACACTTTCTCAAGAATTCTATTCAATATTGGTAAAAGAGACACTGGTCTGTAATGTTTGACATTACTTTTATTCCCTTTTTTATAGATTGGAACAATATTAGCTCTTTTCCAATCGTTAGAGAAGTTACCAGTAGCTACGGAGTAATTAAAAATGTTCATAAGTGGTTTTAACAAGAATTCCTCACAAGTTTTGACCATTCGTACTGAGATACCATCCCGTCTATGGGCTTTATTTTCATCTAAAACATGAATAAAAGCCAGAAGTTTTGCTTCATCAAAATGAATGGTGTCCAAATTAGTATTAAAAGTTTGTTTTATCATGGGTGAAACACTAGCATTCTTAAAAAGAGAACATTGACTTGAAAAGTAAGTGTTGAAGACATTGGCTGTTTCAGACACTTCTATGACAATTACATCATTGGTATTTCAATTTGGAGGAATCTTTGTCACTTTACGCTTATGAATGAGACGATTTAATGTAGACCAGTACTTTTTCGGACCAATATTTGGATTGTTTAGTGTATTGCCAAGTGTCGTCAAATAAACGTCTTTGGCAATATCAATAGTATTTCTGCAACTAACGGTGATCTCATGGAGAATCTCATGATCAATAGCATTACGGCCGTTTTTTACATAACGTCAATATATTTTGGCTTTCTCAAAGATCATTCTTTTGATCCCAGGTGTCATCCACAACCTATATTTATTCCTGATGGTTATAATTATATTAGGAGCCAATTTAGAAAAAATATTGAGCAATCACTCAGTAAAGACTGATACGCGGTCATGTACAGATAGACTTGTAAAGATTCTGTCCCAATCAACGAGATTTACAGCCTGCTCAATAGCTAACAGGGCAACTCTAGAAAAGTCTCAAACCTGACAACGATAAGCAAGAGGAAAAGGTATTTTAAAATTTAATTTAGCAAAAACTAGTTGATGATGGCATCTAGGATACAGAGAAAGTAAAACCCCCGAGTCTGTCAAAAATTTCCTGCTGATGTAAAAATGAGGTCAATGTAAGAAAGAGAGTCTGGAAGAATAGGAATAGGCTCACCAATGATCTGTTTTAGGCCATATTGAGCGGCTAGATCTGCTATATCTCCACCTTGAGTATCGGTGACATCACCCTCCCACCAATCGGAATTGTAGACAATTTGTCACTTGCTCTTGGAGCACACAAAAAATAAGGCCACTTACTCCGTGATTTTGTTTAGTCCTGACGCTTCACTTGTGGAAGGAGTGCCCGCTCGTCAACAGGACAAATATCTTGTAAATCATGCACACTGCATGGATCTATTTCATAAATATTATCAAGACCAACAGTTTTATAAACCCTGACAAGGAACATATGACTGAAGGTGTCTTCCACAGACTAGATGGAAGACTTTGAAAAAATAGAGGTGTTAATATTATGCTGCCCATATCTCACTTTTGGCATTTAACTAACACCGACGCCGGGCGCTACCTTGTTGCTAATTTCGGGAAGGTGTCGATCTAACGCTTGAACATCGTTTATGAAAGAAATGTCATCCAAATCTTTTAAAACGGAGATGTGATGGAACTGTACAAGAAAAAGGCTGCTTGAAAAATATAAACTTGTAACGCATCGAAACAAGAGATGAAGGTGATGCAAACAGCCTGAGAGTCGCACCAAGTAAAGCGACTACTTCAACAAGAAAAAACACGTTACAGCAATCGTTTTGCCATTTCTAGAACCCGTTTTCCAATTTATGGGCCTCATTAAGAACCTTCCCTACGTACTGCTTTGCGGTCGTACAAGCCTCAAAATACCGTTTACAGAAATGTCAATTATAAAGCCTGCTCATGATCAGTCAGCTCAAAGAAAGAGGGAAGTCGAATTTATCTCAAACATTGCTCTGGAATTCAAGGTAGAAGACCCTGTGTTCATTGGAATAGTGTACAAAACGCGCCAATAAAGCCATTATAGAAAGACCCCCACTGAAAAAAAGATGCTGCCTGAAACATACAGGTAAATGTTTTCAGTTTGAGTTTGAAGACTGCTGTTTCATTTTTGTTGATGTTGACCCTCACAGCAAAAGAAAACGCCGTGGAGAGCAACCATTAGCACAAGAAATACTACCAAAAATCAGCAGGGTAAAAGTTCCCGCCAAAAGAGAATCTACCTCTTCTATACACATGGCTTACTTCCCAAAGACATGTACAAACCAGCGCGGAAGTATTTCATTTTCAACGAGCATACGGCAGTTATTCCTTGTTAGTTCTTTCACTCAACCAACTTCCTCTTTATCGACTTTAGTCTCCACAAGATGCGGGGAGAACTCAAAAACATTACAGACAGTGTCACGCTGTAGATCATCAAAAAGAAGGATGGTACAGGAACTATACATTACCACCTTTTTTGAAACAAGATGGAAAGATTAACTATAAGAATGCACACTTCAAGTGTGTTTCCTTTTAAAAGAAATGAACCTCCTTAAGGAACTTTCTACGGACATCTTTTCAGGACTAACAGAGATGGCTGTACGCTTATTACAGAAACAATACAAGCAACATTTGTCTCTGCCGTCATTTTCCGTCTTTCTCTTTGGTGTAATACGACTTATACAAACTTTACTATTCAGTGGGAAGATCAAAATGTTTTTCTGACAGAGCCCAAATCACAATAGGATTTATATTTATTTGCAAAGAGGAGCCCATTAATAGATGTGATTGCAACAAGACGTCATCAAAAGCACAGTCTATGGCTTCTCATGCATGCATACAAAACTCTTTCAAAGAACATTAGATGGCAGGCAAAGATGTTATTTCTAAAAACGATTGGAGTGGCGTCATTCAACACTTTTTCAATAGATAGCGGTGTGGGTTTACCGCGCAACGGTCTGATTTAAGCAAGTCATGTGTTGTTTGTAACATGTATTGACGAAGTTCAAACTACAATAGTTGACAATAATAAACTTGATACATAAATAAACAAGAATTGACAATAATGAATACACAAAGAAGAGAAGAGCTTACCAGCATACACACAACATAAACTTGACTGATATGAAACAAAACTATGACACAGAGATACTACTATAACTAATTAAGAAAGTAAATGAACCATGACAATGAAACCTATTATAAAAATCATAATGACTTCACACTTAAACAATGGAACATAACTTGACAATGACAATAGAGTGTTACCTACATATAACACAGAACATGACAAAGGAACAAAGTGGACATTGAAAAGTTGACAGAAGACAAAGCAAATTCTTATTTGTTATAAAACATATAGAACATTCACATTACAAGCGGTTTTTATAACTATTTGAAAAAAGTCGCCAGTTTTCTTCCTCATCAAAGTACCAATCCCACACTCTATACAAATAGTAACCTCTATCAAGTCGTAATAGAGAGCTTTTATTATGACCATATTCAGCTGCATGATACAATTCCCACTAAAACTCCGTTGAATGCCATTTCTTAAATTGCTTAGCAACTTCGATATGACCATCGCTAGCTGCTAATTATAATGCATGGTTGAATTTCTCTCCACCCCATTCGTTTAAGATCTTAACATCTTTCGCAGCTATGTACAATGACCTATTGAATTCCGTCTCCCCATATAGTTTTACCGTCTTGAACTGACAATACTAAGCTGCATAGCGTATTGCATTGTCAAAATTCTGCAGCACTCAATTCAAAATTCTTGCTAATTGATGAGGTTACCATTTTTCGATTTTGATTAACATGAGTGGTGACGTCAACAATTTTAGTCACTATCGCAGATGTCGTGGTCATTTTTGACAATTTTCTGGTACAATTCACAAAAGTTTGACCATGTGTTCCGGAACGCCCAGTTATCTTTCTCTAAAACATAAATGAGTTCATGCAGCAATGTATGTCATTACAGCAAAACGTTGTTCAATGAAATCTTTATCATAGATATTACATAAACAAAACATTCACTCTGATAAGTTGTAAGTGTCCATACATAAAATTAATTTTTCATGGAAAAAAGATCTAGTACATGTTTATCTGTATTATCCATAAGTATTTTCAAATTGACTCTCATTTCAAATCAATAAAAAGTTTCTTGATAAATTGCGAACCAAATCTGTGTACTTCATGAAATTAAAAAATTTTAAAAGGAAGCTCTCACACATTTCATAGATGAATTTTAAAGACAATGTTTAAAAAATATGGAGTGCGTGTAAGATTAGAAAAGTCAAAGGAACTGCTGGTCATCTAGATGCAGATTATTGTCGATCTAAAAATTTAAGTGGCAACATAAAAAAAGTTAGAATTGTATCTGAGACGGTTCAAAATTTTTTTTGTTTTATCCAAAGTCTGCTAAATTAGAAGAACGATAAAACTGGTAGCTGTAAGTTTTACTCAGTTTACAATAATTGTCCTAAAAAATTGTATGTACTGAGAAAAAGTAAAAGTGAAGCTTAACTGATGAAATTGAATACTAATTTCGATGAAAATTTTTTCAGTCTTGTTTGATCAATATATCGTTATTTTATTTTGTCTAAGCCTAACAGGATGTAGCGAATCAATGTGTGTATAAGGAACTAAGGAAATGTATCAAGATCTCACTTAATGAGAATACCCAGTAAATATTTATTTGAATGGTTGCGCAATCTATATGTTAATAGCCAACCTTCTGTCTGTCTGTTTGTTTGTTTGTCTGTCTGTGACGCAAAATAGTGGATGTAAACTGTGAGACATCACAGCAAACCCCTGCTCCTGGACTGTAAAAGCTGATAAAAATGAAAGGGTGATTTTCTTAAAAAGGCGGGTTTTTGTTGGCAAGCCTAATGTTTACACTATCATTGAGTGTGGTAGCACTTGGATACTTACAAAATTTCAGTCACGGCATCATCATTATGGGATAATGTGTTGTAATGTTGATAATGTGAAAATTCCTTATTCCAATAGCCACTAACACTTGACTGTGTGAGATTGTTATCGAAGCTAATAACCAACTGTGTGTATGACGTAACATAGAGGTTTCGACACCGCAAGAAAAAGAATTCGTTCTACGTAAAAAACGGTTCTTTCCTAACGAAAAAGTTAAATATGATTGAATACTGAATAGTATCATAGCGAAGTTTTGAGAGACTCTACGGTGACTCAATGCTTCCTTTTTTAACGCTGCACCCACAGAAAACAAATCTTTTTAAATATCTACTTTTAACCTATTCATGCAACTGCCATAGTTGGAAAATAACCTATAATTCAACCTACAACATAAATTGAAATTAGGGACGGATAGACGGACGTACAAACACTAACAAAAGATCTGGTGCTATCAGATAGATTTGATGCAGAAGTTTGTTAGCAAATAATCAGTAGGCGTTTAGTTAAAATGAGTCCTATTTATTTGCCAAATTTTTTTTAATGATCATGATGAATAATGCAACACTGTGAAAAGGATGATGATCATTAACAATTCAATGCCAATATAAAACTGTATTTAATCGAATTAATCCTTTGATTTTTAGGTTACAGTCAGTGCAACAAAGTTTTACAACCAATCATTTTCTTTTAAATTTCAAACAAAATGGTTATGGTACACCAATTCCATTCAAATTCCCATTAACTTTGGTGCTGCTCAACTTAGTTTTACTGTCCAAGCTTTGGTGTATGAACATGGTTATCGATTTTCTAATTTTGTTACTACAAATGTTATCATAGTTGCAAAAGGTATTCTACTTTACCTATTTTTTTCTATGAAACGGGTGCAGTAATATGAAAAGTTAAAGTTCTTAAAAATATTGTCTTTAGATCCACCTTCACCTCATATTCATTCTATTACTGATTTTAATGGTTATTCGAAGTATCAGCAACTAAAAATTCAATGCGTAGAAGATATTAATGGTCCCATCAGGTAAATCATGATATAAAAGCCCCTTGATATGATTTTTAAACTGTTCATAAAGAAAATTTATCCATTTCAACATTTCACTAGTGTAGTCAAAATATAACAGCGACGGTGTATTTTATGTACACTCAGTACATATTTTATATCAACTGTGAAATGTGTCCTTCAGGCGTGAGAAGTGTTGAAATCTCAGTGATATTCTTAATATTTCAAGGTTTGTGATGTTTATGCTGTTTAAGTCATTTGGACTGATTTTTAGTTTTTTATCAACTAATCCTATCATACAAAAGATTCACGTCTGACAATATGGATAGGACAAGATTGTTTAACCAGCAGGATGCATCCCGTCATGGACTATCATATTTCCTTGTCAAAAATATTTCATCTTCACAATTTGTGAATGGAACATATGAACTTCCACGAATTGTTGAAGGTGAAGAGAACATTGAGGAACTTCAAATAAACTGTCCATCATTGGAACGTTTTATATATATGTAAGAGCTGTTATACTTTTTGAGGTAAGTTAGGTAAATTTTGCACATGATGTTAGGAAAATACATTTTTTTATAATAAATGGCGGTATTTCCGGAAACTTTTATGTTTTAGGATATTGGAGCACATGGCTATGGAAACAAGTCACTATTTGGCACTCCTTCTGAATATGTATTAAGTATGCCATTTAATACAATATCCATATACAAGCGAAATACTTTTTAAAGCAACAAGTTATTCTATGGGATCAGCCAAAGTATTTGATATGTTTCTTTGAAAGATTAAGGAAATCTTTATGCAATATCTTACCTAATCTTTTATATGATTTTTTAATTGATATACATAGTTCGCAGAAGTTTGAAGAAACCTGCTCTACCAAAAATAGATGAAAGTGTTGCAAACGTTGTTGTTGAGTTGACCAAGGGACCAAATAATGCATCGTAAGATCTACTAACTACAAATTCAGGGTTAACTCTTGTACAAGAACGTTCCGAACATTCATTAAAGATTTACAAGCAAATACTCTTTTTAAAGTGATATTTTGTTTAAAAGAGCCTGTTGTACTTGGAGAGTTTGTTTTGATGATTAACCTTTGTATGTTGACACTTGCTAATTATGAGATTGATCAAGAAAATCTGTTTTTTGATAAGTCAGAAGAAAACGAAAGATACTTTCAATCCACAGAGTCGGCACTCTGAAAATATGTCAGGTGGGTATGGGAAACTATGTGGCTGGTTTTAAAAGCGTTACCAAAGATAGTTTTAAGCAGAAACACTGGGATATCACTGTTCCAAATACCAAGCAAAGAGCCTGAAAAACACATGGGATTAAAGCATTACGTCAAAAGGCTCAGATATGCTTGATCCGAGAGACAAAATAGATACATTTGTGAGTTTCATTTTAACATGTACAGGCAATTTCTTTAGTAACTGGTTGAAGCTGGTTAAAACAGTAATCTGCTAAATTCAAATAAAATTGCCAATGGCTGCAATATGCACTTGAAAACAAGACAATAAACACTCAGGGCAAGCCACTTTGACAGACCAAGTTTTGACTAATATTATTTCTGTTGTTTTTGTAAATACTTGCTTCGCACAAAGCCTTTACATGACAATATTCATTATCCCACTTGGCATAATTCCACTTGCGATGTACCTGTCTTCTTTAAATTTTCTACCTTCTTCTAATGTTTTATGGCCTCCATGTACCATTGACAAGATTGCTGCACACCTGTCTCTAAAATAGCAAAACGTGAAACACTTGCTTTAACTTAGGCTGTTAACTGAGTAGAACATCTTAAATTACATTCTTTGAGTAATTAATCTTGACTGCAAAACTTCATTATCTAAGGCAAAAGTACGGCAGGTGATATGTTGGAACGACAATGTTGTATTTTAAACGCCTTGTGTATTTTAAGGGAACTAAACTTCGCCAATGAGAAGGCCAACTTTTGTATTTAGGTCAGCCTTTAAAATCGCATTTCTTAAGCTTTATCTGCGAATTATAAGATTATCTTGACCAGAACAGTCTGTTTTATTATAAACATTCTTTTGGATCTACATTTTGGAAGTTTCACAGCAAAAGCAGCGGAATCTGCGCTATTTAGCTCTCGGGAAAGTTGGTTTTCTTTAAGTGAAAGCAATATAAAAACCAATTAATAAAACGTCAAAACAAAAGACACACATGAAGAGTTTAGCAATGCAGTGTATATCATGTCTAAAAAGAATTCACGCAGAACTGTTATAAGGCCTGTTATAAGTGATAATGGTACATAGAGGACAATAAACAAGATAGTGCCTATTATATTATGACTTTCATTTTATTTCAGGTACTATCATGTTATTGTGGTGAAGATTAATGATACAAAGAGATTACATCCAACATCCATTTATAACGAATCAAATTTAAAATCTTACGATGATTCAGATGTCAATGAGCCCATATATTACTGCTGTTTTTGATTCTGTACGATTTTCCTGAATTGAAAACATTTACATTAGGTTCGTTCCATTTCTGTCAGTTTTCTATGATCAAGAGGAAATCATTGCATTGCACCCCTAATCGAACGCTACGGCTTTGGGTAAATATCTCGAGAACCAATAGGGATAACTGATGTTTTATGGGGTTGGCGATACAAAACCATGGGGTGACGCAATATTTTGGGGCTAAATGTTTTCGGTACTGCGGCTATGACGTCTTCAAAATCAGTTGATCGTAGCGAAATGATCCCATATATTTTTTGATCTACTTTTCGAGCTCTACAACATGGGTACATTATCTTTTTTCAATTCCTAAATTAAAATTTTCTTCACAGGGTTCGCACACGGGAAAAGCGAATATGACACATCTTTTTCTAAGTTTAACTCGGTAAAAAATTTTGCCCGGGTTCCATGGAGACACAATTCAATTGGATATCGGTAGCAAACATCACCGTGTTTTTGGTGTTCTCATATCTCAGGTCTTTTAACTATAGAAGCCAGATGTTTTACTGAAGCGATTATTTTATTAATAGGTGATGGCAGAACGTACCAGTCAAATCAATCTATTGAAAATACCTACAAAAACGGAAAGCTTCTACCTGGTCAATACATGTACTTTCAAAGAATCTACACGCAGAAGGTAAGCTACTCTCTTTTCTATAAGAAAGGAGACCAACGTCATCATACAGTAGTGTATTTCTTCCAATTTTAGGGAGATTCATATTCAGTCTTTGGTCTGATGAATTCACTGTTCATAAAGGTTAAATTTGTTAATCAGCTCACCTTTTACTGTTGTCATTCTTAGGTTAATTAACATATGTTGTACTTTTCCTTTTCCAGTATGCCATTAATTGACCAAAACTTTCACCACAGCTCTGATTAACTGTGCTCTTCATCATAATTATGTTTAGTTGATGTTTCATCTGATGAAGAATCATCTACAGGCCCATCAATTCCATTGATAGCTGGAGTGGTTACCGCATGCATATTGTTACTCGCTATTGTAGGCGTTATTTGTTTTAAAAGGTAACTTTGTAATTCAAGTGGTAACTTGTTAATTAGGTTTCATTTTCATTTATGAAAGCGTTCCTTCATTTAGGTCAACGAAAGACGGACCGAGGACGAATGATGATCAGGTATACATGTCTGAATTGCCGGATGATAACACTGCAGGACCTTCTGTCAATCATTATGAAAGCGTAGGCAGAAGTGACTCAATTGATGATTATTCACCGGAAGGTAATTTTTGCTTTCAAGACCAGCCACTGTTAATTTGGTATTTCTAAATAAAATGTTTTTAAGACAGATGTTGATTATACACTATAAACGTGTCTCTAATCTAAAATTTGATATTAAGACAACAACAGCTTCAAGTTTAGCAAAGATGTAAACAATTCACTTCCCCAATCATTATTAATGTGCTGAAAATGTTTTATTTCGGTTTTCAGGTGCCGAGTATGAGTCTTACTACAATCTGACAGTTACTCCAAAATACTCAGCAGTGCCTGTAAATGATTTCCCAGATTATTACCTAAAAAACAAAGATAAAGCTACTTCTGAGTTTCAAAAGCAATATGATAGTGTACCACTAGACCAGGATCCACTCTTGTGATGTGGGGACTGAAAACAAATCAAAGAACAGATATCAAAATATAATGGCGTATGATCACAGTCGAGTGAAACTGCAGCCCCTCAAGTCCGAAAAATCCGACTATATAAATGCCAGCTACATTCAAGGTTACAGTGGTAATCCAACGTACATAGCCACGCAAGCTCCGAAATCAAATACGATATTTGATTTTTGGAGAATGATCCTTCAGGAGAAGCCATCAGTGATTATAATGTTGACCAATCTTGTTGAAAACGGAAAGCAGAAGTGTGATCAGTATTGGCCTGAGAAGAAAACAGCTTCATATCATGGTATCACTGTGGATATTTCCCAAGCTGAAGAATATGCGGACTATACCATTCGATGGATCCAAGTTTGTTATGGTGAATCGAAACACAGCTTATTGCATTTACATTTCACGTCGTGGCCTGACCATGGTTGTCCTGAATACCCTACTATGTTGCTTAACTTCTGCTATAGGTTTCGGCATTTAGTTCCATATGATGTTAAAATCATTAGTTGTTGTTCATTGCAGCGCTGGTGTTGGTCGAACAGGCACATTTATTCTGATTGATGCAATGTTGGATTTGATACAAAGAAATAATGTTGTTGACATCTTCAATTATTTGAAGCAATTCGTCAAGATCGCTATCAAATGATACAAACAGTAGATCAGTACCTGTTTGTATACCATGCTGTTTTATGAGTTCATATCCTGCGGAAAACACAGGGATCAGTGCATTGGATTCGAGGAAACGTTTCAGAATTTGATCAGCCACGTTGGTAGCAATGGCCGATTCAAAATCGACTTGGAATTTGATAAGTTAATTGATGTCAATCCCAATTTAACAGTTGATTATATTGAAAAGGCGGTACTTTATGAGAATGTTTCGAAGAGCAATAGTAGGAAGACACTGTTTGGTAAGTATTAACAGTTCATTTTAATCAATTTTGTCTTTGCTTCATGAAAAATGTGCTTTGCAAACATGCAGTCAATGATCAAAAGCTGCTATATGCAACCTTGTAGGAACTGACATCAATATCTTCATAAGTTTTTCGTTCTTTATTTTCCTGAAAATTTTAGTTGTATTTAAAATATCCTTATCATTATATCACACCACTACTTGAAACACCGAATAGAATTATTTGAACTGTACCGCGAGCGGTCATACTTGAATTCAGGCAATCTATTTAAACAGCCGGTTCTATAATGGAATGCTAATGTCTCCTATTAAACATAAAAATAAATTCACACAATCCTCGTAGTACTTTCCATCTTTTGTGTAACAGGTTGTCAGAATTTTTCAAATAAGAAAACTTTTCAGTAAGTATGAAATTGCAAAGAGTCTTTAGAACTGTTGCAACCAAACCAAGTAATGATCGTGCAAAACTGTATGTTTGGTTAGACGTTTCATTTGCTGTATTCGATAATTCATTAGGTCACAAGAACATAATAAACGTTGATGGATATAAAGTGCAAAATGTTTTTGTTGTAACTGAAGCACCCCTCTGCAGATAACATTGCTACCTTTTGGTCTACAGTTGGGCGATACAAAGTTACGACAGTTGTGATGCTGCATAGTGCAGAGGAATGCCAACGTTACATGCCCTTTTAGGGAGCGATAATGGTGAGCTTAGATATAAAGGTGGCATGGTGAAAGTAATTGAGGAAACTAATCTAGGTGATTTGGTACGTTGGAAACTCTTGCTGTTCTAGAGAAAAGGTAACGTTCGATTCAACGTGTTTTCATATACTATTTGTCAATTTTTCACAATTTTGTCATTTTTTTGATTTTAGGTTAAGACTAAAATAAATCTCTTTCAACTGACGACTTGGCCTGATCACGATAATCCTAATCCAATTGCCAATGCTAAATCTAACAGCTGAAGTCTTGAAGTCGCAGCAATCTCTTGGGAATGGAAAGATTTTAGTGATTTGCAGGTATTGATATACGTATAAATTTATATGTGAATGACTAGACTAGTATGAGTGATTATTCTGTCTACTTTGCTTTCCCTCTAGTGATGGTGGGAACCGCAGTGGAACCTTTATTGCATGCATGAACACACTGGATCAACTGCAAACTGAACATTATGTTGATATTTTTCAAGTTGTACGAAGAATAAGATTAGTTCGACCACAATTTGTAGAAAACCTCGTAAGTTAAACCACACATATTTCTGTCAACAGGTATTGCAGAAAGGATTTAAGACCAATTTTCAGAAAT
This sequence comes from Turritopsis dohrnii, assembly GCA_027922465.2. NCBI lineage: Eukaryota > Metazoa > Cnidaria > Hydrozoa > Anthoathecata > Oceaniidae > Turritopsis > Turritopsis dohrnii. Next base: position 374,415 of record BQMF02000010.1, read on the forward strand.
TTTTTTATTACAATTGAATCTTTAAACTTCTTGATCTGCGAAATACTTTATAGGTCAATTGTAAACCTTAATAAATTCTCAGCAACATAACTGATTACAAAATTGATTTCATTAATTTTTAGTGTCAGTACCGGTTCATATATGAAGTCGCCACGACACACTTGCGTTCTTTTTCCACGTATTCAAACTTTACTTGATTGGTCACCGGCATTATTTACGGTTTTGGAAGAGGATCTTGGTGGTTTTGAGCATTTAGACGAGACACCATCACAAATATTGCTTCTTTTTTTCTTCAGTAATTTTGATTTTGTTTTTATTCTTATTCAGGTTACTTTGTACAGAAATCCTTCTTGTATCAAACATAGTTTGTGTCCACGTTTACGTTTTCTGTGAAACATCCTTGTTTCTTAAAAAGGAACACTATTTGGAATGGAGGATAGTGAGATAAAAATATGTGTAATTGCTTATGTCTTTTCACATCTAACTACAACTATTTCATAATTTTCAACTATATGACACTATATCCAGTTTCTTGTATAAAGTTTATATTGATAGCTATATATTATATACGTTCTTAGACGAAGATTTTGTGGTATATTGGTAAATTATGTTTGGAGTAGCACTTTTGACGAGGCTACATCAGGAATATTTTCCTTCTAGAGTAGTTGTATCTTTTAGTCGCATCGATTTGGATAAAAGGATGTGTAATTACTTATGTCTTTTCGCATGTAACTACAACTATTTCATAATTTTCAACTATATAACACTATATTCAGTTTCTGCTATAAAGTTTATATTGATAGCTATATATTATATACGTTCTTAGAAGAAGATTTTGTGGTACATTGGTAGATTGTGTTTAGAGTAGCACTTTTGACAAGGCTACATCAGTAATATTTTCCTTCTTATGTCAAAAATCTGTATTGTACATAATTTTAGAGTAGTTGTATCTTTTAGTTGCATCGATTTGGATTCATAGTTTGTTTCCACTTTTACGTTTTCTGTGAAACATCTTTGTATCTTGAAAAGGAAAACTGTTTGGAATGGAAGATAGTGAGATAAAAAGTTGTGTAATTGCTTATGTCTTTTCACATCTAACTACAACTATTTCATAATTTTCAACTATATGACACTATATTCAGTTTCTTGTATAAAGTTTATATTGATAGCTATATATTTGTAAAAATATCCGTATATAATATTATTTCATTGAGATATTTTTCTAATTGCGATTGTACGTTTCCATTTTGTGGCAAAATTCACAGACTAAAATGTAATCCGACAGAGGGATTTTTACAGAAGCATCGTCTTCCGTTCAAGATACTGTACACGCACATACCAGTAAAGTGGCCCATTGGTGGCATCGAAATCGTCATTTTAAAATACAGTGCCTAATCTATCCTTTTTTATTGCCTATTTAAGTATGTATTTATTGACCATTTGCGATTTATTGTTTAGAATTTATTGTGCATAAAAATAAATTGTTGTTTTTTTGTTGTTTTTTTTAAATAAAAATTCCGTTATAAGAAACTAGTTAATAAACTTTAAAGTACTGAAATTCTTTGTCTCCAAAAATTAAAATAAGCAAATTTGCCATGTTGATTGTTATTCAAAAAAACTGTTGCAAACTAAGCGAACATGGTTGCAGATTGTTTTTATTGGAACAATGAACTTTCTTATTCGAATCATGTTCAATCTAATTAAGTGCATGAAAAACATTTAATTCATGCACTTGTTTGTATGTAACTCTCTGTGTTAAAAACATACTGTTCGTTGGCTTTGAAAAGTGACAAAATAGCGTTTTCTAAATTAACGTCGATTCCATTGTGTTGACTACTGCAAATATTATAAACCAAGTAACAATGTTTCAGTACTGAACGCGGATAAAACACTCTGTAGGGCCTTTTACTTGTTTCTTATAAAAGAAAGTGTACTAAAAATAAACCATTAAAATGAGTGGCTACGATCTTGACAAATATTATTCATAATTCATAGTTCCATAATCATCATTGCTGCATCGAACGCGTTTTTACCGTACCTGTCTCAACATTATTTTAATTTGCTAACACAGTGGTTTGAGGTCAAGAATTCATGAAATTGTTAGCAAAAAAAGTCGAAAACGGGCTTCTGTAACGTTAGAACATGTTGGATATTCTTTTTTCCAAGAAAGAAAGGTCTTTCATAAATGTAGCTATGAATCAAAATATTCAATATTTTCGCCACCACCATAGTTTACGAAGATTGCCAGAATTGGCTTGGAAAAAGAGAGCACAATGAAGTTGTTTACTAAGACCTAGAAGAAAAACAATGCGGTTTCGGTAAAAAGTGTACCTCGAGCAAAGAAAAGATTTTGTTGTCGGAAGATGAAGTCGAAAGATATTCACGAAAAAGATTATCCCTAATCCTCATTGAAGAAAGAAGACCTGTGGTTATCTAAGGCTTTTGAAAGAGATAAGATTCATCATCCATGTTTTCATGATTTTCACCAGAGGAACGTGTTCTTCAAAAAACGATGTCGTGCGATCCAGAAAAGAGTTAAAAGAACAAGTTATTGAAAGATGTAGTTTCAGTTAGAATCCTGGTCTCACTTATACCAATCATGTCAAAGTTATGGTTAAGACGTGAAAGCAGAGGGGTAAGTTCACCAAAATGTATTTCTAGAAAAGCAATGATGAGAAAGATTTAGCAGGGATGGAAACAAAATATTCAGGGCTGTAATACTTACAATTGATTTTGGCAGTATTATAAACATAATCAATATAATCGTCATTTTCATTATTGTCAAAGTCAAAATTAGAAAATTTATCGGAAATAGAATTCAAATGATTAAAATATGATTTTAAATAGCTCAAGTCGTTACCAGGCATTTCATCAGAAATTTCACCAAATGGTAAAGCTTCTTCATTACAGAACTTGGATAGCCAAGCGTCAGAAACAAACTTTGATGCCATACCATTGCATCTAGTGACCGTCTCCGACAAACTAAACATAAATGTGATTTGTTAGATTTAATAGATTTATCGCAAATAAAACCAACTTTGTTTTCTGTGGTCATTCGCTAAACAATGCGCTTAGAGCCAGAATTTTCAGAAGACAATGTTTAGCGTGAAAGCATAAAAATAAAAAATGTAGAAACACAAGATCGCACGAGAAAATTTATTATCATCAGGAAAAAGGTCAATTAGATCATTGATATGCCTACTTTTAAGAGCAACATCATTTTCATTCAAAAGAACATTAATAGTTCCATTGTAACACCAAAATTTACTGATCACGTTCTTTTGTTTGAGAGCTTTAGAAAAATTTGGAGTAATTAAGGAGACTGTTATTGATGCAAATCGTTTCTGTCAGACGTGCCTTTTCAAACACATCACGATTTTTAAAGCGTTTGCTTGAACGTGTAAGTGATTGCGATGTCTTTCTTTTTACAAATCGAGCAATCACTTTTCTCGGGCCACGATGATTTCTACCTTTTTTCAAGCAGTGAACGGCTTGAATGTCACATGCTTTGATTTCAACTGTAATTGCTGATCGAATACCAATAACGGAATTCCGGAGGTCGGTGACTTCTTCAGTTAGGCCTGATATTTCCACGTTATTTCTGCGAGTGCACTATTGAATGTCTATGGCGTCTCGTTCGACGGAGACGAATGCTTCACGAGTTACCATAGTTTCTGTTTAGCTTCCTCAACATCACTTTTTAACGAATTTATAACTGCATCTTTCTCATCAAGATTTTTCTTCAAATTACCAATTTCATAATGCGATTCCCGATTTTGATTTTCAACACGAATAAATAAATGTTCTTTCACATGACCAATTTTTGTAAAAAGTTCAGATCGATGCAACCTAATTTGTGTGTACAACATTTCCATGGTGACAGTGTCTGGGAAATCATGATAATATAATATAATATAATATAATATAATATAATATAATATAATATAATATAATATAATATAATATAATATAATATAATAAATAATTAACGAGTTAATTGCGTTTTTGCTATTTTTGCATGCGCCTAAAAATTTCAAAACATTAAAATGGGCAATTTGAGACTAATTTTTACCAAAATTCAAAAGTTTTGCAATTTTCATAAAAACTTGCAAAAAGCACAAAAAAAGTGCTGATTTGGAATTTGGCCGTCACTTTGTCTGGTTTTACCAAAATTGGACAATTCGGTAATCTTGGCTGGTTGAGAGTAGACATGTGCCATTCTCCTAAAGTTTTCAAAACAAGCGGCTTCTTGTTGCAAACACAATTTGTTGCACCTGTACAAATTTTTACGGCTTTATTCCCGCTATATCAAATATGATTAGTTTATACATTGATATTTTGCTGTTTTATCTTGTTTTATCGAACCTTTCCTGATATTCTGAAGGACATTCTATCCAAAAATGTTTTTCCATGTAAAATTTATTGACGCCTTGCAGAAGCTTTTATGACAACATACGCAGACCTGATATCACTATTTTTGGTTTTGAAGCACCAAAAAGAAGGTTCTTAAGCCAACTTGCAGAGGTGTATTCCGGGTTAGTCAAAAAAAGTGGAGGAGTCCAACATTACAATATTTCTTTTCAATCTTTAGTATCGATTAGATTTTTGCGCGCTGTCCTTCTCTACATAAATGACTGAATTCTTCTCCACAAATTTTGACTGAGCTCTAGCGACGCCTCTGACTTTCCACTTTTGGAAAATTTTCCGGTGATATAACGGAGCGGACGAATGCTGGAACGTGATTGGCTCTTTCTCTAATTATTCTTTTGTTCTTCTCCCTTCCTGTTCGCGGAATGATCTGAAAAAGTTGGAACGAGTTCAAAAGACAATAAACCAAGCGACCTTTGGTATTAGTTTTTTTCCGTTCCTGTCGGCGGAAAACCCTTCTGAAATGCAAAGTCACCTTTGTTGTGACTTTTTAAAGAAGACCTTTCTTCCTTGGTGGAAAAAGGTACCAGCAAAGGTCGAGAAACCACTTGCAAGATAACACAAGTTTTCACAGTTTACGATATTCACGTGAATGGTTAGCTTCACGTGGTTTTGTAGATTAATGGTCAATCGTTAGCGGGATTCGGAAAAATCATGTTTCGTTTACACGAAACTATTTTTCTATAGATTTGTAGGGAACTGTATATAACTTAGTAGAGTTGTTCGTCAATTTTTCCCTACAAAGTCATTGGAAACTTCACATTAACACTTGAAATAAGCGTGCAAAGTAAGGATGTTTCTTTTGATACAACAAAAGGCTTTAAATCTCTGAAGTACCGTTTTAGTAGAACAGTTTCAAAAAAATTCTCACAAGTAATTGATTTTTTTCGTGTAACAGGCTCGTCGAGTTTACGAATCTCCCTAATAAAGAATGACTTATACAAGGAAGGAAAGCAGTATTGCTTGTTAGATGAGTTTGGAAAGAAATATCGAATGCAACAAAACGTGTTGATGGAGACACCATCAGAAGATTTACAAGTGCAGTCTATAAAAGACTGTGCAGTGTAATTGAAAAAAGGGGGCTATATTGGGCATTAAGTGCTATTATGTAATTTTCTTGTATGATAATTGATATTTGGTTGATGCACAATTCTATTTTAGTTAATACTTAGTTGATAAATAGTGAAAACAATGGTATCAGCGTATGCGTACTTATTTTTTTCTGCTTTTTGAGTATGATTGCATAATATTTTGGCACACCCGAATAGTAGGGCTTGATGGCTTACCCCATTATACACTGTATTGTGTTTTTTTAATGATAAGCATCGCCGTTCTATAGGTTAAGGCTTTTCTCGTGAAAAATTTGAATGAAAAATAAATTCCATATTATGATTTACACTTAAAAAGGTTAGTTACATAATAATTCGGCAGGCACTGTACTATGGTTTATAGTTATCTAGCATTTACCCAGTTCATCATTGTGTAGTCATGGTTTTTTCATCTTATGCTAGTCTTGTTGTTCTACTGGCCACAGTTTGCTTTATATTCTATGATTGTTAGATGCATATACTAGCGTGTAGTTTTAGCTAAAATGCCCCCGCACTGAAGCATTCCAATTTATATGCGCAGCAAGCTATACATTGAAAATTATGTAACCCTACAACGGAAATAAAAATAAATTTTGTTCGAAAACAAATGTTATGGTTTATTGTGGGCCTGGTAAGTGGTTTACTTATAGGCTTTAATATTTGGACAATGCCAGTATTTTAGGAAGCCTCAAAGCTGCTCAACACTCATTCTAAATCGTTCTTGAACTGTCTCGCATTGTGATCACCAAACGAGTAGCATATCGAGGCTCCAGTCATAACACTTGCAACAATTTATGCATCGAAACAGGCATAAAGTAACGCCCTTCATTCAAAGAGTTGACATGATGGCATTAATTGAACTTCAGGACAAACTCGATAATTGAAAAACTATTTAATCGGCCAACGGTCATTTAAGAACAAGCAATGTTAAATGACGTCATTTGTTTTGAAAGAACAAGGGTGAAGAGAGATCAAAAAATTAAGATGAATGTTTTTGTAAAACTTTTCACAATAACAAATATATACATTTAAACTTTTGACAACTTTGTATAAACACAATAAAAACAAGAAGAATTGTGAGCATGGCCATTTTGAAATGGGAGATCAGATTTGAAAACTCCTTATCAGAAGTAATATCAGAAAGTATTTGCTGCAAACAAAAGAAACGTGTGAACTGAAACCATGGATACGTATTATATAAACAAAATAAGATTTGTTAAAGAACAAACTTTTTCAAAAGAATTTATTAGGAATCTCTGTTTCAAACTTTGATTCGAAACAAAAAGTTTACATAAAAAAACAAGAAAAAAAAATATAGAAAGGTTTTATTGATCATGATCACACTAGGTTTGGAGGACAGTTAAAGAAGAAAAACACGAAGAACGACAATTTGTAAATATGGCTTTCTTGCATACACAGAAATCCAATTTAAATCTTTTTAAGGCAAGATCTGCCAATAATCAGTGCATTGAATAAAATTAATTGAATGAAAGATTTAGAGTTAAAACATATACAAAAATAAAATGTATGGTTGGCAAAATTTCAGATTTCATGCTGTGCTTCAAAACCCACCGTTCATTTCACTAAAACAACACAAAGGTAATATGAAAAACGTCTAAACAATGTTAGCATATGAACTTCCTAAACAACATAGTATAATATAATAATAAATTCGGAAAGGGATACGAAAAAACACTCCACTTACAGTACCATGCTTTGAAACGGGAAAAAAACAAAGTCAGGTAATAATTCCATACCACTGTGTAACGTCAGCACGAAACATTGGAAGATGATGATAATGATTAAGGTGAAGATTAAAATCGGAAACTGACATTCGCCTATCTTGTGAAACTACTATGCAGTTATCTATATATTAATAGCCGATTCTCTGTCTGTTTGTTTGTTTGTTTGTTTGTAAGTCACGCAAAATGGTAGATTTCGCTTCGAAAGAAATCGGGGATCTGCAACGGAGAGATCGCGGAGATCTGAAGAAAATTAGGGGGTAAAAACGGAAAAAAATGGCTTCTAAAAAATAGCAATAATTGCATGAAATTGTAATATTTTTAACTGAAATATATGTACATGAGTAATATAAGTCAATTTATAATTTAATATTTCCACGATACTTAAGAATGACCTTTAGTGAATCCACTTTTAAGCGTTTGTTAACCCCCGTTCAATGTCATGGCAACAAATGGAAGCTGATCAGTTTTGCTTTGAACAAATTTTCATATATTCGCGCGAAAAGAAAGTGAAGAAAGTTGAGAAAAAACGATCATTTCGTTTGCCTAAAGATAACAAAGGAAAGTTGTGTTTGCTTTTTTGTTTATTGTTGTCTATTTAGCTAGGTAAACTGACAAAAAACACAAGGCCTGTTGTTTTGTGGTGATAATAAAAATTATATAAATAGATATATATACATTCCTGTATAGATTGTTCTTTTGTTTGAGTTTTTTCTCATCGAGTTATGAATTCTGATCATGACTATGGAATCCCTCAAAGGTTTGCATTGCCTAGATCACAATTTGATAGAGATGTAGTTGATGCACGGCAACAACATCAACAACAACAACCCCCTGCTGATGACCCTCAACAACGTCGTTGCATTAGAAATGCTGAACGACAAAGGAGATACCGTGCAAATCAAAGTGAGATTCGTGCTCAATTGAGAAGGGAGAGGGATGCACAACTTCAAAGACAGCGACGGGCTAACGAGCAACCTGAGCAAGTTGCTGCTCGACTAGAAGCGCAAGCTCACCGACAGCAGTCGTTAAGAGATAACGAGCAACCTGATCAAGTAGCTGCTCGACTTGAAGCGCAAGCTCACCGACAACAGGCGGTAAGAGATAATGAGCAACCTGATCAAGTAGCTGCTCGACTTGAAGCGCAAGCTCACCGACAACAGGCGGTAAGAGATAATGAGCAACCTGATTAAGTAGCTGCTCGACTTGAAGAACAAGCCCTCCGACAACAGTCGCTAAGAGATCATGAGCAACCCGAACAAGCTGCTGCTCGACGTGCAACTGATGCTCAATAACACCAAAGAGCATATGTCCGAAACAGACAAGTGCGCAGGGCTCGCTTTTTAAATGCTGCACGGATTGATATTGAAAACAATAATTTACCTGACATTCATTCTTTAGGTGAATTTAACATTTTATGTGAACATTGTGGAACAATCAAATTCGACCGTGAAACTAATTTTAAATGTTGCACAAATGGAAAGGTACAACTTCCTAATTTATTAGATTATCCGCCTGAGTTACGGGATCTTTTACTTGATGATTCTGCTCTGGGTAGACATTTCCGTAAGTGTATTAGAATCTATAATAATGCATTTAGTTTTGCTTCTCTGTCAGCTAACTTACGTCCTCCCCCAGAAAATGGGCCTCCATGTTTTAGGATATGTGGACAACTGCTACATAGATATGGAGCACTGCATGCTAATGAAAACCAAGTGCCCATGTTTAGCCAACTGTATATTATCGAAGCTGCTAATTCGCTTGACATGCGTATGCAAAACCCTTCTAATAGGGATTGCAACAGAGACTTGATGGAGCAAATACAAACAGTCATTAATAGAGTTTCACCTTATGCCGCAGCATATCGTAACTTGGCTCAGGTTGAACGGGAAGAGGAGGAAAGGGCGCTTTTAGAAAATAGAGCAACCTCCGTAGTGGGTATGTATATGCGAGAAGGTGAAGACAGGAGGAGATACAATGCTCCACATCACGAAGAAGTTGCAGCAGTTTTTGTAGGTAACGATGGTGCACCTCCCGCTGGTAGAAATATTGTTGTTTATCCAAGAGATCAGCCCTTGCGCAATATTCCTTACACATCTACAAACATTGACTCCATGATGTATCCAATGATCTTTCCTAGAGGTAATCCTGGATGGAGTCCAAACATGAATCACGTCCAACAGCATGCAACTGAAAGGCGGAATAAAGTTACACAATTGCAGTATTATATTTATCGTATTGCCATTAGACGTGAATTTTCTGCTTTACATTTAGCTGGAAAACTATTTCAACAGTTTGTTGTTGACAGCTATTTCAAAGTTGAGGGATCAAGACTCGACTTCATACGCCAGAACCAAGAACAACTACGGGCAGATAGCTAGACAGGCCTGATGGACTATTTGGAGGAAGCTGCCCATGAACGAAACCTCCGTGCGGGTAATATCGTTGTATTGCCATCTACCTTTTCAGGTTCACCGAGAAATATGCACCAATTGTACCTAGATGCTATGGCATTAGTTTCAAAACAAGGTAAACCAGATTTATTTTTAACTTTTACATGCAATCCTAAATGGCCTGAAATTGTTCAAAATCTTTTGCCTGGTCAAACCGCATCAGATAGGCCAGATCTGGTTGCACGAGTATTCAAATTGAAGTTGGAAACTCTTAAAAACGATATTATCAAAGATTCTGTTCTAGGTGTATCTGTAGCACAGGTGGATATTATAGAATTTCAGAAAAGGGGTCTACCTAATGTGCACATGCTGTTGCATCTTGGCAACGAATTTAAGTTGCGCAATGGTGATGACATTGATTCATTGATATCAGCACGAATTCCAAATCGCGATCAAGAACCAGAACTTTATGAAATCATCAAATCCTGCATGGTCCATGGTCCATGTGTCCATTTGAATGTGTCTTCACCGTGTATGCAAGATGGTAAGTGCAGCAAAAATTTTCCAAAGCAGTTCAACAATGGAACTGTTTTAAATGTGGATGGCTATCCTTTATATCACCGACCAGATGACGGAAGAACTGTTCGAATTCGGAATATGGATCTTGACAACAGATGGATTGTCCCACACAATCCTTTCCTCAGCAAAAAGTACAATGCACATATAAACCTAGAGGCCTGCGTTTCCATTAAAAGTGTCAAGTATTTGTACAAATACATTTACAAAGGACACGATACTGCCCATATTGAAATCAATGAGCGAATAGATCACGACGAAATCAAAACTTTTTTAGATGCGAGGTATGTATCTGCTCCAGAAGCTGTGTGGCGTTTATGCTCTTTTCCAATGCACACTCAAAGTCATGCAATTTTACGACTTCCTGTTCACCTTCCAAATGAGCAGCAGATTTTTTTCAGAGAAGGACAGGAACAAGCAGCACTGGAAAGAGGACAAGAGCACACTAAGTTAACTGCTTGGTTCGAATTGAATCGTGTTGACGAACAGGCACGTCAATATTTATATCCTGATATCCCCCACCATTATGTGTTTCAAACACGACAACGTAAGTGGGTGACACGTCATCGTGGAGCAGAAAAAATTGTAAGTAGAATGTACAATGCTAGCATTCGGCAGGGTGAAAGGTATTTCTTACGTGTGCTGTTGTTACATGTTCCTGGTGCGACTTCCTTTGAATACCTTAGAACAGTTAATGGGATTTTATATAGATCTTTTAGGGAAGCGTGTATTGCACTTGGACTATTGGATGACAATACTTTGTGGATACGAACCATGGAAGAACTTGGCGAATCAGCAACTCCCTCTAAAATTCGCAAAGCGTTCTCTTTCATTCTGATCCATGGAGAGCCAAGCAATCCAGCTGAGTTGTGGGAAAGATTTCGTGCTCACATGATTGAAGATTTTTTGAGACACCAGCCGGAAGTACAAGCAGAGCAGTCAGCTCTTGGTAAAATTCAGGAAGTCCTGCAGCAATTTGGTAGGGTTGTTACTGACTTTGATTTACCGGCTTTTGAGCAATCTATTGCTGACGATCTACCAAATGCTGATGAAATGAGGGAAGAGGCCATCAACATGAGGAACACGTTGAATGCTGACCAACTTGCTGTTGCTGATGCAGTCCTAGATGCAGTGGCAACAAACGACAATAATAATGCTAAAGTTTTCTTCCTTGATGGACCCGGTGGAACAGGTAAAACTTTCACGTACAATTACATCATTCGCGAGGTTATTGGAAGAAACCTATCAGTAAGTACGTGTGCATGGACTGGAATTGCAGCAACACTGTTACAAAATGGTAAGACAGTCCATTCTCTTTTTAAATTACCTGTTCCTGTATTGGACAATTCAACATGCAATGTCAAGCCTAACAGTAGGCATGCCGATTTCTTACGTAGTCAGTATATTTTGATATTTGATGAGGCAAGTATGATTCCTAAGCATGCACTTGAGGCTATTGATAGAATGTTCAGAGATATCTGTAACAGTGATGTGCCTTTTGCTGGAAAGGTTGTTCTTTTAGGTGGTGACTTTAGACAGACTCTTCCAGTAGTGAAAAGAGGCAGACCAGCTCAGATAGTGGAAGCATGCATCCAAAGCTCTGTCTTGTGGCCAATAGTGCAAATATTTCATCTAAATGTCAACATGAGAGCTGCACCTGGGGAAAGGGGATTTGCAGAAATCCTACTTGAATTAGGAAGTGGAACGATACCGAAAAAAGTGGATGAGCCATTTAAAGACTCCATCGACATTCCGCACGAATGTGTTGTGCACGAAAATAATGATATCGTCCATTCTATTTTTAGTGATGCTGGAGGAGAGGATATGTCGAGTCGTGTAATTCTGACACCAACCAATGATGAGGCTTTAGTAATTAATGAACGGATTCTTCAGGGAATGCCTGGTGAAACAGCCACGTACTTTAGCGTCGATTCTGTTGTTTCTAATGAGCAAGAAGAGATTGACCTGTATCCGATGGAGTTCATCAATTCGCTTACTCCTTCTGGAATGCCTCCACACCGGTTGAACTTGAAAGTCAACAGTATAGTGATGCTGCTGCGAAATTTATCATTGAAGGACGGTTTATGCAACGGCACCCGATTAGTCATCCGTAATCTCCGAGAGAATATCCTTGATTGTGAAGTGCTGACGGGTATCTCCACTGGAAATCGGGTGCTCATTCCTAGAGTAATATTGTGTCCCAACAATACCAACCTTCCGTTTCAGCTGAAGCGTACACAATTTCCTCTCCGTTTGTCCTACGCAATAACCATAAACAAAAGTCAAGGTCAGACTTTTGAACGGGTTGGTATTTACATGCAAAGGCCTTGCTTCAGTCACGGTCAACTGTATGTTGCATTTTCACAAACACGACGCTTTGAAGCGGTGAAAGTAAAGGTTTGTAGAACTTTGCAGCAAGGCTATGTTAGAGAGAGACGCTACACTAGAAATGTAGTGTACCAACAGGTATTATGAATATTTTTACCTTGCAAAAATATTTGTGCAATTGATATTAAATGTTTTGAATTGAAACTTTACGCAAGGTTAATGAGGAGGCAGCACATTACATTACCTGGAAATTAAATTAGTATACATTGAATTGAATAATATTGAAATTAAAGCAGTTTACATTGAAATGAATTACATTGAAATGAATTACTTTGAAATGAATTACATTGAATTGAATTACATTGAATTGAATTGACTTGAATGAGTGTAGCATTAGATTAGATGACCTAGAAATTAAATTAGTTTACATTAAATAGATTAGATTGAATATGCCAAATGATTAGTATATAGCATTAGATTAGATTACCTTGAACTTTGAGTAGATTGAAGATTGAATAGATTATGGAAAAATATGGAAGCGGCATGGAGCCGGGTGGAGGAGGGTATGAAAGCGGCATGGAGCCGGGTGGAGGAGGGTAGGCAAGCGGCAAAAAGCCGTTGTATGTATGACATATTGTAATTTATTCTCTTTTTTGAGATTCTGATGTCATTGAAAAGGCAGTTTTGTTTTATCATTGTTATACAGTAACATATGGCCATACATGTTGAACTGCATGTATTGGTATGAATGTTTCAATGTTTTTTTAACCTGATAGTCCATTATTATTGGCATAGCTGCAGTTCACTAACAATTTCTTTTCTTTTTTAGATAGGAAGACAAAACATAAATTTCTCCAGATTTTTGTTTTACATTGCGGTATTGACACACCATATACTCAGGTAAATGATTTCTTCATTAAGCATGGGTAAGAAACCTTTAGTGATTTTCCTCCTCGCCTGCACCTTTACTAACAAATTTAAAGTAGATTTAATTTTTGCACAACTTATTTTCATGTTTAGAATTTGCATAGTGTCGTAGAGTAGAAGATACATATCAGCTAATGTGAATAAAAATGACATTTCGTTGCACTTGAAAGATCAGCTTATGTTTATTGAGATATTAGACAGAAACGTTTAAATTTCTCATATTGCAGATATACGTTTAACTGATCTGAAGTAACTGAAAACGGCAGTGCATGTTCAAAATTCACGGTTGCATGTTCATGTTCACTTATCCCCCATGACATGACCCATCTTCCTTTTTAACTGTTTAAATTTCTAAAGTCCCAATGAACATTGCTTATTATACCTATCTATAAGGTTTCTTCTGGAAGAATAGACTTAGTCAATCCCTTTTGGCTTGGGATGACCAGAAGTTTTTACCCTGGAGTCGGTATAATAATCAGATGTTTCATATATTCGAACTTATGCAAATAAGAGGAGTTAATCTCTATAAAAGTGTTTAAAATGATTTCATATTACTGACTATACATTGTAAAATATATATATTGAGAATATATAACTTGAACCGTTGTCCAATATTTTCTCTTGTACAGAACAATATAGCATAAAACGTATTGGCTGTTAGATGTCACTTTGCTGTATCTCCTTCATGTAGCATACTTTTAGTCAACGTTCGTATTATCACGTGTAAATGACATATTTACCGCATGTCCAAAAAAGTATTCTTAACAATTTTTTATTTTTTCAGATGTCAAACAATAACAACAACAACAACAACAACAACAACAACAACAACAACAACAACAACAATACTCATATTCACAACACACTCGTAGAAAATCTTGATGAAATTCGAGAAGGTTGCTATGAAACCAGACAGGCAATCTTTTTATACATAATGCCTTTCACTTTATCAAACAGTGATAAACACCTTTTTCTTGTAAAGAACAAACGCCCATATTACCCATACCAAGGAGTTAAATGACGCCACAACTAAAAAAGAGGCGTGACTTTGTGGAGCGTCATGCCAGAACACACGAAAAGATATCAAATTGTGACCGACATACAGGAAGATCGCGTTCATTCCTATGAAAAAAAAACAACAAGGAAATATATGACAACATACCAATGCAGGCCTCTCTTACATGCATGACATTTTGTTGAAGTAATTATTACTGATAAATATCGAAAACTCGTCAGTTATTTACAATCGTCATGAAAATGAGGACAAATGAACACGAATGCAAGACGAAAGGATTCTCGGGGAAGGTTTTCTGAAATTTGGAATTTCCGAAAGACAAAACCAAGTTACGTAATATGACGTCGTAAACGCAGTTAAGGCGAGTAAACTTTTAAACTTCGTAATAGACCGAAAATATCTTACATTGCATACAATGGGCTTGCTATTAAGAGACCATTTTGGGAATTACGTCACAGCAGCCATTACCTCGCTTCTGTTTTTCTTCAATCACTTCAGGACTCAAGAATGATAAGAAGCCTCAGAAAATATTCCCCTCGACCCCGCTAAGAATCTCTTGATAAACAACGTAAATATTATTATTATACAGCTTGAAAGCGAAGTGTTGGCTGCTGTGTCATTAAGTCTATTCGAGCATTATACAGCTTGAAAGCGAAGTGTTGGCTGCTGTATCATTAAGTCTATTCGAGCATTATTCATTATTCAATCGACAAGTTTTTCCCAGTGTATCGAAAAGGAGAATGAAAGGGAATCGGCCTTCAAGAAAGTTGATGTGAAATTCAGTTTCATACAAAGGTATGTTAGGTTATAGAGGGCCTTTATTTTAAACCTTGATAAAAAAAAGAAGAACAATTATATTGAAGAATCCTTGATTTTCATAACAATGTGTCGTTTCCATGTCAACATTGCGTCAATATCTCCATAACTTGGGGTAGTAACAGAGATAACTTTCTCCGATTTCAAATACTTTATATCACCACAGATGACTTAACACCAACAAACCAATCAAAACTTACCACAAAAGAAGAATGGGGAGCCATTCCATATATGGTAAACATCACAAGTGACGTAACAAATAGCGAAAAGTAAAAATGAAGTGGCAGCCGTCACCAATACAAAAGAAAGTGACCTAAAAATAAACCAATCAAAAAACACCAGTTAATTATCTACACTGAACATTGTAATATCCTTTGCATCTCTCTAACAGACAACGAAACATTGTAGACTATTGCCAATTTCAATTATTTTTAATATATTTTGTCCGATATTTTCCGATACGGGTACAAGAACGAATTCGTAAGACTAATACTGAGAAAATTAGAAAATCAGTTTCTCTGGTTAAAATAAACCATGGTCCGCTTTAAAAGTATTGTCGGAAAACATCTGTGCGGGACCTGAAAGATTGTTCCCTTAACGCTTTAGAGTGGCGCATTGGAAAGTTTCAGTTGTTTTTTGAGCATTCATAGAAGACCAAAACTCTTTTCCGTCTTAGAAAGGTTTCTACTGTAGGGCAATTTCACTGCATAGATCAAAACATGGTGCGCATACAGAAATTGGAGTCGGCCCTCCTTACGGGCTGTGCGAACATGCATTTAAATAGGTTTCAAATGCACCATAGAGGAGAGTCGGTTACAGGTCACAGATACTACACAAGACATGAAAAGTTGTAAAAAGCACCTTCATAGCTCTTTTCATGGAATTTATCATAACATTTATTGCGTCGTTTTCAACACAAATCTTGATGACGTTTGCGTTATTTAACGAAAGAAACGATACTCTATTTAAAATGTTCCATAAAACTCTTTTACGAAGCTGAACCACGTAATCATAAGAGCAGAAAAGAGACAGCAGGTTATAAGAAACTTTCGTGAGAAAGTTTATTTTGTTGTTCTTCGTAGTCTCACCACAGAAAATCGCCAAAAAACACGCTGTGATGAACAACATTTTTAGGGAAATAATGTGTATATTTCTGCACAAATGCACTCCCCCGCAGCGATTTTTCAACAACTTTGCCCACTTAAACTTACCACAGGTTTTTATTGATGGGGATTATTCCTTCATCTTGAGTAGCAAGTGTCAGAGAAAAACCAATAGCGCCCTATAATTGAAACTTTTCATCATAAAAGAGCTCAACGAACCATAAACATACCCCAAACAATTTCAATACTGCAGTGGCTATCTACATGACTGCATTTGCATTTCCCATGATGCAGTTTTCTGCCGAAAACATACTACAGCTACCATAATTCAATGCGAGAAAATCTTTAAAAATCCCTAGCAATGCCATAATAAAGAGAAAACAAGAAATATCTGTTCATAGCTCTTCATTTAAAACAGTGATTAAGATAATCCCAAAGCAGCAGTGGCATAACGGTAACGTGTTCGACTGGCACACCAGAGGTACCGGGTTCAAATCCCCCTCTGGAAAAACACAAATTCTACCGGCCGCGTCCCTGGTGGTACTGGTACCAGCCCGTTGCCCCGTAAAGTTTTCAGATGTTTCAGGGTTACTATGGCTGGGTGAGGGGTAAATTAGAAATTAGTGTCAAAAGTTGGAATGATTGTCAGCTGGAGTGTGTAGCTCTCTGCCTAGCAGTGGCTTACAGTCACTACAGCATTGCATTGTGGTAGGCATTTACGAAGTATGGGCACGACTAATTAGAGAAATTGAATGGTTTTCAGAACATTCAGAATTCGAGATTTTAAATCCTACTAAAAAAGTTAACAAACAACCAATCACGTGACTTACCGTTAAAACGGCCCAGATAAGCCATCTTGTGATGCGGTTTAGGTGGCCGTCGTAATTAAATAAAATACGACCAGCCTATTCGTAAAAAAATATTCAATAAAAACAGTTTAACCCGAAGAAAAAGCAAATACAGCAAAACTCCTGTAAAATTGATTAAACCAATGAAAACCTTTAAGTTTGTCATTCCATAAACAGCAGCAATGCAAAGTAGCCAATAAAACGTTGAGTACCATCAGCGAGGGTGATGACGTCATCAGGGAGGTCGAAAGAGAGGTGGCAAGAGGCCACAAGTAGTTTTTTATCCATTAACACCCCCACCCCAAAACATTTCCGAACGGACCTGATTATTGATTCGTGGAAATAAACACTCGAACATGTTAAACTTCTACTCAATATTTACTTTAATGGGAGAAACCTTCGCGGGAGAAACTTTCGCGAGGTCAAAAACTCGCGAAATTTATGGGATTTACTTTCGCGAATGCCACATTTTAAACATTTTCGCGGGATTTATTTTCGCAAATGTGGATTTTGGGAAATTTTTGCGAGATAAACTTTCGCGAATTGCCTGAAAATTTCCTTAAACTTAGCCAAAAATACATTTTGAGAGAGTAACTTTTATCACTTTTTCTTACGTTTTAACCTCAGAATTTCACAAGGCTTTGAAGTTAAAGTTGAATTAACGATAAACCTACGACCAAACAGAAAAAAATCAATGATTATGATAGATATTTTTCTTTTGAACAACTATAGAAACTACTTTATTCATCATCATGTAACTCGTCAAAGAGATCAAATGAAAATCCGGAATTCCTTGGCTCTATTTTTGGTAATGATATTTCACTTCAAGGTGGTGCGAATGAGAAAACTGAAATTCCCAAGGAAAATTCCCAAATTCTGGAAAAAAGCAAAACACTACACATCCGAGACATGTTTCGACAACCATCGAAACCATCATCAGGGTCTTCAAAAACCAAAATGCCTGATGCTTCGAAGAAAATAACAATTATAAATATAGATGATTAAGAAACAAATTTTGTTAAGCTTGAATTAGTTAAATGTTTCCCTTTATTTTACACGCATGAAATTTCAAATAAACCTCACTGTAACACTTTTTGTCACTTCAATCGGTTCAAAGACAGCACGAATTCTGTGAAATATACGTGTATTCTTTTAGTTCAAGACGTGTTTTTATCAGTTTTCAACCTCGTCGTCGGATACAGTCAAAAACTTGTTTTGTAAACATTTTGAAATTTTTGAATTTTTGAAAAAATCTTTGCGGGATTTATTTTCGCGAATGCCACTTTTTGTAAATTTTTGAGGGATTTATTTTCGCGTGTGGTCGAAATCAAAAATATTTTGGGATTTACTTTCGCGAAAATGTCCAAAATTCGCGAAATTCGCGAAAGTTTCTCTCGCAAAAGTTTCTCCCATTAAAGTATCTAAAACTTTGTTTATAAAACCCAATTCACATATTTATTGTTTCAAAGCAAGTATTTATGAGAACTTTAAGATCAAAATTACCTGAAGACCCAAGAACGTCGAAACAATGGATGTCAGAAAACCCAGGAGTCCTTCTGGATCGAAATGTTGGGTGGTACGATAGATTTCCTAAACAAAAAGATTTATTTTGGAATAACATAGCAACATAGTGATTTAGAAACACATAATGAGTAAATCGTAACATAGTAACATAGTAACACAGTAACATTATTAACTTTCTTTAAAAAAGAAAAAAGTGAGAAAAATATTATGAAGGGGTAACTGAAAATGACATCACAAAAGTTGAAAATTTTGTTTGTGTTAAAACATTAATAATTAAAGTCATATTTACAATAGCTTTTGAGAAGACTTTATTCCATCATCTATATTCCTTACCAAGCGCTTAGAAATTTTTTTTTTGTAAAAAAAGATCACCTTGCATGTTGGATTTCCATACAGATGATTTTTACCAAGTAAATATCTATCAATATAACCAGCAGCACCACCGGTGCAATTGAAATATTTCGCGTTTTCGGCTAGACCACCAGGACCTAAGTATCCCCTGAAAAGAAAAAGAAATTAAGATTCCCAATCGATAATTTTGTTGAAAAAATCAAAGGATTACCACTCTATAGGAACATTTCAATGAAAACGCTCTTCATTGCAGTAATATTTTGAAGATTTTCCCCACTGGGTTAACAGTTGACATAAATTGGGCTTGCAGTTCCTGCAGAACCGCTGGTTTTGAGACCAACACAAATCTACCAAATTACTATGCAGCCTGCACTTCCCCTACCTTCCTCCTAGAATTCTGTATCTAATTACATTTCCTCCAAAATGTTAGAAATAATGATCAGTTGAAACTGCATCTCTCCCCATTTCAGTAATCAATAAAAGCTCAGGCTATGCTTAATCTTAATGTTTTACGCTGGAGGTAATGATAACTTGCAGAGGAAAACTGTTTAATAGAACATCAAAAAACATACTAAAATACTTCTAAAAAAGAACTATTCAATGAAAGGGATTTTCACTTACTTAGGACAACCAGGAACTGGTAAAAGAAAGGTAATGGAAGTGTGTGCTGCGGTGATCAAGATGATGAAGAACCATTGAAACCAATATGGCAAAATGTCACAAAACGGGGAAAGATAACGACTTCCCTTCCATTTCTACAAACAAGAAAATTCTTTTGAAAGCATCAACAATATTATTATTATAATATTATTTTGTTTTCTCCTTCTATTTTTTGTTTTTTGTTTTTTGCTGTTAAATGAATATTTTCCGAATATTATTGATAGTGTTATTTCATTCATGAATGTCCTATCAACTTTTACTTTATTTCCTCTTCTTCAATGTCTGATCTAACACACTCATCAGGAAAAAATTTTACTTACAAGAAGTGTTGCTTGACTTGGACTTGTGATCAAGTTCAACGAAGCAACAACCAAATAACAAACTCCAAATCTTTGTAAAACACCAGGAACTCGCCAAGTCAATAATGATTTACCTGGAGATAATAAACAGTTTACCAAGTAGAATCATGACACAACAGCTTCATCATGACAGTAGAATGAATTCAAAATAACCTTGGTTCAACACAAGACCAATCAGAAAGAGCTTTATTGACCTCCACAAAATCTGTACAAGTGCAGTTCTAGTGCGTTCACCACGTTTAAGAAAACTTTTGTATGATAAGTTGATTGATGTTCCCATAATGAAGATGAACCATGGAAAAACAAGATCAGCTATTGTAAGCCCTAAATTCCCATAACCGAAGCAAATTCAAAGATTCAGCATTTTCATACTGTATAAGATTTTTAATGATCAGAGGGCTGACTTCACTAAAGCAAGTTCTTACAATGAAAAACAGCATTGGGATTGCACAAGTCATACATATGGACCTATCAATTCTATTTAATTGTTCAATTCTAAACCATGTTCATTTAAATAACTGAGAAAATTGTAGTCTCATAATAGACCTTTTCGGAAAACATGTCACAGCAGATCTTGTCTCGCTTTTGAACCATAATGACATTTGTGTTGTTTTTGAAAAGAAAGTATATCCAAAGGGGAAATCTTACACTTTTTTATCATTCTTAATTGCATAATTAATTTAAAACATTAGAAACGAGGCAAGATCTGCTGTGATGTAATTTCCCAAAAGGTCTGTACTGCATGTGTCTAAAAAGGAATTTAATTAAAGACGGAACAAACACGTATTATTCAGTAGAATAGAATAAAATGAAGCAGTTTAAAGTATATGCACGTGCAAATTTTGTCTAATAATGACAAGATTTGTGAAGAAGGTTGTTAACGAACTGCATTATACCGTTCCATACAGCATGGTCAATGAAATGATAATGTCCACCACTATTATTCACGAAAATCATCAAAACAATTGCAATCCTAAGAGATAAAACATTGTATCAATGTGAATGCCGAAAACATGCAATAAATAACAACATCACATATCGCCTTCCTTACCCTCTGAACGTATCAAGAGAACGTAAACGTTTAGTCTTTTTAACCTGAAATGGCAAATTGTAGAACTATTGTACTAAACAATCTTCAGAGAGAAATTTCCACAAAATTCAAATTCACCTACTCACAAAAATAGCATAGAAAACAAATTCAAAATTGTACAGAACTGACTAAAATTGAATAAAAATGAAGATAGTATAGAACTGACAAAGAAAAGCCACAGAACACAAAATTGAATGGTAAACCTGTGCTTCTGTGTTAGCTTGTATTTCTGAATTGCTTCGCTTAATCGAGTCCATCTTGTTGTCCCATTCAGCCATTTCCTAACAAAACAGTGTAAAATCAATAGATCCTTGCAAAAGTCTGTTCAATTCTACCCCTGATATCTTTCCACTTGCCAATAAAAATTAGATTGATACAACCTTTCATCATAAAAGACTTGCAAAAGAAACACACACCACAAAATACTCTGTGCCACCAGATCTTCTATTCTTGTAGTACCTAAAATATTTCAAAATAAAACAGAATTTCATGACCATGTCAAGTACATGTATACGAACTGAATACTTATTATGCAGTTTTAAAGTATCAAGAAGATTTCAAGTTTTGTGTATTGTTGATGTCAACCCATGATAGACTTTTTTCAATTCTGAAATTACTTCTATAATTGGGGTACTAGGAGTATTAAGTTCTTCTATTAAACATACGGTACCTTGGAAACCAGAGAGATTTACGAAATACTGAAAAGAGACTTTTTAAACCAATTTTTGAGCTCTGTCATAATTTGTAAATATCATTTATGTGAAATATTTCTTCAGTTAGAGGAGAATAAATTTCGCCAACAAATTTTAATGATCGGGGCAAAGAAGACTAACACAATATTCATGATTTTGTTTTGTGTGTTTAACAGAAGTTTCAGGACTGCTTCAACTCCTCAGCTACACAGTTCTTAGACATTGATCTAAGCAAAATGCTAAGTGCTGAGAGGATCAATTAACACTCTTACAGTTGGTAGCTAGACTGAATCCAAGCTACTGCACAAACATACACTGAGGAAAGAAAAATTACCTTTTGATATATTTGGCAAGAGGCCAGAGAACTGCAAGCCCGATTAGAACCGACATAAATATGATGAAAGCTAAAGGAATTGAGAAATGATTACAATTAAATCACTTATTTTATGTTGCTCCATCTGTCTAAAAACACATACGTAAAAAGGGCTGTTTTGGTTCGTAAACTGTCTCCCATTTTATTTTGAAGGTGTTAGATTCGTTAAATATGTCCATGTTATATTTGCCATCTTCAATGACGTGCTGTTCAAATCTAAGATAAATAAAATGTTGTATATATTATAGTAAATGACTATATCACAATTGGCAAAATTGCAGCTGAATCCTACTACCCCTACTGTTAAAATTCTAAAATAGTTGGGTTTGAGAGATTTCAAGTTACTAAATATTTGAAGCTTTGATATATTGTAAACAGAAGTTTAATATTCTGTCCATAAAAAGGAATCATGAAGAAATATTTAGAAACAAAAATCCCACAAAGTTCATAGTCTCAAATTTGGGAAAGACAACTTCCATGTGTCAAGAACAGGATGATAAAAGGAGAAATTTCAAAATAATGGGATTCCAGACAAAATTTAACTTTTCCATAAAATCCACTCATTTAGAAAACCTGCTGAATAGCAATTGAACATGATATAGCTTTGCGTCACCTGGCTGAAATCATGATAGGACTCTATAAAATCTTATAGAATCCTACAAAATCTTACAATATTCTGTGAAGTCATAACAGGAATAGGATTCTAATAGGATTGACTGAAAATCTTGGAAGGATAAGAAAATTTAAATCATGTTCAGAAGTTACTAGGGTCATTGCAGGTTTGAATCAGGATCCTAATTATGAATTAGTCTTAGGAAACAGGGTATGCTTAAAACCCTATTATGAGAAGGACATTTAATATAGGGGTGAGTGCTCACTAAAGGCACTTGAAAATTGGTGAAGTAATTGAAATTATATTTCAAGAAAATGCCACGTCGACAAATGTTTGTCAGCATGTTTCTTTCAGTTATTCAATTGGTTCTCTCAAGTTTAGAGAAACCAAAGTCAACAAAAGCTATGCATAAAGAAAAAAGTGAAAAAGTATAAGTTCTCATGTATCCTTTTAAAATGTAATATTTTTAGTTTTTCTATTGAGTATGATGCATAAAATTCTTGTAACACACAGACTGCTTGTTCCTGATGTAAAAGTCAAGCAAGAAATGAACAAGCAATCTTGCATTTGGAAGCAAATAAATTGGAACCACAAGTAACGCAATAAATTTCATACAAGTCATCTCAATTAATAATCATTAGGTGTGGCATAAGTATTAACATTAATTAAACTACCCCTAAAATCTAAGGTATCCTCTGACCCTAAATTTGAACTCAGCACCAACTATTAAAAAATAAAAATCACTAATGGAAAGGTAATGCATACTGACAAGTTCTATATAAATGCTAATGAAAATTACCAATTGTGACAAATATCAAAATAAGTAATAATATTTAATATTTTTCCATGAGCTTTGCTCATTATTTTTTTCTTACCTTTGGCTTTTTATTCGTTAAGTATGATTTCAAGAACAACATAGAATTTAATTCGAATCCGTATGCATGTAGTTTTGCTAGTAAATTGTGGGGTATATAGTCAAATGCCTTGGATTAATTGGTAAGGATAGCTCCAAACATCCCTCCTTTGTCAGGATTGGTTTCTAATTTTTCTACCATTTTTTCTATCATGATGAAAATATTATACACTTTATACTACTTTTCCTATGTGTTTAGAACAAAATGGGAGAATTTTCATTATAGTAAATCCTGACAGGGCATTGCATAGAATCTTGTGTAGAACCATTTATATGGGATGTAAGTTTCAAAACTTGTTCTCTGTAGAGAATCCCTAAGAACAACTTGAATACTCTTTATGACAATATCAGAAACACTATGACAGCTTAAGATTAGATTAAATTAGTATAGATCTGGTCAACTTTCTCAAAGGTGTTTTTCTGAAGTAAAAGAAAAACAAATTTATATACCCTATCTATATGCCATTACAGAAGATACAGAAAAAACAAAGCCCAGAATACTTTTGGTCAAATCTGTTTACGATCTTTTAAAATATAAATCTAGAATCTTATAAAAAGGTATTATATACAAAAGGTGTAGCAGATCATAAACAACTGTGTTGTGCTAATAAACAAATAATAGCCACCAAGGCGGCGGCACTCGCCGCCCATGTTCAGTCTGCGTTGTATCACCACCTGCTCCAAATTATTGCACTTAAAACCAGCAATAAGACTTCCTTTGCTGTTGGCTTTATCGCTAAATAAAGTTTGTTTGCACGTGAAGAGAAATACGTTCCTGGTGTTTCAAATCTTGCATGTTCTTAACTCAGCCGTTTATTGTCGCAGTCACATTTAAAATGTCAGCAGACTTTCTTTCTTTACATACAATGCATTCCGAACGTGAACTTCACGTGGTTTTTCTTTACGATTTTAAACCAATCAAATATCAGTTTAACAATACACTCAAAACGCAGAGAGAAAAAACTTTTCAACTTATTATTAGCTTTTGTTTTACGTGCTCTAACATGGGTGCTGTCAGAAGTAGGTGAAAAAATGGTTTCTCTTAAAAAGATCACACGGGAGGAGAAAAAAATGCACGTGCTAAATAAATGAAGTGAATAAAAAACGTTCGATCAGATTAAAATAGATTAAAAGAAATCAATTAAAAGAAATTAAGACAACTATTAAGACAAAATCAAAAAAATGTTTTGTTTCATGATACTCTTTTTTTACCTATCGGTTTTTAAACATTTTGATTGCTCGAAAAAAAGTTCACCCGTCTCAGACAGTCAGGCAAGCGTTAGGATACACTGGCAAACCGCACATGCTGCCACGTTCTGCCGTTGCTGCTTTTTGTCCAAAATGTTTAATCAGTTAGTTTCTTTGTATTTAGTTGATGTATTGTTTTCAAAGCCAAGTCAACGTGGAATATAAAACTAACAATAATAATAAAAACAAAATGCTATTCCTATTAGTTCATCAGCCAAAAAAAGTCACGTTTGATTGGGGTTGCAATGTATTTGCTCCGAACTCACGTCGCACACAAAAAAAGAAATAATTTCGCTCACAACTCAATCTACCATTTTGCGTGACTTACAAACAAACAAACAAACAAACAAACAGACGGAGAATCGGCTATTAATTTATATAGATAGTATAGAAATTCTTACAATTTTCTACCAGTGGTGTCATTTGTGATCATATCTCTTCCAAAAATCAAGAATCTGACAGGCCATCGACTGTCAACTGTCAATGATAGTGATTGGTTTACCTTTTTCGCAAACTGAGTTTGATCACACTAGAGATGAACAAAATGAAACAAATATGTAAATGCCACTTCATTACAGAAGAACATCCTTGACACAAATATCACTTCAGATTATATTTCATTTTTGTTTATTAAGTAAGGAAGGTCAAATTTGATTGGCATTGACAAAAACTGATGGGGACCTGCTACTTAAAGGAACTAAATTTCATGGGAACTAAATTTCGCAAGAATTTAATTTCACAGATGGGTATAGGCACATCTCCAATTTTTGTAGTTATTACAATTTGTGGAAAGCAAAACTTATCTGAAACAAAAGTTAGTGGGAATTTAATTTCACGGTTGAATTTAAATTGAAAAGAAAAAATTTGCCTGTCACTTATCAAAACAAATCTTTAAACAAAAAAAAGACAAAATCACAAGAAATGAGCACTGAAAATCCTGTAAAGTAAATTACACAAAGCTAAAACATACTGGCTTTTTTGCTCCTATAGCAAATGTCAAGAAATCTAATGACACAAAATAATTATCACAAAAAACTTGTAATTGATTTGACTGATTTGACTGCTAGTTATTAAGAAAGAATGTACGAAGAAATATGAAGATAAACTATGTTTTGTTAATGTTGTTAAAATTTCAAATTCAAGAATCAATATTTCATTGAAAAAAATCTTTTGAGAACGGCTTGAAATAAAAAATTTCATGGATGATGAAAATTCTTCATTTTGCTTGATATAAATTTTGCAGAAGATCCCATAAACCGCAAAATTTAGTTCCTTTAAAGTATGCATAAATTAATAAATGTTTATCGATTTCTTCATTTATTTCTATGAATTCATAGAATGAACAAAAATTGAAAAGAAGAAACTTGAATACCTATTTTACAAATAATAGCGAGTGTGCATACCGCTTTTATTTTAGAGAGTGACTGTTTTCATTAAACTTTTGGTCTATTTCTTCATAAGAGTGTGTAAAGTAGCCGAGGCGAGAGACCTTTTCTTCACAATTAGCGGCACTTAACCTCAGATTTTTTATCATAAGGGAGCCATTGCATTACATCCCCAACCAAATGGGTCCAAAATATTTTGGGGATGGATGGTTTCATTTTGAGATTTTAATGATGTCACATCCAGTGCCGTACCCAGACGTATTTTGCTACCGTTTGAACGGTATGGGCGCCCAAACTATGTGCCCAAATTATTTTTTTTCAGACACAAGTAAAAACACGTTAATTCCTCACTTACTAACTTTCTTTGTGTGATATAACACTTCAATGATTATGATTATACTTTGATCAAAATACTTTGAGCTTTTACATACATTATAAACAATCATTTTGTTTTTGTTTCATTTTGTATTCTACCACATTCACGTTGGTAACTTCTTGAATAATTTATTGAAAAGTACATACAATTTTCGAACCATGAAGCAGGCTAACAAGTTAAACTGAGAGAGTCATCTATTGATAGAAGCTCAGTCTCGTGTTTGGGGTTCACGAGTAAAAACGTCCCCCATATGTCTGCATCTTTAAAACGTCCCATGTATGTACTAAGTTGCCCTGTATAAATATAATTATCATTCATCGACTTGGGTACGTTATTCTGACTCTAAAATTAGCAATCAAGATAACTGAAAAGTATAAATAATGCTCAATTAAAGCGTTTATCTTTGGCAATTCTTACCTCGTTCATAACACGGGAAATGCATTTTCCTGCATTCTGGAAGGTCAGAAATTCAAAATTTTCTGGGCCCTCAGCGCCCACCATGGGGGCGCTTTGGGTGTCACTAATTACGTTAACAACGGTATGCCCAAAAAATCTCTGGGTACGGCACTGACATCATTACAATCTCAAAATGAAACGATCCCATACAATATTTTAATCAGTTTTTCGAGCTCTTCAAAATGGATACACTTTCTGCAGTGTGACGTTATTGTTTTTTTCATCACCTATTTTGACATAAGATTTACTATAGTTTTCAAAGTATCAATTAATCATCATTTTTTAGGCCTTGTCTCATTTCGAAATGTCATTATTATTCAACTTGAAAACAAAGTCACTGCTGCTATGATGTAATTTATAGATAGGTAGATATTGTTTGTGAATGTTATATATGATGTAGATCTGTAATATTTCTTGCGGTATTCTGAATCAGACCGTTGAATTTTAATTTTTACAAAATTTTAACTTCTTGCAAAAATTCTTCCTCATAGATTTTGTTAGTAATAACAATTGTCAATAATAATTTTATCTGAGTTATATTATTATGAAACATTGAAGTGAAAATTGTCATAAAGTATTAAACATTTTTAGCTTCTCATCTTCATTCCTGATCTGCATAAACACCTTTATTCAGTTTTACAGTTAACAATTCTGATTCAGAACTTCCTAAAGAACAAACCTGTTTATTTAATAGACCGTTTTATCAACAATCTCCAAAAGGTTTTCAGGCAAGATTGCATTTGCAAACTATTTGGTTATCATGAAAATTTGACATGAAGCCAGAAAGTTTTCCAACTAGTAAGTGTAAACACAATCCGCAAAAGTTTCAAATTATTGTAAACTGTGTGATGATCAGTCAACAATAACTTTCATCACCATAAAACACATCATTAGAAAAGGTAAAGTTTCAAGCTATATCACAGGATTTTTATAAGAAAGTATAAACAGTGGAACCTCAAGGCGGATACTTTCGGGACCAGAGATTTTGTCGGCTTTAGGGAGGTGTCCGCCTTACAGGGGTTTTGCTTATTTTGGCCAGAAACTCAGAAGAAATTCTACTCCTAAGTCAGGAACCCATTAGGTAGTCCATGCTATTTCCCAGTTACGCAAAAAAACATCCATAAAAGGAAATTTGACCAGAAAATAAACATTTGTGTGGCATATTAAAAAAACGTTAGCACTGGAAATGAATGCAAAGCTGTATAACTCTGCTGGGAAACTCATAATGACAATCTATTGCTTTGAAAAAATGTTGTTGTAGTTGTCTTTCGGAAATTTGTATGTCTTCTAGAATGTTAATTACTTTTGCCAGTGAATATGCCATTGCTGTATTAATGATGGTGGTATTGTGGGGCACATTCCTTTGTGATTATCAAAGCATGTTGCCATGTCTTTGAAAATGTCAGGTTCATACATGGAAGCAGAGACTGGAAAGTACGTTAACCGAGGAGCTGGTTATGGGTTAGAGCTACCATGTTTATTCCATGTTAATGATCAAGAAAAGGCTGTTACTTGGCTGACAAATAAAATAAACCTAACAAGAAAATATTGTAAACAGAAAAAAAGAAAAAGAAAAGATATATATATAGTGAGTTTTGATATTCTTGTCGAAAATTTTCCGTGTCAGCTTTATGGAGGTAAATTTTGGAGGAATTGTTGTGTGGGACCTGGACAAAATGTCTGCTTTAAGGAGATGTCCGCTTTAGACTGTCCACTTTGGGGAGGTTTTTTTATATATAAGAGTTTATTAAGGATTCGTCTGGGACAAAAATTTTTTGTCCGTCTAAAGGAGGTGTCCGCTTTAGAGGATGTCTGCTTTAAGGAGGTTCCACTGTATTATGTAAAATTACCGACAAATTTTTTATGAATTGTGCTAATTTCGACCAATAAAGAGAATGAGCTCGAAAACAGCAACTTTGAATTTCTTAGTTGCAGTCTTCTTAGAATAATCTAATCGAATCTAGTCCCATTTCCATTATCATGGCATTTCTCCTTTAGCATAATTTCTTTTACAAAAATAACCTATAATTATCCTGAGCACATTGTATGTTTATAAGATGCTAGTGGAAAATAGATTTGGTTGATCGATTGAAGAATACCTGGTAGCATTGTGATGATACACTTGTGATGAATAAATTAGTTCCTCTTGAAAAATCACGAACAATTATCACAGCTTGATCCATAGAGAATGGTATTGGGATACACACAGAACGATTAGTGAATTTCAAACCCTTTTTAATTTCTTGAAAATTTCCGCAACCTTTCTTTTTCCTTATATTTCAAAGAATTATCAATGGAAATCACATAAGGAATCCACCTCATGTGTCGTATTTCAAAACGGAATTTCTTCGATTTGTTTTTGTTTGTTCCCACAGCAAACCGTGGTGAAAGGTGAAACAACATCGGAGTGTCAACATGTGACACTAGTTTCAACCAATCTCCTTTTTGTGTTTACGTTAAACATAAAGAAATTCCAAGAATTGTTTTCGAAGTTATCTAATTTGCCAAATGATTTGTGACAACAGAAGACTTTAAAATACAGAAGAGATGGTTTAAAGAAGAAACGAGAGGTTGGTATAAAAGGCAAAATACATTACGATAAAATATCCTACGAACGATAAAGTAATTTCTATTTAAAGTACGGAAATAGGGAAATCCAATGAGAAAATGTGTTCGCTAACCGTTCAAAATATAAAGAGAATTCTGACAAATCAAAATTATCATTAATCCTGGACAGAAACAGTGGCAAAAGTTGAATTTCTAGCATTAATGTTCCTTCCCTAATATATCAGTATTGTGAAGGCGCTATACACTTATTAAGAGGAAGGTTAAGTCTGCCACACATGTTGTTTCTCCAGGATTGCACATAAAATGTCGCTTGGCAGATTTAAACACAGCGGATTTTTCGCGCGAACCATAGTCATAGGAGAAAGAAAGATAGTCTGGAATCAGGGCCGTTTTTCCGGCCGTTAAGCTAAGGCTTCACGCTGCAATTTTTTCAGGCGCGTGCAATGCAACATGCTGCATTGCATGCGCATGAAAAAATTGCAGCGTGTCCCATAGTGAAAATGTTTTCGCAATGCAGCAAAAAAACATCAAAAAATGTTGCTGCAACGTGCAACAAAATAGAATTGATTCTATTTTGCTGCATGTTGCAGCAACAGTATTTCGTGTTGCATGATGGAATTTGTTAAGATCGCACAATGTAGCCACCTACCGCGACATCTTTTCATGCAGCAAATCAGTTTCAGCCAATGAAAATTATTAAAAACATCTTTTCCAACTCCCTTGATTTTATGTGAAAGAAAGAAAAAGTTTCAAGATGGCAGAGACATTATCTGACGACGAAAAGAAGATTTTAATTAACTTTTACAAAGAAAACCCTACTTTATGGAACTCGAACTGGCTTTCATCCATTCGAATAAATTCTTTAAAAGCTTTTCCATCTTCTTTTAATTCACCAAATAATGAGTGATAAATACCCAATTGTGGCCTTTTTGCAAGCCACGGACGAATCCAGCATTCGCGTTCTGTTTTTTCATCATCATTTTCATCGTCGTCAAGTTAAAGTAAAGCTAATGCTTTCAGTTTGACAGACATGTTTGTTTTCTCATCTCATAAGAAAAAATTATTGCAACCACTTTTGCTGCATGGTGGCTACACACAAAATTTTTCATGCGCATGCAATGCAGCATGTTGCATTGCACGCGCATGAAAAAATTGCAGCGTGAAGCCTTAGCTTTACTATATTGCGAACTTGCGTTCCTAGTATTTCTAGAACCCAGTCCCAAATGTGATGCACGGCATGAAAGCGCGAAAGTTGGAAATGTTTGGATTTTCTTTTTTGACAATATTTTTTTAACTAAAAAACAATATGCCTGGAGCCAATTGCTCCATTTTTGGTTGCAGTACGTCACGTAGAAACTCTGGAGGTATTTTTCGAGTTACTCACTCGAGGAAAAGATGAGTTTAACACCAACTGGAGGAGCAAACTGATAAACATTATCAAGAAGGATCGTGAAGTAGATGCATCCCTCAAAAATCAAATTGATAAGCAAAATTTGCACATATGTGAAAAACATTTCTGTGAAGAATCAATGATCTTTCGTAAGTTGATAATGGGTGTTCTTAATTATTTTGAACACATTTTGGGCACATAAATTTTCTGATATATTGGGAATGTTTTCTGTACAAGCAAAATAATTTACAAAAACATTATATATATAAACAAACAAGAAACACTACATAAGTTTATATTTACTTTTCTTTCTACTTATTTGTTTGTTACAGATGCTGAAAGTAACATATGAAAAGGCTGAAGCCAGGAGCAATTCCTACACTAAATATGCCACAGAAAAGCATACGATCAAGGTTTTGACAAATTGCATTAATCATAGAATAGTTTTTGTTACTTCAGGGGCGGACGCAGGGTACGGCTCATACGGCTCAAGCCGTAGCAAAATTAAGTCAAGAGAATGATTACTAAAATGATCTACTGTTGTGCTTCTATGTCTGTTTGTCTATTCTTGACGCCGTGTCGTAATCACTCGCTAACGGCGTCGTTTGAAAATCAATCGAATAGGTTTTTTATGCATTAGCGCATTATTTGTTGGCGCCCCATTTGACTCGCAAATTTTAGGTAAGCTATAACTACAAACCCCACTGCTGTATTGTTCTTCTTTACGGCTCAAAAATCGGTTCCTTTTGATCAATGATGATAGGGGTTATAACTAACAGTTTTGAGCCGTATTGCAGCTCTTCGATACGGCTCAAAGTTACTGCTCAAGTCCCGATTTTACGGTAGTTGGACACCTATACCCCTAATCCCAGCTTCATGGTACTTCTTTCGGTTTTCCATTTGTTTTGAAAGTGCTGCTGTCGTGCCAAAAGTACGCAAGACGATAATACGTATCAGAACAAATCCTTAGGCTTTAAATCTTTCTGTCGGTAGAGTAAGCAAATACGGCTCAAGACTCACACACGTGGGTTGCAAGATAAAATCATACTTTGAAAGGAGGAAGAAAGATTACGTCATCTGAGGGTACCGTATAATCTCAATTCATGATGGTACCACACATCAGATTGTGTTGTACAAGGTAACCAGGTATAGATTGGCACTATACACTCCTGAACACGACGGATAGAGAAAATCGAAATATGAAAGCGAAACATGAAAGCAAATTACGACCGATTGTGTTGATTTCTTTTTGATTATTATTACAGTTATCCTTACTTCTGAAGTATTACGGAATGTTTTTATTGCCCAACAAAACAAAACCAAAATGTTGAGCTTCAGGTACCACGTGCTTAAAAACAATACTTTTGCATTTAAATGATTATTAATCTCCCTTGAATTTATAGGCGGTATTTCTTTGAGATTGAAAAACAATGAAAATAAGGCGATAGAAAAAGCGATAAAATTTTAAAATCCTGTCGCTTTTCATCCCCACCAATGGCATTAAAATAAAAACCATCGCCGCGAAATATGAAAGCGACGAAGATTCATCGCCGTGTAGTGGGGACCAAGCTTTAGTGGACACACTTTTGGAATCA
Organism: Turritopsis dohrnii; assembly: GCA_027922465.2. NCBI lineage: Eukaryota > Metazoa > Cnidaria > Hydrozoa > Anthoathecata > Oceaniidae > Turritopsis > Turritopsis dohrnii. Next base: position 407,272 of record BQMF02000010.1, read on the forward strand.
AAAACACCTGTTTATCGTTAATTTCTGTCGCATATTTTTTGCGATAGGAAATGAAAAAGTTTTCAATTGCAAAATTAATTCCATCGCCAAAAAATCTTGATATCACAGAAAAGTCAATTATAAAAGTAACTGAAAAATTGAATAGGTCTATTGTTTCAAAGTGACTGTGTGTTGTAAAATATAAGATAAGCAACAAGTTATAGTAAGAACGGGTAGAAAAAAGCAACTGAATTTGTTGTGGAGGAAGAATCATCTCTTGCTCTGATAAGGAAATATCCCTGTGTACGTTCACGATAAATTTCCTGAATCCAATACATGCGTTTTCTTTTTCTTTTTTCTTTTTGTTTAAAAGCAAAGTAGCACCGAGAACACACAACAGTTTGTCTTCACTATCCATGGTTTAGAATTGAAAAGAAATTTTTTTAAAAAATTTATTCCTTTCAGTGGACACACACATAACACAGGTGTTTACGACGGTGTTTGCGCGACAATTTGTCCATCGTAAAAAAATTTGCAATAGTTTCTACGGCTTTCAGTGGAAACTTAGCTTAAAAGTACTCCAATACCTCCATTATTTCACCGATTCGCAATCTAAAACTAAAAGTGTACATAAACACGGTGGTTCGCGCGTAAATTGCATCAGTCAGTAAAAGTGCGCCCGGATAAAAATTCAGACTAATATCAAACACACGGTGACCGAAAGTATCGAATTTTGTTGTTCTCCTTTCAAAGTATGATTTTATCTTGCAACCACACACGTGAATCATCCTATGAACCTCTTTCTCAATTTGTCTGGATCGGACATGATGCATAGAGAAAAAAATTTTGAGGCGCTTAATCTCAACGATAACATGGCAACAGAATACTTAAATTTACCAATACTGATGAAGAAAGGTTTTTGTGTTTCAATGAGCACATGGATCTGGTAGATAAAGCCTTGAAAAAGTCTTTTACAGGACAGCTGGGAGAAATACAGAACATAGTGTGGTAGGAGACATCATGTTAGATGCACAGTCATTGCTTTAAAGTAAGTTTATGTTTTTCTTTATATTTTACTTTGTAAACGTAAGTGTTAGTTTGTTTTTTTAATTATTATACATTAATTCAAATTCATTTAATGACCGAAACAACACAACAACAAAAAAGCTTCTGAAAGTTCTGTGAGTGTGGATTCAATATTTGTTTTTTTATTTTCATTCACATGCATGGCTTTTTATATTTGTAAGTTTGACGAAAAACAAAATTTTATAATTTCTATGTGGGGCTTCTTTTTATTTATTATTTTTTGCCTTGCTAAACTCCTGGTTGGGATTTTACTCAGAGTCGTTGGACTTGATTATTACACAAACTTATTATGTTTTTTAAACATGGTACCTTTTGGCGGTGATCAAAAACTACAGAGTTTGCATGTATACATTAACTTTATTTTGTGATATTTAATTTCATTAGATATATATATGCAATTATTTTGAGATTTTTCACTGATAATGAGCATTCGTATAGCTATGTGTTGTTAGCTTTATTTGGAAAAAATTCAGTAGTGAGTTTATGAGGGTTAATGAGGAACAAGCAATGCAAATTTGCGAGGAACAAAATTGGTGTTCTGTCTTGTGTTTGTTGGGACTTTCACCAGTCATACATAAGTCATGCACGCATTATGCACCCACTTTGAGGGTAAAATTGAAACCAAATGCTGTTAGTGTGGCCTGTTAGTCTAAAGCTGGATGAATCTTATCTCACAATCCGTATTTTATTTTGTTTTGAGGGGACATCAATATCAAGCACTTTTCGCATAATCACTATGTTCTGTTGGTTCCTGGGTTTCTTTATAAAAGAAAAGGAACCACAGGAACATCTAAGATTCAAAGAAAACCTTCAGCTTAGAAGGAATAGTTGCCCAAAATTGAACAAATTTCTCATGATTATATATTATATTCAACATGCCAATTGAGTTTATCTTCTTCTACAGACAAAGCTAAGGAAAGCCATGAAGAATTAGCATTATTGGATGATGATGTTACAACCCATATCGACACGTCCTCTGCAGCTTCTCCCCAGGATATAAAATCATTTATTGACAATGTTTTTGAGCTCGAAAAAGACAAAACAGATGGATGGCCATTTCATTTGAAATGGCTAGATGCTTATTCTGTTGGTTTTGAAATTCCCCAACTACTCTTTCTTGGTGGGAAATCAGCTTTAGTCAAAGAAATGTTTCGTGTGTTGACAAGGTCCTTATGTTCTGGTAGTTTTATTCCATGCTTGTCATGATTGATAATTGAATGAAACAAATAGTAGAATTCAATGGATATAAGCTTGCGTCAAATTGTATAGATGTGATTTGGAATTATCTAGAAAAAGAATACTATTTGCATTTCCAAGTGATCTGAATCAGTGTGGGAATTTGATATCTAACCAGATTTTAGAAGAAATAAAGAGAAACAATTTTTTTCCTATAGATGATAAAGCCTGTTATGATTCTACTAAGAAGCCTTTGTCTTAAGAGAAGATTTTGTTTTGCGGAGTGTGGACGATTGTCTACTGAAAACATACAAGTAGAATAGGAAGAATTATTTTATGTGGACAGTTCTGTCTTGACTATTTATTCACTGTATATTGAGAACATACTATTTTATTTATGTATTTAACAAAAAAAAAAAATAAATGGTGGGAGAGACTTCATACTAATTCTTATTCACCATATATAAGATATTTTAATTTTGAATTTGTTCACCTTTTGTCTTTTTTAGCACAAACGTCAACAGATCGACCTAGATTTAATGAAACGCTAGAGGTGTGGAAAGGTGCCAAAGGATGTTGAGAAGAGTAAGAAGTCAAGGAGGAGTGCAGGACGAAAATTAACATAGAGGGCGGAAAATTATAACTTGCACTAGCACCATGAATTTATAGGAAAACTGCATTCTTAGTTAGTTCAGTTTTGACAAAATTTATGGTGCCAATTTTCATTATATTTTTTCAAATATACTGTTTTTTAGCCTCTTAGTTCAATTTTGTGTTCCATTTTGCTTGGGTGAAATAAATTTGCTTTTGAAAAAAGTGAATGCTAGTAAATTCTTCGTGCAACGACAAGAATGTGTAATCGTGCAGTGTGTTTGGTATTTTAGACGTTTAATATAATGATGCAGTTAATATAATACTGTAATTATTTTGTTATGTATATGCTGTGTTAATCTAAAAAAAACCTATTGTATTCAGCTTCTATTCTTCTATCCACCTTTGATTAAAATGTTTAATGTAGGCTAATTTTGGTGTTGGGGGTTCAAAGTAGCTAACTACTGGAAATGAACGTTCATCTCCCGGGATGCATTTGTCCGTAAATCGGGTTATTCCGATCGGGTTATACCGAGAAAAATCGGGGAATCGGAAATCACCGTAGAGTACAGACGCACTCTCCAAAACTAAAAAAGGCGTTGCCGTACATCAAACTTGTATTGATCAAAGTATCTTTCATCAACTTGTCTAAATCTAACACAGCCATTACATTCACTGTCTCACCTGGAACCACAACAACAACTACATCTACGATTTCACCAAACAGAATTGTCTCGAACATCTGTTTTTATCCTACTTCTCCAAGTTCACCTTCTAAGCTGGAACATCCCTTTACCGATGATCAGTTCAAATTTATTAAAAGTCTACTACAAGAACAAAAGGCTGAAATTGAAAATCGAATTTCCACTGAAAATACTGTACTTAGAGCTGAAATCTCTGAGTTAAAAGAAACTTTGAAGACAAAAAGTAAACGCATCCTGGATATCGAAAAGGACGTCATCGACTTACAACAGTATATCAGACGTAACAACATTGAAATTTGCGGCATACCGGACGATATCAGCGGGCAAGACTTGGAAAAAAAGGTAATAGATGTATGCAGTTCTTTGAACGTTAAAGTTGACACTTTTGATATAGAGGCGTGTCATCGTTTGAAAGATAAAAAAGAGAAAACTGGCCCCAAAAGAACAATAGTCAGGTTTGTCAACCGTAAGATTTGCGACCTTCTCCACTCAAGGAAGAAAAACTTGAAAGACCGTAATAACAAATTCGTAAAGAAAAAACTCAAAGAATCTGGTTTAACCCAAGGTAAAGTCTTCATTAATAATAACTTATGTCCCTATAATAAATATCTATGGGGAAAGTGCAAACAATTGCACACTGACATGTTAATTGATCGTTTCTGGGTTTTTAATGGCCATTTGTTTATTGCCGACAATCAGGAGGATGCCAAAGGGACAAAGATTGATCACCTTGATACTCTCAAAAAAAAATTTCCTGGCTACGATTTTGAATTATGGTAGATTTTTGTTATATTTCATTACTACCTCAATTTTTAGTCTGTTGAGCTAATCGGTGTTTTTCTCAACCGCGGTCTTCTTCCGCGTCTTTTTTCCCGCTCAATATGGTAGACACAGTTGCAGTTTTTATTTACACTCTGCAAGTTTGAAATTTTTGCACGAAATATGACCGAACATGTTTCTGAGGGGGATTTTCCATGTTCAATATGTGGTAAGCAGGCTTTTTCTGATGCTATTTTTTGTAATTCCTGTGAACTCTGGGTACATCCTGACTGCAATCACTTAAGTAAGTCTGAATTTCAGGAATTAGCTGATTCAGTGGACTCTGAACCTTGGTATTGCATTAGATGCAACTTAAACGCTCTACATCATAATCAAAACACTTGTGAATACTTTGACATTTCTTCTTTTAACTCTCAAAATTTTGATGACAAAAGTCTCTCTTTCTTACATCTTAACATCAGTTCTATAGACAAACATTTCGATAACTTCCACACTTTTCTTAATGAAAAAATTAATCATAATTTTAAAATCATTGGTATCACTGAAACCAGAATCAAATCAAAAGACATTGATTATTACTTTGAAAACTATCAATCTTTTCAGACACCAACAGAAGCAGAAGCAGGGGGGTCCTCACTTTATATTTCCGAATTTCTTAAGCCCACTCGTAGAAATGATCTTGAAAGTCTCCTGTATGTCTCCAAGACCCTTGAATCTACATTTGCTGAAATCTCTCGAGGCTCTTCAAATTTAATAGTAGGTTCAATTTACAAGCATCCCTTTATGAACACCAATGATTTTTTATCCAAATTGGGTCCTCTGTTAGACAAGGTAAGTGCTGAAAACAAAACAATAGTTCTTCTAGGCGATTTTAACCTTGATTTACTTATTTGAAATCAAACCTGAAATATTTAAATTTTTGGACACTCTTAATAGCTTTTTACTCAAGCCACAAATTACTCTTCCAACTAGGATCACAGAAAACTCGAGGTCTCTTATTGATAACATTTTTATCTCTTCCATTCCTTTTAATACCACCAGTGGAAACTTTATCTCAGGTATCTCTGACCATCTAATCCAGTTTTCCATTTTGAACAACACTCGTTTTGACAACTCATTTGATAAAGCCAAAAATTACTACAGAGACTGGAAAAATTTTGATCAGGAAAGCTTTTGCAAAATTTTTAACAACTTGGATTGGAATAACATCTTACAGCATGACAAACATGATCCAAACGTATCTTTTGATAATTTTTTCAAACATCTACAAAATTTACTCAATGATCATGTTCCTTTGAAAAGAATCACACAGAAACAAATCAAACGTCAAAAAAAGCCTTGGGTAACTAAAGGAATCCTAAGATCTATGTCAATCCGGGATAAACTCCTTAAAAAATTCATTAATGCAAAAAACCAGGCCAACAAGACCAGGCTTCATGAAAAATATAAGCTATACAGGAATATGATCACTACCCTTCTCAGAAAAAGCAAGACCCTTCATTATAAAACCTTTTTCAACATAAACTCTACAAACACTAAAAAAACTTGGGAAGGTATCAATGAAATAATTTACAAAAAAAAGAAATATCACTCAAACATTATTTTAAAAAGGGATGATACTAAAATTTCAGACCCTACAAAAATTTCCAATGAATTCAACAAATTTTTCACTACTGTTGCTAGTAAAATTCAAAATCAAATTCCCAAAGTTGATAATTTTGAAAGTTTTATTAAAAAAAACCATTCTGAGAATTCCTTCTTTTTTTCTCCAGTAGAAAAAAATGAGCTTCTCAAAATATTTAAATCTTTGAATCACTCGAAAAGCTCAGGTGATTCTAGTATACCTAGACAAATTTTTGATCATGTTCCTGATAAGCTTGCTGATATTCTTCAAATAATTTTGAATTTAACTTTTGAAACAGGTATCTTTCCAGAAGCCCTTAAAACAGTCAGAGTTATCCCTGTCTTCAAAAACAAAGGATCTAATCAAGATGTTAACAATTACAGGCCAATTTCCCTTCTTTCAAATATAGACAAAATTTTTGAAAAACTGGTTTACTCTCGTTTAATTTCTTTTCTTCAACTTCACAACATTCTATCAGAAAGACAATTTGGTTTTAGGAAAAAACACTCTACTAAACTTGCTCTTATATCACTTACTGAGGAGATTCGAAGATATCTAGATGAAGGCAAATTCTCATGTGGGGTTTTCATTGACCTGCAAAAAGCGTTTGACACAGTAGACCACAATATTTTGCTCAAAAAACTAGAGCTATATGGAATTAGAGGAATTGCAAACAACTGGTTCAAATCTTATCTTTCTAACAGAGTCCAATATGTTTCATATTCTGGAGCTAAATCAACCATCCAGAGAATTTTAGCTGGGGTCCCTCAGGGTTCAGTTCTAGGACCACTTTTATTTTTAATCTATATCAACGATCTCTGTAATGCTATAAACTTCAGTTTGACCTCTCTTTTTGCTGACGACACTAGTATTGTTTATTCTGATTTTTCACTCATAAACATTGAGAGAAACATAAATTCTGATCTTGATGGTCTTTTTACTTGGCTCTGTGCTAATAAAATCTCTTTAAATGTTGCGAAAACTAAAATTCTGCTCTTCAGGAACCCTCACAAAAGAATCTACCATGATTTGAATTTTTATATCGACAATCAACCTCTTAAACTCAGTGATTCTGTTAAGTACCTTGGTATAACTCTGGATCATTTTCTAAACTGGAATATCAATACCACTAATTTATGCTCAAAACTCAGTAGTGCAAATGGAGTGATTTCTAAACTGCGTCACTTCCTGCCTCTCTCAACTCTAATTCAAATATACTATGCTTTATTTTTCTCTCATTTGAATTACTCCTGTCAGATTTGGGGTCAAATTTTTAATCATAATGTGGAACGAATGTTTGTCTTACAGAAAAGATGTCTAAGATTAATTACCTTTTCTGACTTTAATGCTTCTTCCAGTGAAATTTTTTCCAATTTAAACTTACTTAAAGTTCCTGATCTTATTAAGCTTCGTAATGTCACTCTAGTCCATGACATCTTGAATAACAAATGTCCTATCAGAGTCTGCAACATCTACTCTCTCAGTTTTTATCAACACTGTCATCAAACCAGGGGAAAACTAAATCATCTTTTAACTAGACCATCCTTCAGAACTGTTATGTATGGAACAAACTCTATTACATATAAATCTATTGTTCAATTTCCTGTTTCTCAGCTGTCTGATTTTTCGAAACATAAACTCAAAATGACATACCACTCTTTACTAGCATCTGAGTATTAAAGCTGCCTACCACAATACAAACAAGGATACCCTCTCCTCTTTTCTTTTTTAGTTTCTTTTTATTTATTTATTTACTTATTTACTTATTTTTTTTTTTTTTTTTTTTTTCTCCTTCTCGTTTTATATAATGATGTTTTTTGTTTTTACTTGTTTAATTAGTAGTCTAAAATTCTTTCTTTAAGTCATCTTAGTTCAAATTTACGGTGGCCTTTTCTTGAATAGCTTGCTACTAAGAGGTCTTCCTTCCTTTATGTAATAAACTATATTATTTTGTAATACGCACAATGTAAATAGTTTTTATTACTTAATGGAGAAATAAATACTACTACTACTACTACTATTGGAATCCACAAGGTTGAGCCGTACCTATAAAATAATGCTGCGTCCGCCCCTGTACTTATATTATGCCAGATGTTCATTTTTATTTGCAGCAACATTTCAAGAACACGTGAATCTGCTATAGCAATAAGAGAAAAAATGCAAAAGTCATCCCTTACTAACATCAAAATTCACCATAAGTTCTACAAAAATTATGAGGAATTTAGTGCACGCATTAAAACACTGAAGTTGCCAGAATGGCATGTTGAGTTCAATACCGAATTCATAAAAATTTCCAAGAATGATGGAGAACATTTCTTACCCATTCATGAAATATTTGTTGTTAATGACCTGGAGTTCAAAGTAAGATATTTTGGCTGGTGTCTTCCTCAAGATCATAGCATTTACAACAAATATTATAACTCAATGTGTTACATTACACTTTCCAATTTAATAGCAGTTATTTCTTCATACAATCAATGCCATGGTGTTTCAAGCAGTGAGGTGTCTGCTTTATCTTCCTTGAAAAAACATAGCGTACCAAAAAATTTCATACCAACATCTTCAGCCACAGCACTTTACGAATCAGTATTTTTCCGACCATCAAATTGTCTTGTTTTATATGATGACAACAACAATAACAACAACAACCAATGTAGCATTTGTAAGTCTGTTGAGCACAGATTGCACCAAAAAGGTGAAAAAGCCACGAAACGCAGAGAACTGGTACAATCCACTCCCGCAAAACTAAATGCTCCAATTGCTTCCACATCTTCAAAACGATTAAAATTGACGATCCAAAACTACCGCCTTGAAAATAAAATGCTGAAGGTGTAGAAGGCGTCACCACATCAGCTTTTATCATAGATCCACTTAGGTGACTTAAAACATGGTTTGAAAGTTCAAATCCCATCAACAAGCTGCAATTAGTCTGTGAAAAGGATTTTCTGCCTCTGATATAACTTTATAAAATTTAGGGTAGAATTTCTCAGCATTTCCATTGAAGTCTTTGATGATGTCACGGACCAGTGAATATGTTTGCAGAACTTCTTCCATGGTACCAACTTGGTAATTTTGAAATTCCAATCTGACATGCTCAGGGTAGCACATATTACCCTTAAACTTTTCCACACAGTTGATCAGATATTTTTTGAATTGTATAGGATGTAAAAGCATTTCTGGTGATTTTTTTCGTGATGATATTTCAGATGTAATAGTATCTTTCTTTTCAACTTCACTAGGTATGTTTCACATTTATGTGTCTGGTCAAACCTCAGGGCCGACAAATTAACTTTTGAAGTGGGGGGGGGGGGGGGGGGGGGGGGGGGGGGGGGGGAGGGCAAATACAATAGTACAAATACAATAGTGGACGGGCCAAAAATTTTTTTGAAATTTAGGACCTTCAGATTGGCCAAAACGCTATCCAAATATCTGAAATTTATAGTATTAAAGACGAGAAAAAGTTATTATATGCGTGTTTATATTATTATAAGAAACTTCTTTTAAAAGCATAACGTTAAGATAAATACAATGTAGGAAACTTTAACTTAACAAAAAACAACAACAAAACAAGTTAAAATTTTCCAAAGTAACTGAGTCTTCCCGAGCCATCACAAATTCTTTGCAAACTTCAATAACATTGATTTGGTCAGTCAATTCTTTGTGAATAGTCAAGATAGCCAAAGTGTTGAATCGTTGACTTTTCATTGTAGACCGTAGCCATGTTTTGAGCCGCCTTGCGGTGGGAAATGATCGTTCTGGTGTGCATGACGTTGCTGGATTTACCAAGAGGAGTTTGATAACATGCATCAAATTTGGTATTAGGTCACGATCAGTCTTAGAAAAATTCTTAATCTCCTTGAAAATATCTCTAAAACATACAGGTTTTGATTCGATTGTTGCATGAAGAACATTACTTTTTTCAAAATCCGGTGTTTCATCTTCCTGTCTCTTTTTTGATAATTTATATTCTTTGGGTTTTTTTTATTCTTTGCTCTGAAAAAAAGTGGGGGGGGGGGGGGCCATGGCCCCCCCGCCGCCCCCCGGTTTTGTCGGCCCTGAACCTCTCTTTGTGATGCAAATTTTTGTGCAGAAACTACATTTGAATGAATCGTTTTTTTCTTCAGAAACGTCTACAGCATTACTTTTTGGATTTTTGTCCAGTAAATCTTCGTCAATCAATGACAAAATAACATCAAGGTCATCTCCTTTAAGGAATTCATCCTGTAGAGAAGCCATATTATATTTTTCTGTGCATCACATTTCGGGCCACCCCGTTTATTTGAACTACGACGATCAATTGTTTTGGAAAAATTGATTGTACAATAAAATTTCGCTTCATCGAATTTTTAGCCGTCTACAGAGTAGGTTTGAGTTCAACTTTTTCGCTTGTCAAAAATTCGCTTGTGATAGACAACTAATAAAGGTACAAAGAAAATGCTGATTCAGAAGTAATAATTAATTCAGTAATAATTCAGAAATTTTATAGGTAACAGCTTCTTAAATTTATTCATCTTGTTTGTTTATAACTAGACATGAAAACAGTAATTCGAGTGCCAAAGTGTGTTTGTGTAAATGGAGTTGAGGTGATTTTTCGCCACTAAAAATTCACTTCGCGCGAAACATTCGATGTGTTTAAATCCCCTTTCATGCTTGGAAACCGGTGAAAAAGGAATGTTACTTCAACAGTGAAAAAAAAAATCATGTTCACTCATTCAAAGCTATGTTTGAAGGGAATTTAATTAGGAAAACGAAATACAATGCAGAATAAGAAATGTATATGATCTCATTTATTCTAAAACCTCAGGTGTCTACTGTTTGTTAAGTTTACAGGTTGATGATCGAGTAATTTTGGAATTTTTATTAAATATAGACATAATGAAACGTTAACCTAGAGAAACTTGTATTGTGTGAAAAGGCCATTCAAAAAATGAGCGTTCCCAACTGCCCGGTGCCTTATGAGTTAGATAAATCGGACAAAGCAAATTGTACCCACAATTTATAGGTGTGCTTTATGATTACGTGCCTAGAAATGTATATAATGAACAGAAAGGGTGGTTTTCAGAAATGTACTTTTGATAAAAAGTCAGTAACGTATGCCTCAGCGACAAGTGCACCTGCAAGCATTGATGAAAATCATAAATATTTGTTGCCATGGAACAAAAGTGATGCAGTATTGATTGTTGAAGACACGAAATTTCACGTTCATTCGTTGGTACATGGTTTGGCATCACCAGTGTTTGAAAGCATGTTTAATGGAAATTTCAAAGAAGGAAAAAATATGGAAGTCAATCTACCTGGAAAAGACAAAAGATACATTTTGTTAATGTTGGATTTGATTTATCCTGGAGTACATAAAATTTCAGGTATATGTTTTTTATTATTATTTATTTTTCTCGCGTGTAATGAGCTTGATTGAATTTTAAACTAAAAGGGGCAAAGACTGTTCTAATCAAAGGCATAGATGATAAAAGACAAATCACTGCTACCTTATCAGTTATCAGTTACCTGTTATCAGCATGAGTTTCTTCCGTTACAACTTATTTCTGAAGGAAAAACAAAAAATGCCTCCCAAAGTTTGATTTCCCAGTTGGTTTCAGTGTCACGTTTTCTAGGAACCATTGGTCAAACACGGAGAAATCGAAGGAGCTATTTACAGATTATCATTTTTGCGTACCTTGGGAAAGCCAAAAACCTTTTCTTGATCACTTTTTTGTTGTTTTTACTTTTTTGTTATCCTTAAGGACTGATGTGACATATTATTGTAAGTAAGGTTTGGTAAAGTATGGTTTTCATTTTCATTTCATGAAACAGCAAAACTGTCCTAAATTTGTGAAAAGATAAGGCACCGAAATTTCAAGGTAAGAAAATATAATTCGACTTTTTCTTGACCTATGGTAATTCGAAAAATCGGTATAAATTGCCAGTCGGTGAAAATATTCGGTCAGCAAAAATTCGCTAAAAAGTTTGGTCGGTAAAAATTTTGTCACCTTTTGCGGCCTTCATTTGCCGATAAGGCCTGAAAGATTCTCGGAAATCGTACTCCTTGCCCATGCCATTTCCGATCAGTAGATAAGTTGGTTTCAAAGTTCTTTTACGACGAAAACATCTTTGCTTCACACATGTAAAAATTTCTAAAAACCATTTATTTCAAAGGATTTATCTATTCCACTTTAAGTTGTTATTCTGATGGCGATATCTTCTTTTTCAGATCATAATCATTGTAAAGGATTACTTCAACTCTCAAGAGAATACGATATACAAAGCATAAAAACAGTCATTGACGATTTTTTGTATATGGACATTTCTTGCTCATTGAAATGTATAAAATGGGCAGAAGAATTCGGATTGGAGCGTTGTTTGAGAAAGAACATTGATTTCTTTTCCTGTAATAACGACCTAACATTTTCATCGATTTGGTGGGGACTGGAGTGATGTTAGTTGTGGCACGAAATTGGAAATTGTCATGAGAAAGATTTCCGATATTGATACAACTTCAAAGTTTTGCTCATGCTGGAGCGAATGCAATTGTCGGGTAAATGTTCCCATGAAAACTGGTGTCTACCGGTCAATAACACATGTTCTCGGCTAAGAAATTTTATGGTTTCTCACGAAACAAGAACTGATTTTTGTATTATGTTGTGTGTTTTATCGTAGTTACTGTGGGATAGATCGGGAAGGGTGCAAGATGTGTTTAATTTAATGACTGTGACCAGGTTGTTAAGAAGATATAACATTATATTGCAAAATGTAAAAATATTGTTATAAAATAAGAGTCGAGGATGAACTCTAGTGTTCAAAGTATGGTAGTATGGTTGTGGGAACGTTTGAGGTCTCCCCTTTATTTCATTTGATTTAGTTCTCTCGGTTTCTTACCAGAAGTAGGTGCACATTATTTTAAGGACGTTATAATTTAACGATGCATGTATTTTTTTCTTACAAAATACAGAAAGATTTGATTTTATTTGTGTAAAAAAATTGTTCAAGAAGTTGTGCCAGCGCCAGCGTGATCTAAAGAAAAGAAAGGAGACAATATCTTTTTTATGACTGGTCTTTAAGTTTTTAGACAGCACATCAAAGTTTGTGTCAAATGACCATAAAGTTATGGCACAGTACACTCTTTGTGAGTCAAGCATCGATCGAATTGAATAAATGCTTCCATTTGTCTGTGGCTCATGTTTATAAACTTCTCACCTATTGAAAATGTTGCATATGACTTACAGTTGAGGTAGTGGGTGTAACCAGTGGCGGATCTAGAGGTATGTCGAAATTTGTGTAGGAGAGTGTTAGCAATCTAACCATAAAAGAAAAGCGTTCAAATAATCCCATTGGTAATATAAATTGAATTCACAAATTATGTTAATGCTCTCCTACACAAATTTCGTCATACCTCTGGATCCGCCACTGGTAACATTAGTTTGTTTTTCTGTTTTGCACCATTAAACATTGCACACCAAATAGCATAAATTAAGGACTAGATAAAGGTTGTTGACGACTATTTAATGTTAGCAAACAAAAAACATAAACATGTCAAAAGTATTTGTGCTACAATGTAAAAAATAGCTGTTTAGCACAAAAACATCTGTGTAGAGAAAATTTTTATGCGTAACACAAAAGAACTGTGGGTAACCCCAAAAAAACTATGCCTAGCACACAAAATCTATGCGAAGCACAAGAAAAACCTATGTCTAGCACAAAATACTTTATGCGTAGCAAATTTTTTTATTTTGCTTGCGTAGAACCGTGAAACGATGAACTGTGATGAGTTTAGTCAGGATTTTTAATATTATATTATATTTGTCCTACTATTCATTGATACCTAGTTACGAAGAAACCAATAAAAATGTCATTTGGCTTTGGAACATTGGCTCAACCAACATGTACACCTGCAACCTTTGATGAAAGTCATAAATATTCGATACCATGGAACAATAGTGATGCGGTGTTAATTGTTGAAGACACGAACTTTCACGTTCATTCGTTGATACTTGGTTTGGCATCACCAGTGTTTGAAAGTATGTTTAATGGAAATTTTAAAGAAGGAAAAAGTATGGAGGTCAATCTACCTGGAAAAGACAAAAGATACATTTTGTTAATGCTGGATTTGATTTATCCTGGAGTACATAAAATTTCAGGTATCTATTTTGTATGACATGATGAGCCTGAGAAAAGTCTTTTCCTATGTCATTTGGAATAAGGAAAACGGTTTCAATCTATAATATTTTTAATTAGAATTTCTCACAAGAGAGTATATATTAAATATATTTTATAATTTAGGTTAATTGTTCTTAGGTAAATTTTGTTGCCAATTTCCAATGGTCATCGTTTTCACAACGATATAACTTAAACACGCTTTTCATGTTTTTAGATAGAAGGGATTGTGAAGGGTTACTTCATCTCTCAAGGGAATACGATATGCAAGGTATCAAAGTAATCGTTGATGACTTCTTATTAGTAGAGGTTACTTGTTCTTTGGAGCATTTAAAAATGGCAGAAGAATTCGGACTACAACGTACTGTGAAAAAACATATCGATTTCTACGCTCAAAAGAACAAACGATTTACTTTTAAAGGAAATTGGAGTGATGTTAGCAGCGACACGAAGTTGCAAATAGTTATGAAGAAGATTTCTGAGATAGATTTTGATGATTGTGATTGCAACCAGAGGAATTGTGAACAAAAATCTCATCGAGTCACTATAAATACGGGTACTAGTCAATCATTCGAAGCAATAAAGAATCTTTTTTTACAAAATAAGTTCTAAGTTTACATACTACATTTTGTTTTACATTCAAGTATTTTCATCGCATCTTTATTTACAACGCCTTATCTGAATTACAGACTTTGACATTTTTTTTAAAAAAATATAAAAATTCTATTTTCTTAGATGTTTCAAATACTTACAAAAAGTCCTAGAAGAAACTGACTTCAAAAACAAAAGCAATTTGAGACAATACCATAAAACCAAAGAACCATAATATCAGAAAACTGATAAAATATGAGGGGATTCGAGTAATATCATCAGTGGCGGATCTAGAAGTATGTCGAAATTTGTGTAGGAGAGTGTTAGCAATCTAACCATAAAAGAAAAGCGTTCAAATAATCCCATTGGTAATATAAATTGAATTCACAAATTATGTTAATGCTCTCCTACACAAATTTCGACATACCTCTGGATCCGCCACTGACTGTTTATTTGTTTCAATATTTTAATTATATTTACTTATAACCATGCTGTTTATTAAAGATGTATAATCATCTATAGATCTAATTCAGAAACCTTCGGTGATGTTTTAAAACACAACATAAAATGTTCAATTGTTTGATATGGTATTTTTCTTTAAGATAATTATAGTTAATCGGTAATGTTTTGGCAGTGAAGAAGATAGGCGGGTGTACACAATGCTATAATGAACAAAGTTTTCTATTTCTTTGTATAATCATCGATTTTAAAAACTTTATAGGAAAGACGCAGGGCATTGATTGAAGGGTTTCGTGTTCCGTATAATGTTGCTGTTCCCAGTTCCGTGGTTTTGGAAGCAAAAAAAACATTAACAAAACACGAAAGTTGTATGAGAAATATTGAATAGACTTCTAAATATATATGTAAAACTCAACCATCTTTGTTTTTGATATTGCAAGAGCAAAAAAGCAGTGTAAAATATTGTAAACACACTTTCCAGTGCATTGGTTCAAGTACCGTTGCAGCCATGAATATCCATATCTAGAAAATGTGCAGTAGCACTGGAGTTCAATGGATACTATGTGTTGCTTCCTTTTACTGTGGTCTCAAGAGCATTTACTTTTTTGAGCGTTTTTTAAGTAAAAGGTGGCTTGTAGAAATAGTTGAATTTCTAGCATTAATGGTCTCTTTCCTAATACCTGTATCGGCAAGGCGCTACAAGACAACATTTATACTAATTTATACTAAACCTCCCCTATTACCTTGCTCCTACTATTTGTTAACTTGTTAATGATCCAAAAATTTGGGAATTGCTGTAAAATATAATAAAACGTTTAACCTAGAACTATAAAGGCTATCAACGTATTCCAAGTGAATCAGGTGCAAACCGTAGCGGTTTGTATGAACAGTGAAGCAATGAACTGAGATAAGTTTTAAGAAGGATTTCTAAAATGTTGTATTTGTTCTAGTTATTGATACCTAGTTACCATTGAAACCAATAAAAAATGTCATTTGACTTTGGTTTGGTCAAAGAACCATGTGCATCTGCAACCATTGATGAAAATCATAAATATTCGTTGCCATGGAACAATAGTGATGCGGTATTGATTGTTGAAGACACGAAATTTCACGTTCATTCGTTGATACTTGGTTTGGCATCACCAGTGTTTGAAAGTATGTTTAATGGAAATTTTAAAGAAGGAAAAAGTATGGAGGTCAATCTACCTGGAAAAGACAAAAGATACATTTTGTTAATGTTAGATTTAATTTATCCTGGAGTGCATGACATCTCAGGTATCTATTTTTTATTTATTCATAGATAAAGCGTAGTGTGATGCTAGTGGGGTATTTGGTTTTGTAGACAACCAACTGTTATTTGCCCGACAAAATTATTTCGATATCAATTTCAATTAGTGTAATTATCTGAAAGAGCGCCCCAGTGTCACAGTAAATTATGACTCCCCTAAATAATGACTCCCCAGTCGTAATAAACTAGTTTATAGTGAACTGTATTATTAACGCCGGAACAACAAAGCCAATTTCTCTCTTTCTTTTTCCACTGACTGATGCTTCTATGATTGCTACGATTTTAATTTGATTCGTTCAGAAAGTGGTACATTACCTGTCCAGTATCCCGTGTTAATTGTTAAATGTTAAATCGTACTAGTACCTAATTTGCGCTTTCTTAATGAGCGCGTCAGCTTGAACGAGCGCCCCTTCAAAGGAGCGTCCTTTCTGAACGGTTCGAAAAGGAAATGACCACCCGGCGCTCTTTCAGATAATTACGGTATTCCAGTGGCTGCTTTGAAAATAGTTTTATTCTTAACAGTAATAAAGCCACACAACCATTGAAACTAAAACACCTAAAATAAAAGGCAATGACATGTATCCATTTGCAAACAAATCTTTCTTGACGGTATACTGGAAAATTGGGAACCAGGACCTCTATTTGGGACCTCGAGACCCTAAGTGAGGCATTTAGGTGAGTCTTATTAGTTGGACAGAATCCAAGGTGGATTCTAAAACCCCAGGAGCTATGAATCTATTTAACTCATAAGTCTGAAAATTTTAATACTTTTTATGTTTTTTGTAATTTCACGAACGAAAGTTCGTACGTCAGACAGATTTCTGTTCCTGGAACAATTATGAAACATCATAAGACATGAGCATCAGATATGAGAATTTCAATGATTACAGTTACACATATGTCTGACATAAAAGTGTTGGTTCTGAATCCCTGTAGTATCTATTCCCAAAGGTATTTGTGAACATCGTTTTTAAGAGGGTGCTTCTCTCAATACTGGATAGTGTAAGTGAGAGAGTGTTCATTTTCTTTGATAAAGTCAATTCAAGAAGGAATGAATATTAATCAAATAATAGGTTTACATGAAAATTGGAGTTTTAGTTATTTATGTTAACTGAAAATACTTTGATACTTGAAATTTGATTATATGTTATTTTTCTTGTAGTAAAGCCCCAAACCTTATTATCTCGTTTGTTAGCTACTACACTGTTTTTGTGCATTAAGACTTTCAAGGGCCTCTATTGATAGCAGCTTTTACGCTGATGGGGTTGCTCTGGTTAAATATGTTTCCTAAAATCTCCACGAGGGAACTTTCTTTGAGCGCTTTGTTAATAATAAACAGCTTCTCGTTCCCAGATCATTTCTCAATTGTTCAACTGACATCAGCATAGTGCAACCCTCAGCTCTACTTATAATGATTCATTATCTTTAAAAGATTAGTTCAAAAAATGATTGGGTCTCTCGTGGAGATTACCTCACAAGCAAACTGCTGACTTTTTATCGACTTCCTGATAGTGGGCCTCTCTTGACTTTCTTGTATTAATTATACTTTTTTCAGATGTAAATGATTGCCAGGGATTGCTTCAACTCTCAAGAGAATACTGTATCCATGGTATAAAAAAATTTGTCGATGATTACATGTTTACGGATGTGCCGTGCTCCTTAATCTATTTGAAAATGGCACAAGAATTTGAACTGAAACGCTCTTTGAGAAAGTACATTGATTATTATTCAAGTGCTAATAACTCGAAATCGATTAACAATTTCACTGGAGATTGGAGTGATGTTGATAGTGACACAAAATTAGAAATCCTTATGAGAAAGATTTCCGAGATAGATTTTTCATTCGCCTGCAATTGCACGCAACAATGCGATTGTCGTATCAAGGTTATCATGAAATCTGGTATTTTTAGATCAATGTCAGCCATGAAATCCTTGTTTCTGGCAAAGAAATTCTAGACAAAATCATTGCAATTTCAATGAGCAAAAGTATCTTTAATGAAAACATTATTCTAAAAGAAAAATTCAATAACTTTTGACATAATATTGAAAGTTTTTTTACGTGATAGAATTTTATTGCATGCAGCTTCATAATTTTTACTCGGGTTGTTTGTCCCATTCAAACTCTTGTTGATAGGCCCTTGATCGCTTGATCAGGATTGCTTTCTTCCATCGCGCACTCCAAAATATTTCCTTCTGATTAAGTCTTTGAGTTTGAAAAGAGTTTGGAAAAGAGGAGAAACTTAGAAGCTAGGGCATAACACGGTGTTTAAACAGAAATTCGCGAAAGGTGTATTGTAGAAACGGCACGTGTATATTTTATTTACGAATATTTTTACAGGATATGCCAAATCAAAAATAAGAAATACATATATATACATATTTACAAATTTCTGTTGTTATATGGGTCCTGTGTTAAAAACATAAGAAAATCTAAATTATTATAAGGAATGGATAAAATAACTAAAATGCGATATAAAAAGACGACTTAAGGTGATAAAGTGGGAATGTGAAAGATAGAACAATGGCCATTAAGTTCACCAATCTGTGCTGTATAAGCATAACAGTAGCAAAGACTGCAAAGTAAATAATTGTAACAGTGTAAGATGTAGATGAAATTCAATACAAGATTCGCAAAAATGCGACTATATATTTCCCCAAAGTTGCGAAACTTAATTATACATCATTATACATTATACATTGTTAAGAAAAATATACATCATTAAATACCATAAGAAAAATATACATCATCAAATAACTACAATGAATGGTATAACTACCATCAATGTCATACTCTCAGATAAAAATGTTGTCCTTACTAAACAGGGTAGAATTGAATTTAATACCACAAAAGAACTTATTTTGAATTTATTAAGAAATGAAGATGTTCATGGTCAAATGATACGGTTTCTTTTATAAATTTTAAACAACTAAATATCAACAACTGCACCAATGTGTAAGGCGATTTTAGCAAAATAAACATATATGATCTTTATTGTTGCAGAAGCTTGACATCCTTTATACCATAAAATCACAACAAAACAATGTAATGTAATGGAAGACACTTGCACTTGCTTTTTGTAACTCAGATAAAACTGTCTTTCAAAATTATACAATCAAATTTACAAAAGAAGAAAAGAAAATTGTCAAACTTAATTTTAGTACTACAGTATATATAAGTATTTAAAATACTACGAGGCAGATATATAAGCAAAAAGAGAATAACAAAAAGTTTCATTTTGATTTATAATTTAATTCAATATTTCGTCCTACATCCACAGAACATCATCATGCATGACGAAATATTGTATTAAATTATAAATCAAAATGAAACTTCTCGTTATTCTCTTTTTACTTAAGCTTTACACGCTGAAGAATATATATCTTCAATGTTTAAAGCAAATAACTATCAAAAAGCAATCAAAAAATTTTGACAGAAGAGTTATTTTCCAAAAAGAGATGGGCTTAAAGTGACAATTTATAAAATTAAATTCAAGTGTTCAGAATAAACATCTCTGTTCAAAAAAATATGTGCACAAAAAGTATTTATTATTTGATAAAAATGACCATTGTAAATCCTAAATGAAAAAAAAAAACAGATTTCTGTAGTGAAAATAGACTACATATCCATAACCAAATCACTAAAAAGCTGAAAGTAGAGGTTTCGTGTTCTGGTTTGATTTAATTTACAGTATAGGTGATCATGGAATTAATCCATAAGTAAATTTATGTTTCTGTTGTCAGATTAAATGAATATCCAGGGAAGCACATTTTCCGAGCAGATCTCAATCTTGTCTGTTATTATACGTAATTGGTTTTCTGACGTTCTTATTGCATATACGACATCGCATTTTTACTTGCTGTTTTTGTAATGTACTTTTTGAATTAACACTGGTTGTTCTCCACATAAAAAAGACTTCCTTTTATAGCGCTGTACGTGTAAATCATATGTGCTTTCAGTTCACATTATATCAGGACGTAAAATGAAAATAAATCTTCTGCCTGTATTGATAATGAATTTTCGCCTTTGCACTAAAATCACAGCTTCAATGGTTTGCTGTTCCAAGCATTTAATTACCAATCAATCATCATCTCAACAACAAAAACAAAACAACATTTTTCTGTTTTTACACGTTTCTTCAAAAGTTTTTACGAAACCTTTTAAGACAATACTGAACTAAAATGATTTATTTCCATCATTTAAAGTTGAATTCCCTTGAATCATTTTAAAAGCTAGTGGAAAAATCAAAAATCTTCTACAGCCCATCCACACTGACTGAAAAAACATGGCGTTCTACTTGACTGGTTGCAAGATAAAATCATACTTTGAAAGGAGAACAACAAAATTCGATACTTTCGGTCACCGTGTGTTTGATATTAGTCTGAATTTTTATGCGCGCGCACTTTTACTGACTGATGCAATTTACGCGCGAAACACCGTGTTTATGTACACTTTTAGTTTTAGATTGCGAATCGATGAAAATGGAGGTATTGGAGTACTTTTAAGCTAAGTTTCCACTGAAAGCCGTAGAAACTATTGCAAATTTTTTTACGATGGACAAATTGTCGCGCAAACACCGTAAACACCTGTGTTATGTGTGTGTCCACTGAAAGGAATAAATTTTTAAAAAAAATTTCATTTCAATTCTAAACCATGGATAGTGAAGACAAACTGTTGTGTGTTCTCGGTGCTACTTTGCTTTTAAACAAAAAGAAAAAAGAAAAAGAAAACGCATGTATTGGATTCAGGAAATTTATCGTGAACGTACACAGGGATATTTCCTTATCAGAGCAAGAGATGATTCTTCCTCCACAACAAATTCAGTTGCTTTTTTCTACCCGTTCTTACTATAACTTGTTGCTTATCTTATATTTTACAACACACAGTCACTTTGAAACAATAGACCTATTCAATTTTTCAGTTATTTTTATAATTGACTTTTCTGTGATATCAAGATTTTTTGGCGATGGAATTAATTTTGCAATTGAAAACTTTTTCATTTCCTATCGCAAAAAATATGCGACAGAAATTAACGATAAACAGGTGTTTTTGATTCCAAAAGTGTGTCCACTAAAGCTTGGTCCCCACTACACGGCGATGAATCTTCGTCGCTTTCATATTTCGCGGCGATGGTTTTTATTTTAATGCCATTGGTGGGGATGAAAAGCGACAGGATTTTAAAATTTTATCGCTTTTTCTATCGCCTTATTTTCATTGTTTTTCAATCTCAAAGAAATACCGCCTATAAATTCAAGGGAGATTAATAATCATTTAAATGCAAAAGTATTGTTTTTAAGCACGTGGTACCTGAAGCTCAACATTTTGGTTTTGTTTTGTTGGGCAATAAAAACATTCCGTAATACTTCAGAAGTAAGGATAACTGTAATAATAATCAAAAAGAAATCAACACAATCGGTCGTAATTTGCTTTCATGTTTCGCTTTCATATTTCGATTTTCTCTATCCGTCGTGTTCAGGAGTGTATAGTGCCAATCTATACCTGGTTACCTTGTACAACACAATCTGATGTGTGGTACCATCATGAATTGAGATTATACGGTACCCTCAGATGACGTAATCTTTCTTCCTCCTTTCAAAGTATGATTTTATCTTGCAACCTACTTGACTGTAGACTAGCCTCTATTCTTATCTACTTTGGCGGCTAGCCGAAAATTGCATTCTGAACCGCGGCTATAAAAGTGAACGGAGAAGATGAAGGAGAAGGAAACTGCCGGTTTTAACATATATTTCGCCCTATGGGGAAATATATAATTATACATTAAAAATTGTGTTAAATAATGTCATGAAATGATTTGTTGAATCGGCTTTCCGTAATTCTAATGGTAGGCTGTTGTATTCCTTAGCTCCAGTGAATTTGAAGCTCTTCTTCGCGCATTCTAGTTTCACGTATGGCAGTCTGAGCAGCTTGTCTGCATTCCGGGTATTATTTGACATTACCTCAAAGTAGCTTTTCATATTGTTGCAGACATTTCCATTTATACAATTAAAAACTTGTGTACATAATCTACGCTTTTGGAGACGTAGTATGGACACTTTGCCAATGTCATTACCAACTACGTGGCGATTAAAGATGATGCGATATTCTCTATTTTCGAAATTTGTGATCTTTTCTTCGTATGTTCTGTTGTACGTGGTCAGAATCGAACAATATGTAAATATTGATAGAACCATCGACTGGTAAATTTGAAGCGCTCCCTTTACTGTTAGTTGTGGCCGAACTCTTTTCAACAGGTAAAGACGTCCAGTAGCTTTCTTGTAAGATGACTCCATGTAGTTACGCAGAGATAATGTTTGATCTAATTTCACTCCAAGATACTTATAAGCCACTGTAGATGACAACTTGTTATCTCGATGTTCGATAGTCAAAGAGCGATCCTTTACTTTTTGTGAAGTTCCGAAGAGCATGGCTTCAGTTTTACCTTTTTTCATATTGCACACCAAGTCCCTCGACTCAAGCCAAGTAACAATTGCCTTGAAGTCGTCAGTCAAACGCTTTTCAATATCCTTGAGTGATTTTCCTGGAACGTAAATGACAGTGTCGTCTGCATAAGTGATGATTTTCGAGTTAGAAAGGACTGATTCGATATCATTAAAGGTTAGCAAAAAGAGCAATGGCCCAAGGATGGAACCTTGTGGGACACCACAGGTAACATAACTAAATTTTGACATGACTGATCCATAACACACGGCTTGCTTTCGGTTGAAGAGATAATTCGTGAAGAGGTCTTTCTCTTTACCATGAATACCATAATTCGGAAAATTTCTATGATTTGGGCGTGGTTAAGAGTATCAAATGCTTTACTCAAATCTATAAATATTGCTCCTGTCATTTTACCTGCGTCCATGTTGAAACAAATTTCATCGAGGAACAGAGTCGCTGCCATTTCCGTACTTCGTTTTTTTCGAAAACCAAACTGGGCTTGAGATAATATATCTTTTTCTTCAAGAAAACGTGAAATTTGAGAATGAACACATTTCTCAAATATTTTCGAGCATGTCGGCAGTACTGTCACAGGGCGATAATTGTCCAAATCGGTTTTTCGAACCAGATTTGAAAATAGGTGAGATAACGCCAAAATTGAAGTCATCAGGGACGATTGCAGATTTAAGTGACATATTTATTACGTGTGCGAGAGGTGCAGCAATGTATCGAGCAGAATCTTTTAACAATCCTGGGGGCAGATCATCGTGACCAGTTGCCTTATTTCTCGAAAGTTTCTTAAGGTGTTTGAAAACGTCGGCAACAAGAACTTCTTTAAAATGGAACGTAGAATACGTTCTAGGATGTTGAACAGTAGGTCTGGACCAAACAAAATTTTTCAGCAGTATGGATTTCTCACGTCTGGCCATGTTTGTAAAGAATTCACAAAAGCTTGAGGATATTGTTTTAGGGGAAGATGTTAATGATCCATCAATCAGGAAAGATTTTGCGGTGGATAGAACATTTTTCATTGGAAAAATTCTTTTCAAGGTCTTCCAGAACCTTTTTGGGTCATTCGAACTTTCTGTCAATAGATTTCTAAACTGATTTCTTTTAGCTTTTCTTACTAGCACATTAACTTTATTCCTTTGTTTTCTATAGTTATCATGGTCCACTTCCGATCTCGAATTCCGAAATTTTCGGTAGAGACTATCACGATTGTTCACTTCTGCTTTGATATCTTGATTAAGCCAAGGTGAACTTTTACCTTTTACACGTTTGGATATTATAGGGGCATGGGTATTGAAAACATTGATAAGAATCGATTTTAGAGCGGTCCAGGCTTCGTTTGGATTTTTTCTTGTAAAAACAGATGAAAAGTCCTTGTCACGTAGATCGTTTTGAATTGCTTCAGGAAGGTAATTTGAGTAATCACGACATCGTATCGTTTGAGGAGGTTCTTTTTCCTTTTTCATATTTTTCACACAACAGATTGCATCATGATCACTTAATGCACACGGGATGACATCATTATTTGACAACAACTCGGGTTTATTTGATAATATGACATCAATCAAGGTTTCTGAATGACTCGTAACTCGTGTTGGTCTTTCGATCTTTTGAATAAAACCATTCAACGATAACAAATCTTTAAACGGTTTTTCGTGGTTAATGTCTAAATAATTACAGTTGATATATCTGATAATTACGATCTCTTTGTTTTTCGATACATTTTTAATTTTTGATAATGTTTGATCAAAAATTTGAATATAATCTTTACACAAGTGTTTTGATGAACTTGGTGGGCGATATAAAATACATAAAAAATATGATTTTGTATATTTCGGCAAAACCTCCAAACAAATGAGCTCTGTGTTACCATTTTCCAGATCATCTCGTCTCAAATAATCAATACTTGTTTTCATATAAACTCCAACTCCGCCACCGCCCTTTTTACGGTCTTTTCTTTCGAAATTATATCCATCGATGTTCACAAGAGTTGTTGGTATGGGCTCCTTCAGTAAAGTTTCGGTGACACCAAAGATATCGAAGTCTTTTTCTCGAACAAATAAAGATAACAAATCAATTTTTCCAACCAAACCACAAATATTCAAATGACCGATACAAAATTTATTCTTCTTTGATGTAACAGCACTACAAAACTGTAGTAACACAAGTAAAACGAGCAGCCATGAAAAAGCGCGTCTGACCGCCATGATGGCTGATGACCAAAGAAAATTGGAAAGCCAATCGGAAAATGAAATCGTTTCACGTGACCAAAAGCACAGTTCGCATGTGGCCAAGATTGCCTATCAAAAGAGTTTGTCAAGAGACGTTGCTTCACGCAGCAAGCAATGCATGGAAAAACTGGTTGGTAATATACGAAAAGAAGTGAGTGCAGATGTGTTGGATGTTTTAAGAGCGATCAACAACACGAAGCCTACCTTCGATCAGGAAGTGCTCGATCGAGCAGAAACGATAATCTCACAGCCTTGCGGTAGTTTATCAGGTCAAGCTGGTTGCGAAACTAATGACGACGACGATTTGACAATAACGAGTACTATTCCAGCTAATCCCTAATACTGCAATACTACAGATTTGCATGTAGATCAAACACTTGTGCCACTTATAAGTTCTGATGTGAAATTAAAGAGAGAAGTTGTAAATGAACAAACTAAAAGTCGTGTAAAATTGGGGAAGCAGGAAGACGTTTATTTATGTAAAGGTATATCAAAATATGGAAAAGGATTTTGGACACTTATACTGAGGGATTCCGAATACTTGTTTCATCCTTGTAAGAAAGACACCCTTGAAGTGCGCTCGGAATCTATGGCATATAAACGTAACGCAGAAGAATACTTGAAAAGTATTTCCGTTGTATAAAGCTCACTTTTTTTCTACTTCAATTAACTTAATAAAACACATAAATCTACGTCATAATAAATAAACTGAAAACTTGAAAGACTAGCTACTTAGTGACTTCTTACATCCCTTCTATACAAAATATCCCTATCACATTGTTCAATCTCTAAAGCAACGAAAACGTTATGTTTAGCTACTTTGTTGTGCTTCATCATATTCCACAATGAAGTTTTCAACCATATCATTCTGTTCTATGACAACTAAGTTACTCCAGCTTTCAGGTTTATCACCACTTGAATGCTCAGATTCATCTTTACTCAAACCTAAAGAAAAGGCAAAGTTAGAATAAAATCTATAAAGATGTATACATATGTAAATGCTGACATACCGCTGTCCACTGTGGTTGCATGCAGACTACTCTCACTATCAACACCCTCCATTTCGGTGGAGAAAATGCCCTCTTCGTCAGAATAAGGCCATCGGTTTCTGATCCGCCGAATCGGCTCAGGAGGAGTGTCAAATTCATAGCGCAGTATTTCTTCAATTACATCTTCCTCATCAAAAATCCTTATTGGGCTGTCCAGCCACAGCATTAATTGTGAGTCAGCCAGACCATCGACCATGATCACAATGTGAGAACTAGTGTAAAATTTCGGCAAACACTATGTTTTTTTTCCATTTATGCCAGAGCAGATTTCTTGTTATGTGATGTTACCTGCTATCACGCCTTGTCACATGTTGTTACATGTTTCGGTGAAAGAAAGTTAGTCTTTCCTCAGTTTTCCTTTTTCATCTTCAAAAATGAAAATTTCTTGTTACGCGGTGTTACCTGTTATCACGCGTTGTTACATGTTGTTACATTTTTTGGAAAAGGAAATTCAGTTTTTCCTCAGCTTCCCTTTTTCATCTTCAAAATAGAATTTTCTTGTTACGTGGTACTACCTGTTATCACGTGTTGTAACATGTTGTTACATTTTTTAGAAGAAGAAATCCTGTTATTCCTCAAATTCAACTGAGTCCAAATCCAGTCTTTTCTGTCACCAATATTTAACAAAAAGTAATAACACGTGATAAGGCGTCACTTCGCGTAACTAAAAATCTTCAATAATGAAGATGAAAAGGACACTGCTGAGGCCAGTTCCAATTTTCTTTGTCACCAATTTGCAACAACAAGTAACAACACGTAACAACACGTAACTAAAAACGTGATAAAACATGGTTAAGGGAAATGAGATAATAAATTATAGTAAAGTTAATGGCATTATTGATTGTCACCATTCAGAATTGATGCAATAAAACCTTAATGTAGTTAAGGGAAAATATAATTTTGAAGTAGTTTATATGGTCGACCGTTCGCCTTGTCTAATGTAAATCAATTGACCTGCGATTAGACATTGACAGTACTTTTACTTACGAATGCAAGAGTTTTCATAAGTACAGTCATAAGACTTTAGAAATATCCTAGAATGTTCCTAGAAATATTAACAGAAATTTTAAAAAGAAAACTTCTGAAAATCAATTTTGTCAGAAATAATTGCTATATTGAGTAAATAACACTATAATGCGTTAAAACAATGCTGATAAACAAAATATCCTAAATATTTTTTAAGAATTGTTGTGAAGGAGTGTATTTCTATAGAAATATACACACTTACTTTGATAACCTCTGATCAGGTGTTCCAATAATACCTTTTATATCTCTAAAAGAAGATTTCACAAAAAGTGTTTTACTGAAAAGCATTAGTTCAATGTCTTCTATCTGTTTTTTATACTAATCTCATTTTGGTAGCCAACGGCAACCAGTTTGTCACAACTTACCTACCTTATCGGGGAAAAAAAAGTCGGGATTTATTTTTATTTTTATTTTTGTCAGGGAAAATTTAGTCACCTCGAGAAATTTTAGTCACTTTTCCCCGACCAAAATTTCGAAATTAGTCGCTTTTTCCCGACCAAAATTTCGAAATTAGTCGCTTTTCCCCAACTAAAATTTCTAAATAAGTCGCTTTTCCCCGACTAAAATTTCTAAATAGGTCGCTTTTCCCCGACTAAAATTTCTAAATTAGTCGCTTTTCCCCGACTAAAATTTCTAAATAGGTCACTTTTCCCCGACCAAAATTTGCAATACAAGTTGAAAATAGAACACAATTTTTGTCGACACTTTCAATTTGAACTAAAAATTATATTACAAAATAACAAATTAAGAGTTCAATCTAATACAATAACAGTTTTTGAGGTTTGATCGTCATTATTTTCATCACTGGCATCCTAATTGCTTTCACAAACATTGATTATATCTTCACTGACATCCATTTTATTTTCACTGACATCAATTTTGTTTCCCTCAATCGTAACAGAAAAATCTGTATCGTCCTCATTGACTGATTCAACTGCATTCGATTCCCCTTCCTTTGCTTGGCCGTCATAATTCCAGTCGGAAATCGATAGATAGACTCTACTTGAGATTATCAAACATCGGGGAAAAGTTTCGGTCGGGGACTAAAAAATCGGGGAAAAGTTTTGGGCGGGAGTAAAAAAACCGGGGAAAATTTTTGGACAGGGAAATGAAAAATCGGGTGAAATTTTTGGACGGGTGTTGAAAAGTCGGGGGAAAATTTGGTCGGGGAAAATTTTAGTCACTAGCCCAAAAAATTAGTGACTTACCCCCGACTTTTTTTCCCCGATAAGGTATTGCAGTTATCAGCGACAACAGACGTACAACAAAGTAAACTCTCTCTAATTCGATCACTCAAGGGACCAAAAAAACGTTCGATTTAGTAAGTAAGTAAGTAAGTTAGAGAGAGTTCGAATTATGAAAGTTCGAATTATTGAGGTTCGAATTATGGAAGTTCGAATTATTGAGGTTCGAATTATTGAGGTTCGACTGTATTTGCATTCCTGTTAGTGATGTTAAGTGATGTTTATTTTATATCAGCATTTCTGAAGCAAGGTTTCCAAAAACTGATAATTGTTTTTTGACTATTGCAGTGTCGAGCTTGCACGATTGTCGTTCAACTTTTTCTTACATTATGCCTACATCCGTTTAATCAGCTAGGTTGGGACATTGTTAAATAGTATGTTACCGTAATTAGGCTATGGTAAAGCTAAGCGTATTTCTATGGTGACATGTAGTAAACCTTTGAATAAGTTTTAAGGACTTTAAAGTAACATAAGCACTATGTATCGTCATGTTGATGTCAGCTGTTCGTTGAGGGTTATGCCGAGAACGTTTTAAAGATTCGACTCGCTCTAGAGTGCTATGTTATGTGGTTTAATAGTATAAATATATAGCACACGACTCATTCAAGCAAAATAAAATAAAATGTTTTTTGTTTGATGACGATTTAATGAGATCTTTGGGTTCAGTATTGGCTTTTGAGTAATCCAGCATTATCGATACGTCACAATTTTGGGTCAGATACCGTCATACCGTCTAAAAAGGAAGCCGAGTACCGGTACCGGCTCTTTTATTGGGCCAAATATTCAAAAATCTATTGAGACAGGTTCATACCTTATGTATGTGGATCCTGTTGCGATGCCACTTAATATTCCAGTTAAAATATTCAAGAACAAAAGCCTGAAAACGTCATTTTGCTTCGTTATACTACGTTCTTGTTAAATTTGCTAAGAAGTAATCAACACATCCTAGCATCCACATCCAGATGTATACAAAACACAAGCAAATAATTCTTGAAAATTAATATAAACCATTAAATTGTTAAATGTGATAATTAATGATATAAAATCTATCATAAGCTATGAAACTGTTACTATAAACAAACATTAGCGATGCACACTGCAGAAAGACTATCGTCGCATGATTTGATGATAGTTATTAATTTCAACTGAAATTTAATCTGATTTTAAAAGCAGTTCCGCCAAGGATTTCAAAGTGAGAAGGTGCGGGAATTGTGGGCTAAAAAAATAATAATTTGCCTTAAAAAGGTCGCCATGGTTGGGCGACGAATAAAATTTTGGTTTCCGGAGTCTCTAGAATGACCTCGAAACGGTTACTGGGGAAATAATTCTCACTAGAAATTTCCATTTTACTGAGTATGAAATGTTGTGAAAAACGCAAATTGTTTAGGAGAATCTTGCTTATCTCTTAAACTTCTTAGGTTCATTGAATATAATAAAAAGGAATGTGACAAAATTTGGTTAAGTAGTAAAACTCAGTAGAGCTTAAAACAGGTATACCGTTAGCTTGAAATACAAAAAAGAGTGTGTCAAGTGTTCAAGTAAAAAGCAACTTCTTCCAGAAGTGTTATGGTCAGCCAGAATCATGACAATGGAAACTATTTCTATAACGTTAACACGACTCGCTCAAAGAAGATTTACTGCATGCTCGTAAGTTGACACATTTATAAAAAAGTACTGTAATAAACTATGAAGGCAACAAGGAATACATTATATTATATTTCTGATGGATTTTTCATTTTCATGTTAATTTATTTTTTCGAAGAATTTTATTTGTTTATTGTTTATTTCCTTTTAGTATTAGTATTTTAGTATTATTGACAACACTGATGTAATTACGCCTTACTGAATCATAAGTAATCATACGTAATCATAGCTTTGTTTGCGATGACAGTTCCTGAAAACACAACTATGAAGACTGTGATCACATTTATAGTTTTATCTATAGTGGTATGATCATTAACTATGGCTGATACCAAAACTAAGTTTGTTCTTTCAGATAAATCTAATATTTGATAACATTTTCATTACAATTCAGCCAACGAAGTAGTATTACCTGAAGATGTCACGATACATGTTACGAAGGGCTTCGTCAGAACAAGTAGTTTTTAACCAAAACATTGTGTTTTTATTGGATTGAAAAAAATTTTTGAAACTGTATTTAGCTGACAACTCTATTTCGCCTACATTTCGATAAAGTGGATTGTGATAAACAACCTAATTATGCTCGAGAAAGCTGTGAAAGGACATTTGGAGATTGGAAAATACCAATCAATAACATATCATGAAGGATGAAAGAATCGATGGTAAGAGACGATAGATATCAAAAACTTCCTAGAAAGAAATAGGCATATAATTTGTCGCAGGCTTTAGCAGATTTGTTAAGGCTTTATGGCCACCTAATTAGATTGTGTTCCTTTAACAATTTCGTAACACAAAGCCTTTCGGTGAAAATCTGAAAGAAACGTTTTAAACATCGAGGCATATGTTATAGGATTTTTATTGCTATTGCAACAACTTAAGTTATTCATTTACTAGACATTAATAAATGTTATTTTCTAATTCGTAAACTCAAACGAAAATAACTTTATTTATTATTCAGTCACTTTCTTATAATAAAATCAGTCTAGAAGTGTACAGTGCACAAGTCATATAGCTTTACATCTACATCATTTGTTAATAAATACATCTACCATTATAGGTAATGCTAAAATCAGAAAACAATGCCACAAAATAAGCGTCTCGTACAGTAACAACGGTGGCAACTGTGCCGGATACGAAAAACCTCCTCGTGTGAGGAAACGTACTCTTGGAACCATGCAGCAGTTACTAGCTCGCCAAGGTTACGAGCAAAATACAAACATATATACATAAATTGTAAGTCCAGTAAATCTTAAAATTATTGCAATATACCCCTACATTGGGAGGGTGGGAGGGACAATTCTATCGACGTGTGATTTGTTAAGCATGCGCACGGTATATATATACATTATATACTAAGTCACGTGACAAGATGACGTGTAAAAATAAATTCATAAAATATGTTCAAATTGGTGATGAGACCTCTTCCACCCAACTTAACAACTTTGGAGTACCACAAGGAAGCATATTGGGTCCAGTGCTTTTTAACCTATACATCGTGGACATAATCGAAAACATCAACTGTAATTCTTTGCAATACGCAGACGATACCACGTACCAGCATTGCAAGTTAAAAGATCTACAAAGTTGTATTGAGACGTTAGAACTCGATCTGCAAACTGTGTCAAATTGGGCGGTAGAGAACAGTTTAGTTTTTAATAATGGTAAAACGAAATGTATGCTGTTTTCGTCAACACAGCTAAACAAAAGGCATAAACTTAGTCAACCGGATAAATTCCAACTGACCCGCGATAACAAACTTGTTGAAAGGTTGATTAGTACAAAGATTTTGGAAGTTAACTTTGATGAAAATCTAACTTGGACAACTCATGTGAACAACTTAATAAAATCGTCTCATGCTACACTACGAAGTCTAAGAAGATTCAAACGGTTTACTCCTTACAGAGTTCGAAAGGCACTGGCAGAGACACTCATTTTATCAAACTTGAGGTACTGCACTCCCGTGTACAGCCAACTTCCAAAATATTTAATACGACGTCTTCAAAGAACTCAGAATACTATAGCCGGTTACGTGCTTGGTAGGTACGCCAAAGAAAGCGACATTATAACAACCCTGGGCTGGCTGCCAATTCAAGAAATGATAGACTTCGCTATTGTGAAATGTACCTTCTCAGCCATAAACGATCCAAAATGGCCGAAATATCTTCCGGTTAATCTCCAGGAACAAAAACGCACTACACGATTTGACAACGAAATGATGGTTGAACGTGGTGAAAAGGGCACTTTCGGTGATCAAGCATATGAAACATTTAAGGAACTTCCCAAAAACATCAGATTACTTAGAAATAAAAAAGTTTTTGCTAAGGAGGCCAAGGCATATTACAGGGATAAAGCTCTTGCGAGATCTTTGTCTTTTTAATATGATATTTGTAAAATTTTGAGTCTAATGCATCGAATTTTGTTGCCCTTTTGATTTGCCGTTCCATTGAGGTCTCAATCGTTCTGCTTTTGTTAGACTGCGAGTCTTGTCCGATCGGCAATCCATTCTCGAATCATTTTCCCATTTTGATTTACCTAAACCAATTCATTTTTTCCCAGATCTTTTGCTTTTAAAGTTATTTATTAGTTTTTAGTGTATATATAATGAAGTTTTTTAATATAGTAATATATAATATACTGTTTATATTGTTTACATTTTTTTATTTATTTATTTTAATTTCTAGGGTGAAGAACCATATTTGTATTTTATGGAACCCGAATAAATGTTTTAATAATAATAATAATAATAATAAAGACATTTTCCTTATTTTTTCAAAAACCACTTTTTCATTTTTCACAAAAACATACTATCCGAAAGAACTGTATTTGTATGTCAGCAACATCTTCTTGAACGTTGCGATGTCACATTGCCATGGAGATCATGTTTTGGAAAAAACCTTACGGCAATATCGCAATATCTCAAGAACGAAAACTGATTTTTTGATGACTCAAAAACCGACTTTCACATTTTTAAAGCAGTTTCAAATAGTGCAAAAAAATGAACCTTTGATTTTTTTAGTTTAGTTCCCCTTTAAGCTTAAAAAAGATCCATAGAGCGGTTTTTTGGGATACCACGGAATGATTAATGAATTTCAAATATCTTTAATTTCTAGGCAGTTACCACAACCTTCTTTTATTTTTGTCTTTGAAGGAACTATCGTTGGAAATTACAAAATGAACAGGTTTCAAAATATAATGCCTCCGATTTGTTTTTATATGTAAAGCAAACCGTGACAAAACATTAATTGACATGTGATTAGATTCAACCAATCTACTTTTTGTGTTTACGTTGAACATAAAAGAATTCCGAGAATTTTTTTTTTTTTTCGAAGTTGTTTAATTCGACAGCCATCCCAGTGGGCAAAATCCTAAAAAAGTCGCTGCGACGGAGAGCACTTTTATTGAAATTGTGTGTATGTTTCTATAGCAATGCACTCCTTCGTAGAGATTTTTTAACAATATTGCCGGCTGGGATATGCGTTAACAGAAGAATTTAGGATACAGAAGATCTTGTTTGTGGAGGATAAACAGGTTGGTATAACAGACTAAATGAATGTGTTTAAGTACGATAAAATTATTGAAGCATAGAAATAGGAAAACTGCAGGACAATATTTATACTTATTGAGGTAAAGTTGAGTTTGAATTCATGGAATATGTATTTCCCACATATTTTTCTCGAGGATTTGTAGATAAAATGATACATAGACAGGAAAACGGGAAGAAAAAGGAAAATCACTCCACCAGTGAAAATGGAAAATTTCATGATCATTCATTCAAAGCTGTGTTTGATGGAAATTCCAATAAGGATAAAAACGTATAAAAAAAGGCTGAACACAAAAACTCAGGTGTCTATTGTTTGTTAACTTTAGTGGTGGAACAAATTATTAGAAGTTGATGATAGAAGAAAGAAACTTTAGGATGACAGTAAAATCTATACATAATAAATCGTTTAATCTAGAAAAATTTGTAGTGTGCTAAAGGAGTGGTGATACCGCACGCGCTGACATGTCCTTTCATTAATTGTGAAATGAACAGAAAATGGGTGTTTCCAGCCTTTAAACTTAGATATAATCCGAAAGGAAGTTTCCAAAACCTCAGTCAATAAAGAAAATTTATGTTTAAATTTAAAGAAGTGCTCATACAATTTGCAGATAAAAATTACAAGAACACACTGTAGATTGATTCATAAAGTACATAAAAACATTTCTGTTTGTTTTCACATCGTATCGTGAGTTGAATGAATCATATTCTTATTTTAAACGTTGATGATGCCATCTTAAGCAAACAGATTTGATTTAGTTAAAAGGAAGGTGAAGTTGTTTAGATAGCCTATCCTTTAAATGCTAAATAAGTGAATAATAATAATAGTTGAATTTCTTCTGTGTTTTCAAAGGTATAAACTTGAAGGAGGCTGACGATCCTTCAATTTTCCCTCTTATGTATTTACCAACACTGATATTGGCTTTCTTTAAAGTTTAAGATATAATTTTGCTTTATTATCTGATCATAGCTTTCCTTCTGGTGTTGCAATTCTTAAGGGAAATATTGTTACAGGATAATAAAAGGCTACATCCAATTCTTATCATTTTTCAAGCAGATATCCCAACATTTCATTTGGAAGTTATACCCACAGCCACAGGTGTAATTTATACGGTGGCTCATATGTGCCATGGTAATTTTAAAATTAAGTCATAACTTCAGGTTAGAATACTAACTCCAGGTTAGAACTTCTAACTCCAGGTTAGAACTTCTAAGTCAAGGTTAGAATACTAAGTCGAGGTTAGAACTTTCAACTCCAGGTTAGAACTTCTAACTCTAGCTTAGAATACTAGGTCGAAATTAGAGCGGTGGTCTTCAATCACCGTGTATTCAATCTGTCTCATACTCACGTGCACGTGAAGTTAGCGCGTTTTGCAAAACAAAGATGGCATCCTCAAGTAGTGCGAATGCGGTTAGTTTTGGTTTGTTGTTATTGTTGTTACTGAAAGCGGTCGTAAATCCTAATATAGATACAAATACAACGCAGATCATAAAAGAATTAAAGGAAAAGGATGCGAGTTGCTTCCTTCACCATGATGAATGTTGATGTTTATAATTTAAATTGAATTCAGTGAATCGATATGTTCTCGATGTAATCATTAAGCATTCTAACCTAGAGTTTGCATTCCAACCTGGAGTTAGTATTCTAACATCGACTTAGTATTCTAACCTAAAGTTAGAAGTTCTAACCTCGAATTAGTATTCTAACTTCGACCTAGTATTCTTACCTGGAGTTAGTATTCTAACCCGGAGTTGTAACTTAATTTTAAAATTACCATGGCACATCCCAGCGGGCACAAAGACGTCGTAAAGACGTCGTAAAGACGTCTTTTCAAGACGTCCCTAAGACGTCGCAAAATGGTCACGAAGTGGGAATCTCAAAAGACGTCCCAATTACATCTTCATTGAGACGTCTCGATGACATCCCAACGACATCGTAACGACGTCGCAGGATTATGAAATTTACTCTTTCAAAAACTGTAATAGGCCACAGGCGGACCCGAACCTGGAACCTCTGGTGTGCCAGCCGAACTCGTAACCGTTATGCCACCGCTGCTTGTTGTCAAGACGTTTAAAAACATTTACAATAAATCATTCTATACAGACTGATTGCTTTTGAAAGTTTATAATTGTTTCGAAGATCGTTATTGAATCTGCACAGAGACGTCCCAAAAACGTCGTAAAAGGATCCCAATTGCGACGTCCCGTTTCAGACGTCCATACGACGTCCCAAAATGATCTGGAAAGCAAACGATCATTTTACGATTAAAATAAGACGTCTCAAAGACGTCTTGTGCCCGCTGGGATATGAACCACCGTAAATTTATCATTACGCGCATACAAGTGTAATGAAAGAAGAGGGTCGCAAAAAAGGATTCAAAAGTGGAGAGGGCGAAAAGGTTCAGCGAGCATGCTTATCGTATCTTTGGTTTTCACTGTGCAATGGAACACTAATTGATGTCTTTTTGACCCGTTCTTTTCAACTTCACCGCGCTGTGGGATCAATAAACGTTATCAACGTTTTCCGTGAACGGCCACTATAAGCTCTCAAATGATGAAGTTTCTCTGTTGCGTTTTAGTTGAGATCTGTCAGTTATTATGTTTGTACAATCATTTATTTATTTTTGAAATATTCGCCATTAAGCAAGATAGACAACATTCAGAACATTTTTTAAAAAATATATTTATTTTCTTTACGAAGCTTTTCGTAGAGGTTTCTACATCATCAGGTAAAACAAAATTATACTCTTTTTTTCTTTTTTTTTTTTTTTATCAGGTAAAACAAAATTATACTGCTAAAATACCAAATTTTGATTATATATAAGTTAAAAACGGTCCCAAATGACTGATAAAATAATTAAGTAAAAAAGCGTAAAATTGATAACAAAAATTTTTTAAGTCACTCCATTATGGAATAATAAAAGGCGTTTTGTTTCTATCTGTTCGTTAAGAACTGGTTTGAAAGATCGGATATAAAATGCTTCTAATATTTTCCGTTTATTGTTATTAATAGGGGCGTTGGTTAGCACTCTCCAACTAAAAGAGTGTCCATCATTCAACGTGATGTGCTGAGCTGGCTCAGACTTTGTAAACATCTTATCATGTTCAGACCATCTTGTATGAGCATTACGAATCGTTTCACCGACATAATTCATACCGCATGAGCAGGTGCCTTCATAAATCACGCATGATCGGTGTTGAACTTTATCTTTCAAAGGAAAAATCGATTGAATTTTCTTTGTAGAGCACAGGGTAATAAATGTGAAACGGTGGTTTGTCACTCATTAAGTTTTACGACGAACCTTTTAACTTCTTCCTCGTTTCTTTGACAATAAGGGAGTGTGAAGAAAATTTTTCTCTTATCTTCGAACAGCCACGCTGGAATAATAAATTCCTCTTTTTCTCGATTATAATCTCTTATGACACTATTTACAAATGCAGGAGGATAACCAGCTTTTCTGTATTTATTCTTGATATACACAATTTCGTCATGAAAATAATCAGAAATTTTAAATGCTCGGTGCAAATCTCCCAGAATGCAATTTCTTTTATACCTTTTCGGTACTGCCGATGTCCAATGTGTTGGGAGTTTGTTCTCCTTCCTGTGGACTTTGGTTTTAAACTGATTTCCAACACGGATAATTTCGGTGTCTAAAAATCGCGAAGGGTTGTTTTCCATGGTCAATTTAATTTTCGGATGATAGTTGTTGAGAGAGTCGAACAAATTATCAGTTTCACCTAACTTATGCTTTGCACAGGTATCGTCTACGTAACGCTTATACAATTGCGGTTTAATTGGTTTGACCACGTCTCTCTCCATTTTATTCATATATATGTTTGCGAATACTACGGATATTGGACCACCCATGGGGCAACCATCTATCTGTTTTATCAAACGTTCATTGACGGAAAAGACACAATCCGAAGAAAGCTTTCTAAGTAGTTTACGAAATATATTTTCTTTGCACAAGGGTTGTAAGACCTTATTACGATAAATTGAAGTTAATAGTGTCATCGATAGGTATACTGGTAAATAGAGATTCGACATCGTAGGATACTAATTCTTCGTCATTTTCTAATGTTATGTTTCTTATAATGTCAGGAAACTTCATGCAGTTCTCAATAACATACTCATTGTTCGTTAGTGGCTGGAGGTACTTTGATATAACCTTAGCAGTTTTGTATGTTGCTGTGCCCGTTTGATCAATGATCGGTCTAAGTATAAGTGTTTCTACCTCAATGTCATCAATACTGGAAAACTTATGCGTCCTAGCTCTAGCGAAAAAACGTGCAGGTTGGTCGGATTGAGGTCCAAAAAATTATAAATTATACCGAATTTTACCGAACATTTATATAGTTTATATAAGAAAATAAATATATTTTTTAAAAAATGTTCTGAATGTTGTCTATCTTATTTATTTATTTATAGTTAACCATAACACTATACAAATGACATCTTCACTAGCAAACAGTGTTGAAAACCATAAATATTTGTTGCCATGGAACAATAGTGATGCGGTATTGGTTGTTGAAGACACGAAATTTTACGTTCATTCGTTGATGCTTGGTTTGGCATCACCAGTGTTTAATGGAAGTTTTAAGGAAGGAAAAAGTATGGAAGTCAATCTACCTGGAAAAGACAAAAGATACATTTTGTTAATGTTGGATTTGATCTATCCTGGAGAACATAAAATTTCAGGTATCCATTTGTTTTATTTATCACATGTGTAAGAAGTCTGATTGAAAGAAAAAGAGTGGATTGTACCACTTCTCCATGTCACTTCCGATAAATAAGCCGCTTTTAAGTTAAATTAATTTTATATGCAATTTCATGATAAAAATACCCGACCCTAATTTAGGTGTGCTAAAGGTTGCTAAAAGCGTGGGGTGGGGAAGGGGATTACCATGAACCTCATTAGCCATTTACTTATTTTTTAAAAACACATTTAACCAAGGTAATCTCTTTAGCGAAGAAACCTGCTATCACTGAAATCGTTCAGGCAACAATAAAACTAGAACAAAGTTTTGTGTATTTAGATAGCGATGATTGCCAATGGTTACTTCAACTATCCAGAGAATATGATATAAAAGGTTTAACATTTATCATTGATGACTTCTTGTTCCTTGTTCTCCGAAGTACCTAAAGGTTGCAGAAGAATTTGGACTACAACGCACTTTGAGAAAACATATCGATTTTTATGGTAAGGAAAAGCAATGTTCTTTCGTTGGCAATTGGAAAGATATTAGCAGCGACACGAAGTTGCAGATAGTTATGGAAAAGATTTTTAAGATAAATTTTAATGATTATGAAAAGGGAAAGAATATGTTCGGCAATTATGAGGCAGTCAATATAAGACCGCATATTAGGATACATTTGAAAGCAATGCAAACCCTTTTCTCAGAGAATAACTTTTAAGTTTGCATACTACAAGTTGTTTTAATTTAAAGCTTCCCTTTGTTCCAGTCATAAAGACTATGATTTTGTCTAAAATTTTACAGATTGGCATGTTATTTTGATTTACTGATAGTTGAGAAGACAAATGGATGTAATAAATAAAATTTCTTTAATAGAGCGATGATTTTTTTGTGGAATTGACGGTCGCTGAGTATTAAAATAGTTTTTTATTTCGTCCGGTTCCGATGAAAGGCTAGTGAAGTTACACTTGTTTCCACGCAATCACGTCTTATCTGCATCATTATGTATGATTTATCATCGTTCAAGTTCACTTTACGTGTTACTACTTTACCTCCTTTCTCCAGTATACTGAATTGTCTTCGAAATGTCCCTTGCAAGATTAATTTCACTTTACTTCACGGTAAGTTTCTGTCCAAACCTTCATAAACTGCACGTTTATTGTATTAATATTTGGTTATTATTTTTCACAAGTCACATATTAGTCATAAAGTTAGCTAACATCTAACTGGATGCTAAATGGTGATTGTCACATATTGGTTAAATTATATTTCAGCCTGTATATACTGTTGTGATAATTCAATAGATCACTATATTTTTGTTCCTTTTTATGCACAGCCATAATGAAGTCTCAAAATAAATAAATATATAGAAAAAGCTATATTAGTGTATTTAAACAAAAAAATTGTGGCATTTTCAACTATTTATTTATTTTCATTTATGAAACCCTAACAAACGATTGTGTGAAAATGTTTTACACAAAAGATATGCTCACAAAAATGTCAAATAAGAGCAATATCACTGTCGCCGTTCTCTTCAATGATAAGAGAGAGTATCTTCTATTTTATAACAATTACCTACAAATCAAATAATCATGCAAACGTGGAAGAGTTTGTTGATGAAAACAAACAAGAGCCAGATGGCGCAAAACGGTAGCAGCAAGTTTATTTTTCACACAAACGCTTTCGAAATTTTACTTTAAGTACTAAAAACTTCTTTACCAGTGTTTTCTGAGATATCTCACTGGTGGAAAACAGGCATTAGCGATAAATTTGATGAAAATGATTAATTAGTGTAAATAGGATCTCATCATAAAACACCAGCAATAATTTATTTAAAGACAAAAGAATTATACATGCGTGAGCTGTGTAACATATGTTATTTTTATAAGAAATTTTTTCATAAGAGCTTATGTAGAAAAAAAAAGTTTATAATAATAATTTATAATAATAATTTCTGATGAAACCAAAATTGAATTCCAACAAAAAACTGCCTTTTTGAACTACAATCAGTGACAAAATATGTTGGCCAAAGCTAGTTTTTCAAAGGAAATGAACATTAAGACCCCTCCCACCCCCTCCCACACACACACACACACACAATCAATGTTGTTTCATCAGTTTTTTCCATCCAACATTGATGTGTGGGGGGAGGGGGCACTATACAATGTCTGGCAGCACAAAACTAGGAGCAACTGCAGCTTTGGCCACAATTTCTGTCACTGATTGTCTGAATTTGAAGAAAAAAAAAAGACTTTCCCCTGTGTTGATGGCCTTAAATCAAGCCAAAATGGCCTTCAGCAGCATGTTGCTCATGGTTTGAATGTCTGCCATTATTAAAAACGGAAACAGGACTTAAAGCCAAATGCCAAAAATACCACATACATAAACAAACAAAAAATGGCGGGAATATTCTGTTATCAAAACATTGAACTTACAACGTTTTCAAGCAGAATGCAAAATTCTCAAAACACGAAAGGACAACTTAGATATAAATATCAAGCATGTCGACCAAGAAATGAACGATAAAATAAAAACCGCTACCAATTGCGAACAACTTAAATATCATTTACTAAGCAAATACGAGAAATTCTGCAATATAGATATCGAGATAACTATAACCAAATGGAATAAGAAGATCGAAGAAATGAAGTCAGCTTTCAAAAGAGATGAAGATAATCTTTGTAAAACCCGTCATATGAATCCGAATCATACCGAACCAACTAGCACTATAAACGAACATAATGAAGTAGATATCGAAACAAATGCAACTGATAATGATACAACTGAACACGCCGTCGAAACATTGGCAGAAACACAAACCGAATCAATCGAAAGTCAGCAAACAAATGATCATGAAGAGCCCGTTAGCATTATACCGGAAACACAACCTGAAATTCCAACTAACCAGAATACACTAAAAGAATCATAAACTCGATAGGCTTCAGACCATCAACACGCCGAAAACAAGACATCCAAAAATAATCAATCTTTCCAACTTTAAACTTTCTAGACATCACCTCTCTCTTTTAAGAAAAGGACCAAAGTTTACACCAACCACCAAAGGTAATTACTTATCAACACAAGCAGAGGTAAAAGATTTTACTCGTCTCTTAAACATCAAAGAAGTATTTTATTAAAAAGAAAATCAAGATAAATCGTTTTTTAAAAACAAATCTCCCAGCAGGCACCCAACGTTATACTAACGTTAGTGTTACGTTATTTTTTACGTTGTGGTAACGTTAGTGGTTGGTTAGAATGGAAGTCTTTTTTTTAATTAGTATAACGTTAGATACTTACGTTAGTATAACGTTAGATACTTACGTTAGTATAACGTTAAATACTTACGTTAGTATAACGTTAAATACTTACGTTAGTATAACGTTAAATACTTACGTTAGCATAACGTTAGAAAGTTACATCAGGACAACGTTAAATTTCGTTAACAACATCAAAATGTTATAACATTGTAATGACTTCTGAAGTCATTATAAACAAATCCCGGCGTCCATCCCAACAAAGTAAGACAAATGACGAAAACAGCGAATAGTCATAGAAGTTGATATTTACCTTTAATTGACAAGAAAAGTATATTTTTATGTCAATATTTACGCATGCCTAATAGAAGAAAAAGAAACAAATATAAGTGAAGGTGTTAAACGAATGCTTGTGGTTACGGCAAATTGCAATAAATGAAAATCAATAGAAATTTATGCTAGAACAGATATCTATTTTCCAGCTGACTAATGTCCATAGAACAGACATTTTGTGCTTTCATATGTTAACAAAGCAAAACACTCTGGGGATACAACAAAATTAATCAGAAACCTTGAGTAAAAAGATTTCTATTAAAAATAATCAAGTAGCAGGCCCTAATACTCTAGCTATCATCTATAAGTCATGTAGTACAGATCTTGCCAGCAAAACCAATATTAAATAATCAAACTGATTTCTCGTTTTAAGGCTAGACTAGCGCGAAGTATATAATAGATATATAATGGACATATGACCATGTGTAAAATGGAGAGAAAATACTAGGTTAGCACGGTAAAAGCGAGTTTTTTCAAGAGATACACTTCTTAATTGAAAAGGCGAAAATGTGTAGCAAGTGCGAATCAAAATTCATATCATCCTCAAGGACTTACTTATGATAGCCCTTACTAACGTAAGTATTTAACGTTATACTAATTAAAAAAAGACTTCCATTCTAACCAACCACTAACGTTACCACAACGTAAAAAATAACGTAACACTAACGTTAGTATAACGTAAATTAACGAAATTTAACGTTATACTAACGTAAGTATCTAACGTTATACTAACGTAAGTATCTAACGTTATACTAACGTAAGTATTTAACGTTATACTAATTAGAAAAACACTTCTATTCTAACCAACCACTAACGTTACCACAACGTAAAAACTAACGTAACACTAACGTTAATACAACGTAAATTAACGAAATTTAACGTTGTCCTGATGTAACTTTTTAACGTTGTACTAACGTAAGTAGTTAACGTTGGAATAACGTTGGTTTTACGTTGGTAACGTTAAACCTAGAACCAATGTTAGACTAACGTTAGATAAACGTTGGGTGCCTGCTGGGGCTACAAGACTAATATATTTACAGAATCAAGAACTACAAAACATCAAGTAAGTAAGTAAGCAATAAGTAAGTAAGCAATTTATTCTTTTTCAATACTCACAATTTATACCTATTATATTTACAAATAGGAGACCACCTCAATTAGATGAATCTATTCGAGGAGGTGGCCACCAGAAATTCTCGTGAAATAAAAATAATATTACAGTCTAGATTATATATTATTCAATGATATCCGCACACAATGTACCTCTCCAATTGCAGCGCAAAGTTATCGGATCGAGTGGGACTCGAACCCACGACCTCTCGCTTGCCGGGCGATTGCTCTAACCACTAAGCTACCGACCCCTTGCGATCACACTAGTTCGTAGCAGACGAGGGGAGCGTTTGTGCTCAATTGGACCTGAATGTCTACGAATCAGTGAAATTTCATTGGATAGATGCTCAGAGGCGATTCGAGTTCCAACCAACTCGTTAACTTTGATGCAACTAGGAAGGTGTATTACATTGGGGAGAGGCGTCAACACGCCCAACAGAGCTTAGTGGTAGCTTAGTGGTTAGAGCAATCGCCCGGCAAGCGAGAGGTCGTGGGTTCGAGTCCCACTCGATCCGATAACTTTGCGCTGCAATTGGAGAGGTACATTGTGTGCGGATATCATTGAAAAATAATATTGGTATGTCAGAAAAGTATCTAAACTATAAACCTAAGAAATAAAGAGTTAACATATACTCTGTAACTAATGATTTAGTTTGGGCATAAGAATGAGTTGATAAATCATCGATTTGAAGATTTTGCATAATAGAATTCCAGTTATTTATTGATTGGTTTTCAATTGAATATTCACCGAATGATACCGTTTTGAATGGGTATTTTACCAGTGTTCCTGATGTCCTTCCACGAAGATTGACATTCAAATCCACACGGTTAAAACGAAAAGTATTATAAATACATGGAGGAAGTTTGTTATGTAAATATCGATGTACAAAAAGAAGGTTCTGAAGCTTTACAAAATCGAAGAACTTAACAAGGCCAAGATTAAGAAATATAGGATTAGAGTGGGCTTGCCAATCCAGTTTGGAAATGATTCTGACAGAACGCTTTTGAAGTAAAAATATACGCCTAGTAATGTAAGTTTGACGCTGTCCCCAAATCTGGCAAGCATAGCTAATATGAGGATTGAAAATGGCATGGTATACTGAAACCAAAAGGGACTGGGTCATAAAGTGGCGAATCTTAGACAGAGCGCCATTTGCTCTTCGAAGTTTGATCGAAAGTTCATTGACATGCCTAGACCAGTTAAGATTCTCATCTATGTAAATTCCAAGATACTTGATTGAGGAACTGCGTGATAGTCTTTTCCCATTTAGCTTAATACGAATATTAAAGTCAACTTTACGATT
This sequence comes from Turritopsis dohrnii, assembly GCA_027922465.2. Taxonomy (NCBI): domain Eukaryota; kingdom Metazoa; phylum Cnidaria; class Hydrozoa; order Anthoathecata; family Oceaniidae; genus Turritopsis; species Turritopsis dohrnii. The sequence goes on from BQMF02000010.1 coordinate 451,571, forward strand.
TTGATGTTTAAATACTATGTATTCAGTCTTCGAAGCGTTAAGAGAAATCATATTGGCATTCAGCCAATGAGATAGTAGTTTCAAATCAATGTTGATGTGTTTTGCCAATTGCTTGGCATCACGACTGAAATTTAAAATATTCGTATCATCAGCAAAATGGAAAATAGAAGAGAACCTAACTGCCCTATGCATGTCATTTATATAAATCAAAAAAAAGCAACGGTCCAAGAACTGAACCTTGAGAAACACCATATACAATTTTCGAATAGCGAGATTTACAAGGACCAATCGAAACATACTGGCTCCTATTACACAAAAAAGATCTAAACCAGTCCAAGGCTTTTCCACGTATTCCATAATATCTAAGTTTAGCAAGTAATATCTTGTGATCAACTGTATCAAAAGCTTTTTGTAAGTCTAAAAATATGCCACATGCAATTTCTCCTCTATCTAAAGATTTGAGAATACGCTCAACAATGTTCATGAGAGAAGTCTCAGTAGAATGATTCGTTCTAAATCCAAATTGAAGTGGATATAAAATATTATGAGAATTAAGAAAGTTGATAAGGCGTTTATACATGATTTTTTTAAAAATCTTGTCAACATTGGAAAGCAAAAAAATGGGTCGATAGTTATTAGCCTCTTAAGGAGACCCTTTTTTGAAGACAGGTATGACCTTTGCTGTTTTAAGGGCAGAGGGAAAACTACCACTTATAAAAGAAAGATTGATTAAATCTGATAAATGCTTGGAAATTTCAAATTGTAACAAATTCAAAATTTTATAGGGAATGCTATTTGGGCCAGAGGCCTTGTTGCTATCACGTCACAAATCGAACAGATGAAACCACATATTATAAAAGAAAAAGATAATCTAACAACATCAGAGAGACAAGCATTAAATGAATTAAAAAGTAACGAAAACCTAATTTTCAAGAAAGCTGATAAAGGAGGTAGCCTTAAAAAACACAAAAAAGAGTCCATTAACGACTACATTGAAATTGATCCACCTGACGATTTAAAAGGCAGACCGATAGTTGCCGGATGTAACTCGCCAACACAGCGACTTAGTGTCCTGATCGAAAAACTACTGACTCCAATCGCACAACAAGCTAAAACGTACATTAAAGATGACTGGCACTTCCTACGATTACTACCAAAAACGCTAATTTATCATGATGTAACATTATACAGCGTTGATATAACCAGCTTATATACGAGTATTTCGCATGAATTAGGTATCGAAGCCATCGATTATTGGATAACCAAAAACAATCACTTGATCCCAGAAAGATTCAACAAAGAGTTTATTATAGAAAGTTTAAAACTCGTCCTTGAAAACAACAACTTCATTTTCAATAATCAATACTACAACCAAACCGAAGGCACAGCAATGGGCACAAAATGCGCCCCGCCATATGCATGTTTAGTAATCTCGTACCTACCCAGCAAGCACGCGACGTCGCAGCAACGTTGTATTTTGGTTGCTTTCTAGTCGCGACGTCGCGCAATCAGAATGCAACGTTGCTGCAACGTTTGATGAACAACGTTGCATAAACAACCAATTTGTAACGTTGCTACAACGTTGCTCTCCGACACAAAAAATTCGGAAATTGACGTCAGCTAAACAACATTTATACAACGTCATAACAACGTCAGTCTGTGACGGCGACTTTATTCCGCGAAAATTTGTCTCCGCACGAACCCTGTCAAAATGTTATCTTCGGTGCGCATTAAATGATCTAAATATTTACCCCTCTTATTATTGAGGACTCCAGAGTACATATCGTATAGATACCAAATATTTGACGAATTCAATCACTGAATGCATGCTGATTCTGATCCCTTTTTTAGATTTGCTTGGATATAAACATGTTAGAAAATAGACATAAAAATGGCTTTGACCTATGGACACATTCAATGTTATTACGTATGTCATAACATCAACAAACAAATTGCAACTGTGCCTAATGCATCTAATAGACCACAACCTCGAAGAACTTGACTCACTAACTAAAAACTTTGGTGCTACCTTGACATTTATGACTGAGTAATATGAGAACTTGATGTGGCTGTGCAATAATTTTGGAAGCATAAACATGAACTTTGTTGTGTTGGAAGATTTGAGTGTTTGGGTTGTAAATTCACAGCACATGATTAATAAAAGAAACTGGTTATGTAGACTGAGATAATGAAGCAGCTTCATATTTCTTTTTGCCATAATTACATAACAGGGACTGCAGAACAGAAATTTATTTCAGGGGGCTATTTTATTAAGTGCAAGAAAATTTTAATTGTCTAAAATGGCTAAAACCAGCACTGTTTTTCCTAATTAAGAGGCTCTTTCATGGCCCATAAATATGAGTTTTGTGTCACTGGAATTATTGAGTTGCATAAAAAATAATAAAATTATTAAGTCTTGCAGGTTGTATATGCTTAGAATAAGGGAATTGAATGGTAAAAAGGAATTGTCGTTAAAATTTCTTATGTTAAGGAAAAAAGATAATTATAGATTGTCTTGTTGTGGAACTTGATGGTGGAATACTTTTGACTGGTAGGTTTAAAGTAGGGATATATCCTGAAATCAAAGTTACATATGGGAAAACAGGAAGAAATTGGCTTATCATAGATATACTTTGTAAAGGAATACATTTTTGTTAGATATTTTTTAAAACATTTTGTAACAATTTTATTCAAAAGACTTCGTAAGTAATGAATGACACTTGTGAATCAAATTATAGAAAATGATAAAATTCTATAAAAGTATATTGCAGAAAGCTTTTCGTAAAATTTTTTAAGTAGAGCACCTAAACAAATACGAGAATGATCAATGGATAATGGTCATTATCTTTGTATTTGTAGAAATAGAGTTACCTGATTCTCTAAGGGTCTTGTCTAGAAATTGGCTGTTATATATAAGAAGTTTAATAAATATATATAAGAAGTTTAATATAATAAATTTTTCAGTTTAATATTTTTTAGCAGACGAAGATTTCTTTGCAATAGAATTTCATAATTTTATTTATTTTAATTTCATTTATTACTTACATTGTTGAAATAGCATATTTTGTAACAAGAGACTTTATAAATACAATATATTGTATACATATACTTCTAGCTGTAGCTGGCTATATGCATAAAAATAGTAAAGAAAATTTCATATGATAGAACCTACTCCCCTTCCCAATTGTTGTTCTTCGAAATAACATTCACATAACATATTGTGTATATATATTCATTTTCTTAATTTGCTCGAGGGTTATCAACGAACCATCCTGTCTCTCTGTGTCACAACATCCACCCATTTCGATCGCTAATTCTCGCTATACTCTTCGTCTCCTCGTCTAACAGCCAAAATGGTGAAACTTGCCCCTGGGAGACCAGAGGAAGTGAATAAAAATTCAAAAAATCAAAAGCTTCCAGCCTGATTTAAAGATTTTTTGCACCATAAAAAAGCATGGGTTCTAGTTTTTCACGGAACCCGACTTATTCATAAGAAACGGCCCGAAAACGACCCTGATTCCAGACTAGTTTTTTTCTTGTGACTATGGTTTGGTGGAGCATTACTTCCACATCAAACCGAAGCTCAAGTATGAGCACATTTGTAATATCATAACAGAACTTCATAAACAAATATGCTGACGATGCTGTAGATTTTAATTCGACAGACCTCATAATTATACGCCATCAAGTTGTAGTGTAAAGTTTCCAGACCATGTTTAATAGAAAACGCCCAGATATAACATCCTGTCATCAAAATATGCGGCCGCACATTTTAAACGTTCGATCGCATGTTATAAGGTGCGGCCGCATATTATAAACGTGCGGCCGCATATTTTAGTTTTCATCATTTTTATTGGTTTAAAAAGAAAACCATGTTGTTCGAATCAGCCACGGTAGTTATCTGTTCGAATTCATTTTTGGTTTAAAGAAATTATAATTCAAAACATACATTTTTTTTCGAAGAAACGCGTTTTTTTTATACATAAACTCTAAAAAAACGTATGTTATAAACAGCTCACGCTTGTATAATTCTTTTGTCTTCTAATTAAATTGCTGGTGTGTTACGATTAGACCCTATTTACACGAGTTAGTAATTTTAAACACTACCGTTTATGCCTGTTTTCCACCAGTAAGATATCTCAAGAAATAACCTTTACAGAACTTTCAAGAACTTTAAGTATTTTTGTGGCAAGTACTTTTGCTGCTACCGTGGTGCGCCATCTGGCTCTTGTTTATTTATAAAACTGATAGAGCGTGGTGTCGTGTTACAGGGGTATTTGGGGTTGAGTACATTCAACTGTTCTTTATGATAAAAAATCATTCTTAATTATTCGGTGGATGCTTTGAAAATTGAGGATGATATTTAGTAATAAAGCCACAAACTCAATAAAAGGGTATTTGATCTGTTTTAGTAGAAAAGTGCAATCTTCTTGACGGCGTTTTGGAAAACGTTTAAGTGGATCTTTTATAAGTTACATTTACATAAGTATATAAGTTTCTTTAGAGCATAATTAAGTTAGAAGACGTACCCTCTTGGAAGAGGTCAAAAACTAAACGCAAACGTGTTCATTGAATTTTATTAAAATGTTTTGAAACGATCAAGTATAGAGAAACATAGCAGCAGAAATGAATTGTGAAGAGGAAGACGTACTTGATATTTCGCTAGTAATATTGCTACGAAAAAGACGTCATCGAAGAATAAATGCTCGTAAAAAGAGGGCCTTCTGGTTGCAGGATATTTATAAAGAATTGTGTGATGCAACAAGACTTGTAAATAAAATGAGAGTTTCGAATTGGGAAGGCTATTTCAATTATTTTTCTAACACGTTTCCTAACAAATGGCACCACATGCTAAAGATCATCGGCATTTCTTTGATTTCTGAATTTTATTTCGTTATAACCAATACGAAAACTTTTTCATTTCTTATTTTTGAATGAAACCAAAATTTTGGCGTTAAAAATTTGCGCGCCCCGAAATTTTCTTGCGATTTTTTTTTTCTTTTTGCGTTGATCATTTCCGTTAATGTTTTAGCAATTTGGTGGAAATAAGGCATTAGGGTCCCTCCCCATAAATTTCTGGATTACCTTTCTTGACTTTTTTGTATTTTAGCTATATCTTTTTTGTTCAGATGTGAATGATTGTCAAGGATTACTTCAGCTCACAAGAGAATACGGCATCGATTCTATAAAAAAAGTCGTCGATGATTTTATGTTTATGGATGTCCCTTGCTCTTTGATCTATTTGAAAATGGCAGAACAATTTGGACTGAGACGCTCTTTGAGAAAGTACATTGATTATTACGCTAGTGTTAATAACACGAAATCATTAAACAATTTCACAGGAGATTGGAGTGATGTTGATGGTAACACGAAATTAGAAATCGTTATGAGAAAGACTTCTGAGATAGCCCAATTTACAGGCTGCTCTTGTCTCCAGCAATGCAATTGTTGTGTCAATGTCTTCATGAAAGTTGGTATTTCTAGATCAATGTCAGCCATGAAATCGTTGTTTCTAGCAAAGAAATTTTAGATAAAATTTGAGCAATTCCAATGGTATGCAAAGGCATGATATGCGAATGATATGCGAAGGTATATTTAATTTAACTTTTGACAAAATACTGAAAGTTTTTTTACGCTATAAAATTTATAGCATGGAACTATACCTCTAAACCGTTTATTTTATATTTCTTCAGTATTGTAATTATTGTAAACTATCTGTAATTCCCTAAACCGTAACCCTAATAAAAAGAAACTATAGGTGCAGGGCCCGTAAAATTCGTTTAAAAAACATATAATACTAGTGTACACTGTTTGATGGATCTCCGCTCTCTCTCTCTCTCTCTCATATCGTTGAAATTTGAAATGTTAACGTGTATACCTACTGACTTTTCTTTAAATAGTTCGTTTAAGTCTTCTACTACTATTGTTTTCATTATAATAAATAAATAATAAATAAATAATAAATAAATATTTCTTCAGTTTTTACGCAAACTACCGAGTCTGTGTAGATGTTTGTTGCTATTAAAATAGCAGTTTTGTTGAAGTTTTGAGTTGTAAAAGTAATAAAGTTTGATTCTTGAAAAAACGTTCGCCAAATCAAAGAATTTGATGACGTCATAGCCGCATCGCCCAAAAGAAATTTGGCCCATATTTTTCATCACTCCAAAAAACGTCAGTTATCCCTATTGGGTCTCGAGATATATCCTCAAAAACGTCGTGTTCGATTTAGGGTGCAATGATTCTCCCGTGATCATAAAAAACTGACTGACATCATGTTCTTTTATACCCGGGTGAGTAAAAAAAGTACCGGTGTTTCACAAAAAATATTTTAAGATTAAATAATTATGAAGGAAAGGTTTTTTTATTTCTGATTAGAGGAATCTGTTAAGTATACTTTGGTGTAACATTCTTCTAATTCGGTTAAGTAGAAAATTAGTTATGGACAAAAACTGGAAGCGGTCCTTGTAAAAATCTGCAAAAAAATGGACAAAAAAACCGAACTCGCCTCTACGTAGTTTCACGCGGACATGATAAGACGTTGACCGTAAAATTTAATTAAAGAACACTCCCTAAAATAAAAGTTTGACACACAGCGTAGATTAGTATACCCCGGGTAATTAAATTTCGCCATGGTTTTAATTCGAAAGAGACATGTCAAATCCCCACCTTCCCGCACGTACCCCGTGAATAAAACAAAATAACAGAATGGTAAACGGAAAGTGTGTTCATGTTGCAGAGCTCGAAAAACTGATCAAAAAAATGTATGGGATCGTTTTGCTACGACCAACCGTTACTGATATGTCGTCGAACAAAGACTGTGATGACGTCACAGACCGTCTCCCAAAAAAAGTGCACCCAAATTTTCCTCAACCCCATCGCCTGTATCAAAAGATCCCTATTGGTTACTGCCTCTACTGCCTCAATGCATTGGTTTTACACTGACACGTGACGCACAAAAAGAGAAAATAATTTCTGTAACAGTTCACATCTAACATTATGCGTGACAGAGAGACAGACAAACAAACAGACAGACAGAAAATCAGATATTAAAATATATACTAGACACCAAGGCGGGGTCACTCGCCGCTCATGTTCAACCTGCATCGTGTCATCCCAAAAAGAAAATTTAGGAATTGGCAATAGAAAATGTTACCATCTTGTAGAGCTGGAAATTCTGAGCACGATAATGTATAGGGTATGTCTACGACAAATCGTGACAAATCATATCATATAATGATGAAAATATTATACACTTTTTACTATTTTTCCTATGAAGTGTTGTGACTCAGTGTCATGCTTAGAACAAATGGGGAGAATTTTCATTAGTAAATCCTGACAGGGCATTGCATAAGATCTTGTGTAGAATCAAAGGATGTAAGTTTCAAAAGACTTGTTCTCTGGAAAGAATCCTTGAGAACAAATTGAATACTCTTTATGACAATATCAGAAACATCATGACATCATGAGGTTAAGATTAAATTAAACTAGTTTAGATCTCGTCAACTTTCTCATAGGTGTTTTTCTTAAGTGTATAATAAGAAAACCAAATTTACCCTATCTATGCCATTACAATATAAAGCGGGAATACACTATGAGTTTTTGACACATGGGTTTCAAAACCCACGAGTTTTTACTCATTTGATGCATGAAAAAATCAAACACATTCAGTGTATACACATACGTGTTTTTGTTATGAGTTTCGTCTCATATCGAACTGTAAGCATGGCTAATGACTCCGACGAAGAGGTTGCAGTTGTAATTATTGCAGCAGTTTGCTCAGAGCCACAGAAAAAGCAAAGGAAAAGAAAGCATTGGGTTAAACCCTGGCTCCGACGGAGAATTACACATGGATGCTACAGCCAGTTGTTAAACGAATTAAGGGTTGAAGACGGTGAAATTTATAAAAACTTTTTAAGAATGACACCAGAAAATTTTGATGAGATTTCATCCTTAATCAAAAATGTAATCACGAACGAAATAACACATTTACGTGATCCCATACCGCCGGAAGTCAAACTTGCGATTACCGTAAGATTTCTTGCCACTGGTAGTTCCTACCAAGACTTGTCATCTAGTTTCCGGGTTCATAAGTCAACAATCAGCAAGTTTATTCCAAAAGTTTGTGAGGCAATTTATGAGGGGCTCAAAGATACGTATTTGAATGTGATTTTTTAATGTTACTTTTTTAAGTATAAAGCACTTTTTAATAATCATACAATTGACTTGTGAAAGACTGTGTTACTGGGTTTCTTGTTGCGGACACGGTTGAGGACACGTGACGTGGTTGGTTCGGGGAATTTATTCCAAACATCTTCGTATGGAATATAAGTTCTTGTATTTTAAACTGTATAAACTCGCTTTCTCTTTCTGGCATGTCTCGCAACTGAGATGCAATGTATTTACCGAACGCATCGTAACGGTCTTCGGTTTTCTTTCCTTTGTTTTCCAAATATTCTACAGCCCTTTGTAATAGTGTCCCTCTAGTGTCAATTGAATCATTTTGTCTCTGTCGCTTTTCCAATGGCCTTTTCGTCGATCTGACTTCAGACTCCTCTCCAATGGATTCATTTTCTTCGAGACCATTTTTGCTGTCTGGACATTGTGACAACACTTCCAAACCAATATTGTCTGATAACTCATCCTGAAAAAAAAAATATACAAGAAAATTGTTATTTCATGGTTCCTTCATCAGAAATGGAATGGCAAAGTGTAGCAGATGGATTTTCAGAACGGTGGAATTTTCCTAATTGTATAGGCGCTTTGGAGGGTAAGCATGTTAACATCCAATGTCCGAATAATTCTGGATCCTACTATTTCAATTATAAAGGGTCTTTCAGTATAGTATTGTTAGGATTGGTTGATGCGGATTATCGATTTATCTTCGTGGACATTGTTTGCAACAGCCGTATCAGTGATGGTGGGGTTTTTCGCAACGCTAACCTTTCAAAAGCATTAGAAAGTAATTCGCTGAACGTTCCCGAGCCTTGTGGATTACCAGAAGATGAAGGAAAAAAGTTGCCATTTGTTGTAGTTGCAGGTGATGCTTTTCCATTAAAAAATTATATGCTTAAGCGATATCCTAATAGGAACCTAACAAACGACCAACGTATTTTCAATTATCGGTTGTCGAGAGCCCGACGTGTCGTTGAAAACGCTTTTGGTATACTCGCTAGTAGATTTTGCGTGTTTTTAACTACTTTGAACGTAAATCCTGACACAGCGGAAAAGATTGTCCTGGCAAGCAGTGCTTTACTCAACTATCTTCGAACGAAGTTACAAACTAGATATGCGCCTCCAGGATCTGTAGATATTGAATCAAATGATGGGATTATCGTTGAGGGAAGTTGGCGCAAAGAAAAAAGTCTTGATCGTTTACAGTCGCAAGGGTCAAACACATACACAAAAGATCCTAAAGAGGTCCGTAACGAATACTGCACATATTTTAACAACAAAGGAGAAGTTCCATGGCAGAAAAATTGTATTTAATCGCAGGTGTATTTATATAATCTAGTAGTTTTTTTGATAAAAACTTACAATGTTTGATTGAGTCCTTCTCGACATGATGATATCCTTTAAAAACATGAGATTCTTGAACTAAGGCCATTTTGACACACAAAGTTCAACATGTTGAACTTTTTTTTTGACACATGTGTTTCGACACAACACCGAAAAACTCACGAGTTTTCCCAAAATACACTATAGCTAAGGCGCCACTAGAGCTTTTTTTCATGCGCATGCAATGCAACATGCCCCATAGCATGCGCATGAAACTCTTCTTAGTGACGCCGGTAGTAAATTGTTGCAAAGAAAATGATTGATTGTAATGTTCCCAAGTTGAAAAATACAGCTCTGATGTTCCTGATCCGGAAGCTCTTGAGCCTTCTTCTCGTTGTTTTTCTCTTTTGTATTTGGCGAGGATATCATGTCAGCATGTCTTCAGCTCAGGAATGGTAAATTTTCCGGAAAAATGCTCACCTAGTTTCTCCATCGGAGCCTCTCGTAAAATACGATCTCTATAATCTTGAGAATTGAAATTCCACAGAGAGGGGTTCTCGCGGTAATAAATAATCAATGATATCTTTAATGTCCTCGAAACTCGAAACTTTATGGGCTCTTTTGCTTTATCATTTTGCGTTATCACTGTCCCACAAAACAGAATTGTTTTTATAAAATTCAATTAATGTAATTTTTTCTTTGTCGTTGAGTCGCTTCTTTTCACACATCTTTTCCTTGCGTAAGGTGGTTCCCCTAGAAAAAAATGCCAATTTTCGAAAAAAATTCAAAATCGAGATTCTGGTATTTTCAGGACCATCATTCTATTCTCTTTCCAATGATGTATCATTTGATATGTGTTGTAAACCAAAACTTCAAAAAAAATAGCTTTTTAGGAGAGGTATGCTTCAAAACCTTCCATAGCAACGCCCTTAGCAACACGTTTGCTTCGTTAAATCTATGAAAAATGGACCAAAATTATTGGTCTTTTTTTTGTTTTTTTGCATTTTTTCTTGAGAATTATATGTTCTGCAAATTACTAATTTAAAACAAATACAGAACACATGGTAGCAACTGAATTATTAACTATTCTTTTGCTGGGTGAATGGTCATATCTCTTATAATTTGCTTGGTGAAAGAGTTGAAAATTATTGATCAGATAAATATGGGAAATCCAAAAAATCGATCTCGAGCTAATAAACGTAAAAAAGTGTTTTGTGTTGCCAGCAAAAGGTTTGAGGCTTCTGCTGCTACAAACTTACGAACCGAAAAGATCAAGAAAAGAAAGTCTTTGGATGAATCTACTAATGAGGAGGGAAGTACTGTTGATCCTGAAAATTACAACTTGATTATTAATTTTAGTGTTCTTAAATCTTTTGTTCATTCTTTTTTATGTTGCCCTGAATGTAATTCAAGAAACGTCGAACTTAGTGATGAACTCTCCTTGCGGATGGGATATGCACACAAGCTGAAGTTGAATTGCCACGACTGTCCAAATGACATTGAGACTTTTACTTCCCAAGAATGTGAAAAATCTGAAAGCGTACAGGGACGTCGTAAACTTAATGATGGTAGTTTTGGTGTGTGTTCTGTTTTGGGATATTTTGGGATTTCAAATGGTTACTGTTTTGACCACTTGTCATTGAAGCGAGATCAAGAACGGGTTGTCAAGAGCATTAAAAAGACAAATCCAGAAGGAAAACAGAAAAGAAAAACTATCAGGGCTGTCAAAAAAGGTTATATAGACAATGAAAAGGACAAAGACAGTTATGTATCTGGCGGATTTTAAATATACATTGTTTTTTACATTATTTAATTTTTAAATTGCATTTTTTGCGAAATAGGATTTTCAGCCAATTTCAAGTATTTGAAACATCATATTTTCATGAATACTACACTTTTAGACTTGAAATTTTCAGGGAACATTCTTCAAACACATATCTAGCAACTGAGCGTGAAGAATTTTACAACTTTGCATTTGTTTTGAAGTTATTTAGTTTTGTACTTACTTATAAATCTCTGCAAGTGTAGTATTTCACAGTGTCGGCCATTATGAATTTTCGGAGCTATATATGAAAATTTTTTTTCGCTCATTCCCTTTCTAATCATGTAATCTATAACTGTACTAAGTTTCAAGATGTTTACATTTGTTGTGTTGAAGAAATGTTGTCACAAGCTTCTCTTGATTTTGCTGTCAAAAAAGCCTCAAAAATGCTGACTCAGCATGAAAATGAGCTTTTTTTTTAATATAACCATATTATTTACATTTGTATTAACATGTAGTATTTAAATTTTGTGTTTAAAATCGAGCTATAGCACTGTACAAAAATTTGGGTTTTTTCTAGGGGAACCACCGTAAGCCTGTCTTCTTAACAAGAAAGTGATTTGTTTACTCTTTTAACTGCAATGGAACTTCAAGAGCATTCGATCGAATTTCAAATCGAATGTAAAATGACGTCACAATAAAAATTTTGTCCCGCAACATTATCTAAAGCATGGGCCACTATGAAAAAATGTCCCACAACAAAAATATTGTCGAATTTTGTCCCGGGCGCAATGGAGCAAAATAGATTCAGATCTATTTTGCTCCAATGCTCCGGGGACAAAATTTTTGCTCCATTGCGTAATTTTTGTCCCACGGAAAAATAAAAAGTGATATGGGACACGTGCAACATTTTTCATGCGCATGCAATGCAGCAATGTTGCATTGCATGCGCATGAAAAAAAGCTCTAGTGGCGCCTTAGCTTATGAGTCTTGACTCATGTGACAAAACACATGCGTCAAAACTCATAGTGTATTTCCCGCTTAAGATACAGGAAAAACGAGACCAGAATACTTTTGGTCAAATCTGTTTATGGTCTTTTAAAATATATAAATCTAGAATCTTATGAAAAGGTACACACAAAAGATGAAAAATGTGTTTTTAATAAAATGAATTTGTTTATTGGCTGATATTATCAACTAAAAGGTGAAGGAAATCATAAACAACTAATACCACTTGATTGCAAAAGAACATCCTTGACACAAATACCACTTCAGATACATTTCATTTTTGTTAATTAGGTAATAAAGGTCAAACATGACAGGCAATGACGAAAACTGATGGTTAACGTCTACTTTAAAGGAACTGAACTTCATGGGAAATAAATTTCGCATGAATTTAATTTTACAGATGGGTAGGCACTTTTTCTTAATTTTTGCAGTAATTACATTTTGCGGAAAGCCAGATAAGCAAAAGTTAGTGGGAATTTAATTTCACGATTGAATTAAAATTGAAAAGAAAAAATTTCCTGTCACCTATCAAAACATATTTTCAAATAAGAACAAAATCACAGAAACAAGCACTGAAAATCAAAATCCTGTAAAGTAAAGTAATTGTCAAAACATACAGACTTTTATAGCTCTTAGCAAATTTTAAGAAATCTAATGACTCGACATAATTATCACAAAAAACTTGTAATCGATTTGACTTTTTTGATTAAGGACATACTGAGAAATATATAGATAATCTATGTTTCACAAATGTTTCAACTCCCTGAAAATTTCAACTTCAAGAATCAACATTTCATTGAAGAAAATCTTAAAATGAAAAATTTCATGGATGATCAAAATTCTTCATTTTGCTTGAACTAAATTTTGTAGAAGACCCCATAAGCTGCAAAATTTAGTTACTTTAAAGTATGCATAAATTAATAAATGTTTACACTTCTGATACTTTTGCAGATTGCTTTGAAAACAAAATGCAATCGACGATCAGGACTATTTTGAAATGTTGACACTAATTTATCTATTATTTTATATCTTTTCAGGAATTCATAGTATGAACAAAAATTAAAAAGAAGAAACTTGAATACCTGTATTTTATAAATAATAGTGAGCGTGCATACCACTTTTATTTTAGAGAGTGACTGTTTTAATTAAATTTTATGGTCTATTTCATCATAAGAGTGTGTTAAGTAGCCGAGTGAGTCAAGAGACCTTTACTTCAAAATTAAAGTCTGTCTCAATATAATTGGCAGTGGAAACAAATTACCTCATAACTTTTGATAGCCACTTCCGATTCCAAAAATTTTTTTTCCATGTTTCAGATAATCAAAAGCACTATATTTGAATATATTTTTGGTTGAAAAATTCGCGATTTTTAGCGGTTAAATTTGCGATTTAAAAAATAAAGCTTTTTTTCTACTTAAGCTATAACTTTCATTTCTGCACCAGTGGTAGCCCTGCCTTAGGCAAAGAAAGTTATAAAGTTTGAGGGCAAACCAATGGGTCGTTCAGAAGATATGGGACCCGAAGTACCCTTCAGTAGCGATTTTAGGTGAAACATCAAATCTCCAACTTTCAACAAAAAACGGGGACAATGATGGTGGAACAATTTTTTAAACATATCACATTCAACGATCTTTTAAATTATCTTTTGGGAAACTGTTATTTGTGTTTTGGGAATAATCAAAGTTTACTTTCTATTGTATCATACGGTTTCATAGCTTTGTATTTAAAAGATATCTTATTGTGTTCAACAAAAACGCTTTCGAGATATGTGTGACTTTTTTATTCCACATCGTTTTAACGATAAAAAACAATTAAGCTGCTTCCCTTTGTTTTGCTTAATGGTCAACAAACATCAACGCATTACTGTAACACTTTTCAAATTTTAATTGAGCTGTTGATGAAAGAAAAGATAACCCCCGTTTTTTGTTGAAAGTTGGAGATTTGATGTTTCACGTAAAATCGCTACTGAAGGGTACTTCGGGTCCCATATCTCCTGAACGACCCATTGGTTTGCCCTCAAACTTTATAACTTTCTTTGCCTAAGGCAGGGCTACCACTGGTGCAGAAATAAAAGTTATAGCTTAAGTAGAAAAAAAGCTTTATTTTTTAAATCGCAAATTTAACCGCTAAAAATCGCGAATTTTTCAACCAAAAATATATTCAAATATAGTGCTTTTGATTATCTAAATCATGCAAAAAAAATTTTTGGAATCGGAAGTGGCTATCAAAAGTTATGAGGTAATTTGTTTCCACTGCCAATTATATTGAGACAGACTTTAGCAGCACTTAACCTCAGGATTTCTTATCATAGGGGAGCCATTGCATTAACCCCAACCAAATTCAACATTTTTGGGGAAATGTCTCGAGAACCAATAGGGATAAACGCTTTCTTGGGTCTGGATACTGGTGGGTCCAAAACTTTTTGCTGATGGGTCCTTGACATCATTTAAATCTTATATCAAAATGGATACACTTTCTGTACATGTTCCGTGAATTCGTTTTTCATCACCTATTTTGACATGAGATTTACACATATTGTTCTCAAAATTATACACGGTAAAATGTTTTACCTGCATTACTAGTATAGATAAATTGCAATAATGCAATAATGCAAATCAGTGGCGGATCTAGAGGTATGTCGAAATTTGTGTAGGAGAGTGTTAACAATCTAACCATAAAAGAAAAGCGTTCAAATAATCCCATTGGTAATATAAATTGAATTCACAAATTATGTTAATGCTCTCCTACACAAATTTCGACATACCTCTAGATCCGCCACTGCAAATTACCGACAAATTTTTTATAAATTGTTCTAATTTCAACCGATAAAGAGAATGAGCTTGAAAACAGCAACTTTGAATTTTTTAGATGCAGCCTTAGAGTAATCTGATCTAATCCATTCTCATTTCCATTATCCACATCCCTATATCCGTTGCCTGATGATGAAGCCTTTTGGTCTGGCAGTTGTCCTCAGTAAGTGGCCATAGTTTTTCCTAATGGCATCTCTCCTTTAGCATATTTTCTTTTACAAAAATAACCTATAATTATCCCGAGCACATTGTATGTTTATAAGATGCTAGTGGAAAATAAGATTTGGTTTATCAATTGAAGATTACCTGGCGGCATTGTGATGATACATTTGTGATGAACAAATTAGTTCCTCTTGAAAAATCTCGAACAATTATTACAGCTTGATCCATAGAGAATGGTATTGGGATACACACAGAACGATTAATGAATTTCAAACACTCTTTAATTTATAGGCAATTTTCACAACCTTCCTTTTTCCTAATATTTCAAAGAATTATCAATGGAAATCACATAAGGAATTCATCTCTACGAAGTTAATTCGATGTCAAAATCTTGTTTATCAAGTCGTCGAGTCGTTTTAGAGGTTGATATGTGACATCATTAATCGATTTAGAAGTTAACGTGGTTCACAATAAGTCGACATTTAAGTCGTCGAGTCGTTTTAGATGAACACTCGTTTTTCAATTTGAGGCGTTTTAGAAGTTGGGGTCGCTAGATGCTGTGTAATTGAGGCGCTTCGGAAGATTAGCCGTTTTACATGTTTAGTCTGTTCAGAAAATGAAGCGGTGCAACCTGATTACCCACTTCTCTAAGTCAGTGTTAGCTCTTACACAAAAACAGATTTTTGTGTCATATTTACATCATATAGTCATGATGCTGACCGTCATGTTTTCTAGTAGTTGCATGTAGCACGGACAGTTGCATGGTAACGAATGAGAAAATAACCAAACTGTGAAGGATTCCTTTTCTTTCAGATACATTTGATTGTTTGTTAGAATTCTGAAAGATCCCTTATTTTTATATAATCAAAAATATGTACCTCACATTAATATCTTCCTGTTCAGTTAGTGTGGAACACGCTATATCGCCTGATTTCAAGTAAGGGACTCACGAAGAGTGTCATTCGGAATAAACAGATCATGAGATTTTAATAGCTCTTGATATGAAAGACCGACAAATTTTGAACAGCGCATCATCATCTGAAATGAACAAACTTCTAAAGCGCCTTTATTTAAAAAACGAGTGTTCATCTTGTCGACTTATTTTGAACTGTGTTATTTTCTAAAACGTTTCCACGACTTGACAAACGAGATTTTGGCGCCGAATCAACTTCTTACATCTTACATGATGTCATATTTCAAAACAAAATGTCATCGATTTGTTTTTGTTTGTTCCCACAGCAAACCGTGGTGAAAGGTGAAACTTCGGAGTGTCATCATGTAACTAGATTCCACCAATCTCATTTTTTTGTTTACGTTGAACATAAAGAAATTCCAAGAATTGTTTTCGAAGTTTTCTGTTTCGTTAAATTATTTGTGAGAAACAGAACATTTTGAAATACAAGAAGCGCTTGTTTAAGAAGAACAGAGAGGTTGGTATAAAAGTCAAAATACATATGTACGATCAAATATCTAAGTACGATTAAGTAATTGAAGGTTTGTATTTAAAGTATGGAAATAGGGAAATCCAATGAGAAAATGTTCTCGCTAACCGTTCAAAATATAAAAAAATCAAAATTAGCACTACTCGATTCTTGGACAGAAACAGTGGCAAAAGTTGAATTTCTAGCATTAATGTTCCCTTCCCTAATATATCTGTATTGGCAAGGCGCTATTTTATACTTACTGAAGGGAAAAGTTAAGTCTGCTACACATGTTGTTTCTCCAGGATTGTACATAAAATGTCGCTTATGCTTGGAAACTGGTGAAAAAGAAATACTTCAACAGTGAAAAAAAGAAATGTCATGTTCAGTCATTCAAAGCTATGCTTGAAGGGAATTTAATTAGGAAAACAAAATAAGTACAGAAATAAGAAATGTATTTTTCGATCATGTTGATTTATTGTAAGATCTCATTTATTCTAAAACTTCGTGTTTACTGTTTGTTAACTTTACAGGTTGATTGTTATCATAGCATTAAAGGTGTATCTAGTATCTGATGCATGTTATTCCAATAAATGATGTTCTATCCCAGCAGGCACCCAACGTTTATCCAACGTTAGTCTAACGTTGGTTCTAGGTTTAACGTTACCAACGTAAAACCAACGTTATTCCAACGTTAACTACTTACGTTAGTACAACGTTAGAAAGTTACATCAGGACAACGTTAAATTTTGTTAATTTACGTTGTATTAACGTTAGTGTTACGTTAGTTTTTACGTTGTGGTAACGTTAGTGGTTGGTTAGAATGGAAGTCTTTTTTTAATTAGTATAACGTTAAATACTTACGTTAGTATAACGTTAGATACTTACGTTAGTATAACGTTAGATACTTACGTTAGTATAACGTTAAATTTCGTTAATTTACGTTATACTAACGTTAGTGTTACGTTATTTTTTACGTTGTGGTAACGTTAGTGGTTGGTTAGAATGGAAGCCTTTTTTTAATTAGTATAACGTTAAATACTTACGTTAGTAAGGGCTATCATAACTAAGTCCTTGAGGATGATATGAATTTTGATTCGCACTTGCTACACATTTTCGCCTTTTCAATTAAGAAGTGTATCTCTTGAAAAAACTCGCTTTTACCGTGCTAACCTAGTATTTCCTCTCCATTTTACACATGGTAATATGTCTATTATATATCTATTATATACTTCGCGCTAGTCTAGCCTTAAAACGAGAAATCAGTTTGATTATTTAATCTTGGTTTTGCTGGCAAGATCTGTACTACATGACTTATAGATGATAGCTAGAGTATTAGGGCCTGCTACTTGATTATTTTTAATAAAAATCTTTTACTCAAGGTTTCTGATTAATTTTGTTGTATCCCCAGAGTGTTTTGCTTTGTTAACATATGAAAGCACAAAATGTCTGTTCTATGGACATTAGTCAGCTGGAAAATAGATATCTGTTCTAGCATAAATTTCTATTGATTTTCATTTATTGCAATTTGCCGTAACCACAAGCATTCGTTTAACACCTTCACTTATATTTGTTTCTTTTTCTTCTATTAGGCATGCGTAAATATTGACATAAAAATATACTTTTCTTGTCAATTAAAGGTAAATATCAACTTCTATGACTATTCGCTGTTCTCGTCATTTGTCTTACTTTGTTGGGAGGGACACCGGGATTTGTTTATAATGACTTCAGAAGTCATTACAATGTTATAACATTTTGATGTTGTTAACGAAATTTAACGTTGTCCTGATGTAACTTTCTAACGTTATGCTAACGTAAGTATTTAACGTTATACTAACGTAAGTATTTAACGCTATACTAACATAAGTATCTAACGTTATACTAACGTAAGTATCTAACGTTATACTAATTAAAAAAAGACTTCCATTCTAACCAACCACTAACGTTACCACAACGTAAAAAATAACGTAACACTAACGTTAGTATAACGTTGGGTGCCTGCTGGGATATATATGCAAAGATAATCAAGGCCAAAGCTCTTAGTGAGCGAGACCAATATTCAAAATGGTAGCTTAAGTCATAAACATAGCATTCTCCCTACGCAATAATAATAAATAAAATTCTGTTTATGTAATTTTTTCTATGTATAATTAAAATCCCTCCAAAAATTTTTTCCAATTTTTTTTCGTATGTTTTATAAAGCTATCCTGAAAATAATCAATCAATATTCATTGTGCATCAGTGTACATTTTGTAATCAATATCGGTATTTCAACAATTATTTACTGTCTGTATCTGGCGGGCTTAACAACTAGCCTTCCTGGACGAGTTGTCATTTCATCTTTCGTGTTGGGTACTTCAATGTTGACTTCTTCTTCAGTGTTGGATGTTTCTTCGCAGGCGTCTTGGATGGTTTCATTGCTTGGAGATGGTATTTCAATGTTGCTTGCTGAATTGTTGAGTACGATGTCATCCTGATCATGTTCCAATTTGATGTTGAAATCGCTGTTTGATGAAATCTGGTGTCTGAGTGGAGTTCTTGTCACGAAATCTGACCACATCACCAGGTGGCAGATTGGTGGAGTGTTTTTAGTGCTGATCCTGAGGTTGAGATGTTGCCGTGGTTTCGAATAATCGGAATCAAAGTCCTGGGGTGTCTGTTCATTAGTGCATATGCTGCAGAGAAGTTTGTGCTGTTGACTGATGTTCGGAGAGCGAGCATTGCTAGGTATGGATCTAAACCGTCTTCATTGCATTTTCGGAGTGATTGCTTGATGGTTTGTATCGTCCGCTCCACCAGGCCGTTGCGTTGAGGATACTCAGGGCTGTCAGGTACAAGGGATTGATCATCAGGCCAGCCAGCTTAAATTATGGTAACGAGTTTTGACATTGTTGGATCAGGGCGGGTTTCTTCTTTGATTTGATTCATTCGATTTGTACTCACAGGTAAGCTTGAGACGATAGCGTTTACCTGTGCTGTGACTTCTTCTTCATTTAGCTCTGAAGTGTCTGTACCTGATGGTGCTCGACTCAATGTGTCTGACAAAATCAAGTCCTTTCCTGAAATATAATTAACTTTAAAATCATACTTTTGCAGCTGCAATAGAAACCCATTTAACACACGACGTCAATACAACGTTGTCTTATGGTTGTTCTAACGTCGTAACCAAAAACCACCATTAACCGACGTCAAGAAAACGTCGGAGTTGGTCGCAAATAATTGCAACCTGAAAAAAACATTTTCAAAATCCTACAATGGTTGAAAGCTTAGTCGTGACTAGAGTGGTATATACTGTAATTTTGTGTTTATGCTATTAAAATCATTTATTTACTTACAGTCAATTCTGACGTTCTTTCGACTTCAAAAGAACGTTGCATTTTATCTTCCTGCATTCTGTATGCAATTTAGTTCGTAAGGTAATCATCTTGAAAACCATGACAAATGTGTCTTCCTTTACCTATTCATTTGTATCAAAGGATAGAAGAATGCCTAATGAATTAATATAATTCAAGATTAAGAAAGAAACATAAATCGATGGTTTGTGAACTGTACGCTGCAAGCAGTAAAGCGATGTTTTAAAAGCAAGCAAAAGTTATATTGCACTTTTTCTTTCATTTCGTCATTTCGTTCTTTTTAACGTAATCGAAATTTATTTGGTGATTTTGATAATCGCACGGTAGTGTAGTGGTTATCACTCTCAGAATCGTTGTTTTCGTTGTTTTCGGTCTTTTGACCGTTGCACAACGTCCGTACAACGTCAATTTTAGTTATTTTTAATCATCGTTTTGACGTCAAAATCCGACGTTGTTTTGCTGTTTCCATTTCGACCATTAAACGACCGTCAAGCGACGATGGAATACGACGTCGAAACAACGTCAAAACGACGTCTTTGTGCTAACTGGGTTTGATTAGTGCTTCTGAGTTGACGAGAGTAATGTCAACATCAGAAATGTCCTGCACATCCAGAGATCGTGAACCACGTATACATAGTAACATAGATCTAACAACAAGAAAGAAATTCTCATACGAAAAAAAGTCGTGGCAGCCGATGCTGTTATGTCACTCTTTTCAGTAATCATTTCGGCGAGCCTATGATAAAATTTGCTACATTCTCTCCTCATTCACCTTGTGGCGGAGAACACTGAGGGAGTGACTTTGGCATTTTCCACTTGGAGAACTCTTTCATTGTGCTTCGTTTTTTTCTCCCCTTCGTTCTTCTGACAGCATCTCTTGATTTCTGAACCTCTGTATCTCTGAGCATTGAGGTCAAAAGCCCATACATTGCAAAATACTCGTTGACCAGGTGTCCAAACTCAAAAGCGCTAACGTCCAAAAAGGCTTCACTTCCAGCAGCAGCGGTCTTCTCTTCAATTTATAGACAACAACATTGGCTCCTTTCTTACATCAGCACAGATTTCTTTTAGGAACAGTGCTGTGATGTCTCGCACTTCATTGTGTCTTATTGAAACAAATCCACCTTTCCTGCAGGAAAGTGCATGAGACTGGTGTCCGCAGGCACAAAATGTCAGTAACCTTGGGAGAACCCAATTATATCTGATGCATAGAGCATCCCAAAACTGTTATTTATTTAGGTTGCACCCCTGTTCTTGGAGAGGTAGTTTGGTAAGCCAATTACTGCTGCCGCTTTCCCGATTTATTTCGTTTTGCCTTTTCTGCTCACTGGAGAGTTCATCCTGAATTTTCTGTTACCTTTTTATCCATCCGTTTTCTGCGCTGGTCTTTAATTTGCACTTTCGTTATTTCTTATGGATTTTCTCGGTCTCGGTCTTCTGGAGAATTGTGATTAGTTTTTTTTTGTCAATTTACAGGAGTTTTCAAACTCGAACGGAAATGTTTACTTGATTAACTTGAATCACAGACCTCCTGATCTTGGAGGTAGAGAAATCAGTTCGTGTTCCACATCATTGAGGAATAAGTCCTTCTAATATTGCTGGAAACAACTTTTCCTTGACGACTTCCTCTAGATCTTCGATGTAATTTTCCAAGCCAAGAATGGTTCTCAAGCAGTAAATGAACCTGTGTTGGTAGCCTGCCACAAAGCGAGAGTAAGCTGTTTGAGGTGCTATCACAGCTATGTTTGATAGAAACACTATATTTTTGTACTACTTGCGTACAATTTGCTTCGATCCGATTACTTCCAATAACTGCTCCTAGATGACGCTCGCTTTTCGTTGTTAATGTTGTATGTTGCACGTTGGACCCATCAAAGGAACTTTTGGCTTCCACGATCTTTTTATCCTTGACGATCAACCATGATTTCTTTGGTTGTGGTAGGTAACCAAACGAAGGCCCAATTTCGACCAGTTTGTCCCACCATCGTCCAAGTGAAGCAAATTTACCCACAGCAGTGAGATCGTCCGCGAATGCAACTATGCTGACGTTATAATTGATCAAATGCAATGAAGTTAAGCATCATCTCGAGAAGTGGAGTAATATCAACCGCATATATCGCCATTCTCAACGGATCGTTTTGCGTAGTACCTTTCATTGATTTCAATTCTTTCCCGCGACGGACAAATAGACACGCAGGAAACCGATATATGTTGTTAACAAATGTCGAAAGGATTATTATTATTATTAACGATTATTTATTCAGTAATAATAATAATAATCCTCTCGACATCTATTTCGTTAAAACTGGTAAAAAATGTTTTCCCGCGTTAATGATGTAGATGGGGCAGATGATCTTTTATGTTATGAAGCAAAACTTTGATGCAAGTACAAAAAGAACAATTTTGTATGTACAAAGATGTGTCTCTGAAAAGGAGGAGGAGTGCATTTGAGTATGCATTAGTCATTTCAAAGAGCTAGCTGTTGCAATTTCTTGAAAAGACAGATAGACAGAAATGCAAATGTTCTGCTCCGCAAACAAATGTTTTTTTTATATTTACTTATCTTCTAAGACTATCAACAGGATGGTAACTATCAGTTTTCGTGAATCTTCGTATAATTTGGTGCTGGTCAGTAAAATACAAAAATCGCTTTCACTCAAAAACTAATTAACTAAACTTTATGAAATTTGGATGAATTTACCTTCTTGATAAGTCATACAAAACAGTGGTTTGTATCAATTTTACAGACCATAACCGTGGAAAGGACTCTGGTCAGTAAATTACACGCTGATGACATAATTCAAATTTTTTTCCATGACTTGGAAGGTATTAATAGGAAGTATTTTCTGACTAAGTTTTATGAGAAACACTTAAGTTATTCAGATGATATAACCATTTTTCAATTTTTTGGGTCAAACCCAATCTGGTCTGTAAAATATACATGTCAAAAGAATTGGAGACATATTTTTTTCAAACTTTATATACCAAATATTGAAACTAGCCCAAAAAATTACACGGTACGATTTTTCATACGATTTTTGTCGTACAGGTCGTATCGCACTGTGTAAACATAAAAAATTGTACGAAAATGTGTCGTATTATGGTGTCGTGTACGACAAAAAAAAAGTTAAACATGTTTAACATTCATACGACATCGTACGAAAATTAACCAATCATATCGAAGCAGACAATACGTCAAGTGAGGGAAAAGAGGAAAAAAGAAAAATGTTTTTATCTCTCATTAACGTATCCCTTTTAGCAATATCTTTTTGAATTAGATACAGCAAAAAATCGACATCTTCTGGTCTCATTCTCAAATAATTGGTATATATAGCAACTTCTTCATTTCGAAATTAGTAGAGAGACCTTTTAAATCTCTTCTTTGTAACTATTACTTGGATTACTTTGGTCCACTCTGAACGTGTTTTACGTTTCTTCTTTGCTTTTGTGTTATCTTGAATTAAAAAAATGCGAATATTGATATCGCGCATCAGCTTCATCACTCTCCATTTTTTTTGATTAAAAATCATTTCTCTCTTCTTAGTGTCGTAACGTGTAAACACACCCTTCTTTTAAAAAAATCATACATCAAATGTGTACGACAAAAATCGTACGACAAAAATCGTACCGTGTAAATTGCCCTAAACACTTTGATCCCACGGGTGTCTATTTTAGTACAATTCAGCCCACACTGGTACCTTTGGAAGCGTTCCAATCTCATCAAAGCAATCATCATACTGTTATCTATATCATTAGTTAGAATATCATTAGTCATGTCTATGGTGTGAACTCTTTGAATCAGATTAAAGCCGTTTTTCCAATAGAAACAAGATTCGCAAAAATGCGACTATATATTTCCCCAAAGTTGCAAACATTTTATCAATTATTGTGTGTACATTGATAACCATGAGAAATATGTATCATTAAATAATTACAGTATAACTACCATCAACCTGATACTCAGATTGAATTTAATACCACAAAAAAACTTACTTTGAACTTATTATGATATGAAGTTGTTCACTGTCAACTGCATATCAACAACCCCATCAATGTGTAAGACAATTTCATCATAACATATATGTATGATCTTTATTGTTGCAGAAGCTTGACAAGTTTCCTTTATACCATAAAATCACGGTAAACAATGTAATTTGAGAGAACACTTGCTTTTTGTAACTCGGATAAAATTATCTTACAACATGATACAATCAAATTTGTATACAGGTTTTCTGTACAAAAGAAGAAAAGAAAATTGTCAAACCTAATTTTGATACCACAGTATACTTTCGGGTAGACATATAAGCAAATAACTATCGAAAGCAATCAAAATCTCTACTAACAAATGTTACGTGTAACATTTCAAATTAGGACAGAATAGTTATTTTCAAAAAAAAGATGGGCTTAAAGTGACAATTTATAAAACTAAATTCAAGTACCGTATTTCCTCTAATAAACGCCGCGGCGTTTATTACAAATTCCAGTTTTTGGATGCGGCGTTTAATAGAGGGAGGCGTTCATTAGAGGGCGGCGTTTATTACAAAATGAAAAATTGGACAGAAGCAAACTAAAACAATAATGCTTCCTTATCCTTAAAAAGGTTACAAAAGATTGTATGAAAATGTTTTACACAGAAGATATGTTCACGAAAATGTCAAAGAAGAGCAATAGCACTGTCACCGTTCTCTTGTATGAGATGAAAGCTTTTTTATAATTCTTGTTTAACCTGTTTTCTAATAAACACCGCTTTTCAAGATGCGGCGTTTAATAGAGGGCGGCGTTTATCAGAGGGCGGCGTTTATTAGAGGAAATACGGTATTCAGAATAAACATCTATGTTAAAAAAAATATGTTCACACTTGTTTATTATTTATTTTGTGGTAAAAACGACCTTCATATATAAATCCCAAATGGAAAAAAAAATTTTGGTAGTGAAAATACATATTCATAACCAAATCACTACATAGCTGAAGTAGAAGTTCGTGTTCCGGTTTGATTTAATTTATAGACTGTCATTTGTATTGTGTTTTGATTTACGCTCGTTGTTCGTACAGGAAAATTGACAGTATATAAATTTTGCAAAATAAAATATGACATACCAGGGGCGGACGCAGCATTATTTTATAGGTACGGCTCAACCTTGTGGATTCCAATAAGAATTCCGATTCCCCGATTTTTCTCGGTATAACCCGATCGGAATAACCCGATTTACGGACAAATTTATCCCGGGAGATGAACGTTCATTTCCAGTTAGCTACTTTGAACCCCCAACACCAAAATTAGCCTACATTAAACATTTTAACCGAAGGTGGATAGAAGAATAGAAGCTGAATACAGTAGTTTTTTTTAGATTAACACAGCATATACATAACAAAATAATTACAGTATTATATTAACTGCATCATTATATTAAACGTCTAAAATACCAAACACACTGCACGATTACACATTCCTTTCGTTGCTCGAAGAATTTACTAGCATTCTCATTTTCAAAAGCAAATTTATTTCACCCAAGCAAAATGGAACACAAAATTGAACTAAGAGGCTAAAAAACAGTATATTTGAAAAAATTATAATGAAAATTGGCACCATAAATTTTGTCAAAACTGAACTAACTAAGAATGCAGTTTTCCTATAAATTCATGGTGCTAGTGCAAGTTATAATTTTCCACCCTCTATGTTGATTTTCGTCCTGCACTCCTCCTTGACTTCTTACTCTTCTCAACATCCTTTGGCACCTTTCCATACCTCTAGCACTTCATTAAATCTAGGTCGATCTGTTGATGTTTGTGCTAAAAAAGACAAAAGGTGAACAAATTCAAAATAAATGTATCTTATATTATGGTGAATTAGAATTAGTATGAAGTCTCCCACCATTTATTTATTTTTTTAAATACATAAATAAAATAGTATGTTCTCATAGATTATACAGTGAATATAATAGTCAAGACAGAACTGTCCACATAAAATAATTCTTCCTATTCTACTTGTATGTTTTCAGTAGACAATCGACCACACTCTGCAAAACAAAATCTTCTCTTAAGACAAAGGCTTCTTAGTAGAATCATAACAGGCTTTATCATCATTTATAGGAAAAAAATTGTTTCTCTTTATTTCTTCTAAAATCTTTCTTCTAAAATCTGGTTAGATATCAAATTCCCACACTGATTCAGATCACTTGGAAATGCAAGTAGTACTTCTTCTAGATAATTCCATTATCACATCTATACAATTTGACACAAACTTATCATTGAATTCTACTATTTGTTTCATTCAATTATCAATCATGACAAGCATGGAATAAAACTACCAGAACATAAGGAACTTGTCAACACACGAAACATTTCTTTGACTAAAGCTGATTTCCCACCAGGAAAGAGTAGTTGGGGAATTTCAAAACCAACAGAATAAGCATCTAGCCATTTCAAATGAAATGGCCATCCATCTGTTTTGTCTTTTTTGAGCTCAAAAACATTGCCAATAAATGATTTTATATATATCCTGGGGAGAAGCTGCAGAGGACGTGTCAATATGGGTTGTAACATCATCATCCAATAATGCTAATTCTTCATGGCTTTCCTTAGCTTTGTCTGTAGAAGAAGATAAACTCAATTGGCATGTTGAAAATATATATATATATATCATGAGAAATTTGTTCAATTTTGGGCAACTATTCCTTCTAAGCTGAAGGTTTTCTTTGAATCTTAGATGTTCCTGTGGTTCCTTTTCTTTTATAAAGAAACCCAGGAACCAACAGAACATAGTGATTATGTGAAAAGTGCTTGATATTAATGTCCCCTCAAAACAAAACAAAATATGGATTGTGAGATAAGATTCATCCAGCTTACACTTAACAGGCCACACGTTAGCATTTGGTTTCAATTTGGTTTCAATTTTATCCTCAAAGTGGGTGCATAATGGGTGCATGACTTATGTATGACTGGTGAAAGTCCAACAAACACAAGACAGAACACCAATTTTGTTCCTCACAAATTTTGCATTGCTTGTTCCTCATTAACCCTCATAAACTCACTACTGAATTTTTTCCAAATAAAGCTAACAACACATAGTTATACGAATGCTCATTATCAGTGAAAAATCTCAAAATAATTGCATATATATCTAATGAAATTAAATATCACAAAATAAAGTTAATGTATACATGCAAACTCTGTAGTTTTTGATCACCGCAAAAAGGTACCATGTTTAAAAAACATAATAAGTTTGGGTAATAATCAAGTCCAACGACTCTGAGTAAAATCCCAACCAGGAGTTTAGCAAGGCAAAAAATAATAAATAAAAAGAAGCCCCACATAGAAATTATAAAATTTTGTTTTTCGTCAAACTTACAAATATAAAAAGCCATGCATGTGAATATTGAATCCACACTCACATAACTTTCAGAAGCTTTTTTGTTGTTGTGTTGTTTCGGTCATTAAATGAATTTGAATTAATGTATAATAATTAAAAAAACAAACTAACACTTACGTTTACAAAGTAAAATATAAAGAAAAACATAAACTTACTTTTAAAGTAATGACTGTGCATCTAACATGATGTCTCCTACCACACTATGTATGTTCTGTATTTCTCTCAGCTGTAAAGTACTTTTTCAAGGCTTTATCTACCAGATCCATGTGCTCATTGAAACACAAAAACCTTTCTTCATCAGTATGGGTAAATTTAAGTATTCTGTTGCCATGTTATCGTTGAGATTAAGCGCCTCAAAAACTTTTTCCCTATGCATCATGTCCGATCCAGACAAATTGAGAAAGAGGTTCATAAGATGATGCACGTGTGTGAGTTTTGAGCCGTATTTGCTTACTCTACCGACAACCGAAAGATTTAAAGCCTAAGGATTTGTTCTGATACGTATTATCGTCTTGCGTACATTTGGCACGACAGCCGCACTTTCAAAACAAATGGAAAACCGAAAGAAGTACCATGAAGCTGGGATTAGGGGTATAGGTGTCCAACTACCGTAAAATCGGGACTTGAGCAGTAACTTTGAGCCGTATCGAAGAGCTGCAATACGGCTCAAAACTGTTAGTTATAACCCCTATCATCATTGATCAAAAGGAGCCGATTTTTGAGCCGTAAAGAAGAACAATAGAGCAGTGGGGTTTGCAGTTATAGCTTACCTAAAATTTGCGAGTCAAATGGGGCGCCAACAAATAATGCGCTAATGCATAAAAAACCTATTGGATTGATTTTCAAACGACGCCGTTATCGAGTGATTACGACACGGCGTCAAGAATAGACAAACAGACAAAGAAGCACGACAGTAGATCATTTTTAGTAATCATTCTCTTGACTTAATTTTGCTACGGCTTGAGCCGTATGAGCCGTACCCTGCGTCCGCCCCTGCATACAGTATCAAAACAGTATACATGACCATGGAATTCATCCATAGTAAACTATGTTTCTGTTGTTGGATTAAATGACTATCCAGGGAAGCACACTCGACCGGATTCTTTCAAGTTATTATGTGTCTCAATCCTGTGTGTTTTAAAATATTATACGTAATTGGTTTTCTGAACTTCTTATTGCATGCACGACATCACGTTTTTACTTGCTGTTTTTGTATGTACTTTTTGAATTATCAAACTGATTGAACTTATTGTTCTCCACATGAAATAGGTTTCCTTTGTGGCTGGTACATCGTGCTTTCAGTTCAGTTGGGCTACATTACATTATATATCAGGATGGAAAATAAAAATAAATCTTCAGCCTGCCTATTGATAATGAATTTTCACCTTTGCACTGAAACCACAGCTTCAATGGTTTGCTGTTCGAAGCAAATTAATTACCAATCATCATAACATTGTTATCAACATCACTGATATATCGATTTTTTCTGGTTTTTACACGTTCATTCAAAAGTTTTTACAAAGCTTTTTAAGACAACACTGAGCTAAAAGAATTCATTTCCATCATTTAACGTTTTATCTATTGAATCATTTCAAAAGCTAGCAGAAAAAAGCAAAAATCTTCCACTGCCCATCTGCACTGACTGAAAAAAATGGCGTGCTGTAGACTAGCCTCTATTCTTATCTAGTTTGGCTAGGCGAAAATTCAATACCGAACCGAGGCTATAAAAGTGAACGGAGAAGGAGAAGAAGGAGAAGAAGGAAAATGCCGATTTTAACATATATTTCATCCTACGGGGAAATATATAAAAATTGATACGTAAACTGCAACCAAAATGGCACTCGCAAAAATCTATCCACGCTAAAATTTACCACAATAAGGTAGGTCTAAATCTGGCTCCCTTAACATAGGTTCTCGCAGACTTTCATCACTTATCCCTATGATAATTGAGTCTCTTATTAAAGAACCTTTAGCTCTGCAAACTCACAGTCACTTGATAGTCTCTTCAGTTGGATGACAAACTCGTGGAAGGACTGCCCTTCCCTATGTTTGTATGTAAAGAATTTATATCTTACTAAAGTTACATTTTTCTTAGGCAAACAGTGTTTATCAAACTTTTTGATCACAAGGTCAAAGTCCATCCTGTCTTCATTTCTCTCAAAAGCAAAGGTGTTATAGATTTCCCTTCCTTTGGGTCCTATGCACGTGAGAAGAATACTTGACTTAACTTTATTGTCTTTTTGATCCTTTTCTGTTGCTACCAAGTAGAAATCCAACTCCTGCTTCCATCTTTTCCAATGTTTCCTGAGGTTTCCATCAAATTGCATCAAATTGCGACCCGGTGGGGTGAATATGTTCAGATCCATTCTTTTTTCATCAAATTATTTTGACTTCCGACCCCATGTTATGATCAGCACTTAAAGGTGCATCTAGTATCTCATGCATGCTATTCCAATAAATTTTGTCCTATATATATACAAAGATAATCAAGGCCAAAGCTCAACTACCCGATGCCTTATGACTTAGATATATCGGACAAAGCGAATTATACCTACAATTTAAAGGTGTGATGTATGATAACGTGCATAGAAATGTAATGAACAGAAAGGGTTCTTTTCAGAAATTAACTTTTGATAAAACAAGGTCTGTTGAAGCGGTTTGAAAGTTGAGAGGGTGAAATGTTTAGTGAGTATGTTTATCGTAGCGTTGGTTGTCTTACTGTGCAAGAAAACATCCATCAATATCTTTTTGACCCGTCCTTTTTAACTTCACAGCGTAGTTGGATCGGTAAACACGTATTGTAGTGAAGCTGGTCAAAACCTTAGCGGCCTATAATGAACGGTGAAGCGATGAACTGCGATGAGTTTTAATTAGGATTTTTAAGACATTGTATTATTCCTATTATTCATTGATAGTTAGTTACCAATAAAAGCAATAATAATGTCAAGAATAGTTGAGTCATCCATAATTGAATCAAAACAAAATACAAAAAAAGTACCTGCAACCATTGATGAAAATCATAAATATTCCTTACCATTCCTTACCATTATTCCTTAGAACTATAAAGGCTATCAACGTATTCCAAGTGAATCAGCTGGAAACCGTAGCAGTAGTAGGAAAGTTGGGGTTTTGCATCACTATACGCACTGTGAGTGAGGAACCAATCAAAATTCAGAGTTTTGCATCAGCATGCACACTGTAAGTTATGAGTCAGTCAAAATTATAAAGTCAAAATCATAACACTATAAAGTAAATCATAGAAAAGAACATGGGAGATTATCAGAACTTTCTTCCTGCCTGTGAACTCATTATTGACGAATTTCATTTAAATTCTCAACAGTCAGCGTATCGTCGATCATTATGTGAAATTGTGGCATTGCAAATGAAAAAGCTATTTCTCAATCAAGTGAGATGTTATGCTTGCGAGATAGACCATCCATCCCAATCGACACGGTTGTATGATGAAAACCATTGAAGAATTCGTATCAGAAAATTTCGTAAAATTGTTTTATTCAGTAGACTTTGAAAGGTGCAACGAGTTATGTCAAAAACGCTTTACACAAAAATACGCATTTATATCAAGACGTCTTTTTCCACGATGAACAATGTATCGAACGAACTGAAGAACTTTTATGTAAATTTCTAAAAAATTTTGTATATGTTAATAAGGAGTGGATAAGAATAAATTAATATGAAATTTATATGTTCCTTTCATTTGTGTTTTGTCTTTCCAATAAACATGTCTCTCCTCAACCTGAGTGTTTACATTGATAGCATTATTCAACAAGAAAAAGATCGTCATCCGACATTGAATATTCGGCAAATCAAATCTGCCTTAACTTATCAATTTCTCGGATATGGTTATTTAAAAAGAATTATTCCGTTTGATGAAATTATATCGAAACATCCAGATATCGGATTTATCGGACCTAGCCACGGTTGTCTCACACAATTGTTAGAACGATGTTTTAATCGATATCGAATATTTTGCATGCATGCGATACTACATGATGCGTATGGAAGGTTTTACAACGACTATGAGATGGGACTAGGTTATTGTTACGCAATGACATCATCTTGGATTCCACGATGTGCACGTGCTTCACCACTACTTGGACATGTATCGGGACTTTTGTTTTGTATTTTTAAAAAGATTTAATAATTGTTAATAATAGTGTTGAATTTACTAATTACAACGGTGTATATTGTAATTCAATGTATGAAAGAAAAAGCAATTCTTTAAATTTTCTTTGTATTTTATTAACATGATGAAAAGGTAAATACAGATGTTAACACTAGAGGATGGAAAAGTTCTCACATTCGACCATCATGCCTTTCTCTAAAGACTTTAACAAAGACATCTACATGACACACGTGTTAATTTGACAATTTAAGGTAGACTATAAAAAAGACTTCATTTCAATTTCTCATCCCACATATCGTTCTGAAACGTTGCATTTCATCAAAGATGTATAACAAATTTATCAACACTTTCGAGTTTTTATTTGGTGTCAATTGGTTGGCACACTATCTTTTTTATTTTATAAATAAAAAATGGAACGACGGTAGAAGCAACCAGCTAGACTTTTTAGTAGACTATGTTAAGAAGCATGACTGGGCCAGTGAAGCCTTACTAGATAACATACACTTGGATAGCAAAGAACAGATAAATGATTTTTGCAAAATGGAACTGCAAAAAATTACATGTACATGCAATATTTGCAATTAGTAAGTTATTTCTAATCATTTTACTCTATACAATCATAATTCTGTACTACAATCCTAACCTTTTTATTATTATTTTGTAGCTTCCATATTGCCGCTGAAGAAATTGAAGAAGAAGAAGAAGTCAATGAAATGTTAAATGTATTGCCGTTGTATAATTTCAATTGTGTTATTTGTTTTGAAAGTGTACGTAATGTTGTGTTTGTACCTTGTGGACATGTATGTTGTTGTGCAACTTGTGCGTTTCAGTGTCGTCATTGTCCTATATGTAGAAGTCTGTTTAACTCGTATATGCATATCTATGTTTCGTAATTTTGTGCATGTGTATATGTGTGTGTGTATATGATGTGTAATTTTATGTAGATATTTTTATATTTTTTATGTAAATATTTTTTTGAAAAAAAAAACATAAAAGGCAAGTCCATGCTTGTGAGCTGTTTTTTATTCCCAAACTCTGAGAAAATAGTATCTAAGTGTAAAATTTCACACATAACCCTCAACATTATGTTGTTTTGTGTATGCTTTTTGAGAAAAGAACCCCAAAGATTTGTGTATGTTTTCACACCTAACTATGAGAAAAAACTTTGGATTGAGTAAAATTCTCTCTTTTCATTTAAGACAAATGAAAAATTAAGACGTGTTCAGGTAAATGATAATTCTTTTCTAATACATATACTATTTTACAAAATGCCCTGGAAAAACTTTATGAATAAAATTCACAATCTTACCATCGTTTACATTTTTATCCTTTACAAAATAATCAAGAATTTGTGTAAGACATTTTCCTCTAGCAAAATGAAAACTGAAAAAGACAGTGTAACCACCACACACATTTGAAAAAGCGGACTGTAGTTGAGCAGTATTACATAAAACTGCTTTTGTAGGAAGTTCTTTTTGAATGTTGTAAAATTCAGGTGGTCTACCAAAGGAATCAACGAAACTAATGTAACTTTCTTTGACATAAACTAAAAGCCAATGTTCACCACTTTTTGATGACTCTTGATTATTTACAACATATATACCATTTAAAAGTGTATTTCTTTTAACAAACGCTTTAAATTGATCCAATGCAAAAACGTCCACAAGTAACTTTCGAATTTTCCAGTCACGTGTTAACATACAACGCAGTTCATTGGTGTTCATTTTTGTTAATAATTCTTCAGCACGTTTCCAGCTTTATCCACAGTTAAGATGTTATCAAAATCAGCATACAATAACACTGTAATTGTATTCGGTAGCGGTACAGCAAATTCAATTTCCACTCGAAGTGCTCCTCTTTTCACAATTTCTTGATGTCCTCCGTGACACGTAGCTGGTGAAACATCAAAACCAAATAACGTATATCCGTTTTTGTAATCCCTTCTATTTATATCAATTCCTTCATCACGACCAGATTTGCCAGTTGTTGTAAATAAACTTTGATAGCCTTCTAAATAATGATCTTGTTCAAAATTAAATTTCATAGGTTGTGCAGGTAAAGATTCTCCATTTATAAATACTCCCAGTTTGCTCACTGAAAAATGCTTGAAATTAAACGGATTACGATTATAACGTCCAGTATAGCTAACATTATCCACCATTCCAATAAACACGCGATTAGGTAACTGCCCTTGAAAGGCATTATCCCAATTGAGTGAGGTAAGACCAGCGGCAACAGAGTGCATGCGTACGTCAGCACGATTCAATGGATACGTGATAGGTTCTTTTTCAAGATTTTGTTGAATTTCCATAAACTTGTGAGGAGTCAATTGAACTTTTCGTACACACAACACAGACTCTGTGATCACTATTTTATATTGTGGATTTTCTGTACCGGACATCAACGCGAAATCACTTTTATTTCTATGTAGTGTGATTCTCAACGGTAACGAGTTGACGATCAATCTTCCTTGATTAAAAATATCATGATGAATACGTCCACATATTTCTACCACTTTACTTTCGGCGAAATACCTCATTCTTTCCCCCAAACCTGTATTATTTGCAGCATTTGTGCTATCCAACTGTTCTGCTACATCTTTACAATATAATCCCATCTGGAGTTGTGATTGTTTGGCATCAGGACCAAAATTAAGTAGAGTTTCGAATATAGCACGATAAGAGTAGGTATTGCTGGAACTTGAAATCATGCACCCACCGAGTTTTACATCTACTTGACTAAACAAACTACCAATTAGATAATTGATTGGACCAACGTTTTCATCTGCAGCAATATTAGTTCCATCTGCTTTGATGATTTTAATTTTCATTTTGAGATAGGTATTTGCAGCATCAATGAATTTATCCATTGCATTTTCCACTGAAAATTCTATTGGTCCGATATCGTCCAATTGAGAGATTGGAAAAATGTCTTCATAAAATCCATGTTGAATATCACTTTGTACAAACGAGGGAGTAAACAAATCTGTATCTGAGAGCGTGCATTCCAAATGACTTTCGTTTTTCTCCATTTTTAATCAAAAATATCAACTCTTTGTCGTTTATTATGTGTTGACACTTTGGAAGCCTTTGTAGGACTGATTCTTTTTCGTTTTGAACTACCTTTTAAAGCATTCATGTGGTCTTTAATAACACTCTTTGCACGTTGCTTGGAACGATTCTTAAGAGACTCTTTCAAGTTAGCACCTTGTGAAACATCTTCTAAAACGTCTATCCCAGTTTTAAGTACATGCTTTCCTGCGCTTACAAGTCCACGTTTCAATACAGGAGCAAAACTTCGAGCTAGTCCTTTGAATAATCCACCAAGTCCATAGCCTTTTTGTAATGTTGGTCCTTTAAACACATTTGAACCGTTTCCATACTGCCACATTGGTTGAATACGATAATTAATCATCATAAAATTTGCAGATTTTCTTTTGAAGACAAGCGTCACGATCACTCGTCCAGATGTAAATGACATAAAATCTCCTGCGTCATCTCTTATATTGACTTCTACTGTTTGAATAGATCCTCTACTCAAAGGTAGAAAATGAGGACGGTCATACATGATGCAATGATAATGTTCTTTGTTTTGATTAATAGGAACAGACCGCAAGAGAGGAGCTTTCACATCACCAACGAATTGATTTTGTATCAGATCCGAGTAAACCAGCAAGGTATGTAATCCATTGTGAGGTGAACTTTGATATGGAGATGTTAATTCATCTGATATTACTGTGTTTGGTTCAAATCCCAAAAAGCGAGCAACATCTGAGTTTAATAGTCTTACGTGATAATTTTCGGGCAAATAAGTTCTGACAGTTGTTTTTTGAGTGATATCATCATAATTGAAAACTGCACATTCAAAGTCAAGTTCGGTTTGTATGCGATGTAAAGCAGTCGTGAGATGTTTGGTTTCTTTGTAATATCCTATAGGAATGTCAACTTCATAATCCATACCATACACATGGAATATAATTCGATTTTTATTTTTTCGTATATTCTCAAATGTACCAGGGAATTGTATTTCTGATAGTCCAACTTCCCATTGTGTTGGGTTAATGTCAAGCATAGTGGAGAGATTAACACGAAAGTGAGAGCAGGTGTTGCTTGGATAGAGTTTCATGGAACTGTTACTTGGAAGAACCACATAAAATTGATGATTCATAATTTCTTCAAATCCTCAGCAGTCACAAAACTATTGAATTTATCTGAATATCCTTTCCACTTGACGTAATATAACAATTTACCGTCAGCCGTTCTTTTTTTACGAATAATTTTCTCGATGCGATACGTTGAAGGTTCAATCACCTTTTGAAGTTCTTGATAATAAAATGTACCTTTTACAGCTTCACCAGATTGATCTTTCAGTTTGTAAGTGATGGGATTACCATTGATCTTGTGAGATATAATAAAAATCTCTTCTGTCCACAATTCTTCATATCGTTTTTGAAAGGGTGCTTTTTCTACACTAATCCGAACTGTATCGCTAATTTTCAACTCCTTTTGATTTTCAGTAATTGGTTGTAGACGACCCTCGTACAAGTTGATCCATACTTGAGAAGCATTGTCTTTGTTTACATCTATCGGACGCATTTTTATTGATCGGTGATACGAACTATTATATCTTTTTACAAGATCAGGTAAGACATTGATATATTTTCTTGTGTTTTCGTTTGTGAAATATTTAAACATGATCCCCTTCATCGTTCGATTAAGACGCTCAACAACACTGGCTTTTCTTTCGCTGTTAGTTGTAAACAATTAATATTTTTTTGTTTTAATATTCCTTTAACTAAAGAATTCAGGAATTCAGTGCCTTTATCAGTGTGAATCATTTTCGGTTGACGTTTATCACATAGAAATATCTTTTGAATAGCTTGTTGGATTTCTGCGAAAGCAAGAAATACTTTAAAACCGGCTTTGTTTTTCTTTTTTTGGATTTCTGCGAAAGCAAGAAATACTTTAAAACCGGCTTTGTTTTTCTTTTTTTTTTTTTTTTTTTTTCTGCTGTCCAAACCTAGCGGTTTTTTGAAATTTCGTGTGTGCGCTTACATGAAACTTATGCTTACCACGCATGTGAGGGTAGAAACCATTTTAAATTTTCTAAAGTTTCTTGAAAATGATAGATATGGGTATCTGAAGATAAAAAAAGAATTTTCATAGAAGAAACTTATAATTATCTTGAACTATGATCATTCTTTTCTAATTAAAAAGAAGTTTTCAACGTTTTGTAAACAGAAGAGTCAAAAAGAAAAAGGTATATAGCTATTTGTTTGTTTTTATAGAGAAATGTTTTGATATTCTTTAAGCCTGCTAAATTCAAAACATCTTCGTTTGTTTTGTATATGAGCTGTTACGCTTTTAAGCTCTGGATACTTTGGCTCAGCTTAGTTTCCTCTTCAGCTCCAACATAGAAAATTTGTGTCTACCCTGCTTGTTTTATTTTTTGATCAGTTTTTAAGTTTATACTGTCAATGTCCCTTATTACGAGTGACTAATCACAATAGCAAATTAAAACATCTGTAAAACAACCGTCTGTAAATTCAAAGGATACATCATGTAACAATACAAAACTTTCCTTTCAGTTATATATATAATTATGTTATGTGTGTGCTTTAGAACATATATATAACTGTTAATGATCAAAATTATTGTTTACTTTTTGTGTTTGAAATATTGATAATTCCATTTGTAATTAAGAAGATTGGCGGTACATATCAAATGCTTAAAGAACATGATTTACATACGCAATCACTGTAATATCCGAAAAAATCAATATAAACTTAATATTATTTCGTACCCCCAAAATAAAGGATGTTTTATGTCATTCAGATGTAGTTAAGTTTATCAGTGGTGTGTATACGTATACAATAAAGTTTCGCATAGTGTCAACTACACTTTCGCAATGCCCTTGGGTGTATATGAAATCAGAGATGCAATGTTATGTCGTAAAAATCATTCAAACTTTTTTTGAATTTCTTCAAGAATTTTTATAAACAGGTCATGAATGACAACTCAGAATGTTTGTAAGTGCTTTCCATATTGCTAATCAAACTAAAACAAACTACAACAGTTATAATGTTGGTTTAGGTCTATGTGGATGTATTTTGCATGACCAAAATCTGCATGCATTTTTGTGCTTGTAATTTAGGAAGTCTGCTAGGAAGATTGACACCAAGTATCAAATTCAGAAATTGAGATTTTTTACAGTTTATGAGTTACGTGCATATACATTGTGATATCTGAAAGGATCAATATATCCTTGATATTATTTCTTATCAACAAAATAAAGAATATTTAATGTTATTCAGATGTAATCCAGTTTATTGGCAGTATATATATTATAAGTCTCACATAGTGTCACTTATCTTTTGACAATGTCCCAGGGATTATATACATTAGAAATGTGATTTTTTATTTTGGAAATCATATAACCTTTTTCAAATATGTCATATGCTTTTTCTTTCATATTTCAGCAGATTTTGGCAGAAATCCTTTTGCCTGTTAAGGCATCTTGTTTTTTTTTTTTTTTTCTGATGTCCAAACCTAGCGGTTTTTTGAAATTTCGTGTGTGCGCTTACATGAAACTTACGCTTACCACGCATGTGAGGGTAGAAACCATTTTAAATTTTCTAAAGTTTCTTGAAAATGATAGATATGGGTATCTGAAGATAAAAAAAGAATTTTCATAGAAGAAACTTATAATTATCTTGAACTGTGATCATTCTTTTCTAATTAAAAAGAAGTTTTCAACGTTTTGTAAACAGAAGAGTCAAAAAGAAAAAGGTAGCTATTTGTTTGTTTTTATAGAGAAATGTTTTTGATATTCTTTGATATTCTTTAAGCCTATTAAGCCTATTCTTTAATTCAAAACATCTTCGTTTGTTTTGTATATGAGCTGTTACGCTTTTAAGCTCTGGATACTTTGGCTCAGCTTAGTTTCCTCTTCAGCTCCAACATAGAAAATTTGTGTCTACCCTGCACCACTTACTTGTTTTATTGTTTGATCAGTTTTTAAGTTATACTGTCAATGTCCCTTATTACGAGTGACTAATCACAATAGCAAATTAAAACATCTGTAAAACAACTGTCTGTAAAAATTAAAAGTGTAAAATCTTTTTATTTTATTTTAGCATAAGCTTTTTGGTACAACCATCTTCAGTGCAAAATAATAACAACTGTCTGTAAATTCAAAAGATACATCATGTAACAATACAAAACTTTCCTTTCAGTTACATTATATAATTATGTTATGTGTGTGCTTTAGAACATATATAAGTATATATATAACTGTTAATGATCAAAATTATTGTTTACTTTTTGTGTTTGAAATATTGATAATTCCATTTGTAATTAAGAAGATTGACGGTACATATCAAATGCTTAAAGAACATGATTTACATACGTAATCACTGAATATCCGAAAAAATCAATATAAACTTAATATTATTTCGTACCCCCAAAATAAAGAATGTTTTATGTCATTCAGATGTAGTTAAGTTTATCAGTGGTGTATATACGTATACAATAAAGTTTCGCATAGTGTCAACTATATTTTCGCAATGCCCTTGGGTGCATATGAAATCAGAGATGCAATGTTATGTCGTAAAAATCATTCAACCTTTTTTTGAATTTCTTCAAGAATTTTTATAAACAGGTCATGAATGATAACTCAGATCAAGAATGTTTGTAAGTGCTTTCCGTATTGCTAATCAAAACAAACTACAACAGTTATAATGTTGGTTTTGGTCTATGTGGATGTATTTTGCATGGCCAAAATCTGCATGCGTTTTTGTGCTTGTAATTTAGGAAGTCTGCTAGGAAGATTGACACCAAGTATCAAATTCAGAAATTCAGAACTTTTACAGTTTATGAGTTACGTGCATATACATTGTGATATCTGAAAGGATCAATATATCTTTGATATTATTTCTTATCAACAAAATAAAGAATATTTAATGTCATTCAGATGTAATCCAGTTTATTAGCAGTATACTATAAGTCTCTCATAGTGTCACTTATCTTTTGACAATGTCCTAGGGATTATATACATTAGAAATGTGATTTTTTATTTTGGAAATCACATAACCTTTTTCAAATATGTCATATGCTTTTTCTTTCATATTTCAGCAGATTTTGGCAGAAATCCTTTTGCCTGTTAAGGCATCTTGTTTGAGTTCTTTTCCTGTTTTTGTCTTCAACGGTTGTACCCATGCATATTTACTGAGGACATCAATACATACTAAGAGATACTTGTATCCAGTATTGTATTTTGAAAGTTTGGATAAATCAACCAAATCAAGTTGCCATTGTTTGTCGATATCATACACAACCACAGGTCGTGTAAGGAAATTTAATTGTACAGGCTTATGTAAAGTGTAAGATAACTGTTCTTGTAACCAATTTTCAACTTCCTTTCGTGTGAGAGTTTTCTTCTTAGCTTCTTGAATTAATTTTTCTTTGCTTGCATATGCAGAGGGTGAGTCAAGAGAATAATACAACTT
Organism: Turritopsis dohrnii; assembly: GCA_027922465.2. Taxonomy (NCBI): domain Eukaryota; kingdom Metazoa; phylum Cnidaria; class Hydrozoa; order Anthoathecata; family Oceaniidae; genus Turritopsis; species Turritopsis dohrnii. Next base: position 491,602 of record BQMF02000010.1, read on the forward strand.
TTGTAGTACATGATCAATGTATTCGTTTCTGTCTGACTGAGTTTTTTGGCTTGCCATCAATTTGACTATCTTTGATAATAATTTCAGAAGCACAACATGCAACGATACATCGACAACGTTTTAATAAGTTTTGTAAACGAAGTTTTAAGGATGACATTCTTGAAATGCAGTCAGACAATAAATGAATTCATATTTACAATCCGTTCAATTTATATTGTTTATCTTTTTTCATAATGAAAGTACCCATAATGCTTCAGAGTACTTCGTAAGTTATTCAGTCAAACAAAAACAAATGTATTACAAATTAAGTGGAAGAGAGCCAGTTCATTGTTTTTTTGTCTTTTTTTAGGAGTTTCTTTCATATAATCTATCGAATCTTTGTTTTTAATCCATGTCTTAGGAACTAACGAATCACTTATCACTTGACGAAATATCGTTTTATGATTTGCTGGAAGGTTTACAAACTTTCTGTTTGATAATGTATAACGTAACAAATCTGCAATGTCAGTACCATGAATGACGTTATCATAAAATACGATTTCACCATTGTCATTCCAACGAACAACATCTGGATGTGATTTCAAATAACTCAGTAATCGTTTACCGTCGTTTTTTATGGTTTTGGGAAGTGATTCGATAATGACATCTTGTTCCACTTTCTTTGGTTTCAATAAATCTCGTTCTTCAGTCTTTACTAAAATTTCATTAGGTTGTTCCGTTTTACTCTTCATTACAACTTACAGGTTTAGGATTGATCAGTTCTTCATAACGACTTTGAAATTGTTTAATTCCTCGGTAAACAAGCGTATTTTTTTGTCAATGGGCATGTTATGTTGCCAAACATTTTTCATTTCCATTTCAGATTTATGCATGTCAGTTTGTATTGGTTGATATATACTAGCTTTTGCGTTTTTGAGACGTTCGTATTCCTCTTGAGAGATGACGACATGTTTTTTTCCAGCATTCATTTCACAAAGTAGCTAATGCGTTAATAACAGTACCAAGGATATTTGATAAGAAACCGTTACCGTGTTGTACTAACAATTTCTTTCTCTGAGCTGTTTTATTCTTTCTTTTAACCAATTCCCTGAGTAATTTCTTCTTCAATTGTAGTTTCTTTTTCTGTTGATCTGTAATAGGCACGTTTTTTTGCAAAACGTTGTGAATACAATCACAAATGGTGTTTATCAATTCAGGTCGGGCAGTTCTTAAAAATTGTTTCTGTTCAGCACCGGTACAATATTTAAGTGCTTTTAACAATTCCAAATTTTTTGTAATGCGTTTAGTCATATCGATCCGTACACGTTGAAGTTCTAGCATGAAATGAACTCGTGAATGACAGTTACAACATTTTATTAGGAATGTACACAAACTGTGGTTCTTGATGTGGGAAAATGTTTGTTTTCACTCGATATTTGTCACTCATTGTTGGTGTTAGATCAAGAAGTAAATAAGAAAATGGTAGCTGTGTAGCATCTTTGTAAGCCCATATAAGAAATTTCGAATTTGTGGGCATGAATTGCTTAGCTAGATGCAAAATTTGTGATTTGTCTCGAGCATTTTTGAAAATCACCATGTAATCTGAGTTTAAACTAATATTTCTCTGTTGTTTATGAAATAGATTTTGTGTGAGAAATATAACAGACATATTGTCATGACGACCTCGAGTGAATAGTTGTGAAACGCGTTTGTCTTCGTGTTTGTCGTGATGTTTTAATGTTACCTCCATGATAGTTAATCTTCAACTAACACGCATGAGTGAATAGATTATATTTCAGTGCTTTTTTACACGAATCAATAGAATAGTGTATAAAACAAAGTCAGTGCATTTGTGTTGTCTCTCATTTCTTGAAATATTTCAAGTGAGTAACATCTCGTTTTAGATTATAATAAAGATGGTTGCAATTCAATGCTATGTTTGTGGAATGGAATTTGCTAGTGAAGAAATGTGGAATGAACACATTGCAATTGAACATGAGGTAATTTTTTTTTTCAATTTTGTAAAAAATAAATAAAATAAATAAAAAAAAAAAAACAAAAAAAAAACTATTCTACTTTTTTAATTCTTTTAAAACTATTTCAAAAAAAAAAATTAAAAAAAAAATTTATATATAATTATATATTTTTAGGACATTGATGTAGATGAAGTCTTAAAAGACCTCTTTAAAAACATGCCAACAAATAACGATGTTGTGGATAATTCATTCGATATTGATGAATTTCTATTGGATAGTGTTTGTCCAGTTGATTTTCAAACATCATCACCTGATTGTTATGTTGTTGAAGAAAAAAATGAAGATGAAGAGTTAGAGAAGTTGTTTCAAGAAACCGATGGAGAAATGATCTTGGAGTCCGAATTGGAGAAGCTGTTTCAAGAAATTGATGGACATATGGTGTTGGAGAGTGAGCCGTTAGTTTGTGATGTTGTGTCGAACGATGAACATCACAAATGTGAAACATGCAATCGCACGTTCCTGTTAATGGAAAATTTTGAGCGACACACAACAATTTGCGAATCGAGATTAAAACGTTATCAATGTGGTCGATGTAAGAAACTTTTCGAGCGTGAAAATACCAAACGGTTACATGAACAGAAATGCATGGAATTACCACCAACTTCTGGGAAAAGGAAAATGAAACAAACAACTTTGGAGAGTCCTAAACGCGTGCGTGTTGAAACAATCAATCAACAAGGTGGATCCACTGAGCATCCAGAATTGTGGAAAGCACCTGAGCTTGTACAATCAACTTTGAAACGTACAGCTATGACGTATCGAAAAGAGTTAGACACAAGTAACCACCTGAACTTGCTCGATCGTCTTCTAAATGCCATGAAAACCTTTAATTCAATCGTTCATGGAGAAATTCAACGCACGAAAGGCATCAAATATTACTACACCTTAAAGTTGGTATTTTGCCAGGCGAAAGATAAAACCGATCTCACAGATCCACCGGTCACATTTCGATCAGAAGTCTTTACAGCGTTGAACAGTGATGACTTGAATTCTCATGTTAATACAGCTTACACACAGTTGCTGCAACAAATCGACGAATTTCAAAAGAATAGTAGTGGATGGGTTGTTCATCATTTCATGCATGTTGATTTAGGTACATTTCAATCTTTTTGTATTTGTGTGTTGTTCGGTAGATAGGTCATTTCTTTTTGTTCTTCCTATAGGAATTGTACATTACGATCCATTGAGAGCATCTTCATGGTTACCATTACCAAAGCAGATTAAATCAGATTATATTTCAGTGCTTTTTTACACAAATCAATAAACTAGTGCATAAAACAAAGTCTATGCAAAGTCAAGTGAGTAATATCTCGTTTTAATTCTTTAAAAACCTTTTCCACTTTTATAAAAAACCTTTTCCAAAAAAAAAAATAATAATAAAAAATAAAAAAAAAAAACAAAAAAAAATAATAAAAAAAAAATAATAAAAAAAAAAAAATAAAAAAAAACAAAAAACCTTTTGCACTTTTACAAAAACCTTTTCCATTTTTTCAAAAAACCTTTTCCACTTTTATAGAATTCATGATGTTAGAGTGCGAATTGCAGAAGCTGTTTCAAGAAACTGATGGAGAAATGTTGTTGGAGACTGAACCGTTAGTTTGTGATGTACGTGATTTGTGAATCGAGATTAAAACATTATCAATGTGATCGATAAAAGAAACTTTTCGAGCGTGAAAATACCAAACGATTGTAAAGTGTTAATGTATCGATTTCATTATCAATATGTTAAAGTGAAATATCCTGATGATCAATCGAAACTGTTGTTTATTGACATTTAAACCAATGATTTGTACCCTGATAGGTTGAAAGGTTAGAGGATGGAATAAGTTCAATTTCATATGAACATTACAAAACAAGATGAAAGACAAAGTTTATTGACTATTTTCTATATTTGTAAATAACATGTACATAATCAAAAAAAGTTATCCGCTGCAAGTTCTTTTCTTTTTTTCTCGTTGAATTTCAGTAATTCTGAAGGATGAAATTGAAATCGAGTATTCAAATACTTTAACAATGTGATCCCTTCGCCAATAAACAAGTATGCAGATGTAATAAATTTCTCGTTCTCATCAAGATTGGTGAGGATGATTTGTGGAAAATCTGCTTTGATTGTCAGCTTGATGCAAATGCTTATCTCATTCATAGCTAGTTTGATAAAGTGAGTGCCTTTCTCGTCACTGGATATTTGTAGATTCTTTGCGTCTTTTCCAAGTAACGTGAAGAGTTCCTTTACTTGTACCCAATCCTCTTTTTTAACAAATCGAATTCGTCTTTCCAATTCTTTTAAGTTCCTGTTTAATAGTTTTAGGATAGCCACCAACAATAGTTGCAGTTGTAAAACACCTTTCAAACCAAATACTTTATTATGTTTGGATAAAGACAACGTACAATCATCGTATCAACAGGATCTTCCTCTCGCGCATAAACTACTTTCTCAATGGATAAACTTTTGTAATACCATTTCGTGGAGTAGCGTTGTTTTTCTACAGCAATTACATCAGCTTGTCCAACCTCCATGTTTTTTATCTTAACTCAGCTTCAATGAAAAAACTTAAGTGAAAAAAATTTTCTATAATGTTACATTTATAATGTTTATGCATGACTGACTTATAACTTACAGTGCGCATGCTGATGCAAAACTCTGAATTTTGATTGGTTCATGACTCACAGTGCGTATAGTGATGCAAAACCCCCACTTTCCTACTACTCGTAGCGGTCTGTATGAACAGTAAAGCAATGAACTAAGTTTTCAGAAGGATTTCTAAAATGTTGTATTTGTTCTATTTATTGATACCTAGTTACCAATAAAACCAATAAAAATGTCACTTGACAATAATTGGGTCAAAGAACCATGTGCATCTGCAACCATTGATGAACATCATAAATATTCGTTGCCATGGAACAATAGTGATGCGGTATTGATTGTTGAAGACACGAAATTTCACGTTCATTCGTTGATACTTGGGTTGGCATCACCAGTGTTTCAAAGTATGTTAAATGGGAATTTTAAGGAAGGAAAAAGTATGGAAGTCAATCTACCTGGAAAAGAAAAAAGATGCATTTTGTTAATGTTGGATTTGATCTATCCTGGAGTACATAAAATTTCAGGTATCTATTTCCTCTATCTATCACATGTGCATCTGATTGAAGAGAAAAGAGAAAATGTCTTACTCCCTTGTACATAATCTTGATGTCACTTCGGATAAAGAAGCTGCTTTTATTTTAAACAAGAAGCCCGTAGGCCTTAAGGTCAGCGCAAAATGTATGCTCAAAACCACAAAAGCCAAAAACCTTATGTATAAAACAAAAAAGCTTACTTAAATTCATATAAAAACATACAGTGTGTTTCAAAAATAAGGCTACCCAAAACATTATTCACTGAAAGAAAAAAAGAAGGGCTATCAACGGACATTAAAATCACGTTGAAATGTTAAATATTTCAGAAGTTATAAGGAATTTTACCCGACAAAATATTATTCCGATTTTTTGACCAATTAACATATTTAATAGCAATATTTAATAGCACATATTTCAGGCCCTGAGACCTGAAGGTCAGCGCTTTCAGGAAAGTTGAAGAGTGATGGTCTGTAAAGCAAAATCGAAAACCTTTTTGCTCACCAGGAAGCTCGAAATAGGAATTTTTGAGATTGAACTAGTGTGACAGTGAATAAGAAACCCCAGTTCAAATGTGAAACATATATTGTGTTCATAAAGCAATATATATCATTGTAGTAAAATTTAATTCAAAACAATCAGATATTAAATATACAACACATTCACTCAAATACTTATGAATGCACCATCAATGTCTACACATAAAACTAATAGAAACAACAGGACATGTGGCCTGAAAGTTAGTGATTTCAGCAAAGTTGAAAAATGTTGGACTGTGAAGCAAAATTGAAAAACACTTTTGACGCAGGAAGGTCAAAATAGTGACAGCGATTCAGAGAATAACACATTCCAGTTGAAAAGGCAGACAGGTACCCTCTCAAAATTGATTGCATATACCAGCATCATTACAACAAAACTTAATTCAATAAGAGCCAGATGGCGCAAAACGGTAGCAGCAAAAGTACTTGCCACAAGAATACTATTAAATTTGAAATTTTACTTAAAGTTCTTAAACGTTCTGTAAATGTTATTTCTTGAGATATCTTACTGGTGGAAAACAGGCATAAACGATAATAATATTTAAAATTACTAACTCGTGTAAATAGGGTCTAATCGGAACACACCAGCAATTTAATTTATTAGAAGACAAAAGAATTATACATGCATGAGCTGTTTATAACGTACGTTTTTTTTTATAAGAGCTTATGTAGAAAAAAAACGCGTTTCTTCGCGTACTTTATAAAACATGAACCGACCAGAACCGACCAGAACCCACCATGAACCCACCAGAACCCACCATGAACCCACCAGAACCCACCATGAACCCACCAGAAACCGAACAGAACCCAGCAAAAATCCACCAATACGCACAATGAAAAAAGAAAATCGACCAGAGAACGATCAGGAATAGTGGCTTGATACCCTGGCGCCCGTTTCGAGGCTATCATAGACGAAATGACTCCATATTACGTCAATCAAACTTCGTTTCCAGGACATTTTACGATACCCTCATACAGCAGTTGTAAAAATTCACACTTAGCTTGAAGACAAGGGTTGAAACCATTCCTTAGTCAGAAGGATACAAAGCAAAAACAAGGACAAATCTAGCCAAAACAATAACAACTTTTTTAAATGATAAACACAAGATAAAAAACAAGGAGCGTCTACAAATCTTCAAACAAGCATCCTGCTTCAACCAATTTCGATATTTGGCTGTCTGTTAGATGTGTTTTAGTTTTCTCTGCAACGGTGATGGCTGCAAAATCAAATTTTTGATCGTGACCTTTTAAACAGTTTGTTAGGTAATGAAGGTATACATTTCCAGTGTTTTTGCGTCGATTTCCTTGAGAATCAGTATATTCCCGGACAGCGCTTGTCTTCACTGCAATAACGTCTGCTGACGTAAAGGATATCTTGCATTCTTCACACCTTTTGACGTTGCTGGGAAACGATGATTTATCTTTTTTGTGTACTAACAGGTAAATCTTGGAACTGGTACGGTTTGGATTGAACACGTCAAGAGCAGGAACAGCAGTTTTACCTTTCGAACTGACTTTCCACGAAGAGGTAGTTTTCTTAATTTTCAAAGGAGTGACGCAGGCATTTGGTTTTGATAATTGAGAATTTTGACTCACAAATGTATCAGGTTCTGGTAGTCTGGCACGTCTTTTTTCTCCAGGCTTCTTTTTTGATCCTGCATCTGCTGGTTTAGTGTACTTCTGGAATCCTGTCGGTGAATAGGAAAGAAAGGATTCAAAATGTTGAGCCTTTCTATTGGCATTCATACGCACCCAATTGACGGGGTTGACAAAAAACTGGCGGTATCCATCTGCAAGACGATATTTTCCTTGCCCAATGATAGCTTTCCGAGCTTCATTCAGGTAATTTTCTTGAATCCACTTTGTTAAAGCTATACTAGTGGAAGTAACGTCAGAAGGAATCGCTAAATCACTCAATTTCTTTTTCAACAAGCGGTGTTTTAATTCCAGACTATTTGAATAGAATCTTTCCGATATTCCCAGTAATTCTCGAGCTGAATGGACTAGGCATGTTTCGAAAATCACAAGTCTTTTCTTACAAAACCATTCGTAAAACCCTGGAACTAAATCTTCCCATATATCTTTCAACGATTCTACCTTTACTGCAAGGTCCTCTGGATCCAATGCATCAGCAAGACCATCTTGTACAATGCTATTGACTTGGCATCCATATATGTCAGACATTACGCGATTAATCGTTCGCTGGTTTGCGTTCATTTTTCTAAGTTTTTCTTTGTCAGCACCCTGCAAATGCTGTGTGCACCACATGTGAGTTGCATTTGGTAGTAAATCCACCAATCCCTGTGCAGTAGCTTTGTCCAGGTCATGTCCAATCTTCTTAATATTTTGCAAATCTGGATTGGCAATGATTAGCTCTCCAACAACGCGGCGAAATGACAGTTGATTTTTTCGGAATTGCCACTGGCTTGGCCCAGGAAAGTGCGGATGTTTTCCATTTTCATCTATCAATGACTCGTTTTCGTATGACGAGTCAGTCAACCACAATTTTTCAGCAACTTGAAAGGTGGTATTGACAACAAATGTGGAATTTCCATCAACACAAAATCGTTTCAAATCATTGATCATATGAGGTAGATAATTCACAGAGAAAAAGCTGTCTTTGTCGAATCTGACGGTTTGAACAAAACTGTCTCCATGAATTAAATCGATTAAAGTCTCTGCTTCACTTTTCTCTGTAGCACTACTTGATGGTTTCATTTTTTGTTTTTGGTTGTGAACAAACCTAGGATTGTTGATCATTTCACTGACGGAACCTACTGTGTCGTTCTTTTGGCTCAGCTGCACATAGACCTCATCAACAGATGTACCACATGAAAGCTTTTCATGAACTTCAGAAAAAAGTGATGGATCCTTGCGATAGTAGCTAGCAGAATGAGATTTTTTAGCATTTCCATGACGTTCAACCAAAAAGTCATCTTGATGTTCGATGCTATCATCGGTCCAGCGTGACAAGTACATGAAGTATGGATGTGGCATGGATTTGGTTACCTTTCTTACAACAGCAATCATATTGTAGAATTTTTTCGACTTGCTATGGCGATACTGACGAGTCAATTGATAAACTCTATCTGCATCCACAAACTCTTTCTTGTAAATTGGCCGTGCAGTGGCAGCTGAATTGTCACGTTTGTTTATAAAATATTTGTTTTCTGCATTTTTATGCACCATTGAACAGGAACCATTGCACCAAAAGAAATATTTGCTGCTGTTTCCACGTTTGCTGTATGCTCCATTGTCATCAGCTCGAGCAGATGCTATGCTGATTTTTTCCATATTTAACGTACACATGAAATTATTTCTTCGAGCTGCTGAAGGCTTGACATGGGATTCAAATTCTTCTGGGTTATTCAGCAAGACATTGAATATTATCTCCGCCCATTCAAAGTCAGAGTTCGGGAGCTGCGTCAATTTTTCCTCCTCCAAACTTTTGTTTTCTAATTCCGCATCTGAATCTACGACTACAACAGACCCACTGCCTCTGTCATCCACAGAATCATTTTCCAACCTAAATGCATGTATGAGCATAAAACAATCACTTGCAACCTCGTACCTAGGCCATCTTTTTAGCGGATGTCCGTTCATCAAAAGGAAAAGAGGTCCTGGGTACGAGGTTGAATCACTTAAAGAGAAAGTTTCTAAAGGCTATGCGAACTGATGTGTTTACTGGATGCCAGTAAATTGATGAATATGCTGATTATTTGTTTGTCATTATCAATATGCCTAAAACATTTCAAATGAAACAGAAATTTTAAAATACAATGCTAAAACAAAAGTTTCAACAATAGGGTGCTTCGTATTTCAACGTGACCATGAAAAGAAGACTTCCGAAAATTTATTAAATGAAAAAAACAACCTCGAACCCAGGGCCATATTTGTCTCTCTTTCGGTTTTCGCAATTTCATGGCATCCAGTAAACATTTACAAATTAATTAACAAAACAATTACAAACATCAATTAAAATGCAATTACTTACTTCACAAAACTGGGAGTAAATTTTGTAATTTCAATTTCTTCCTCGTCACTTTCATGAACAAAACCACCTTCATTGGTAAACTTGGAATTTTCTGAAAAAGAAAGATGTTAATAATTGCTAAAATTGGACTAAGGTATCTTCAAATCGCATAAAAGCATGTTGCTAGATCAAAAATGTGAGTCCATGGCAAAAGGAAACGGTAGAAAAAACAAATGATAATAATAAGACAGAAAAACAATATTACCTGCACTGAAAAAACTCATCTTGGCTTTGTCTATTAAGTTCACTTCGATTGAAAAAAGAGTCTAACGAAAAGCGACCGTTTGCGATCTGCAATAATGAATCGAAATGATGCGTCAGTTTCTTCTCAAATATTCTCATTGAAAAGTGAAACACAAGGCCTCTATTGTTTTTCTTTATGTTTAAACCCTTTGCATTTATCGGATTCCGTAAAAATCGCCGAGATTGGTTCAGCAAAATATTTTTTCTCTTAAAGGTGCTACGTGCTTAAATTTGATAATAGGTTTTCGTAATACAATGTGCCACAATTTTTGTAAATCACGTAAGCATTAATGATTAACGTTTTTAAAACGTTTCAACGTTTATAATGACCTAATTTACACAAAGGTTTATTCAATATCAATAAAGAAAAATTCTGGTGTATAAGATAATACATCCACCAAAAGAAACGTGAGGAAATTTTATTACATCAACCTGCTATGATGGGTGTTGCAGCTAATCCACGATTTGGAGTTCTTACAAAGAAAGAAAAAGAAAAAAATATAATAATGGAATGATAATGAAATAAAATTAAAAAAAATCTTTTTGAATTTTTATGACAAGCTTTTTATGGAGTTTCATATGTTGTTAGGGTTAGAATCTATCCTTTTATTATTATCAATAAAAGCTCACATATTTATTGAAAGTGAAAAAAGAAACACAAGTGAATAAATATACTTCTAAACCATTTATCGATAGCTTGAGAATTGCAAGAGAATTCACAACCTGAATTCAGACTCAGGATGTTCTTATTTTTTTCGAATTTTTTGGTCAAATCTGTGGCTTGTGTTCTTCAGAAGCCGTTTGGCTTAAAGACTTCAGGAAAGTGTCATAACGACACATATACTCTCAACAACGCAACATTGCCGAATTGCCAATTTTGTTCAAGTTTGACAACATGACCGTCTAATTCGAAATCAGCAACATTCAATTGTGCTTTGTGCAACTTTTATGCGAAATTGCGAATTTGTAAACGACTTCATGTAAACAATGCACGAAATCACGGGTATTTTAAACACTTTACTCCACCACGGGTGTCCTAAAGTCAGAAAACGTGTATCCCGAGTTACAATTACGAAAGGAACTTTGTTGTATAAAGAACTATAAAAAATGATATGAAGTGAGCAAGAAAAAATTCACAGTTCTCTGAGTTACAGATGAGTTATTTGCTTCCTTTCAACAAAAGTTCGGTAGCATTCTTATTTCTTACACGAAACTGTTGCATGAAACTATTATATCTGTATTATTTGTTAATCAGTTTGAGACAACTTTATTTATTTCAAAATTCCCAACATAAACTATTGTAATAATAGTATAAAAGAAAGGACCTGAAGCCGATGTTCCACCTAATCGTATACAGGAGACCGGGTGATCCTGGGTCTCATCTATGGCATGTAAGGGTCTGGTTCCCAGTTCCTATATATCGCATGTCACGATTTAAATATTGCACAGATAAATTTTTATACATAAAAATATGATTTGTTTACTGTACAAGTCAAGGAAATTATTGCGCTTTCAAGTAAATCCACTTTGCAAAACTGGAAAACACATAACGTTGTCATTCACGGTAAAATGACACAACTACTGCGCGAAATGAAATTTCTATAGCATTCCATAATCCGATAATGTTTTTTTTTTCGTGGATCCTTGCTCGGTTCTGGTGGGTTCATGGTCGGTTCTGGTGGGTTCATGGTCGGTTCTGGTGGGTTCATGGTCGGTTCTGGTGGGTTCTGGTCGGTTCTGGTCGGTTCATGTTATATCAAGTACGGTTTCTTCGAAAAAAAATGTATGTTTTGAATTATAATTTTTTGAAACCGAAAATGAATTCAAACAGATAACTGCCTTTTTTTTAACTCGATTATTGAAAACCTTGATGTTCAAAGACAGAACAGATAGCTAACAAACGTAGAAAGTAATAAGAAAGTCTGATGTGTGCTTTACTGACACGAAAAACATATCTATTTTCAAGTGCCAAAGTTCATTGATTCAGTACCATAAAAGTAACTAAAAGTCCCAGTTTTATGTAAACCTATTTGATTAATATCCATTCCTTCATCAATTAAGTGATAAAATATCAAAGAAAACGTATTTTAAATGTATGTGATTGAAAACCTTCGAAAATTCAAAAAGGCTGCGTTCGTTCATTAGAATGTATATTGAGTTTTTAGTAGGGACTCGCATACTCTAAATCGTAGGCTAAAAACTGCCGTTTCGGCCGGAGTAGTAGTAGTAGTAGTAGGAGTAGTAGTAGGAGTCCAAGTGTGTTTTAATACGGTATTCGCTTTCGCTGCTACCGTAATAAAGTCTGTATCAAAGAAATTAAAGATACGAAGCATCACTCAAATCTATATATTAATAACCGATTCTCTGTTTGTTTGTGCGTTTGTTTGTTTGTAAGTCACGCAAAATGGTAGATTGAGTTGTGAGCGAAATTATTTCTTTTTTTGTGTGCGACATGAGTTCGAAGCAAATACATTGCAACCCCAATCGAACGTGACTTTTTTTGGCTGATGAACTAATAGGAACAAGAGCTAGATGACGCAAAACGGTAGCAGCAATTGTACTTAAAGTTATGAAAAGTTACTACCACAAAGTTCTTTGAGGCTTGTGTTTTTTATATCTCACTGGTGGAAAACAGGCATATTTCAAAATTATTAGTTAGTGTAAAAAGCGTCTAATCATAAACCACCAGAAATTAATTTATTAAAGACAAAAGAATTATACATGCGTGAGCTGTATATGATTTTTTATAAGAAATTTTTTTGTAAGGCCATGTGTAGAAAAAACCACGCGTTTCGAAAAAAAAATGTTTTTAATTTTTCATGAAACCAAAAATGAATTCAAACAAATAACTGCCTTTTCGAACTAGATCTTTGAAAGTCTTAATACAGAAACAGTGTATAGTGGCTAACAAATGAGGTAATAAGAAATTTTGAACTGATAAGCTTTACTAACAAGAAAAGCAACATATCAAGTATTTTCAGTTAACGTAATGAACTAAAAGTCCCATTTCTATGTAGACTTATTTGATAAGAATTCATTCTTTCATGGATTAAGCTACAAAATATCAGATTATGTACTTTTAAAACAAAACGCAATCTATTTTTAAATGTTTGATATAGAAAAGCTTCCAAAATTCGAAGTCTGCGTTCCTTTATTAGAACTTACATTGCGTTATTAGTAAAGTCTCGCAGACTCTAAATCGCAGACTAATTGCCATTTCGGCCGGAGTAGTAGTAGTAGGAGGAGTAGGAGTCCACGGGTGTTTTAATACGGTATTCGCTTTCGCTGCTACCGTAATAACGTTTCGTTTTTATTATTTTGTTAGTTTTATATTCCACGTTGACTTGGCTTTGAAAACAATACATCAACTAAATACAAAGAAACTAACTGATAAAACATTTTGGACAAAAAGCAGCCGTGGGAGAACGTGGTAGCATCTCGGTTTGCCAGTGTATCCTAACGTATCCTTGCCTGACTGTCTGAGACGGGTGAACATTTTTTCGAGTAATGAAAATGTTTAAAAACCTATAGGTAAAAAAAAAATATCATAAAACAAAATATTTTTTTTTGCTTTTGTCATAATAGTTGTCTTTAATCGATTTCTTTTAATTCCTTAATTACGTAAGGCGCGCAGCGCCGCAATGTAATTGGGATTTTATGAATAAAATCAAAGTACGATCTAATATTGGATAATCGAGACCAATCGCGAAGCATAGTGGAAACCAGACGGACAAAATGACTAGGACGGTGAACCGAGGCAGTAAAGCGAGACAGAGAAAACAACAATATGTCGGTTTATTAACACTGAATGTTAGTCATATATTTCATAAACCAAAATAAAATGCTGTCAAGCTTGTTTCCCAAACTTGTTTCCTAAGAAAAAACAAAAAAACAAATTAATGAAGGGCAGGAGGGAGGGAGAATATTAGATCGTACTTCGATTTTATTCATAAAATCCCAATTACATTGCGGCGCTGCGCGCCTTACGTAATTAAGGAATTTTATTTCATAAAATCTCCGTAGATCTAATATTGGATAATCGAGACCAATCTCTCCCATATTGGAAACCAGACTCCCAAACATCCTTAGTTCAAAGCGTTGCTTAATATAGTGGACTCAAAACTATCTCCAGTTAAAATCTCTTTATTATAGTGTTTTTGCCAAGTTGATTTTCCTGACCAGTGGCCCCGTTTCAAAATATCTTCAAGAGACAGACCTAGCACCTTAGCCTTGGATGTTGAAGCAGATCTACAGGAATGAGCTTTGTAAAGAGAAGTGTCTATTCCAGCCTGCTTAAGCATAACTTTCACCCAATTGGCTATAGTCGATTTCTGAACTTCCTTATGTGGTTTCAGATGGCTAAGGAGCATTTGATTCTGATTTTGTTTTCGCCATAAGGTTGACCTCTTCAAGTACTCATCAATACATGCTACAACACACAATGATTTTTCTTGAGGGTATTCATGAAACTCTAAACAAGGTGGAGGTTTTCCTTTCCTCCAGCTTTTGGTAACTTTGGTAAAATAAAATTTATAAGAAGTAGATGTCTTAGCCATAAATCGAATGTCAAGATAACTTAATTCGTGACATCTCCCTGCAGATGTAAGAAATAATAACATCGTTAGTTTTAAAATCAAGTCCCTATCCAACAGGTCATTATTGTTTGGCATACCCCTAATAAAAGTCAGCACTTTCTCAACATCCCATATGAACACATACCTAGGTTTTGGCGGGTTCTTGTTAAATATCCCTGTCATTAGGTTGCAAACTCTAGGGTGTTTACCAATTGGCATATTATCGACTTTATTATGATAAGCAGATATAGCTGATCTATATGAATTAATAGTGGAGTATGCGAGCTTTTCTTCAAAAAGATATGCTAGAAAATCTAAAATATAATTTAAATGGCATGAATACGGATCAATTTCCCGTTCACCACACCAGCTAACCCATTTTCGCCAGGACGATTCGTAATTAGATGAAGTGCCTGGTCGTCTGGCATTTGTGATAAGTTCTGTAGCCCTTGCCGAAACCCCTTCAATAGCCAGTCTTTGCCTGAGACTTTCCAAGCCACTAATTTTAGAGTTTTGTTCTTTACTAACGGATGCATTTGACCTTGAGGATTTAGCAACATGTTGATCGACCAAGGCAGTAGGAGAGGTTCTGCTACACATAATTCTAGAATTTGACTGTACCAAGGTTGTGCAGGCCAATTTGGTGTTATGAGAATCACCAGAGCTTTCTCTATTTTGACCTTTAAAAGTAATTTTCCTATCATGCAAAAAGGGGGGAAAGCATAAAGAAGTCCTAGATTTTTCCAACTCTGTTGGAATGCATCTGTTGCCTGACTTTGAGGATCCTGCTTCCATGACAGGTAAGCAGGAATTTGATGACAAGCCCTTGATGCAAAGAGGTCTAACTCTGGGTAACCCCATTTTTGACAAATTTTTTGAAATAATCTTGGGAGTAGTGACCATTCGCTGGAGTCTTGGAAATTCCGGGATGCCCAGTCTGCCCTGACATTCAGTCTCCCTGGAAGGTACTCCGCAGTAATCATGATCCCTTTGGACATAGCAAACTCCCAAATCTCCTTTGTTAGGGTTATCATCTTTGTGTTGTGTGTCCCTCCCATTTTCATCAGGTAGGAAAGAGCAGTCATATTGTCGACTTGAAAATGTACTAATTTGAGTTGAAACATCTTTGAGAAAGTGAGAAGGGCTAGTTTGACTGCTGTTAGCTCCAGTATATTGATGTGCAAGTTGGATTCCTGACGAGTCCATTGCCCGCCTGTAGATACATTGCGACAACACGCTCCCCAACCCTTTTTGGATGCATCTGATTGTATTACTACTTTGGTGTCCGGTGTTAGAATCACCCTCCCATTGGAAATTTCCAAGTTGTTGGCCCACCATTGTAATTCCTGTATGGAATCCTGATTCAGATGTACTACTGATTGATAAGATGGATTGCTCTTTATTGATCTTATTTGTTGTTGTTGTAGATATCTTACTTGCAACATTGCTGGTAGTACTGCCTGAGCTGTTGAGCATAAAGAGCCAATCAGGCTGGTTAATTCCCAAAGTGTTGTCTTGGGGTTTGAAACAAGGTTTTGGCACCTCGACCTTAATTTTATGACTTTTTCCTGTGGTAGAGTTAGAGTCATCTTGACAGAGTCTATTTCTAACCCAAGAAACTCCAACTTCTGCCTTGCTACCAGTATTGACTTCTCCAGATTTATGACAAAGCCTAGATTCTGCAAGAGAAAAATCAATGTATCCCTGGCAATCTCCAATTTTCTTATGGTTTGACTCATCAACAACATGTCGTCCAGATAAATGATGATTCTGATTTTGATTCGGCGCAAAATTGCAATTGGAATTTTTAATAGTTTTGTAAAAATTCTGGGTGCTGGGCCCAACCCAAAACATAGACAAAGAAATTCGTAAAGTTCCCCTTCCCACTGAAATCGTACAAATTTCTGATGGTCTTTGTGTAAGGGAATACAGAAATATGCATCTTTCAGATCGATTTTGCACATGAAATCCTGTTCCTTCAACATGTTCTTTAGCAGATGCAAACCTTCCATTTTGAAGTGCAAATATGGGATGAAAGAATTTAGTGCTTTCAGATTTATGACCGGTCTGTTCCCCCCACCCTTTTTGGCTACAAGAAACAAATTGCTTAGGAACTGACCCTTCTGAGGAAGAACTTTTTGAATGGCACCTTTTGCCAACATGGGCTCTACCTCTTGACTGACAAGATTGGATTCTTGCACTGACATTTGTATTTGATGTGGAACCTTTCCTTGAAATGGCTCCTTGTTGAAGTCTATTTTTAGACCTGAAACCCATTTCAAAATTTCTGGGTCGCTCGTCAACAAATTCCAGTTTTCTGAAAAATGTTGCAATCTTCCTGCCAGTGGGAAATTTTTTATTTCCTTTTTTGGAAATAATTTCAGTACTATAGGATGTACATGTTTTAGCTGGCTTAATGGTACTATCTCTGGATAACGTGTATTGGCCAGAGGTACAGTCAAGTTGGAAGAAGGTGGCTTTCTTTGTGTATATTTTCTTACCAAATGGCCTTTTTGTCTTCCATCCTTGATATTGGCTTGATGGATGTGTTGACGAGGAAGATTGACCACCATATCTTGCCATAAATGAAGCATATCGCCCCCCACTTTGTTTCTGCAGTGAGGGGCTCTTTCGAAAGGGCCTTTTGCCTTGAGATTCAAATTGCTGAGGTCTTTTGTATACTTCTTTCGACTCTTTCTTTGCTTTAGCAGTTGTTACCATGTGCTTCTGAAAAGCTTTTCCAAAAAGTTCCTAGCCATCAGCTGCTTCTAACAAAGAAGCCTGATTCTTTAAGGTGTTTTTGGCTTTTTGCTTGTCTGTGCCAACACCAGTCAAGACATTTAATCTTCGATTGAATGTTACAGAGTTGAAGGCCTGTCCTATCATCAACACTGTTTGGTCGGTGTATTGCGATATCTCATCCAGGTCAAAATTACTAGACCCTCCAGCTAAGGCTTGTTCCACTGTATACCATAACTTACTGAGAGGGCCCATTATAGCCAGTATCTTTGACTGTAGCTTTTTAAAAGTCTCATTCTGGGCAAGCTCTCTTCTCTTTTTTTGATCTTCTAAAATTTCCATGAAATAATCATCCATCCTCTTCAACTGTGGAAGATTTGTTGGAACCGGATTTTCCATTAAGACACTGTCCTTCAGTTCTTTTTCGCCCACGAATCTCTCGAAATATCTCTTGGCATATTTGGCCATTTCATCAGGCACTTCCCAGTTATAGGGGGATTGTTCATGAAGGGCTTCAAATCGAGCTCTTTTAAAACATACGTTGATCACATCGCTTTCTTCGTCCAAATGTCTCTTTCTGGACGCAGATTCAGGCTCAGTGGCCTCAACAACGTGCTCAGTGGCACTTACACTGTTTTTGGCGTGCTCAGTGGCAACTACAGTGTTTGCATTTTCATCGCCATTGACAGATTTGTCTGAAAACGATTCTTCAGTATCACTCATGTTGTAATAGATAATCTTCTTTGATTACTCAGATAAAATTTGATCGAGTTATTGATTCAAAATAATTGCACGTCTAACTTCTTCGCGAAAAGAAACGATCAAGGATGTTTGGGAGTCTGGTTTCCAATATGGGAGAGATTGGTCTCGATTATCCAATATTAGATCTACGGAGATTTTATGAAATAAAATCTATTTTATTTTATATCAGATCGAACGTTTTTTTTATTCACTTGATTCATTTAGCACGTGCCTTTTCTTCTCTCCTCCCGTGTGATCTTTTTAAGAAGAGAAACCATTTTCCCCTTACGTTTGATAGCACCCATGTTAGAGCGCGTAACTTTTTTTAAACAAAAGTTAATAAAAAGTTGAAGTTTTGTCTCTATACGTTTTGAGTGTATTGTTACACTGATAAAAGATTGGTTTTACCAGAGGTTGTGACTTCGAATCTGCTTCTGGTTGTACGAGCCGTTTATAAGGAAATTTGACGTTTATTGATACAGTGATACAGAGCAGGTGGACATGGGCGGCGAGCGACGCCGCCTTGGCGGCTAGTATTTTTTAATGTCTTATTTGTATATACCTGAATATGTAAAATTAAGTTTATATAAAAAAGACTTTCATGTAGGGGTTTTCTCTAAAGTCACTTATATATAAGAGATCTTTTCCAAACAAAATAATATTTTTTCTCAATAAGTGAATACAAATCTGGTTTCGATTAAAAAAAGTTTGTATTAAAGTCAAAATAAGTTACTAAGTCTTCAAATAAGCTGTTTTTGAGTATATTACTTCAAAAGATTTTATGCAGACCTTGTGTTATAGATGATTACAAAAAGTTCAAAAGTAAACCTCTCCCTATGCAGATGATTCCGAAAAGGAATGACTATAGATCATTAAAAATTTATGACAATATTAAAAAATACTATGCTTGTATGCGTGACAATGTGTCTTTCACACATTTTTGTTGTACTTCATTGAAAATAAAAAAGTAAGCAAAACAACTGCTTATTATTTGAGATTAATAAAATAAGAGATTTCTGGCCAATCAGAAAAACAGAATAAAACATAAAAAACAACAACAAATTCGCAAAAGCTTTTGATTTAAAAAAATGAAAAAATGAAATTTATCTATGGTGAATAATAATTTTTTACATACATGAAAACATAAAAGATTATACGAAACATGAGTGACAAGACAAGACTATGAAAGAAATAAAAAATAGACTTATAATGATTTCATAGGGAATTTAAAATACTGAATAGACGGGTTTCCGTGTGACGTATCATGTTGTCGTTCCCAGTCCCATGCGCGGTTTTGGAGGCAAAAAACGTAAATAAACACGGAAAATGTATGAGAAATATTAAAAATGGACCTCTAAATGTACACATAAAACTTAGCCATCTTTGTTTTTGAAATTGTAAGAGCAACAAAGCCTTGTAAAATATTGTTTTCTTGCGCTCGATGACTCTACTTCGAAAATAAATTGGCATTCATAAAATTATAGTTGATCAAGAAAAAATATCGTTTGATTGAAAATTGTGATTCTCCCAATCAGATTTATGTATTGCTTAACAAACACGTGAAGCTTTTCAATCTTTTTCAATCATGTTTTGAAAGCGTGATTACAAAAAATGAAAATCTTCCATTTCCAAACACGTGTGTTCTTTTTCAACATTGACTAAAATGGTGTGGGAAACATACTCTGGATATTATAAAAGCATAGAAAATGGTGATAAAGCACAGTATGTTAAGAAATTGACTCATACAACATTTCAGATGGTTGGGTTTCTGTTGCTCGATTACCAGACATCACTTGGCCAGACACATACAATTACCTTATCAAAACATCCAGTGAGTTTAGGAAAGACAAATTAAAGGAATATGTCATTACAGGCTTATAATTTCTTTATATCTACAAGACACAAGATATTTACATATGTGATATGAAAAGCCCAAGCAAATTCTGATACTTTCAAATTCTGATTCTTGATATTGATTATAGCTTTCTTTAATCTGTGATTTTCTTTAATGCTGTGTCGAAGATCAATTGGATATTTGGAAAGCATGGCATTACTACTATCCAAATCATGTTTGGTTGATTGTAGTTCTTCATTTGTAGCTGCCAATGTTCATTAAGGCTGTTCTTGTCTAAAACAAATACAATGTTTGAAAAACTTTAGCAAGACTAACAAAAATTAGAATGAATGTACAAAAGCTTCACAAGATCTTGACTTAAAAAATAAGATATCATTGCTGATCACTGTGTATAAATCAGATGTTCTTTTTCAAGTTAGCAAAAAAAAATACTATGACAAAGATATTAGCAAAAGGGAACTTTTCCACAAACACATTATTCATAATAAAGTCTACTGACCTTCTTACGATAGGGATAGATTTTCATCATTGTCATCAAGTCTCCTCATCGTCATGATCTTTGGGTACTGGTTATGGCTAAAATCTTCTTTTGAATATGTGCTCATATCTTTCAGTCTTTTGGTGGTCTGTATCAGAAGAGTTCTCTTGGAAAACACGAAGATGGATTGCACTTTGTCATTAGACTTTTTGCCTATTAAAAAGAAAATATGAACACTTCATAGTTTGTTTCACACGAAAATGGAAAATTGACATCATTATTCATATGTCCATTGAACCTAAGCCAAACATATTTTTTGTGTTATGCAGTATTGACACACTGTGTATGTTGAGGTACAACAAACTAGAATAGTTGACAAATAATTTTACACAAAGCTGAACTTCCTTAAAAAGTTGAAAAAATATGATTTAGTTTACCTGATATGAAGTGAGCACTGCACAATCTAGCATTTTCAATGTCTGCATCTGTTTAAGGCCGCACTTATATTTCTCTTCAGTTTACTAAGCCATACTTTTCCTTTGATCATCTCTTTTCTTTGGAGGAAAGCGATAGAAAATCAACTCAGAAGAGCTTGTTTTTCTGTTTGTACATCCATATGCACAACATGAACTTCGAATAATGATATATTTTCAGATACATATGTAAAAAAGTAGGAAATTACAAGTAAGTGAGAATTTATAACCTTCGCATGTACTGTTTCGCTGCAAAAATGGTGGAGGCAATCAGTTTGTTTTGCCTCCACTTTTTTGCGCATGCGCGTTGCGCTTCGAAAAATGTAAACACAGAAACCCGTCTATAAATAGATATTTTGGATTTCAAGTGATAATTAGGGTTTGTAAACATTATGCGTCCATTGCTTGATAATAAAGTGCATTACATTACAACTAACACAGAATATTGTTGATTAATTCGATTTTAAGTAGCACACAAATACACCTTCACAGAAAGGTAAATATAAAATGTCTTATATTACACTTTGTTTGGAGATGTTGTCTGTTTGGGTACCTATAGATTTCTACACACACACACACACACACACACACATCGAAAACTCTTCTAACTTGACGGATGTAACTATATAACAGATTACAAAAAATAACATCAACATTATGTATGGAATGCATAATGCCTCATATAGCATATAGGCCCTTGCTTGGCTTGGAGGTAGCAGAGCTCTCGTATCTCCTGACCAATTTAATAACACAAAACACAAAACCAGCACTAAGTAGCTAGCAAGGAAACTCAGCAGTATATAATCACAGTATCACTTATAACGATCATAATATTGAGAATTGCATTGCTTCCCTGATAAGCATTATAAATCTGTGTTTCCAGAAACGTAAACTTCTCTTTATTTTTATGGAGGCCGCACTCACCCTGATAAAGTAGTTGTAATTATCAATCAATAAACATTTCTTGATTAAGCCACAATCAACAAATAGCCTCTATTCCAGCCTTAAAATTAAAGCTTGTGTTTTTAGTGGTATCAGCCTACAGCAGGGGACAAAAATTTATGGACTTACGGACGGACGAACACAAATGCTATAATGAAAGATCAGCTGCTGCCGCGCTGACCAAAAATCTAAAAACACTATTAAAAACACAAATATCTTTTTTGTTTTCCTGCACGTGCTGTACACAACACAACTCTTCTCCTCAACTTTAGCTATTGCACACGCCTTAAGTGCAGAAATAATTTTCTCATACGGGATTTTGTTAATAACTTTCCACTTAATTACAAAGAACGATTTGAATTTACAGTGTGTCCACCAGAAAGTGGGCACCCTGTTTAAAACATAAATAACTTTTCGAATTTTCAACAATACAATTCGGTTTTTATACCGTTGGAAAGAAGATTTTTTGAGCTTCCAAAAATATAAGTTGTTATTTATAAAACATTTTATTTTAAAGAATATTATTTTTTGTTTTGACACGGTTGTTAATTTTGTAATAGGGACTTTAAGCAAACACAACGGGTCATGTCTGTGACGGCATTTAATGAATGTCTAGACGTTGTCGTTCTGATTCGCGTATTAAATGAAAAATGGTTAAGCAAATCATGAGTCGAAACTGAGACGGGATATCAAAACAAAGATGGCGTCTTTTCGAGACACACGCGAGGCACTCATGTTTGCTCTCAGTGACGGTGATTTAAACGACGAAGAATTCGCTTTACTGTACGATATTAATAAAAGTAAAAACCCAGACTACCCATTTTGGAAGTATGACAAATTTGAACTTGATTTGATGACAGACGCGGAATGTTTTTCTGAGTTTAGATTTTATCGCAATGACATTTATAGATTGGCCGAAACATTGAGAATCCCACAAGAAGTTACTTGTTATAATAGATCTGTGTTTGATGGAATTGAGTCGTTATGTGTGTTTTTAAAACGCTTTTCTTATCCTTCGCGATATTCAGATATGGTGGCATCCTTTGGAAGGCCAGTACCAGAATTATGCATGATGTCGAACCTGGTAATGGATTTGGTATATGATAACTTTAATCACCTACTGGATACATTTAATCAACAATGGCTTTCCCCGGTGAATTTAGATTCGTACGCAACAGCAATCCATAATAAAGGAGCCCCCTTAGACTTTTGCTGGGGCTTTGTCGACGGAACAGTTAGACCTGTATGCAGACCAGGACATTACCAACGGATTTTATACAATGGACACAAGAGAATACATTCGATTAAATTTCAGTCTGTGGCAGCTCCGAACGGCTTAATTGCGAATCTATACGGACCTGTAGAGGGGCGCAAACACGATAGTTCAATGTTGGCTATGTCAAATTTATATAATCTTCTTGTGCAACATAGCATACGCCCTAACGGAAACCCCTTGTGCATATATGGAGATTCGGCTTACCCCCTCCGCATTCAACTTCAAGCTCCTTATCCAAACCGAAATCAGTTGACACGTGCACAAAAAGATTTTAATACAGCGATGAGCAAAGTACGGATGTCTGTAGAATGGGTCTTTAAAGAAATTGTCAATTATTTTGCTTTCTTGGATTTTAAGAACAAACTTAAGATTGAATTAAGCGCAGTTGGGAAAATGTATAGAGTTTGCGCTCTCATGACCAATGCTAGAACATGTTTATATCACTCACAAACATCTGATTATTTCGGCGTTGATCCTCCCCTACTAGAAGAATATTTCATTTAGTCATTACGAACAAATTTGGTAGTTGTTACAAACGAACTTGAAATTATTCTTGTACATCGGTCGAAAAAATCCTCACTCAATGAAATAAATGTTTTCGTTAATTCAATTTATCTTCAAACAGATCGTGGGAGTGGTGTTCTAATGCCTTTTAAGGATTAGAGTCAATTTTGCGGACTTGGGATATGTTTTTGCCCCCTGGGAAAGTTAATGTTTAGAAAATAGTCAGAAAAAGAAAAATGGTTTCAAAAATTTTTCAACCCTTTTTGCTAAAATAGATGGAGAACATTTCATAGCTTAAAATTTTTAAATTCATCAAACGACACTGCTGCTAAGTGGGCTCCGATGGTCGGTCCCTCTACTAACAGAACCTCTTACCATTCACTTATTAGGTTTTTACGTTTAATAACCGATTGTACGCAATGGGTAACAATGTTCGTTTAGGAATCGTCTTTCCCAAAAGTGAGTTATAAAACTAACTTACCATGGTTACTAATTTACGTTTCTTTTAACAAATCTCACTAGAAAGTACAATACAACTCTTTTTTTGCAACCTTTTACAAGTGTATGTATATGAGCATTATTCGTTACAAATGTATGTGGCAAACAGGGCTCCATTTAGTTGTTGGACATAAGTTCGCACCGGCTCTTTTTCGCCAAAAATCAGTGAAAAGGTTTATATTGTGTATTTTGACAAAAATAAGTCAGTCTGAACCAATGACCGGACACTAAATCGAGCCGTCTGGCTATCTTCAGATCGTTTCAAAAAACTGAGTTGAACTGAACCTCGACAAAAGTTAAAGCAGCAGAAACGCCAAGAATTACTTTCGATGTTCGAATGACATTCTATTTCTATATAGTTAAACGGCTAAGAAGAATAAGACAGTAGTGGATTTCTGTGAAAAAAAATTTCCAGGAATTATAATCGATATCAAACTACAGAAAACTGCAGTCTGTTTTCCAGTGACTTTTATGACTTTACAAGAGATCGTTGTTCTGCAAAAAATAAAAATAAACGTAACAATATTAACAATATATCAAAACAAATGCGTTTTCTCAGTTTTTGCTGTTTTGAAGTAAGTTAGCTATGACAGCCATGAACTGTCGATTTTGTTGCTGTTGCAATTGCATTTGTGCTGTGATGCTGGCGAAAAAATTGCTTTGTTGTTCTGCTCGCATCTGCTGATCTTGTCGCACGTTTTCTAATTCTAATTTGCGTAATTCTCTATCGTTTTCTGCTTTTTCTCTCAAGTACTCCAGGGTATCAGATCCAGAGGATCTTCTTCTTTTAGCAGCAGGTGCACTTTCGTCACCTTCACGAGCTTTTCGTGCTTTCGTTTCTGCAAAAGTTTCTAAAGCCTTTTTACGAAGGTCTTCTGCTTGCGAATTCTCCTTTTCCTTACTTTCTTGTTCTTGATTGATTTCTTCCTCGCAAACTTTCATTCTTTCTAACGCATCAAAAATTGCATCGTCTAACGGAGTTCTTTCAGGGCTAATTCCTGTTGCTTGCTCCTCATTTCGTTGTTTAGCAAGATATTGGGCAATCAATAAATCGAACCGTTCCCGAACTGCACGTGCATCCACCTTGAAGTAAGTTTCATCGGTCGAAGCTTCATTTAAATGTTCGGCAACAAGCTTCCAAGACTTACCACGTTCTTTTGTTCTTGGCTTAAACTGATAGGGTTCCAAAAGCAGCACCTCCCGAATTAAAAGCTCGTCCTTGACACCGTTCCACACCATTATTTTTCTCCTCGAAGCGTTGGCCATTTTGCCTGCAAGAAAATACAAAATAGACGAACGGTTCAGACAACATAAGACACATAAAATAACTTGTGAAAAAGTACAACTCCTGCTCGAAACTCAAATTAAGGTTACATCGACCAGCTATCTACCAATCATAGAAATTTCCGACCAAGCAAAAATTTTTCCAATGCTTTGTTTTGATTGTGATCGAGTGTGATCAAAAAATCAAAACATCAACACGTGAAACCACAAAAAGAACATGTTAATTTCTATTTATGACTCAAACAAATAAATCAGAAGATTTATTTTACAGAAGATATCACTTTTATTACTTTTTCATAAAATTTAATCACTTTTCCATAAAATTCAAAATAAAAAACACTCACGTTTTCCTGAGAACGTCTCTTTACGAAAATGTCGTCGTGAAAATGAACCAGACGGCTTTGACATGGGAATGTCCTGCAGTTGCGCACGCGCAGTTATAAAAGTATGACGTAATGTCTGTCTGATCCCGTCTCAGACATGACCCCGTCGTTATTGCTTAAAGTCCCTATTAATTTGTATTGCAGCGTCTTAGTGAAATACATTTATATTAAAAATGGTAGCCACTAAACGAATATGTAAGCAAATTTTTCCCGTTAGTCGCGCCGTTATTAATTAATTTCGCACATCGTATTGTAGGTGAGAAAAGACGTGATCACAAGTGAAAACAATTATATATATATAATTTTAAACTGTTTATCATTGAAAGAGTTAAGATTGAAAGAGAATCATTGTTCTTATTTTATAAGAAAATTCAGGCTCAGGCTGTTCTTAATTTTTGAAACATTGATTTGAGCCTCAGGTTGTTCTTATTTTGTTCTTATTTTTTGGTCAAATCTGAGGCTCGTGTTCTTATAAAATTGTTCTTATAAAAAAAAAAGCGTGTACTTCCTCGAATACATCTAACCAGAGAACTTATCAAGAAAAAATTCATTTTACGTTTGATATATGATGTTACTTTGGACTTGTGTAAATTTTTTTTCTCCGCTATCATGTCTGCCAGTCGATCAAAATACTTCGAGCATTCTCGACCCATTCCACCGGTAGCCAGTGGCGTAGTTAGGGTCAGTCAAAAAAAACCTGGAGGAGTTCAGCATTATGATATTTCTTTTCAGTATTAAGTGCCGATTAGGTTACTTGCACGCTTTCCTTTTCTACCTTAAATGACTTAACTCTCCTCCACAAATTTTGACTGACCTCTGGCTACGCCTCTGGGTAGCCGCAAGGACAAGAGGTGTGAAACTTCCTTGTTCAACTATCATGATTCTGCCGTTATATTGATTCTTCTTCTCCTTCTCGTTCACACGATAACATGTAGATAGCTCTACATCTCTGTATCGTTTAGCCAATAGCCAATTTTTCAAGGGCTTTCTCCTCATAAGATTTGTTGCATTTCGAAAAATAACTTTGCTAAAAATTGAGAAACTTTTTCTGGTCCCCATCATTTTGAGACACACCGTACAAACCATAAAAACGGCCATTGACGATTGTTTTTTTATGGATATTTCTTGTTCATTGAAATGTCTAAAACAGGCAGAAGAATTCGGATTGGAGCGTTGTTTGAGAAAGAACATTGATTTCTTTTCCTGTAATAACAACACAAAATACTCTCAACAATTTAATGGGGACTGGAGTGATATTTGGTGTTGGCACGAAATTGGAATTTGTCATGAGAAAGATTTCTGATATGAATGCGACAT
The DNA here is from genome assembly GCA_027922465.2 of Turritopsis dohrnii. Lineage (NCBI taxonomy): Eukaryota > Metazoa > Cnidaria > Hydrozoa > Anthoathecata > Oceaniidae > Turritopsis > Turritopsis dohrnii. Next base: position 518,610 of record BQMF02000010.1, read on the forward strand.
CAAATCTTTGTTCATGTTTGGATGAATGCAATTGTAGGGTAAATGTTTCCATGAAAACTGAACAGAAATGAACAGAAATGAACAGAAATGAACAGAAATGAACTTTTGACAAAACAAGGTCTGTAAAGCAGTTTGCAAGTAGGGAGGGTGAAATGTTTAGTGAGTGTGCTCATTGTAGCCTTGGTTTTCACTGCGCGATGGAACACTCGTTGATATCCTTTACCCGTCCTTTTCAACTTCACGCAGCGTAGTTGGATCGGTAAAGACCATCAACGTATTCCAGGCGAAGCAGGTCAAAACTGTAGCAGCTTGTAAGAAACGATGAACTGTGATAAGTTTTAGCATTTTTAAGATATTACATTTGTCCTATTATTCATTGAGACCTAGTTACAAATAAAACCAATAAAAAATGTCACTTGACTTTGGAACATGTACACCTGCAACCTTTGATGAAAATCATAAATATTCGTTACCATGGAACAATAGTGATGCGGTCTTGATTGTTGAAGACACGAAATTTCACGTTCATTCGTTGATACTTGGTTTGGCATCACCAGTGTTTGAAAGTATGTTTAGTGGAAATTTTAAAGAAGGAAAAAGTATGGAGGTCACTTTACCTGAAAAAGACAAAAAATACATTTTGCTAATGTTGGATTTGATTTATCCTGGAGTACATAAAATTTCAGGTATCTATTTTTATGACATGATGAGCCTGATTAAAGAGAAAAGTCCTTGCCTATGTCATTTGGAATAAGGAAAACGGTTTCGATCTATACTATTTTTAATTAGAATTTCTCACAAGAGAGTATATATTAAATCTATGATAAAGACCTGATGCAAATTTAGGTTAATTGTTCTTAGGTAGATTTTGTTACCAAATTCCAATGGTCATCGTTTGCACAGCGATATAACGATATAACAAGCTTTTCATGTTTTTAGATAGAAGGGATTGTGAAGAGTTACTTCATCTCTCAAGGGAATACGATATACAAGGTATCAAAGTAATCGTTGATGACTTCTTATTAGTAGAGGTTACTTGTTCTTTGGAGTACTTAAAAATGGCAGAAGAATTCGGACTACAACGTACTGTGAAAAAACATATCGATTTCTACGCTCAAAAGAACAAACCATTTACATTTAAAGGAAATTGGAATGATGTTAGCAGCGACACGAAGTTGCAGATAGTTATGAAGAAGATTTCTGAGATAGATTTTGATGATTGTGACTGTCACGCTAAAAGAAAAAGTCAATCATTGGCAGAAATAACGAGCCTCTTTTTACAGAACAAGTTCTAAGTTTACATACTACATTTTGTTTGACATTAAAGTCTTTTATCGTTGTGAAAAGATAGTTTTTTCAAACATTTTTATTTACAACGCCTTATCTGAATTAAAGACTTTTTTTTTTTCAAAAATTTAAAAATTCTATTTTCTGAGATGTTTCAAATACTTACAAAATGTGCTAGAAGAAACGGACTTCAAAAACACAAACAATTTGAGACAATACCATAAAGTCAAATGACCATAATATCAGAGAACCGATAAAATATGAGGGGATTCGAGTAATATCTGTTTATTTGTTTCAATATTTTAATTATATTTACTTATAACCATGCTGTTTATTAAAGATGTATAATATCATCTATAGATCTAATTCAATAACCTTCGGTGGTGTTTTAAAACACAACATAAAATGTTCAATTGTTTGATATGGTATTTTGCTTTAAGATAATTATAGTTAATCGGTAATGTTTTGGCAGTCAAGAAGATAGGCGGGTGTACACAATGCTATAATGAACAAAGTTTTCTAAATACAATGATTATTTCTTTGTATTATCATCATTTTTAAAAACTTGATAGGAAAGACGCAGGGCATTGATTGAAGGGTTTCGTGTTCCGTATCATGTTGCTGTTCCCAGTTCCATGCGTGGTTTTGGAGGGGAAAAAACATTAACAAAACACGAAAATTGTATGAGAAATATTGAATAGAATTCTAAATATATACGTAAAACTCAACCATCTTTGTTTTTGATATTGTAAGAGCAAAAAAAGCAGTGTAAAATATTGTAAACACACTTTCCAGTGCATTGGTTCAAGTATCGTTGCAGCCATGAATATCAATATCTAGAAAATGTGCAGTAGGACTGGAGTTCAATGGATACTATGTGTTGCTTCCTTTTACTGTGGTCTCAAGAGCATTTACTTTTTTGGAGTATTTTTTAAGTAAAAGGTGGCTTGTAGAAACAGTGGCAAGAGTTGAATTTATGGCATTAATGGTCTCTTCTCTAATATCTGTATTGGCAAGGCGCTACAAGACAACAATTATACTTATTGACAGACTTAACCTCCCCCGTTCAGGTGTATACTATTTGTTAACTTTACAGGTTAATGATCGAAAAATTTTGGAATTGCTGTAAAATATAATAAAACTTTTAACCTAGAACTATAAAGGCTATCAACGTATTCCAAGCGAATCAGGTTGAAACCGTAGCGGTCTGTATGAACATTGAACCGATGAACTGTGATAAGTTTTAACAAGGATTTTTTAAATGTTGTATTTGTTCTATTTATTGATACCTAGTTACCAATAAAACCAATAAAAATGCCACTTGGCTATGAAAAGTTGAATCTACTAACACCTGCAACCATTGATGAAAATCATAAATATTCGTTGCCATGGAACAATAGTGATGCGGTATTGATTGTTGAAGACACGAAATTTCACGTTCATTCGTTGATACTTGGTTTGGCATCACCAGTGTTTGAAAGCATGTTTAATGGAAGTTTAAAGGAAGGAAAAAGTATGGAAGTCAGTCTACCTGGAAAAGAAAAAAGATACATTTTGCTAATGTTGGATTTGATTTATCCTGGAGAACATAAAATTTCAGGTATCCATTTGTTTTATTTATCACATGTCACAAGTCTAATTGAAGGAAAAAGAGTGGATTGTACCACTTCTCCGTGTCACATAAGCTACTTTTTAAGTTAAATTAATTTTAATTGCAGTTTTGTGATTAAAATACCCAACCCTAATTTAGGTGTTCTAAAGGTTGCTCAAAGCAACGGGTGAAGAAAAGGGGATTGCCATGAACCTCATTAGCTATTTATTTATTTATTTATTTATCTAAAACACATTTAACCAAGGTAATCCCTTCAGCTAAGATAGCTTCTATCACTGAAATCGTTTAGGCAACAATAAAACTAGAACAAAGTTTTGTGTATTTAGATAGCGATGATTGCCAATGGTTACTTCAATTATCCAGAGAATATGATATAAAAGGTTTAACATTTATCGTTGATGACTTCTTATTTTATCTTATTTTATGTTCTTCAAAGTACCTAAAGATTGCAGAAGAATTTGGACTACAACGCACTTTAAAAAAACATATCGATTTTTATGTTAACGAGATGCAATGTTCTTTCGTTGGCAATTGGAAAGACATTAGCAGCGATACGAAGTTGCAGATAGTTATGGAAAAGATTTCTAAAATAAATTTTGATGATTATGGAAAGAAGAATTTGTTCGGATTTGAGGCAGTCAATATAAGACCGCATATTAGGATACATTTGAAAGCAATGCAGACCCTTTTTTCAGAGAATAACTTTTAAGTGTGCATACTGTAGATTGTTTTAATTTCAAGCTTCCCTTTGTTCCAGTCATAAAGGCTATGATTTTGTCTAAAACTTTTACAGATTGGCATGTTACGATGGATTTACTGATAGTTAAGATGACAAATGGATACAATGCCGTAATAAATAAAATTTCTTTAATACAGCGATAATTTTTTTGTAGAATTGACGGTCGCTGAGTATTAAAATAGTTTTTTTTCGTCCTGTTCCGATGAAAGGCTAGTGAGTTACACTTGTTTCCGCGCAATCACGTCTTATCTGCATCATTATGTATGATTTATAATCGTTCAAGTTCACTTTACGTGTTACTACTTTACCTCATAACTCCAGTATACTGAATTGTCTTCGAAATGCAAGATTAATTTCACTTTACTTCACGGAAAATTTCTGTCCAAACCTACATAAACTGTACGTTTATTGTATTTCTATTTGGTTATTATTTTTCACAAGTCATATATTAGTCATAAAGTTAATCAAAATCTAACTGGATTTTAAATGGTGATTGCTTCTTCTCACATTTTGGTTGAATTATATTCCAGCCTGTATGTGATAACTCATTAGATTATTATATGTTTGTACCTTTTTTATGCACAACCATAAAGAAGTCCCAAAATAAATAAATATACAGCAAAAGCTATAATAGCGTATTTAAACAAAACAAATTGTGGCATTTTCAACTATTTATTGGATTTCTGCGAAAGCAAGAAATACCTTAAAACCGGCTCAGTTCTTTTTCTTCTTACTGTCCAAACCTAGCGGTTTCTTGAAATCTCGTGTTTACACGAAGCCAAAGTCACGCATTTCAGTCGAAGAAACTCAACAAAGAACACCAACGTGAAGTTAGCACCACATTTTCCGCTCCACATTTTTCTAGGACCACATTTTCCAGCACCACATTTTTAATTCCTCCATCCCCCCAAAAAAAAAAATTTCACTAGAAATTTCACTCTTATTAGACAAATGCCCAACCCATGAGGGTCACTTTGGACTAGAAACAAACTGTGCCACACCCTTCACCTTGGCGTAAAAATTCCAAACATCGAAATACCTCTGACGCCCAAGAACTACATATCTTCAGAACATTGCAATTTGGGAACTGGGAACTAAATTGGTACAACTTTTCACTTTTATTAGACAAATGCCCAACCCATGAGGGTCACTTTGGACTAAAAACAAACCGTGCCACACTCTTCACCTTGGCGTAAAAATTCCAAAACATCGAAATACCTCTGACGCCCAAGAACTACATATCTTCAGACCATTGCAATTTGGGAACTGGGAACTAAACTGTTACAACTTTTCACTCTTATTAGACAAATGCCAAACTCAACAGGGTCACTTTGGTTCCGACGCCCAAGAACTACATATCTTCAGAACATTGCAATTTGGGAACTGCGAACTAAATTGGTACAACTTTTCACTCTTATTAGACAAATGCCCAACCCATGAGGGTCACTTTGGACTAAAAACAAACTGTGCCACACCCTTCAACTTGGCGTTAAAATTCCAAACATCGAAATACCTCTGACACCCAAGAACAACATATCTTCAGAACATTGAAATTCGGGAACTGGGAACTAAATTGGTACAACTTTTCACTCTTATTAGACAAATGCCCAACCCATGAGGGTCACTTTGGACTAAAAACAAACTGTGCCACACCCTTCAACTTGGCGTAAAAATTCCAAACATCGAAATACCTCTAACGCCCAAGAACTACATATCCTCAGAACATTGCAATTTGGGAACGGGGAACTAAATTGGTACAACTTTTCACTCTTATTAGACAAATGCCCAATCCATGAGGGTTACTTTGGACTAAAAACAAACTGTGCCACACCCTTCACCTTGGCGTTAAAATTCCAAACATAGAAATACCTCTAACGCCCAAGAACTACGTATCTTCAGAACATTGCAATTTCGGAACTGGGAACTAAATTGGTACAACTTTTTACTCTTATTAGACAAATGCCCAACCCAACAGGGTCACTTTGGACTAAAAACACACTGTGCCACACCCTTCACCTTGGCGTAAAAATCCCAAACATCAAGTACCTATGACGCCCAAGAACTACGTATCTTCAGAACCAAACAACTAGGGAACTATGAAGCATGCTGATAAATTACTTTTTAATTTTTTTTCTAAAGTACCGATCAATATTGTAAAATTTTTTCACAATGTCTTCATCATTTACTACGATTCTTATAATTTCCAGATTGTTTAACTTCTCAAACATTATCGTAGTAAAGATGGCGTCTTTGATCGTTGCAATTGATGCATTCAATGTTTTGGTAGTTCCAAAGATTCCACAACTTATTGCTGACAGGGAAATAGAGCGACAGGATAATCTGTCAGCTGTTAACAGCGACGTTTTTATTGCTTTGGTAAGCAAAGTTGGTTCGGGTTTATCTTTCCCCCATCGAGGTCCTAGAATAGAAAAAAGGGCAGAAAAAAATCTGTTGATTTGTGTTCAATTTTCTTTATTCTGATATTTAGCACTGAAAACTAAATTTTGATTCTTACCTACAGCGTGGATAACATAATAGCTGTATAGTTTCCCTGGATTAAGGGCAATTGCTTCCCCAACCGACAAAGTGCCGTTCCCTGAAACATAAGCCCTGCTTTCTTCAGTAATAACATGTCCACCTCGATTACTTTTGCTACCTACAGTATGATAAAATCTTTTGTCAATAATAACAATATTAACAACCAACTGTAATCAGTAGATATAAAAGGCCGGTTCTACATCACCTCTGACGTCACAACCTCAAGAACCAATCAGCGTTGAGAATAAGAACCAATTAAATCTAATTATTTTAATTGCTTTCACTAATAAATAGCATAAGCTCGTTTTCAAAGTTTATTCTCGCAAATCTTACAACATTTAAGATGGAAGTTGGACAAGCTGATACTGTCGCTGCTGTTAAGCAACATTATGAGTCCACTAAATGGCATTTCAAAAGTATTTCTAGTGAAAAAATCGTTTACGCTCGAGATGAAGATCCTGACGATACAATCATTATACGTTGTCTCTATCCTGCTATGAAAGAATATCACAAAGTTTTTGGATTGAAAGGTGTTTCACATGTTCATCTTTTGTTTACGGCAATTTTAAAGATAATGAGTAAAAATTTGAAAGAATTAAAAAATCCAATTCGTTACGTAAAATTCGAGGATCTACAACAAGTCAAGAATATGTATACGTTAATGGAAGATATAACAAGCAATTGTGTCGTATCAACTAACGATAATGGAAGTGATTCGATTCAGCTTAAAATGGAGGATGGAACATACATTGGAATTCAACTCACAATGAAAGCAGACTTTCCTCAATTAATCTTAACCAATCATGATGTCAATGGAAAATTCATTACTGGCATCTATTTGTTTATTAATGACGGAATCAATCTGTTGAAATATTTGAACACTCGATTTCAATTTCATACTTCAGACTTGCTTAAACATGTTCAGAAAAGAAAACACGATCTTGTAAATGACAACTTTTTTTAATTGTTATTATATGTATGGATAATTAGTAAGAAAATAAACTATACAAAGTAGCTAATTGATTTTGTCTTTCATCCTGTTTTATAATGTCCATACGGAATTGAACTAATTCCATCCTTTAATAAATATCGTTTATCATCATATGCCGACAAAGTTGTTTTGTTTTGACAAATGGTGAAAATTAAATGTTTTTGTGATCGAATACCATTCATCTTATGCATGTGCTTCACATTTCCAAACAAACAATCGTAATAATCTTGATGTGATATATACTTCTTGATGACGTATTTCTTCACACCTTTTGCTTTCGTCATAGTTTTTTTATCAAATTCTAGTGAATACATCTTTGCACGTAAACCAATAAATTCACGCATTAAACAACCATTCAACTCGTCTTTCATCTTCCCAATCACCTTTTTGTTTTTCGCCGAGTAACACTTATGATCTCGTGAATAGCCACTAAAATCGAACAGGTCTTGGTCTTTCAACATATCAGCATATAAATCATTGGTTTGAATACGATAAGCGAGTGAATCCGTATCGGTAAACAACAGTTTCGATTGATCATCAGGATACTTCACTTTAACATATTGATAATGAAATCGATACATGAGCACTTTACTCAAATCCAAAACAGCCAAACCAGTATAAATCGGACGATTTAAAATCAAATTCGCTTTCGCTCGTTCCACAGCCACTAGATTTTCATGAAAAACTTTAAATGATTTGAAGGTAGGTTGAGCAGCCAATTTCTTCAACTGATGATCACGTTTTACCAAATCTACAACTCGACGATTACGTAAATTCTCCATGGTTTTCCCAAACATCGAATTGTTCATTAGTTTGAAAAAGTCTTTTTCGAATTCGTTTCTAGCAGCGTTACGTTTAGCCGTATTAAAGTCGATATATTTTTTCAACCATGGCGATTGATTAAACATTAAAACACGATGGATTTTCGTAACCTTTAGTCCCAATTCGAAATACAACTGCAAATTACGATAATGAACGATATATTTTTCCTTGTTATTTAGATTCGGTATCAGTTTTGGTACGGTTTCTTTTATTGTTGGCTTAATCGGACCAATGAACGGATCTTGTTCATTCATTTTCCTTAATTGATTGATTGACTTACGTTCTTGTTCTTCCAATATCTGTAGCTGCTTCGTTGACAACATTTCCGGTTTGACTGTCATTCGTTCAGGTGCCAATGGATAATCACTATGAGCATCATGTAACTCTTCAGGATATTCCAAATCCACTTCCAAAATATATCCCTGATCACTGTCCTCTTCCACATTCTTCCAGTCAAGGTTTTCAATTTCTTCCTCTGTCATCCACGTAAATGCTCCAGTTGGTAAGTACTGACACATGGCCCATCCATACAAGTTGTTAGCATCCCAGTAAATCAAATGTTCATTCGGTTTACTATCATCATAATTCGGAAGATCGGGTAGATTCGCTTGTGCATAACGATGACTGATGACAGCCACACCTCCACGAATACCACTTTCGATAAACAAATGCATATCGATATCGGTCAGCAATTCTAATTGAATGTTAGTCATTTTCAACGCAGCTTGCCAAGCTAATCCAGGTGATGTAAAACAATGTGCTGGATCCAAATTATAATACGTCATACACATGTCTCTAAACGCTTCAAAGACGTCAGCCAGGAGAAGAACATCTGTCAAGAGATATACATTATGATAATCATGCATATCACGACATTCAAACTTATCGAAAACGTTTTTCGCATGTTCATAGTCCTCATTACTGATTCCTTCCTCTGTCAAACTACTATAAAAATGCTCTTTGCTAGGTAATTCTGTTTCTTCCATTTTTTCCCACGAGTCCATGTATTCATATGGATAAACACCTTTACGTGTAAGAAGTGCTAATTGTTCGTTAACAGCTTCTTTCATTTCATCATCGAGTTGCGGTACTTTGTAAGGATCATTACGATAATCATGTTGTTCTTCTTGTTCGTTTTGATCATCATCATCATCATCATCATCATCATAATCCTCATCATCATCATCATCATCATCATCATCATCATCATCATCATCATCATCTTCATTCTCGTTATCCATATCATCTTCAATATCATTTGATTTATCCTGCTCATCAAATTCTTGTCTAGCTATTGATATTAGATTTTCCAAAATTTCTTGATCTAATGAATCATCCAATTGAATGTTGCTTTCGACATCTAACGAATCATTCATGTTACTATCTTGCGATGATAGCGCATCTCGAACGTCATTCTCGAGAAATTTTCGTGTTTCAGGATAATCTTCCAAATTATCAACTAATTTCGATAACGATGTCTGCATGAATTGACAACTGTCGATAAACGTGACTCCGCCAACACTAAACGACGTATATTTTTCATCGGTATTCGGGATACAAGACACATCACCATGACGAGGTTTCACTGCACTAAGGATGAGATGAGCATCATAATTTTTCAGATTGTGAATCACGCAAGGTATTTTCACACGCTTAGGATTGATACGATATTGTAGATTACATCTCATGTGAGCAGTCCCTCTGAATTTTCCAGTGAGATGACAATGATCGCGAGCTTTCTTTTCATCAGACTTAATTTCTTTCTCACACAAATAACATGTGGTACATCTATTATGTGCTCTCCACTGCTCAGGTGTCAATCGTTCCATCGGTATCTTTTTTTGTAGGTTCTGTCGAATCTCTGTTGCTTGAAGTTGAACCGTATCCAGAAAGTGTTCAGCAGCATTCTTCCCACGATACACTTTTGGTGATTCATAAAATCGTTTATCTGTACACACAGTATATAATGCATAACCACAAGCTTCATGTTTCTGGTATTTCTCTGTCCATGGTATATCATCGTTTTGTTGTTCTTGTTCGCACTTTATCAACAAACTTTCAAAATCAGCATACATGACAATGGGTAATCTCAGTTGATACTCAATCTTTGTAAACTTGATAATATCTTTACCACTACCCTGCACTGGTACTGACACTTTTTGTGCACCATGTAACTGGCATCGTTCGAGATGACGATCAAGTACTTCTTGAGTTTGACAAGCATGTGTGCAATATGAGCAAATAAACAACTTGTGATTGTGCTTGTTGATTTGAGAACCAACTAGTGCGCTTAAATTTCGGATCAGTGCATAATGTCCCTTTTCACCTTCCGCATAATACAACAAATCCACATGACGATTTGGAATGATATTTTTGCTAATGCGAAGCGGAAACACGACTTTCTCCTCGAAACCATAAACGTTCACACTCAGGTTATTCTGTCGTTCCACTTTCTCAATGTCCTTGATTGACACTGGATAGTCGATTCCATTCATATCCAATTCTTTCTCATAAGGTGTGTATTTGGATACTCGATTAGCGTTTTTGGACCAGTGAACTGGATTGAACTTTGCAAGAATACACCATAAGAGACATTTTTCATCCTTGTTTTCGATATTTAAAACGGCTTTCTTTACCTTAATATGTTTTGGTAGGGGTATCCATGAAGATGCTCTCAAAGGATCATAATGTACTATTCCTTTAGAAAGAACAAAAAGTTAAATGACATCATCTATCAAACAACGTATAAGTAAGAAAAGTAAAATTCAAATTTACCTAAATCAACATGCATAAAATGGTGTACAACCCAACCACTACCATTCCTTTGAAATTCATCAATTTGTTGCATCAACTGCGTATAGGCTGTATTGATATATGAATCCAGCTCATCACTGTTTAAGGCTGCAAAAACTTCTGATCGAAACGTGACCGGTGGATCTGTGAGATCAGTTTCATCTTTCGCTTGACAAAATACCAACTTCAACGTGTAATAATATTTGATGCCTTTAGTACGTTGAATTTCTCCATTAATGACTGAATTGAAGGTTTTCATGACATTTAAAAGACGACTGAGTAAATCTAGCTGGTTATTCGTATCCAACTCTTTTCGATACGTCATGGCTGTACGCTTCAAAGTCGATTGTACAAGCTGAGGTGCTTTCCACAATTTTGGATGTTCAGTAGATCCACCTTGTTGATTGATTGTTTCAACACACACACGCTTGGGATTATATTCATCCAATGACATTTGTTTCATTTTCCTTTTACTAGTAGTTGATGGTATGTCCATACATCTTCGTTCGTGTAGTTGTTTAGTATTTTCACGCTCGAACAGTTTTTTACATCGATGACATTGAAAACGTTTCAATCGAGATTCACAAATCTCTACATGTCGTTCAAAATTTTCTATTAACAGGAACGTGCGATTACACTTTTCACATTTGTGATGATCTTTAACTGACATTACATCACAATCTAACGGTTCAGACTCCAACACCATCTCTCTATCGGTCTCTTGAAACAACTTCTCCAGCTCTAACTCTGACATCATCTCTTTGTCTGTTTCTTGGAACAGCTCCTCTAATTCATCTTCTCCTTTTTTCTCTTCAACAATATAACAATCAGGTGAAGATGTTTCAAAATCAACTGGACAAATACAATCCATTAGAAATTCATCAATATCAAAAGAATTATCGATATCAGCATTATTTGTCGGCATGTATTTGAAGAGATCTGCCAAAATTTCATCCAATTCGATGTCCTAAATAATTATAAAAGTGGAAAAGCTTTTCGAAAAAGTTGTAAAGGTTTTTAAAAAGTGGAAAAGCTTTTCGAAAATGTTGTAAAGGTTTTTTAAAAGTGGAAAAGCTTTTCGAAAATGTTGTAAAGGTTTTTTAAAAGTGGAAAAGCTTTTCGAAAATGTTGTAAAGGTTTTTAAAAAGTGGAAAAGCTTTTCGAAAAAGTTGTAAAGGCTTTTTTAAAAGTGGAAAAGCTTTTCGAAAAAGTTGTAAAGGTTTTTTAAAAGTGGAAAAGCTTTTCGAAAATGTTGTAAAGGTTTTTAAAAAGTGGAAAAGCTTTTCGAAAAAGTTGTAAAGGTTTTTTAAAAGTGGAAAAGCTTTTCGAAAAAGTTGTAAAGGTTTTTAAAAAGTGTAAAAGCTTTTCTAAAATGTTGTAAAGGTTTTTAAAAAGTGGAAAAGCTTTTCTAAAATGTTGTAAAGGTTTTTTAAAAGTGGAAAAGCTTTTCGAAAATGTTGTAAAGGTTTTTAAAAAGTGGAAAAGCTTTTCGAAAATGTTGTAAAGGTTTTTTAAAAGTGGAAAAGCTTTTCGAAAATGTTGTAAAGGTTTTTAAAAAGTGGAAAAGCTTTTCGAAAAAGTTGTAAAGGTTTTTTAAAAGTGGAAAAGCTTTTCGAAAAAGTTGTAAAGGTTTTTTAAAAGTGGAAAAGCTTTTCGAAAATGTTGTAAAGGTTTTTAAAAAGTGGAAAAGCTTTTCGAAAATGTTGTAAAGGTTTTTAAAAAGTGGAAAAGCTTTTCGAAAAAGTTGTAAAGGTTTTGCAAAATTAAAGAAAATTACCTCGGTTATTGTGTTATGTTCAATTAAAATATGTTCATTACACATTTCTTCACTGATAAATTCTAATCCACAAACACAGCATTGAACAGTAGCCATCTTTATTTAAATCTAAAACAAGATGTTACTCACTTGAAATTTTACAAGAAATGAAAGGTAGCGCAAACGTTTTCACTTGCTTTATACACATTTATACTGATTTCATGTAAAAAGTACTGAATTTATAATGATAACATGTAAAGTATCACATTTAAATCTATTTTATCAGCGTAAATCAGTCATGTGTGTCAGTTGAATGTTAATCATCATGGAAGTAACATTAAAACATCCATTTAGTATGTTAGTTGCTGGTGGTCGTCAAGTTGGAAAAACAGAATTTACAAAAAACCTATTACGCTATGCTGAACAATTAATTTATCCACCTCCACAAAGAATCGTATGGTGTTATGTAAAACATCAGCCTGAATTATATCAAACACTAATGGAAATCAATACAAATATTGAATATGTTGAGGGAATTCCTTCACAACTTCATGAGATGTTTGATCGTAATCAAAGAAACTTGATCATATTAGATGACATGATGGATGAAGCCAACGAAGATAAACGCGTTTCACAACTATTCACTCGTGGACGACATGATAATATGTCAGTTATTTTTCTTACACAGAACCTATTTCATAAACAACAGCGTTGTATCAGTTTAAATTCAGATTACATGGTAATTTTCAAAAATGCTCGAGATAAATCACAAATTCTCCATCTTGCCAAGCAATTTATGCCTACAAATTCAAAATTTCTTATATGGGCTTACAAAGATGCAACACAAAAACCATTTTCTTATTTACTTCTTGATCTAACACCAACAATGGATGATAAATATCGAGTGAGAACAAACATATTCCCTCATCAAAATCCACAATTTGTATACATTCCTAATAAAATGATATAACTAACATTCAAAACTTCATTTCATGCTAGAACATCAACGTGTACGGATCGATATGACCAAACGCATTACAAAAAATTTGGAACTGTTAAAAGCACTTAAACATTGTAGTGGTGCTGAACAAAAACAGTTTCTTAGAACAGCTCGACCTGAATTGATAAACACCATTTGTGATTGTATTCACAACGTTTTAAAAGGAAACGTACCTATTACAGATCATCAGAGGAAGAAATTACAAACAAAGAAGAAAGTACTCAGAGAATTGGTTAAACGAAAGAATAAAACAGCCCAAAGAAAGAAATTGTTAGTTCAACACGGTAACGGCTTCTTAACAAACATTCTCGGTACTGTCATTAACGCATTAGCAAGTCTGTAAAAATGGATGTGGGGAAAAAATATGTTGTTATTTCACAAGAAGAATACGAACGACTTAAAAGTGGAAAAGTTATTATGCATCAACCAACTCAAACTAACATGCAGAAATCTGAAATGGAAATGAAAAATGTTTGGCAACGTGACATTCCTATTGATGAAAAAATACGTTTGTTTACTGAAGAATTAAACAATTTCAAAAGTCGTTATGAAAAACTCATCAAACCTAAACCTATCGAAGTTGTTATGAAGAAAACAGAACAAGCTCATGAGACGAAAGAACGAGATTTATTAAAACCAAAGAAAGTAGAACAAGATGTCATTATAGAATCACTTCCGAAAACCATAAAAAATGATGGTAAACGATTGTTAAGTTATTTAAAATCACATCCAGATGTTGTTCGTTGGAATGATGATGGTGAAATTGTATTTTATGATAACGTTGTTCATGGTACGGACGTTGCTGATTTGTTACGTTATGCACTATCAAATAGAAAGTTTGTAAATCTTCCAGCGAATCATAAAACAATATTTCAACAAGTGCTAAGTGACTTGTCAGTACCCAAAACATGGATTAAAAACAAAGAATCAATGGATCAAATGATGGAAACTCCAAAAAAGAGACAAAAAGCAATGAAATGGGACTCTTCTACTTATAGATAAATTGTATCATGGTTGTTTTTGTTTGATTGAAGTACGTTCAAAAACGCAAATTCTATGTAAGCTTTCAATGTAAAAAGATACCATCGTAAAACCTCAGTCAAGCAAAAACAAAATAAATAGAATTGATTGTAAAATATGAATTCATTTATCGTCTGACTGTGTTTGAAGAATGCCGTCCTTAAAACTTCGTGTGCGAAACTTATTAAAACGTTGTCGATGTATCATTGCATGTTGTGGTTCTGAAATAGTTATTAAAGATAGTCAGATTGATGGCAAAGCAAAAAACTCAGTCAGACAGAAAAGAATACATTGATCATGTGCTACAAAAGTTGTATTATTCTCTTGACTCACCCTATGCATTTGCAAGTAAGGAAAAATTAATTCAAGAAGGCAAGAAAAAGTCTCTGACACGAAATGAAGTTGAGAATTGGTTACAAGAACAGTTATCCTATACGTTACATAAACCTGTGCAATTAAATTTCCTGACACGACCTGTGGTTGTTTATGATATTGACGAACAATGGCAACTTGACTTGGTTGATTTATCTAAACTTTCGAAATACAATGCTGGATACAAGTATCTGCTAGTATGTATTGATGTCTTAAGTAAATACGCATGGATAGAACCACTGAAGACAAAAACAGGAAAAGAACTAAAGGAAGATATTCAAAAAATATTTCTGAGTGATAAACGTCAACCACAAATGATTCATACTGATAAAGGCACAGAATTCCTTAATTCTCTGGTTAAGGGAATGTTAAAACAAAAGGAAATAAAGCTGTTTACAACCAATAGTGAAAGAAAAGCGAGTGTTGTAGAACGACTTAATCGAACAATGAAGGGGATCATGTTTAAGTATTTCACAAACAAAAACACAAGAAAATACATCGATGTCTTACCTGATCTTGTAAAACGATATAACAGTTCGTATCACCGTTCGATAAAAATGAGACCAATGGATGTCACTAAACACAATGCTTCGCAAGTATGGATTAACTTGTATAAAGGTCTTCTTCTGCCAATTACTAAAAACCAAAAGGAATTAAGTGATAACGATACAGTTCGCATCAGTGTAGAAAAAGCACCATTTCAAAGACGCTATGAAGAATTATGGACAGAAGAGATTTTTCTTATATCTCACAAGATCGATGGTAATCCCATCACTTACAAATTGAAAGATCAAGCAGATGAAGCTATAAAAGGCACGTTTTATTATCAAGAACTTCAAAAGGTTGTTGAACCTTCTACGTATCGCATCGAGAAAATTATTCGTAAAAAAAGAACGGCTGACGGTAAATTGTTATATTACGTAAAGTGGAAAGGATATTCAGATAAATTCAATAGTTTTGTGACTGCTGAGGATTTGAAGAAATTATGAATCATCAATTTTATGTGGTTCTTCCAAGTAACAGTTCCATGAAACTCTATCCAAGCAACACCTGCTCTCACTTTCGTGTTAATCTCTCCACTATGCTTGACATTAACCCAACACAATGGGAAGTTGGACTATCAGAAATACAATTCCCTGGTACATTTGAGAATATACGAAAAAATAAAAATCGAATTATATTCCATGTGTATGGTATGGATTATGAAGTTGACATTCCTATAGGATATTACAAAGAAACCAAACATCTCACGACTGCTTTACATCGCATACAAACCGAACTTGACTTAGAATGTGCAGTTTTCAATTATGATGATATCACTCAAAAAACAACTGTCAGAACTTATTTGCCCGAAAATTATCACGTAAGACTATTAAACTCAGATGTTGCTCGCTTTTTGGGATTTGAACCAAACACAGTAATATCAGATGAATTAACATCTCCATATCAAAATTCACCTCACAATGGATTACATACCTTGCTGGTTTACTCGGATCTGATACAAAATCAATTCGTTGGTGATGTGAAAGCTCCTCTCTTGCGATCTGTTCCTATTAATCAAAACAAAGAACATTATCATTGCATCATGTATGACCGTCCTCATTTTCTACCTTTGAGTAGAGGATCTATTCAAACAGTAGAAGTCAATATAAGAGATGACGCAGGAGATTTTATGTCATTTACATCTGGACGAGTGATCGTGACGCTTGTCTTCAAAAGAAAATCTGCAAAATTTTATGATGATTAATAATCGTATTCAACCAATGTGGCAGTATGGAAACGGTTCACATGTGTTTAAAGGACCAACATTACAAAAAGGCTATGGACTTGGTGGATTATTCAAAGGACTAGCTCGAAGTTTCGCTCCTGTCCTGAAACGTGGACTTGTGAGTGCAGGAAAGCATGTACTTAAAACTGGAATGGATGTTTTAGAAGATGTTTCACAAGGTACAAACTTGAAAGAATCTTTTAAGAATCGATCTATGCAAAACGCGAAGAGTGTTATTAAAGGGCAAGTGAGTGCTTTAAAAGGTGGTACAAAACGAAAAAGAGTCAGTCCTACGAAGACTTCTAAAGTGACAAGACGTAATAAAAGACAAAAGGTGGATATTTTCGATTAAAAAATGGAAAAAAACGAAAGTCATTTGGAATGCACACTCTCGGATACGGATTTGTTCACTCCCTCGTTTATACAAAGTGATATTCAGCATGGATTTTATGAAGAAATTTTTCCAATCTCTCAGTTGGATGATAGCGGACCGATAGAGTTTTCTATAGAAAATGCCACGGATAAATTTATTGATGCTGCTAATACCTATCTCAAAATGAAAATTAAAATCATCAAAGCAGATGGAACTAATATTGTCGTAGATGAAAACGTTGCTCCAATTAATTATCTGATTGCTAGTTTGTTTAGTCAAGTGGATGTAAAGCTTGGTGGATGCATGATTTCAAGTTCTAGCAATAACTACTCTTATCGTGCAATGTTAGAAACTCTACTTAATTTTGGACCAGATGCGAAACAATCACAACTCGAAATGGGATTATATTGTAAAGATGTAGCAGGACATTTAGAAAGTACCAATCCAGCGGAAAATGTCGGTTTTAGAGAAAGAATGAGTTATTTTACAGAAAGCAAAGTGGTGGAACTTTGTGGACGAATTCATCATGATATTTTTCATCAAGGGAGATTAATCATCAACTCTTTACCGTTGAGAATTACTTTACATAGAAACAAAAATGATTTTTCGTTAATGTCTGGAGCAGAAAATCCACAATACAAAATCGTAATTACAGAATCTGTGTTACGTATACGAAAAGTTCAATTGACACCACACAAGTTTATGGAAATTCAACAAAATCTCGAAAAAGAACCTATAGTGTATCCCTTGAATCGTGCAGATGTGCGTATGCACTCTGTTGCCGCCGGTCTTACTTCACTCAATTGGGATAATGCATTTCAAGGACAATTACCAAACCGTGTTTTTATTGGAATGGTGGATAATGTGAGTTATACAGGACGATATAATCGCAATCCTTTCAATTTCAAACACTTTTCAGTAAGCAAACTGGGAGTATTTATAAATGGAGAATCTCTACCTGCTCAACCTATGAGATTTAATTTTGAACAAGATCATTATTTGGAAGGTTATCATAGTTTATTCACAGCAACTGGTAAATCAGGTCATGATGAAGGAATTGATATAAATAGAAGAGAATATAAAAACGGTTATACGTTATTTGGATTTGATGTTTCACCAGCTACGTGTCATGGAGGACATCAAGAAATTGTGAAAAGAGGAGCACTTTGAGTTGAAATTGAATTTTCCGTGCCACTTCCGAATACGATTACTGTGTTATTGTATGCAGATTTTGATAATTCATTGTCAGTGGATAAAGCGAGAAACGTATTGAAGAACTATTAAAAAATGAACACTAAAGAACTGCGATGTATGTTAACGCGTGACTCGAAAATCCGAAAATTACTTATAGATGTTTTTGCTTTGGATCAGTTTAAAGAGTTTGTTAAAAGAAATCAACTTGTAAATGGAATATATATCGTAAACAATCAAGAATCTTCAAAAAGTGGAGAACATTGGTTTTTAATTTATGTAAATGAACACTATGTTAATTTTGTGGATTCTTTTGGTAAATCACCTGAATTTTATAAAGTTTACGATGAACTTTACTGTGAGAAACCTATTCTACAAAATACTGTACAAATACAATCGAGTTTTGCTAATACTTGTGGTGGTTATTCGATATTCTTTAGTTTTCATTTTGCAAGAGGAAAAAATCTAACACAAATTCTTAGTTATTTCACTAACGATTGTCAAATGAATGATGAACGAATTAGAAATTTTATTTTTAAGGTATTTCCAGGACACTTTTTGTAACTTTATTTCTGAAGAAAAAAAAAAAAACAAAAAAAAAAAAAACATTTACCTTGATCGTCCCTTTCGAATGAATGTAACAGAAAAGAGAGTGAAAATGAAATGCGAAAATTTTTATAGCATAATTGAATGTCGGAACTCTACAAAGAGTATCATGAGAAAACTATAAAAGCACTGTTAACAAGTTGGGGAATTGAATAGAGTAAATATAATTATGATAAGACAACAATTGTTATTCTAAAAAATATACTTAAAATACACGCACGTGTGAAATAAATATCTTTTTATTAGATAAAACACTCCAGGTGTAAATGATTATAAAAGTTTTAAGAAAATAAATGACAAAGGTCAGTTAATGATGATGTACGTACGTATGAAGGAATCCATGAAGAAGTGAACATATAACAATAACCCAGTCCCTTTTGATAATCCATGTAAAATTGACCGTATGCATTGTGAAGAACAAAGTGTTTATAAGTCGTTTTCGACATTCTTGCAAGGAAATCATGTCTAATACCCATATCGGGATGCTTCGTTAAAATCTCATCAAATGGAATAATTTCATTTAAATAGGCATAACCTAAAAATTGATAAACGAGCGTAGTATTAAGTTGTCGTATGCTAAGTTCTGGATGTCGTTCTTTTTCCATTTGTATAATTTCTGTAAAACAAACCGATTGTTGAAACATTCTTTAAGAGTTGGAATATATTAAAACAAAGAGTATATGAAATTTATTTATTTATTCATTTCTAGAATGATAAAAATATTACAATTCATTTTCAAACCATTCATTGAAAGAATAATAAACATTTGAGAGAGATTGACATAAAAGTTCTTCTACGCTTTGAAGCCATTCGGAATCATCATACAGTTGTTCTTTGCTTATAAAGTCTTTGCATTTCAAGCGTTTTGCACAAAGTTCATTACTTTTCATAAAATCTACCATATGGAATAGATTATAGAAATTGTCGAAAACCAACTCCTCGATAGATTTCATCACGCAGTCGTGTTGTAGTTGAGATGGATGATCGATTTCACATCCATAACACTTTACTGTTTGCATAAACAACGTTTTCATTTCTCGTGCCACAATTTCGCATAATGTTCGACGATAAAGCGACTGTGTGGAATTTAGATCCCATTCATCAATAACACACCATTCTTCCAAACCTTCGAAATTCATTTTTGAAAAACAAACTTTTCTAACAATTTGCTGGTGTTCCTCTCGAAAGTAAAATTCAACTGTTACACTTGAATGATTATATTAATGACTGTATTAATGAATGTACAACGCTGATTGGTTCTTGAGGTTGTGACGTCAGAGGTGATGTAGAACCGGCCTTTTATATCTACTGTAATCAAAGCAGTTGAACATGGAACTTGTACTGAAAGAAAAATGGAACTTACACATCCTCCGTGGTCAAGATTGCTGTTTGCTGCATTTACAATTGCATGCGTTCGTTCAAGCGAAATATCTTTTTTTAAAACTTAAAAGTAAAAACATTAAGTAGATCTATCTTTAAATCGATTAACCAGTGAAAATGTGCATCGTCACTTTCAATCGAAAAAGGAGCCCTTTCCTTGAACTTGTAGATACAGTGTCTTACCTTGAATCACAACGGTTTTTTCTTTGGATGGATTCAAATAACTCATTGCACATATTTGTTCCTTTAATACAGAATAAATAAAGTTGCATTACAAAGTTGGATATGTACCGTGGCCCATTAGTGACATCTAGATCAATTTTATTCCATCAAATACAATTTATTATTGAGTTAACATTATCACGTTTTATCTGCCTATGCCACCTTTCTCGATCAAAAAAATATCGACCCCATTAGAAAATATTTACTTAAATTATCACGTCCTTTTGAGTTAACTGTCCATTTCGTTTATTATCACGCTTTTCCCGAACTAACTGTCTATTACGTAACTATTAACGTGCCTTTCCCGAACTAACTGGCCACTGTGTAATCATTATCGCGCCTTTCCCGAACTAACTGGCCATTATATTATCTTGACATCGCTCCCAAATTAACTGTCCATTTCTTAAGAATTATCACGCCTTTTTAAACTAACTGTCCATTTCGTATATTATCGCGCCTTTCCCGAACTAACTGCCCATTACGTAATAATTAACGCGCCTTTCCCGAACTAACTGTCCATTACGTAATTATTAACGCGCCTTTCCCGAACTAACTGTCCATTACGTAATTATTAACGCGCCTTTCCCGAACTAACTGTCCACTATGTAATCATTATCGCGCCTTTCTCGAATTAACTGCCCATTTCGTGCACTAACGTGCTTTTCCCGAACTAACTGTCCATTACGTAATCATTAACGTGCCTTTCCCGAAATAACTCTACCGTAATTAAATGTTTACTTTAATTCACATGTCTGTGGAATTTCATCAGCAATCCACAATCACAGCAAAGCAGTAGTGCTTACAGGAAGATAAATGGTATTAGACTCGTTTCCTATTTTGTATTGAAGTGGTGGGGCTTAGAAGAGAGAGTGCAGTATGAGTGATATATAGATATAAGGATATATGGGAGATTCAAGAGAAGACATTATTTCTCGTTATTTTCATTTGGATTACAGCTACAATGAGATTTTATGCACTCTGCAAGAACTGTATGGAATAAAGATATGTAAACGTCAGTTACACAGAATATTGCGACAGCAGAAGTTGTACCGAAGAAAGGAAAATAGCTGTATTAACGATATTTTGATTGCAGTGAGTATTGAGATAATAAATGGAGCTGGACGATACTTTGGCTATCGTAACATGCACCAAAAGTTAAGAAGTATAGGGTATACTGTTGATCGTGAAACTGTAAGAATAGGTATTAAGGCTTTACATCCAGATGGGGTATCGATGAGAACAGCTAGACGATTAGTGCGACGAAAATACTCTAGCAACTAGAGGGCCAAACTATCTGTGGCACCTGGAGGCTATGACAAATTGAAACCATTTGGATTTGCCATCCATGGTGCCATAGATGGTTACAGTCGTAGAGTGTTATGGCTTCATGTTTGTAAAACTAACAATGACCCAAAGGTAGTAGCATCCTTTTATTTGCGATGTATTGGACAGCAAAATATAGTTCCAAGGTGCGTTCGAACTGATAGAGGGTCAGAAAACATTATTATTGCTGGTGTTTAGCGATATCTGCGACGATATGGAACAGATCAAATGGCAGGACACTTAAGTTTTTTGTTTGGTAGTTCAACTGGTAACCAAAGGATTGAATCATGGTGGTCTTTATTCAAACGTAATTGTTCAGGATGGTGGATAAATATGTTTAAAGATTTAGTTGATTTGGGAATTTATGATCCAGACGTTTCATTTCACGTTGAATGTGCAAGGTTTTGCTTCATGCCCATTCTGCAGAATGAACTTGACGAGACAATTTTACTATGGAACAATCATAGGATAAGAAAAGTTAGAAATTCTGACGCTCCATCGGGGCGCCCAAATATCTTATATTTTTCTCCAAGACTGACTAATGTGCCGGAATGTGGTTACGCTTTGAACAGCAGAGACCTGAACATTGCATTACAAATGATAGAAGATCCAAATGCGCTGCCATGTACGCCAGAAATGAATGAATTATGCAAGCGATTGATGACAAGAAATAATTTAGCCTTACCGAAAAATCCAAAGGGCGCCAAAGATTTATTTATGGCATTGATTCAAGAAATAGATAATTTTGTATAGTTCTTAGGAATTCATTTTATAAGAATTACACTATCCTTTTTAACTGCAATGGGTTTTTTTTCTAACAAAGTCATGGTTTTGTATGTTTGAACAAGATGTTTGGAGACATTACAGTATATTTAACTGAGAATTTCTCCTCACAATAAGCTCCTGTATGTAACATGATTGAAGTTACCTTTGGTTGAAAATTGTCAAAGAAAATAAGTACAAAAATGTTGAGCTATTATGTTTGTTAAAGTTTAAAAAATTTAAAAAATATTGATAGAGAACCGAACATTAATGATTTGAAACAAAAATTTGTGTTTTAATATTATGATAGACTTAAAAGTCATGTAGAAAGACCTTAAAACTAGTAGCTGGAGCTTCACTTCATCACTTCACTTGTTGTTTTGAAGTTAAAGTTTCATTAAACTGTTTGTTTTCCTCGTAGTTGATGAAAATTGGTTGCTTTAGGTGTTTTTGATTATTTCGTAATTATGATATCGCTTTTAACTTTGCACAAGTCACACGCAGTTCCAGAAACAAATTAATTGACTCATTTTTCCGACACTTCTAGCTGCCATCTTTCCATCTTTTCAAGCGCTGACTTTCCCGCCATCAGCCATTTGTTCCAGAAAGGCGCGTTAATAATTACGTAATAGACAGCTAGTTCGGGAAAGGCGCGATAATAAACGAAATGGCCAGTTAGTTCGGGAAAGGCGCGTTAATAATTGCGTAATGGACAGTTAATTCGGGAAAGGCGCGTTAATTATTACGTAATGGGCAGTTAGTTCGGGAAAGGCGCGATAATATACGAAATGGACAGTTAGTTTAAAAATGCGTGATAATTCTTAAGAAATGGACAGTTAATTTGGGAGCGATGTCAAGATAATATAATGGCCAGTTAGTTCGGGAAAGGCGCGATAATGATTACACAGTGGCCAGTTAGTTCGGGAAAGGGACTTTAATAGTTACGTAATAGACAGTTAGTTCGGGAAAAGCGCGTTAATTATTACGTAATGGACAATTAGTTCGAGAAAGGCGCGATAATATACGAAATGGACAGTTAGCTCAAAATTTATTTAAGTAAATATATTTTCTTGTAATGGAAGGATTAAATAGTGGCATAGGCAGATAAAACGTGATAATGTTAACTCAATAATAAAGTGTAGTTGATGGAAAAAAATGTCACTAATGGGCCACGGTAGATATGATATTAAAATAGTTTGCTTCAAATTTTGGAAACATTTTTGATTGTGTACTTACATTCATGAGGAACTGGGAATTATGTGCTGTAGGAAGGTAGGTACCATATATGAACTTAGAAGCTTCTTTATAACTAGTATGTTTAAGTTCCATTACATACAATGTTATAACTTCTGGAAATATGACAAAACGAATTGTGTCATGATAAGTAGAAACCATGTTGATTTTCATTTCCGTGCGTTCGGTACCACCAAAATCCACAATGTTGTCTTCGTCCCTGTTTCTTTCATATAGCAACATATTATGTGTTTCATTTATATATTGTTCTGTGGTATCTCCAAGCATTGACTTCAACGAGTTTATATAAATACTTTCCTCTTTTTTAGCGTTAGCTTTGAAGGCGCTAATGGACTTCGTATTACGAAGGGCGTCAAGCCTTTCGGAATTGTGATACCCTTTTAATCGTCGCTGATAAGGTCAATCAAAAACGACTTCTTTGAGCGAATAAAAGTAAGGAGATCTGTGTTGGTTTCATCGTCAAGATCTAAAATTAGGAAAGAATCATTCATGATAATAGAAAAAGGTATAATGAGAATGATGATTTTGTTTTAGATTTCTCCATGGAATGGAAAGTAACCTTACCAGATTCTCTCATTGTATTCTTCACGTCGTTATATTCACTCTCTTTGTTGTAATTGTCGTTATGGCTAACTATAAATGTAACATTATTAATACAAAATAATGTCAATAAAACAAACTGTAAGTTTTCTACGTTTATTGCAAATTTCAGAGGGATTGTTAACACAAAAGAAGAGTTTAAGTAATTAAGCGAATTATGATTTACATACTTCATTGTAAAAATAGATCAGAACGTCTGAATGCGTATGCAAGAAATCAGTGCTTACCTGGTGAAGTATCAATATCATTCCATGCAGAATGTAAACGTTGTTTATCATCGACGTTGGCAGTTTTTGTTTCAGAGCTTGTCTTCGTAGCTGGTTGCGTCGTCACACCACCTTAAAGGTGAACATTTTTTTAGAATATGTACAAAATATATAACGACGACAAAGTCCAAGCATAATTGCTAGAAATGCATAACCAAACCTTGAAGTTTATGTTCTTTGCCATTACAAGACGGTCTGAGACATTTTAAAGGTTTGCGTTTCTTCTTTGGTGACTTGACAATTTCCTCTTCGTTTACTACATTCTTTTCCAGCTCTTCATTAGCAGAATAGCTTGAACTTGAAGTATCAATAAAACATTTGAACGAACGTGAAATCACTTTGCTTTTAACCAAGTCTGGATCGGTTGCCATGGATGTTAACACTTTCTTTTCGTACACGTTCTTTTTCCTTGTGCAACAGCGTGCCATGTTCGCTATCCAGTAGCGTAACTCGGCAAAATCACCTTCATCAAGCTTTTCCATACTTCTGTTAACCATAGAATACGCATTAAACCACAGATGTACACCACAGTCATAACCATTTTCTTGTATGTTAATATCTGTTGGGGATATAAACTTCCATTCGTCAATATCTATTTCTAAGCCTGAACGATTGAGGGCGTGCTTTAAGAACGAAAAAACAGTTGATAAAACTTCTGGATACATTCTGTGAAAAGAATCGAAATGACACATCACTCTTTCTTGCATATAAATCCCCACTATTGACCAGTGTCGATCAACTGATGCCCCTCGATGATGTATAGGAATCAAGATTAAATCATCGGCTATCAGTTCTTCACCATTCGCATTAGTTCCCGCCAGAGTTGGTCGTTGCTGTTCCAGAGATGTGTAAAAGTACGTGTCAAACACTCTCACTTTAAAATCCCTTTCGCTGGTTGCCAACTCTTTAAGGAAACAGTTGATGACATCAGAATTTAACAATTTTCTTTGACACAATGTTCTTAATCATCACCACTTATGACTTCATTGTTTAAGTCAAGATCACCAAACCAAATCTGTAGTTCTTGGGTGTTAGAGGTATTTCGATGTTTGGAATTTTAACGCCAAGGTGAAGGGTGTGGCACAGTTTGTTTTAAGTCCAAAGTAACCCTCATGGGTTGGGCATTTGTCTAATAAGAGTGAAAAGTTGTAACAATTTAGTTCCCAGTTCCCAAATTGCAATGTTCTGAAGATATGTAGTTCTTGGGCGTCAGAGGTATTTCGATGTTTGGAATTTTTACGCCAAGGTGAAGGGTGTGGCACAGTTTGTTTTTAGTCCAAAGTGACCCTCATGGGTTGGGCATTTGTCTAATAAGAGTGAAATTTCTATTGCTAAGTAATTTTTTGGGGAGGAATTAAAAATGTGGTGCTGGAAAATGTGGTGCTAGAAAAATGTGGAGCGGAAAATGTGGTGCTAACTTCACGTTGGTACAAAGAACCAACCAAAAGGATCCCAAAGCAACTTTAGTCAGTATAATTAAAGAAGATGCACATTTCCAAAACTGAAGATGAAGAATAAAATCTGTAGCAGTAATTTATTATTATCTTATATTACATTATTATGATTCAATGGTGATTTTTCGTTTCATTTTATAAACAGAATGAAAAGGTATGTTTTGTTTTTGAGATTAATGTCTGAGATTTTTTCTAAAAAAAGATCATTGTTTGTTTCAAATGTGGGCTGTAATGCTTTTTAAGCTCTGGATGCGTGCAGCTCAGCTTAAGTTCCATCTCAGCTCCAACTATCTGCCTACTATGCATCACTTTTTATATCTTTAATGTTTAACTCTTAATGTTTAAAGCTTATGTGCTTGTATAGCTAATACTTTGAAATGCAGTATTGTTTTTTGTTGGTGATCAGTAGTTTTTAGGTTATCAATGTCTCTAATTATGGACAGCCTTCCTAATTTTGATATACAATTCGAAACACTTCAACTTTCAGTTTTGTATTTTTCATAATCAAAATTTTTGTTTGCTTTTTTGTTTACAATTAGTCCATTCGTAAAAAGGAAGATTGATAGCAATGTTAAATGTTTGAAGTTTGTGTATGATTTACTTACGTAATTACTTTGAAATCAGAAATGATCAATGTACACTCATTATTCTGTATACTTTATTCCAAAATAAAGTAAGTATTTTTCATTCAGATGTAAATAAATATATAGTCTGATGGTATATATAGTTTAAAGTGTTTGTAGTGTAATAAAGTTTTTGTAGTGTCAATTGTGCTTTTATGAAGCTCTGAGGAGTACGTATAATATTCTACTGTAGTGTGATACTTCTATCTAACTAAGAAGTTGTAGTAAGAAGTTTTGAGTCAAAGAGCTATGTGTTTGTATTAGGGAAAACTGTTTCAATGTTTAAGCCTTTCTAGATAAAAAAGATTTTTTTTTGTTTCTTGTTTGGGTTGTAATACTTTAATACCGTTTCCTCCTCAGCTCTAACATTAAGTAGTGGTTGTCTGCTCTGTACCACTTTTGATTGATGATTTTCTAGCTAAGTTATACTGACAATGCCCCTATTTATGAATGTTCTTCCTAATCACGATTGTTAATGAACAATTACGTTGTGTTCAATTTTTACGTGCTGTGTGGACCCGTGTTTGCTAGTGTTATCTGTTGTGAATTTATTCCTGTTTGTATGTGGCTTGTGTGTGGGTCGAACGTCATATAAACTATTATGTATTTGTTATTATTTTATGTTTGTTGATTTGTTTGTTGATATGTTTTTTCTATAATCGCGTTTTGTTTTGTAATAATATAGCCTTGATCATTATCCTGGCAAATTGAAATGTTCCAACTGTGTATAAATTCAAAATACTGTACTATTAGTAACACAATACAAAATTTTGGTAATTTTTGGTATAAATTTATAGAGCATATACTTTTAATGATCAAGATCTTTGATTACTTTTTGTATTTGCAACATTGGGAATTCTGTTTGTATGTAATTAAGAAGATTGGAAGTGCATATCAAATGTTTAAAGCATATTATGTGATTTTCATACGTAATCACTGTGATATCAGAGAAGATCAATATAAACTTAATTGTATTTTGTATACCCAAAATAAACAATGTTTCATGTCATTCAGATGTAATGCAATAAAGTTTTACATAATATCAATTACACTTTCGGCATGCCTTGTAAAGATCATTCAACCTTTTCAAATTTCTCAAAGAATTTTTATAAACTTTTCTTCTATTGTGTTAGATTAAAATAGGTCATTTGGGTTGATTGTTATGTCACACATTTCTTTTATATGTAATTTGTGTATTGTTTATGTAATTATAAAAGTACTTTTTACATTTCTCACTCTCATTCAAACATTCAAAAGAGTCAACATATAATTTCAAATAATTTATTCATTAAAATTTTCACTGGTAGCACACCTTTGGTCAGCTGTTTGAACATATTTAACTTCAATATTTCAATAACAAAACTCATTTTATTTTGTGTGTTACAATTCCCACCTGCTGTGTACAGTCTACACTGAAGCAGCAGTCAATGTTGTATTGTGTTGTATTTTATTGTCCAATCATTCAAAACCATTCAAGTTTCAAGAATGTTATTGTTAGTCTTCCATTTTCATACTTCAGCTGATTTTTCAGAAATCCTTCTGCCCATAAGGGCATCTTGTTTATTTTCATTTATTAAACCCTAAAAAACGAGAATGGTTTACACAAAAGATATGCTCACAAAAATGTCCAAGAAGAGCAATATCACTGTCGCCGTTCTCTTCAATGAAAAGAGAGAATATCTTCTATATTATAGGAATTAGCTACACATCAAATAAACATGCAAACGTGGAAGAGTTTGTTGATGAAAACAAATAAGGCTAACTAGTTAAACTAATCCTTACTTAGCCTGTTTTCTAATAAACCCCGCTTTCCAAGATGCGGCACTTATTCGCGGGCGACGTTTGTTACAAATGTTCGGCTATAAGTGCAGCTTTTAATATCAGAGCTTATTAGAGGGCGGCCTTTATTAGAGGAAATACAGTATGCTAATGTGCAAGTGTCCTTCTTGCATACATGTATTATAATAGTTCACTTTTAATAAATACAAGATGTCGAAATATTAAGTTCTACTTTTGGTGATAATGCTTTTCGTCAATGATCTTGTATATGTTCAATATTTTGGTCTAGTACATATTAAAAAGATTTACAAATCCACATTATCAGACTTAGACAACTTCTAAGTTGAAGGTGATAAACTTTATAAGTCACTTAACACCCGCTGTTTTCTTTATGTAAATGCTCTTCCAACTTCCACTATAATGCTAATGGTTCAATTGTTGATGTAAATATTTTAGGGCTATCCCAGTAAACACAAAACGTCTTTAAGATGTCTCAAACTGGTACGGACATCTTTGAGACTAGTCAAGACTTACTTGACAGGCCTTTAATAAAACGTAATTCACAAGACGTCATAAAGACGTTTTTGACGTGCCTATCATAAAATGTCTTTCAAATGTGGTTTGAATTAGCGTCTTATGCGTCTTTTTCCGAAAAACTTAGACACAGTGTCGGCAAAGTTTGTTATAGCAAACGGAACTGCAGAAAGCGAACAACACATTTTCCCTATACTTTCTACATCAGGGATTTAAGAACTCGATCTCAATGTCAATTCGGGTGGCAAAAGAAAGATAAGAGATATATTTTCGTCACGCAAGAAGAACGTCAATTTTTGAAAGCTTAACAGTAATATATCTACAGACGTATTTAGCTCCTCTACGTTAGCCATATTGTAATCAATGAGTATCAAACCCCGCCTCGTTTTCATGTAACGGAAAATAAATTCGGGAAATGTGTATTATAAATTTATTATAAAAAATGCTGATGGCTTTGTATGCTACTATTGATTAGCTGGTAGTTAAGTAGATAGGCGGATGTACACAATGTACATAATAGATAAATTTTCTTTATAGAGAGATTACTTTTTGCATTATTGAAAATTTTTATCGTGTTTTTACTTTATGGTTTTAATTTAATGAATAGGAAATACGCAAGGCATTAACAGAAAGGATTCACAAGAAATTGTCAACAAGTATCTTACATATGGATTACTTTTACTATAAAATTTCTTATTAGAAACATAAACAAAGAATGTCCTCTTCACCTGAAAACATTGATGAAAATCATAAATATTCGTTACCATGGAACAATAGTGATGCAGTATTGATTGTTGAAGACACAAAATTTCACGTTCATTCGTTGATACTTGGTTTGGCATCACCAGTGTTTGAAAGTATGTTTAATGGAAGTTTTAAGGAAGGAAGAAGTATGGAGGTCAATCTACCTGGGAAAGACAAAAAATACATTTTGTTAATGTTGGATTTGATTTATCCTGGAGTACATAAAATTTCAGGTATTTGATTTTTTATATTTATCTCACGTGTAATGTGCCTTGTACTCCTTTATCATGTCATTTGATATCAGTAGGTAACTTGGTTAGCTCTTTTCACGGCGAACACTTCCTAATTCCAAATTTCCTATAAAGCATTTATGTTAAAAGTTTTATCTATGCCAATTTTTTTTGTTACTTTAGTGGCTATGATTTATTATTTCAGATGTTAATCATTGTGAAGGACTACTGCAACTATCTAGAGAATACGATATACAAAGCATAAAAACAGTCATTGACGATTTTTTGTTTATGGACATTTCTTGCTCTTTCACATGTCTAAAATGGGCAGAAGAATTCGGATTGGAGCGCTCTTTGAGAAAAAACATTGATTTTTTTTCCTGTAATAATGACACAAAATCAATACAAAGATTCAATGAAGACTGGAGTGATGTTGGTTGTGAAACAAAATTGGAAATTGTCATGAGAAAGGTTTCTGATATGACCATGACTTCAAAACTTTGTTCTTGTTTGAATCAATGCGATTGTCGCGTAAATGTTTCCATGAGATCTGGTGTCTTTCGGTCAATAACAGCATTAAATTCACTTTTCCTGGCAAAGAAATTTTAAACTCTTTTTAAGAACAGTAAACAATGTTTGTTTTGTTTCAGCAATTTCCAATATTGCGGTAGGGAAGGATGAGTAGGGTGCTAGGTGTTGGAGTGATGAACATGGATGTGTTTTGTTTTATGGCTGTGTCCTATATTATTAATATTGGTACAGCATTACATTGTAAAATTTGAGATCATTGTCATAAAATGAAATGAGTTGAGGAAGAACTATGGAAGAGAAGTACTGTGAAGTACTATGTCTCTCCTATTGAGGAGAAAAACTAATGGAATGCAGATTTGTAACTGTTATCTCCTGTATTTTCAGAAGATCATATGTATAAGAAGTTGTGAAAGTAGAAGAATTGTCTAATTGTTTCCAAAAGAAAAAGAAGTATAAAACGCCCATTTGTGACTAGTCTTTCAAAGTTTTGTCAAATGTCAAGGACATTAATGAACGCCAGCAAATCAAAGTTGATTACAGTGGTAAAAGCAGAATTGTTTGCTAGGACAGAACAATCGTGATAGGTTAGCATATCTTCCATTGAAGACAAAAGTCACATTTATTGATAATAGATATGATTTATCTTTGAGTATGGGACAACTCAGGAATCTATTTGTTATTCATTCATAGGTAAGATTAAGGGCAGTGTGGTGTTGGTGGGAAATTTATTGTTGAGGACATCCAACTGTTCTTTTACAAGAACATTGCTTTTAAGTATATCGGCGCTTTGAAAATAAAGAACAATTGATAAATATTAAAGGTAAACAAACATTTAATGACATTTGATCCATTTGATACATCCCGAGATCTCTAAGTGGAATCCTGAACCCAAATAGGATAGTTTAGGTTGCACCTTTTGATCGAGACCTTTAAACCAGATTGTTAGGTAGGATCAGAAATTAAAACGGAACATTGACTCTTATTCGCGTCCAAAATCGATGACAAGATAATCTTTTAGATCAATGCTGAAGATATTACAAGATTTTTACAGGTGTGGTGTTGTGCAAAAAGTGATTTTCTAGTGGTTGTTTTCATTCCTTTACAAGAACATTTCATTTTTATTTGATATTCCTACTCCTCTGTTTTCTCAAAAGACAATTCCTGGTGGCTCAATGTAATAACCATTGATCAATATTTAATATCTTGTGAAACTAAAGGAGAACGGCGGCATAGTGCAATACATTGAAATATTTGCGTCCAAAAAATATTTCGTCACTCGAGAAATTTTCTTTGCCAAATGCCTAACGATTTCCCCAATTTCATCAGCAATCTTTATAGAGAAGCGATTAAACCATTTTTGGCTTCGTAAAGGCACACTGTCACTTAATAATGTGGATAACATTTTCTGTGAACTTTCAGAAATTTGAAATTTGAACACTCAAGAAATACAGACTTTCTCTCTTTCTTATAAATTAGAAAGCGCTGTTACATCTGCTCATCGTTCGTATTACTATATCAGTTTTGGTACTGTAGAAATATATACAGTATGGAAAAGACAATATAACCAATTAAACCTCGTGTAGATCTTAATATATAACGTTAATGCTGCGAGTAGAGCAAGGTAATCTTCTACAATTACTTACAATAACAGTAAAATTAATTCTTAAAATGTCAGGGCTGGATATTGCTGGTGCCAAGAATGGGGCTTTTGAGCAAGTGATTGATCAAAAAATCTCGTCTAGTGACTCCTTCAAGTGCAGTAGCTGACCGTTCGGTGACTCCTGCAAATTGTAGATTCTAGCGCAAATGAAAAAGAGACAGTCCAACAGTTCACAAACGTTCAATCCAGCCAAGACGACCATATAACTGTAAATCTCT
Organism: Turritopsis dohrnii; assembly: GCA_027922465.2. Lineage (NCBI taxonomy): Eukaryota > Metazoa > Cnidaria > Hydrozoa > Anthoathecata > Oceaniidae > Turritopsis > Turritopsis dohrnii. The sequence continues at coordinate 551,058 of BQMF02000010.1, forward strand.
AACCTACCCAAATAACCACGGAGTGACAAACATCAGATGCTGTAAAATACATGAATGTCGAAGTGCTTCACATAAATGAACACAAATTTGCCATCCAATCGAAAACTTGTCAGTTACCTATCCGAAAAACTGGAAGGCCCTACCTAGCAAATGCAACTTTTAAAGCTTTCATATATCCTTTGATGTGAACATCTGTCAATGTTGGGCTAAAGACCTGTTTAACAGGAAGAACTTTGTGAAAAGAATCGAAATTGAAAGGAAATATAATTCTTATTCCTTTATGACATCGTACCTAAAGTAGAACAGTACATACCATCTGCCCTTATTATCAATAAATAAGTACTCCCGCAGTACTTTCTTCCTAGGAAATAATTACTCCCCCAGTACTTATTACCTAGTAAAAATGTACTCCTGTCAAGAAAAAAGTACTCCCTGTGAAGCCATTCCATTGAATATTGAAATCCAATTTGGAATGTACGCTTGTTTATTCTTGTCTAGTTGCGGTCTACTTCGTTACTACTTATACCCACCATCCCCATTGTTGTTACGATAAAACAGATTACAAAAAGAACTTTATTGAAAATCTCCTTTTCAATTTGATCGGACTTGTTTGTATACTTTTTGATACTTCTTTGCGATAAGGGAGTACTTATTTCCTGAAGGAGTACTTATTTACTAGGAAATAATTACTCCCAGGAGTACTTTTTTCCTGGGAAATAATGACTGTGGAGTAATTATTTCCCAGTAAATAAGTACTGGGGAGTATTTTTTTAAGGAAATAGTTTTTTCTGGTGACACCGGACACCGTTCAAATACATACCAGTTGGTAAGGCAGTTCTGGCAGCAAAAGTTGAGGCCTCATTAACCATTAAAGTACAGACAAACAATCAATAGCAGGAACATTTGGCACTTCATTAACGGAGAACTGCTCCCAATGCAATTCATCCATGGTGGAAATACTAACTACAGTTCAATGAAATTTCAATTTCCAAAGAAGTTTCGCCTCAATATCCAGTGAATATATCAGATACTTTAGATTTTTATCAAAAAAGAGCCCTAAATATTTAAGTGTATTATAGGATAAAGTCCTTTGCCATTTAAACGATTTCAACCAAGATTCAGCTTTATGTTACAAACATATACCTTTCTAATAAAGGCAATTTCCACAATCTTCCCTTTTTCCTAATATTTCAAAAAATTATCAATAGAAATCACATAATAAACTCATCTCATATATATCTCAAAACGGAATGCCTGCAATATGGTTTTTGTACAATTACAAAGCAAACCGTGGTAAAACTTCAGAGTGCCATCAATGACTAGACTCAACCAATCTCCTTTTTGTGTTTTGTGTCCTAGGATTTTTTTTGAAGTTTCGATCGTGTTGATGTATTCTAAGAATACAAAAAACCTCATGTGTTTATTATTTGGTAACTTTACAAGTGGAGGAAACCAATGGATGATCAAGGACAAAAATTTTGGGAAGGCTGTAAAATCTACATTCATAATAAAATGTTTCATCTAAAAATTTGTATTTCGTTATACAGGTGGTGTAATACGTAAACAACGTAAACGTAAACGTATACGTAAAACAATCAGCACAGATGGCGATTGAAGAGAGGGAGGGGGCAACGCAAAGTTGACGCAGGTTGACAGAGAGGGACGAAGGTCAAAAATCTTGAAAAACTGGTTGTGAACAATTGTGAACAATCCCTTACAAGCAAATCTGAAATAATATGTATTGAATTTAGTCTCTCTACGAAAAAACTAATCGTTTTTGTTTTTTCTTTTACTTTGTTTCAGCGCTTCGCTAATAATGACCAGCTATTTTTTTCTTTTATGGGCTTTGCTGATCAAACATTTGTGATATTTGAAAAATTCAACTTGTACCTCAGCAGCTTGTTCTTTAGCCACTTCGTTAATTAAAATCTTAAGCGCCAATTGCGATCTGGTTGACATTCCTAGGTATGAAAAGTGTGTGCTCTTAGGAATCCATTAATTATCAAGACTGTGATAAACCTCTAATATGCCGGTGTGCGAGAGTTGCTAAGTGATATTAACGTCTTAGCAACATCTTATAGATTATAACCCCTGGAAGATCGATGAATGATTAAATAATTAAAAAATAATTAATACAATTCGGTTTTGAACTACTCAAGCAAGCAACCGCACAGCAATGAGCCATTATTATTTTTCGTTTATTTTTTCCTGAGTTTTTAATACCTAATCGCTTTTTAACTTCTGTCCTTTTTAGAACAAGTGGTGTGACAGATTGGTAACACTTGTATAAAGTTATTTAAAACTGAAAGAAAGTTGTAAATACGAAAAAAAAAATTATTTCCTAATTCATCAAACTTCATGATCACGATAACGTCCGACACTTTCAAAAATAATTGTTTTCGGCCGGAATACTCCTTAAAGATTTTCTATTGGTTTGGTGAATTACTACTGATTTAATCTGGTTAATTTCTTTGCAAGGTATTGTTACTTAAGTAGATAATGGTGATGTATCAAATACCGTAAGAAATCTTTTTGCATGCTTTTATTGTTTGTAATAAATGATTAGGAAGACCGTGTAATTGGTTGAAAAAAGTTACAAGATATAGTCAACAAATAACTTACCATAAAACTTATTTAATAGTAAAATATTTAAAAACTTTTCCTCTTCACCTGTAAGCAGTGATGAAAACCTTCAATCTCGAACCCAGGGTCTCTTGCCTTTTCGATAAATGGATAACGCTGTATCCGTATATCGAAAAGGCAAGAGACCGTGGGTTCGAGGTTGGAAAACCTTAAATATTCAAATGCAAACGCATTTTTGGTTAACAGAAATTGATAGCAAATGAATGTTTACATAATCAATACAAAAAGGTTTCGGTTCATTTAGTTGACACAAACAAAACGCTACGCTAATTAACTCTCGTCATACTTATGGACAACAAATTATGGTGCTAATACTCTATGTTTATGCAACCATTATATTACAAAATCACTGACTTTAAAGCCACAAATGTTTTTTTCATTTGGCAGAAGCAAAGGATGGAACATAACTCTGAGCTTCTATCTCGGAAGACTGCCTCTCCTAGATTTTGAAGTTGGTTTTCAGCGGATGTATTAGGTGAATTTATAATTTTTTATTTAAAAGTGGTCATCATTGTTACTAAAAGCTGCAACGACGTTCTTTAGCGAATCCATGTTGAAGTGGAGGTCCCACGGTCGCCTTGTGCAGAGTTTTGGTGATCATTCAAGTGTGTAAACCCATGGCCTCTTCTAGTTTATTCATTGGCAATGTGTGAAGCCAGTGTCCCTTAGGCAAATCTTCTTCACTTAAAATGAGCTAGAACAACTAGATAGATAAATCGCTATAAACTCAGTCTATCAAAAACGGGAACTCTTAACATCATGGCGCGCTCCCAACCTTGAACCAAGGATCTGTTTATTCGCCGCTAGCCTATCCGTCCGTGGAATCTAGGCATAGGATCTGGTAAGTGGGAATCCCGTCGTCCTGATTGGCGTGGGTCTCTCTCTAACTCGAACCTCAAAGGGGAAAACAAAATCGTTCGAATTATGGAGAGTTCAAGTAATAGAGAGTGATATTGTTAGGTTTTAGCTTGAAGGGACCCACTGATTCAGTTCGAATTATGGAGAGTTCCAGTTATGGAAAGTCGAATTATAGAGAGTCCACTGTATTTTATTTGCTGTTCTGGATTATTATATAAAAAATCATTATGTAACTGATTTGGGGTCACGCACTGGCCTAACTCTGGACCGCCCCTGTTGTAAGATAATAGTTTCTAATGGTTTGATAAGCTACTAATGATTTTAGGTAGTTAATTTATTGTATTGTTTTGGTAGTTAAGAAAATAAGATGAGCGTACGGAACGCCGTAAGGAAATAAAGTTTCTTTAATAGATCGATTATTTTTTGTATTATTGAAAACTCTTATCGTGTTTTTGTCTTTCAATGCTATATTGTTTTAATTAAATGAATAGGAAATATAAGGGACATTGAAAAGCATTTAAAAAAGATTGCCAACAAACATGTTACAGATAAATTATCTGAAACTTTTTTAACAGTAAAATATTAAAAAGAAAATGCCTTCTTCATCTAAAAACAGAGGTGAAAACCATAAATATTCGTTGCCATGGAGCAATAGTGATGCGGTATTGATTGTTGAAGACACGAAATTTCACGTACATTCATTTATACTTGGTTTGGCATCACCAGTGTTTGAAAGTATGTTTAATGGAAGTTTTAAGGAAGGAAAAAGTATGGAAGTCAATCTACCTGGAAAAGACAAAAGATACATTTTGTTAATGTTGGATTTGATCTATCCTGGAGTGCATGAAATCCCAGGTATTATTTTTTTTTATTACATGATGACCTTGATTGAAGAGACGCGTCCTTTCTTATGTCGTTTGGAAAAAGAAAAACGGTTTCAATCTATATCTTAATCAAGTTTCGCAGAATTATGTCAATATGGAAAAGTTCTATACACCAAATGAGCATCAGGATCTGCCTTCATGATTTACCAGGATAGGGTGTCCACCCCTATTTTGGATTAAAGAGGCATTGTACGGCTGAAATCAACAAAAATAGGGCTGTCGAAAAAAACGGTCGTTGTAATCTTGATGTCCCATATCTAATCTTTATGAAACAATCGTATCTGTATTTGGGTTATCGTGGAAAGCCAAACAAGAAACGATGTCGAACAAGATAAGCTAGTATAAATAAAAAAATTGCTGTTTTTGTAATCAATTTTTTCACTTACGTTATCAAGTTACAAAAAAATAAAAGCACCAAAAGACTATGAATTTATATAAGAAATTAATTTCGTGGTTCTGATGCGAAAGCCATGTATCATTTTGAAGATATATGTGGATAACATTTACATACTTTTTTCTCTATCACTTGACAATTATGTTTCTCAAACGATATGGGTTTATACATGACATTTGAATACGAATAAGTTCTGTTTTATGACCTTTTCGATGTGAATTATCATTCGTCTGTATCAAAATGTAAATTTTAGATCACGATTCAACGATAGACTCTTATTTTTTTTACAGAAATATTAAATATATGATAATAACAACAACTCTCTTCTTTTTCTTCCCACATTTACATTCTTCTCCACATTTTACTTCCCTTGTCTTGCAGGGGCAACCAGATCTTTCACCATCTTTTCTGCTGCAAGTCGAGTTACATATACAATGCTGAAAATGCACGAGTGAGTAAATGTAATCAAATTTAAGTTTTGTTGAGAACAAACAACGAAGAAAAAGTTTTGTATTGATTGGAATAGGCAATGAAATCAAATCACTTTAAATTAGCTTCCACAACATTCTCTTATAATGATAAAAGTAATCTTACTTGAGTTAAGACAGCTGACATGTTTCTTCACACACAACGATGACTTATGAAGAAGTTCTTCCATATTAATTTATAATTCATGAGAAAATTCAGTAATTACTTCTAACACGTATTGTAGAAGAATGAATTCTTTCACCAATATATTGCTTAAAAGGTGTCAAAACTATGTTTCAGGTTGATTTCCCGAAATAAAGAAATTCTCTGTTCTTCTCCGACAGAGAAAGCTTGATTATTTGCCGCCATATTTGTTTATATTTTTCATGTTCGATCACGTGACGATAATATTTACAATTTTAGCCGTACAATGCCTCTTTAAGTTTTCATATCGTATCACCAGAGCTTAATTGCATCTGCAAGTATTACTGAAAGCCGAATTTCAGATAGTCAATTATTTGATGAAAATCTCAGTTGATTTTAATTATAATTTCCCACAGGTGTGTATCACATTTGGCCGTTATCCTATTTAGGCGTGTAAGAAGTTACTACAACCAGGGGTTCGGTTGAGCAGGGGTGAGATCACCATTAAACTCAATAGGTGTATATGAAACATTTTCTGATTGTCATCATAATTCATTTGCGTAACAGCAAAATTATAAAAAAAAGTCACCTCTTTAGATGAGAGAGATTGCCAATGGTTACTTCAACTATCGAGAGAATACGATATACAAAGTATAACAGTATTCATTGATGACTTTTTATCAAAAAAAGCTGTTTGTTCTCTGGAGAACTTAAAAATGGCAGAAGAATTTGGATTACAATGCACTTTGAAAAAACATATCGATTTTTATGTTAACGAGGATCAACGTTCTTTCGTTGGCAATTGGAAAGATATTAGCAGCGACACGAAGTTGGAGATAGTTATGGAAAAGATTTCCAAGATAAATTTTAATAATTATAACAGTGCAAAGCAATATTTGGGACAAACAGTTTATGCGGTCAATATAAAAGAAAATATAAGGGGATCTTTGGAAGCAATGACGACACTTTATTCAGAGAATAAGTTTTAGAGTTAATACTACAAATTGTCTTAATTTTTGACCTTTCATTCATTGAGATATTGATTTTCCCAAAACCCTTTAAATGTCGATTTTCTTAGACATAGGAAATATTTGGTAATATGTCATAGAAGAAAGTTATTTGCGTAAGTTTGCTCACATTGCTCACATCCCCCATAGGGACACTAAGTCGATCGTTAATGTTGTACCTTTTGTTTGGGAGATGTAAATTGTTGTTTCTGGCGAAGAATTTGCAAAATGCCAAATATATGCAAAAGCATCTATAATGAGAAAATCTTTTTGAAAAAGAAAATTGCAAATATTTTGGAAAATGGTTATTACCATGTGTACTTGGGTACAAGGAAAGCTAGTGGACAATGAACGATACTCAATTGTATATATTGTATATATATTGTATACCGTTTTTCACTGTAGCATGTTATCAATTTGGGACTATGATATGATATAATATAAATATAATTCAAAGGGCTTCCTCCTGCTTCCTACTTCCTTCAACACATAATAGTAATAGCGAATATAGCTTAATTTAAATCTCTTGATGCTGGGTACCTTTTATCCTTCTCAAAACTAGCACGCACCATTCTCGCACCTTGGTTGTTTCGCCGTTTTGATAATGTCTGTTCTATTGATAGTAAGGAACCCTAGGTTTGAAGTTGCTTACCAATAGAAACAAATGGGCCGTAAACTAGATTTTGGTTTTCATCCAAAACGGCACCAATAATTTGGATCAGAATATTTTCTGTGGTATCTACTAAGCTTTGAGTAGAAGAAAGTCCTTAGGTTTCAACCGCTTTTTATGCTGAAAAGTAATGGAGAAAAGCTGTAATGTTCTGAGCTTAGGGGATGATGTTTTTAAATTGGATCTTATCTGTTAGAGTAGACTCCTTCGATCATCAGCTTACAGGTTCAGGACTTTTTATCTGAACGAATAAACCTTGTTTACTTTTATTTATATGTCACTTGAAATGCAACAGCAAGCCAATATATTTTTTGCAATTTTCTTTACCAGAATTCCAAGTTCTTGAGTAGTGACATGAACGCCGTGTTGCAAGTCACTGCGAAGGAGTACATTTCTATAGAAAGTCACGCAAGTATACGCACTTTTTTCAGTAAAAATCCTCTTCGTCGCAGTGACTTTTCTCACCGGGATTAAAAAAATACAGTTACAGCAGATGTTTACTGTTACAAGAAGTTAGCGCAGTAGATCGCACCCACACGGGCGTTATAGTGTTTCGTTAAATGAGTAAGTTTGTTTAATTTTGTCACAAACAGCAGCATTATTCAATGAACATAGAAACAGTGAGTAACACAAATTTTACCCGTCAATGTGTCCGATATACTTTCAAAGTTCTTTAAAATAGTACCACATATTTTCGTAACACAATTACGCATTGCTAGTAAAGAAACACATACAGAACATGCTTACTTTTTTGTGAATTTTTTCAAGATCTCCTTAAGTTAATGAATTATTACTAATATCCTGAGAAAACTAGCCGTTTATACAAAGTAATTTCCACGAGGGAACCAATCATTCGCTTACTCCATTCACCATACGAAATTTTGAAATGATGTAGCACTAGCATAGCTACTGCACATATCTTGAAATTGATTGTTACTAGGTTGCTGAGTAGGTTGTACGCTCTATGTAATGATTTGAATGTCCTCCACTTTATAATTAGGTACTACAAATAAACAATTGAAACGCACACAAAGGCTTTCAAGACGGAACATAACTATATATATTTCCGATTAATGCTTAGCGAACAGATTAAGCAACATTACTACTAATGTCTGACCTTGCTTGCTTACAAAAAGAAAAATGTGTGTTGAGCTATTACATCCCGTAATTCTAAAGCTTTTTCTCAGCATTTTGTTGACCTCATCTTGAAGGTACAATGTTTAGAAACATCCCAGTATGATCAGTATTTCGTCTACCAAACTTAGGTTTCCTTGGATTTCCTATGTATCAACTAGTTTTTAACATCACTTTTAAAGTATTGAGTATTATTTAGTATCACTGTGCTTTTCGAACCACCTTGCTTTCAGTGCCCTGTTGTTTCAGTTAATTCGTATGTTCACCTGACCTATAAAAATAAACTATAATGATAGACGCCCTACAAATAGGCACTGCAAAACGAGACTTAGAAGAGCTAGGGTGTATAGCTCACTTGGTAAGACGGTTGACTTGTAATACATGGGTGACAGTTGGTAGTGGTTCAAATCCTGGCACTGTAGAATGCTAATGTGATATGAAAAAGTAACATATGCAACGAAAGGTATAATGAGATATATATGTGCATGATATGATGCAATGAACAAGTGCCTCAAATAACATAAATCAAAAAAAAACACAATCACCTATCAGTCTAGTATGTGCAAGTTCTCTGCCTTAAAATCTTAGGTATACATTCCTGGTGTCTCTTGTCTCCTTTCCGTTGCAGATGCAAACGATTTTTATCCTAGAAATTCTCGTAACAGGTGTGACCATTCCCAACGGAAAGATTAGGAATTCTGAAAAAATTATAATTTGGAAAATGAACTTGCAGAAGAAGAAAAATATTTATGCCGTGAGATTCTGGAGTTTGGTTGGATAAATCTAAATGTGACTTCCGAAAGGTGTGCTATCATTTTTATGAAATTCCAAATAGTTTTCGACAATTGTGACGTATTTATTTATAAGAATGGTGAGATTGCCGTCCGTGTATGGTAAAGGCAAGAAACCCAGGGTACGAGGTTGTCTTATCACGCACCGGCGTTATTTTAATCAAAAGCATGGCCAAATATTTCTTTACATTTTTGCAGGCTAAAATAGTATTGTTACGTCAGCAATACAACCTCGAACCCAGTACTTCTTGCTTTTTCCATATAGGGCAGATGATGTCAAAAAGGTAAGAGGCCCTAAGTTCAAAGTTGGTCAAGTTGGTTCTTTTCGACCAATTTTATTCTTCTTTGTAGTTTTAGTCGATCTACTTTTACTTTTCAGATTTTTTGAGCCTCGTTTCCACTGATGCAGTTTTATAGTTTAAAATGTTACGTCTGTGTTCTGATTAACGTTGGTGTCAAACATCCATGGTGCTTTGCAAGAAAGTTCTAAATTAGCTACTCTCAGTCATTTTCATTTTACATAAACAAATTTGGCTTGGTCCTTATTTCTTTAGTCAAAATGATAAGGCTAAGTCTGAGACTTTTAAGATAAGTATACCGTGTAACTTTCTCTATTGTTGGTGTGCATAGCAGCTTATTATGCCTACGTAATAAAGTGAGTGAACCTAAGGTTCAAGAACTTAATAATATGAGGGTGGGAAAAATTCAAGGATATATGTTCACAAGTTTTAAGCTAACCTTGCCTGGATAAGAAAGCTTAACATTATGTGTAATGCTCAGTATCCTGCCCAAATCCAACCCTCCTAAAACAATTTCAGCTGAAAGCATTGCTGCAAAAAACCCTGGGTACGAGGTTGTGGTGTAACGGTGAAATTGTTAGAGATACAATTCCCATAATGCAATCTTCTGATTACGAGATTACTGTTTAAAATGGCTGTGAAGATATTATTTTGTTTCGTGAAATACTTGCCATTGATAATTTTTAATAATTCTTTTCCTATTGCATTATGGTACAATATATTGAGAAGATAAGCGAATTCCCAGAATTCCAAGTTTTTGAGTAGTAACATGAACGCCGTGTTGTAAGTCACTGCGAAGGAGTACATTTCTATAGAAAGGCATGCAAATATACGCACTTTTTCAGTAAAAATCCTCTTCGTCGCAGTGACTTTTTCTCACCGAGATTGAAAACATTTCTATGAAGACGCTAAGAGGTTGACCATATGGATCACTTTTTATCACGATAGGGTGAGATGAAAATTGTCCCGGGACAGATTTTGCATTGCGATCATATGAGAGTTTTGTCCTGTTTTGATGGGGTGAAAATCATCCTGGATAGTTTTAATTTTAATTACTGCGCACGCGTAAAATATTATCTTGTCCCGGCTAGACGGGGTAATCGTGATCATACGGGGAAAAAAACACCTCGTAAACATAAACAGGGACCTCGGTTGACATTTTTTTTATTTTCCATATGATCAGAAAAATAAATCTAGCGAGAATTCCAGAAAAACTAGGATCTCATCACAACGTCCCGGCGGGGCGAGGATAAAAAGCTCAATATGATCAGCCCCCCTAATAGAGATACTGTGATGCCTATAAACACTTCAAATAAAGTGAATTAAAGTTTTCTTTAATGTTTTACTGTTATGAAATCCTGCTACACAAAAAAGAATATCTGAGAGTTTTAATTAACTCATCCTCGCGAGAAAAATCGTCAAAACTCACCACAACGAAGAGCATTTTCATTGAAATTAAAGTGTATATTTCTGTAGAAATGCACTCCTTCGCAGTGACTTGTATATATTTTCAAAGAATTGAAGATAAAAAACAACACAAGATTAATTCCATTTTTTGAATTTCTATTCATACTTTGATCTTAACATCATTGATAACTATATGTTATGAAGGAAGGTTGAAACCATAAACACATGTGTGTGTTTATTTTTTGAGAAAATGATTCGAAGCAAATATCAGGAGCAGTGTTATTTCCAGCCATGGTTTGATAGTGATGCTGTTCTCGTGGTGGAGAACACCAAATTACACGTGCATTCAATTGTGCTTCGCATGGCGTCGCCAGTTTTTGAAGCAATGTTTAAGACAGTATTTTTGGAAGGGCAAACGAAAGAAATTAAACTTCCTGGAAAGAAAAAAGGAAACATTATCAGAATGCTGAATTTTATATATCCTGGAAGAAGAAATGAAATCCAAGGTGATGAATTTTCCTTATCCCAGAGTGAGCAAAAATCTCAAAAAAGTCACCGCGATGAAGAGCATTTTCGTTGAAATTGTGAGCATATTTCTCCAGAAATATACTTCATCGTAGTGGTTTTCAAAACATTTCTCCACCAGGATAATATGTGCATGCACTTGTCCAAAGTACTCATAAATAAACAAAGGAATGTCAGGTCGTAAAAAATTCGAAAAGTGAACGAGACTTTATAGCACATACAAGCACGTGCAATAAAAATAATAATCACGAGAGTGTACTCCATCACTGAGACTTTTTTGCTCTCCACCACCATAATTCCTGAAAAATTAAATTCCTTGCTTAAATTCCTGAAATTTACAATTAGATTTACACATAGATATTGAGCAATGTAAAGATCTGCTTCCGCTTGCAAGAGAATACGATTTACCAAGCATCAACCAGTTGGTCGATCATTTTCTTTTCATGGATCGCTCGTGTTCGCTAGAAAATTTCATTCTTGCTGAAGAATTTCACTTGGTGAGAACTTTAACAAAACATATCAGCTTCTACAGACAGAAATATGACAGAAATCATCAAAACATTGAAGTTATCGGTAGCAAATGTCAAATTGACGTTGTCTTGAGAATGTTAAGTGAATTCCAAGATTAGTGAGCGTGTCACACTAAATCACGTATACCAGAACCGTCATGAAAACGTCAATGGGTTGTGTGGAAAAATTTCACATCTCCTCAAAGCATCTAGAGCCTACAACGAACAAACTTCGTGCAATATGCGAGATAATTGCAATACACAACAGGGCAATTTTAGCATCAATTAATTTTTATATTATTGTGTATTTTTTAGCAAATGTAAAACAGGCTTTAAAATGAATGACCGCATTTCTGAATAAAAGTTTGATGGAAATGAAATTAATGATGCGAGGTACACCACTTACATATTGTTAATTTTTTGTGACATACTTTTGTCCTGCACAGAGGAAGTACTTGATTATTAGAAATGTTGTATTTCTTAAAGATTTCAACATTGGTAGTTAGCTAGTGTTACTAGTCGATGTGCTTGAAGGTATGAACACGCTTTTTTTTTTTCTAAATTGCAGTTGTTAGGAAATTCTAATTTTAAACTATTCAAAGTTGTACTAAAATAACACGTGGATAGTGGACAACTTAGAACCCAGGCGTTGACACACTTTATTGACCAAGTGTAGATTTTTTTGTGTCAAATATGCAAGAAATCTTGAGTGTGAAGTTGTTTTTTCTAGACAATAAGTTTTTCAAGGTGATTTGATTTTGTTTTATGTTAGTTTAAATGTAGCCTTAACTTATCAAATAAACTCGATAAACTCAAGAGGTTTGGATTTTTGTGATTCGCAATATTGGAAAAAAAGAAAACATAATCGCTAAAACATTAATAAAAGTTTCAACGTGGAGTATTTCTAAATGATCCCGTTGTTTACATTTGCTAATTTAAGCACCCACCTTTTCACCCAACAAACGTTACGTTTGGAAAGTGTATTTTTGATTTATCTCCATTATATTACATTAGTGTGTGTGGCAGAAAATGGTTCAAAATTTCTGAATACTTTCATGGCATAATTGTCTTTATGGTACATCAACTTAGTATGCAACATCAGGTGTTTGATAGCTGGATTATCGAGACACATTAAAAAACAGTGTATGTCACAAATGAATATATCTGTTCGGGGAATATGATGAATTGGGAATTATGCATATTCCACGGTTATTATGCATAACAACCCTAACCCTTACCCCAACCCCAACCCCAACCCTATTGGAAATTACGTAAAATAACTGGTTAATAACTGGTTAATAACAAACCTCGTAACATACATAAATCATTTGTCTCGATAACTGTGTGCCATGACCCTATCAACATTACGAAATACGTTTTAAATTGTTTGTTCATGCTGCCATAGGAACAAGTGTCAATGTTATTTTATCATCCAACCCAAAGGATCTTTGAATTTTGATTGGATCAAAATTAGGAAAATCGTGTTATATTTTAGGTATGTTTATACAGTCCATAACACTATTATCACTATTATTAGCTAATAGAACTTCTTAATAATGATAAAAGTAAACTTGAGATGAAGGAAAAATATCTTTCTAATAGCGCAGTATATTTGGTTTTGAAATTACGTTTGCGTAACGTGGAATACGCATTGTTGTCTTGTAAAACACAGGACCAGAAATTTCGACAATATTCAAAAAAATGAAGGTTATCATTACTCATTTTGAGGAACGATAACAAGATGTTTAAAATCCCTTAATGGAAAGGCCTAGTTACACGTTATACAAATTCCATTCGTATAAGACAAACACTAGGCTGTCATTGCGTTATTAAAATTGAGATGTTTTGTTTACAAGACCTTGTTTGTTTTTTAATCACGTGTTACTGACGACAGTAAATTATCACGTTAAAAAGTGTGACTTGTGCATAAGTGAACAAAATGCATTTTCGGTAAAGACTTTCGAGCATACCAGCATGCTTCGCTTCTTAAGACAAGCACTGGTGTAAGGTAAAATGTTTGAAAACGAGGCTGTACGTTCCAGTGAAAACACATTCTCTTTAGTGTGATGATAGTACACATTACGATAGTCAGTTCACTTCCCCGATATAAAAACTGCAGAACATCTCACATTTCGTTTGAGTAAACATGACCTTATGTCTTTTTATATGCTTTCAAAAGCACAACATTCATTATGACAGCAAACATTCTCAAATGTCAAAAAATAAGAGCTTATTTCAAAATTTTGTTCTTACAACACTTCATGAAGTTTCTTGTTTCTCCAAGATTTATTTGAGAATGAACACTAGTAAACAAGGTATATTGTTTCTTTGCGTGTATATCATTTGTTGACTTTGCAGAATCGAAAGAATTGAACAGCAAAAAAAAAAAACAGCCAGCAATATTGACGCATCATCATGGTCCTTTCAACTTTGAAGACAGCTTTCGGAAAATATCCTTTTCTTGCTAATATAGCAACAGTGACGTCATTGTTTGTAACTGCAGATGCAACATGCCAATTCATGCAAAATAAAGGATTGAGTAATTTTGATTGGATACGTAACAGGAATATGGGTAGTGTTGGATTATGCTATTATGGACCTTTATACTTTTACTATTATCGAGCTCTGGATCGAAAGTTTCCTGGGAAGAGTTCTAGGGCTATTGTAACGAAGTTGCTTATAGATACTTTGATTTTCACTCCACCAAGTTTGACGTGCTTTTACTTAGTAATGGGAACTTTTGAAGGGAAATCGATGGAACAGAAGACCAATGAACTCAAACAAAAGTTTCTTCCGACATACGTTACTGCGTTAACTTTCTGGCCCGCGGCGCAGTGCATCAATTTCACGTTCATTCCTGCGCCATTGAGAGTCGTTTATGTATCATGTGCAAATTTCATCTGGCTGGTTATGTTGTCTTACATCAAGAACCAACCACAATTGCCACCAATTTTACAAAAAATCGAGAACTTAACCAGTGGAAGTAAAATAGAGGAGAAGCAAGCATGAATGCTCTACGAAGTAATATTATATTTACTGAGCAATCTGTTGATGATCTGTTGAATGGGACAGTACAATTTTAAGGATCGTCATTGAGTAATAAGATCATTAAAAGTAGAATACTCAAAATACTTTTGATTCATTTGTCCTCATACTAAACACTACCACCATTTTGTCCGGTCTTTTGTTGTTTCCCTTATACTGAACATTCTTGAAGTTTTCTTTCCTTGCTGCTTCTCATATGCTTCTAGCCCTCTCCCCGTTCTACATTTCAGTTTATTGTTAGCTGTAAAGATGTTGCTCATAAAATACATTGGGCATTGGAAAATATTACTGTATAGCTACTCTCTGTGATTCGAACATCGAAGGCATCGAATAAATGATTCGGTTTAGGGAAGGTTCGAATTACAGAGTTTAATTACAAGGAAATGATAGTTGAACGGATCATAAAATTCGTTCGAATTATGGAGGTTCGACTTATAGAAAGTCGACAAAGAATTCACTAGGCCGCTCCCATAATTCCTTCAACTACCACAATGCAACAGAGCTTCCTTTGAGATTACTTTGAACACTGTTCTCAATAGCTGTGAAAACATTAGGTTTGTTCGTGTACATTATTCCATGATGGCGTATAAAATGACTTTTTCTCATCGCCTTATGTGATTTGTATGTTTTGTAACATCCCAAAACCATTTTATATACAAGTTATGTAGTCTAGACTTAAGTACATTCAACTATAAACGGAAATTTGGAAAGTTCATATATAGATTTTTACGTTTTTGAAAACAAAGAAAAGAAATTAATAAGGAAAGAATTTTGACTTCTACTTGGTGCTATACATTTCTCTTACGACATAAATACATGCTATTAGCGCGTGTGAAACGCGGGTGCACTAGAGGGAGAATATTTGTCCTTTTAGCTTTCGTTTTTAATGCGACAACACTAGCTTTTCAAAAAAGAAGAATTCGACAAAATCACCTTTTGCTCATTTTACTTGAAAACCCGTTGCAGAACCCGTTTGTTGTTTGCAGCCAGTAGATGGCTCCACATGAAATGCTTGCTGTAAATCATGTTTCCAGTGAATAATCAAATCAATTTAATCATTACACAATCCCTGCATAAATGTGTTAAGAGGTTGGAAGAGGAAGGGCGGTGGAAGATTATACTAGCAAGTCGTTATATAAGGCGTTATATAAGAACATTATGTAAGAACGTCATTATTAAACGTGTGTTTTCAAATGTTCAATTATCAAACAGTGGGCAGAAGATGAGGGCGGAATTGGGGTGGAAGAGGAAGGGCGGTAGAAGATTGCATTAGCAAGTCTTGATATAGGAACGTCATAATCAAACATTTGTTTTCAAATGCTCAATTATCAAACAGTTTTTAATTTTCATTACTGCCCGTGTATGCACAGCAGGTGATCTTTTCACACATGAATGAATTTACATTATGCGCAATGTGAAAGAGGGAAGCGGAAATACATAATTTATGTAATAAAAGCGAATTTTGGACCAGTATATTTGCCCTAAAGAAATTATTAGAAGATCAAACTGACGTCGAATTTAGAGATTTGCAATTTAAAGGAGGGGTAGCGCTTCACCTCAGATAAAATGTTGCCCTGCACACTTGAATTTGGCTAACGGTATTTATACGGCAAAGCATGTGAGCAAGAAAATCTTGCAAAATGAAAATACGTATAATTTTGAATGTGGTGGTTTTATTTGTAGTAGCTGTATACACAAAATGTCAAGAAGACGAAGAAGGTAACTTCTATGTTTCTGAAAGCAACCAGGTGCACCGTTCACACCAAAACAAACGCCATAACATAAGCAAACACACACGTTCAACTAATACAAGTATTGACATGACTTTTTCTGATGACACAAAACCTAGCATGACAGACAGACTGACGACGGGACATAATGAAGGCCATGAGCGCAAGCGACGTGTCAAAACCGGTACATATACCAAGCGGCAATTCATCAGCGACCATAAGCATACGAGGAAACATGTGTTAAGAAAAAGGAAAGATAGAAAGGAGAGAGCTTTAAAGGGAAATTTTACGACCAGTAAGAAGTTTAAAAAAGAAGAAGTGTTTGTGATTGATCCTAATGATATGGATGATAGCGACCCGGAAACTGACTTTGATAACGATGGACAAGGTGCATCTAACGACAATGATATCCCAGAGACGTCGTTTGACGATGATGATGAAAGCGTGCAAGACGTCACTGGTGACCGAAAAGGCAGAATAAACCACGCAGCTGAGGATATCATTATTGATGAAGACAATACATTGCCTACATCTAACAACAATTACGTAATCAACCCAACACAAAAACAATCCGATAGCGATGAAGATGACATAATAAGCGATTCCTTAAAAGATGGCTCTAATACTCAATTTCTGGAGAACGATCAAATGATCAAAGCAAATGAAGATAAAGGCAACTACGTTCCATTTTATAAAACATCACCTAAAAGTCCTTCCGTTGAAACAGAGCAATTTTCCAAAACCATCGCGAGTCAAGTCACGCCCTCGTATGACTTACAACCTCATAAGGTGAATTTTTTCAAGGATAAAGCCCCTACACAAGAAGATCCCGCCATAAGGAAAGTTCTTCCATCAGATTACGCCATTGATAAATCTATTTCCAGGGCAATTAAGGCGCAAATGGATGCAGATACTGATTTGACTGCTTCAGCTGCAAACGCCCAAATTAAGCCATTTTTAACGGAGGGCGTTAGTAACTCTACAGCGATCGGTGATTTTGCAAACATTGTGGAAGAAACAAAGAAAGTATCCAATGAAGCAAACGATAACACGATCAAACCAAACAGTATATTTTCACCAGTTGTTTCTGATGATAAGTCAGAGACCAAACTTCTCGAGAATATAGCCGAGAAAATCCACCCTATGGGCGCAAGCTTTGACAATTTGGATCAACCGATATATAAACAGGAACGGAATGATCCCAGCTTAGATGTTAATCCTGGGTTATCATCACTATCTTCATCAGAACAGCAACTTATCTCTTATATCGACAATGCTTTTAGGGCTAGGGATGTTGGAGCCGAAGTTGCCACAAAAATAATGATGCCTTCAAAAGAAGATACTGTCTCAGATCGGACAGTTGCTCCCTCTGAACAGCTACTAGACATGCTAGCTAAAGGGCGTTTTGAAAAACCACTGCCTGATGATATTTTGAATAAGCTGTCAACGTTTGATCCCAATCGACTGTATATGCAAGAACAAGGCTTTTCGAATTTAAATCCGTCACTGTTTTCAAACAATTTCGCCAAAGTCGGTCAAGATTACATCCCCGTGCGTAACGTGGCTGTGAATATGCCGAAACCACAAGCAAAACCATTGCTAAGCAAACAAGAACTCATTAAGGCTCAAGATCTCATGAAATCAGACCCAGCTTATTTAGCTCAGAACTTACAATTACTTGATCCGAAAAAATTCCAAACTTATCAGGATTTGGGAAAAATTGGTGAAACCATACTTCCAGGTCACGTCCTACACTACAAACAAAAATCTGCCCCGCAGACAACACAGCCACCGGTCGTTCATCACAGATTGATACCACCGACGAAATTTCCACACGAAATTCCGGAAAGTATTGCAAAACTACTAGCCGAACATCGCGCCAAACAAAAGACCCCTCAAAACTTCGAGGATGCTTTGTCAGATGCACCGGATCATAATACTGTGGATAGATTTGTCCCAGAGAAAAAAATTGTATTAGCGGACGAAACTAGTAAGTTAAAGCCGGTTTCCAGTCTAATCGCTGCGGTCGCGCGACTGAGTGAACAGCTTTTTCATTCGTTCAAATGATTTGAACTACCAGGCGAATGAGATTCTTCAGCCAATCAAAAATCAGATCGCTCATTCGTCGTGCGACCACAGCGAATGGACTAGAAACCGACTTTTAAGCAGGGTCTAGAATGATCTCATCGGGCAAACTTATTGAAAAACCACTACGGATGAAGGAGGACATTTTTATAAAAAGGCAAGCGAATATACACGCCACTTTAATGGAAATGCACTTCATTGCAGTGGTTTTTAGGGGTTTTTTTCAGTTCTTTGATTTTAATGGGCTTCGGAATTGGAATTCATCTTAGGTTCAGCAACCACTCGGTTCAAACAAATTAGACAGCCGTTAAGCGTTATGTGACACAAACTGACCAGCATTTGTTAAAAAGTCTCTGCGAAGGAGTGCATTTCTATATAAATATACACCCATTTTCGAAAAAAACGCTCTTCGTCGCCGTGACTTTTTGACGATTTTGTCCACTGGGTGAACAAAAACTGCCAACATTACTGTTTAGCATGAACTGATTATGAATAATCTATATACCCATCTCTGCTTGTTTGATCTTTGATATATCATTCTTTCTCCATATATGTCTGTTCTAAATGTGGAAAAAGTCTCCATATTTTTATTTTAGATTACAGTGGACTCTCTATAATTCGAGTCTTGATTACTCGTACTCGCCATAATTCGAACAGAATCATCTCGAACTCTCCATGATTCGAAAGATTTTGTTTTTCCCTTCGAGGTTCGAGTCAGAGAGAGTCTGCTGTATAAATTTTTTAAGAATTATCTCATTCAACAATTTTTACTCGTTTAAAAAGCATGTAGAAGTGTTTGAAACAACGAGTCATAGACTCACTCTTTAACTCTATTCAAAAAATATGAACGAGAATCTGTAAGAGGAAAGTGTGTACCTACTAGTATTATGAAGAACTTTCAACAATGTTATTTCCATCATAGAAATCCAGGCAGAATGCAAATGGAACCCTTGTGAAAATGGAGGTCTTTGTACAGCACACCCTGAAAAACCCTACTGCTCGTGTAAACCGGGCTGGTTTGGAGACACATGTAACAGTAAGGCCCTTTCTACATCTTTTATTAGGAATATTTCCTTAAAGGGATCTTGTGATAAGAAATTTTTTTTCTGAGACATGATAGAGCTCTAAAAAAATTGATCAACAAGCCTTCCTACAGTTTTTTATAACTCTTTGTTGTTTCCGGATATCTCAATTTCGAGATGTTAGATTTGATTTATGCAACGCATAATTATGACGTAATCATTTAGTAGTTAAATTTTTCATCGCTTTTACTGATAATGAAAATTAAATCTTTGTACTTTATTAAATTGATCAAGAATGATCCATTTCAGAAGTGAAATGATATGATGAAGTATGAACTAAGAATATTTAGTTGTTCAAAAGTTACACACGTCAACAGTATCACTCTCCTATTACATCATAATTATGCATTGCATAATTTGATATTTTTAAATTGAAATATCAGCGAAAGGAGAAGAAATTTTCAAAAACTATAAAAAGACTTAAATCAACTTTTTGATCTCTATTATGTACCAAATTATCATTTGCGTCACAGGATCCCTTAATACAATCTTAGATAATATTATCTGCTCTATTTTAACACTTGTCTTTATCGGCGTTATTTTTCAAAAGTCCAAAGTTAAACTTTCTTTGATAAACGTCCGGCGTCGTCTCTTTAAACACGTCGTCACGAAAATTGCCGTCGCCATCACCGACGTAATATGGTCGATAATAAATAGAACATCATGAATTTTTGTTTGATTTTATAGAAAGAAGCCCTTGCTTCCCAAGCCCCTGCAATCATGGCACTTGTTGGCCTAACGCAGAAGGTTACACCTGCACTTGCAAGACTGGGTACAAGGGTGCAAAATGTGACAGTAAGTTCAATTTTCGAATTTTTCCAAACCTTTTTTCACTAAGTAAGAGGCTTTGGCAATTGATAACGAATTTCATCTCCTTAGTGGTTGACCGTTGCCATCCAAATCCATGCCTTAACAACGGCATGTGTACGGAAACAGCAGACAGTGTACAATGTGAATGCGCCATTGGATTTAAAGGACCTTTGTGTGCACGTAAGTGAAACCCATAGATATTATTTGAGTTTGGAAAATCTCAAATGAGTTTTCCTTTGGAAGAAAGTCTCAGGTACTTGTCAGTTATTCCCCCAAGATTAGGGCTAGAGTAAGGTTAGGGCTAGAGTGAGGATTAAGGTTAAGTATTCGACAGTTAGAGGGTACTTGTCTACTTTAGAGGGTACTTGTCCCCCGAAAAAAAAAACTCAACCCTAATTTTAACTTTGTGTGGGAATAACCGACAAGTACCAAGCCTCATTTTGCTTGTCTCATTCATCCAAAAATTAGAATTTCATTTGTGGATACAAAATTATGTATAAAATAGAACAAATATGGCCCTTTCTATATGTTATTTATTCTTTCTAGTGGAATCAAAATGTGAACCTGTAAACCCCTGTTTAAACGGTGCAACATGTCTGGAGTACACTGACCACTACTATTGCGTCTGTTCCAGCGGTTTCCGTGGACAAAACTGTCAAGGTAATTAATAGTGAATAGTGCCTTTTATGAAATAGCTATTTTTACATCATACAATTATCAGATATTGGCGCAGTTATTGGAAAGTCTATTCAAAACTTGATTGGTTGAAAAATACATTCCACTCTCTATAATTTCGTAATTCGAACTCTCCATAAATCGAACCATTCATTCGCTCCCTTCCATGTTCGAATTCCAGGAGTAAACTGGGAATTAAAAGTCTAAAACGTCATCAACGATAATGAACTGTTTTAAAGTTCATAAGAAAACGTCAAGTCAGCAGTTTTCTATAAAAGGAATCACCACTACGAGCAAAGGAATCACCACTACGAGCTAATCATTTGTTTACTTTTGTCAGTTGTTCGTTTCCAGACCCATTTTGTTGTTTCGATCTTTGAAAACTTTCCCCTGCGGAAATCAGCATACTTTAGTTTCCTTTATAACATTTTCCTAAAATAACATGTACATCATCATGATAGAAGATGCTCCTAACCTAACATTATTTCAGAAACAGCTTTTACAGTCGAATCTCTATAATTCGAACCTCTATTATTCGAACACTCGGTCTGATTCGAACGAATGTTATGGTCCCTTCACCAATCATGTCTTGGTAAATGGATCTCCGTAATTCGAACTCTCCATAAATCGAACGTTTTTGTACGGTCCCTTCAGTGTTCGAATTAGAGAGAGTATACCTTAGTTAGTTACATATACATAAAAAAAGCAGATGAACATCTTATCAATTCTATTTCAGCTTTTATTGCGCCCACAAAAGCTCCGCCCACAATACCTGTCAAACACGAAGGTCCGCAAGCTATTCCGCCCCCTGACAACCTTCCAACATCACTCATGCACGAAATATTTACGGAGAAATATACGGATTCGAGCGGTAAGATAGTTACTAACTCTCGTGAATCATATGGACCAGTCAACGATGGGGGCAATTCGGCTGCCGGCATGGTGCCTCATCCAGTTGCTGTTACGTCACCGGTTAGTGATTCCCACAATCCTTTGAGTGATTCTTCTCACGGCGTTTTTGGTGAACCGACACACGGCAGTACGGTAGGAGCACCGAGTAGGGCCGATAAATTCATTATTCACAGTTCGGACGAGAAGAACGAAAAGCCTCGTAAAGAAAGTTCCCAGAAAAATAGTTCTTCTGACGCGATCACGGGTGAAGATGATCGCTATCAAACGCATCTTGTTCAAGTTGGCGATCAAAAGGAAGATCATCATTTAGGCGTTCATGTTGGCCAATCAATCCCAGAAACAAGCGATCCTATATCGCCTGTTACAAATCCACACCCCAGCGAAGCTGATGGTGAAAGAGGACAGCAAATAAATTCTGATAATAAACTTAGTGTCCAGGACGCACATGAAAACCATATGGCACATCTTAAAGAACAGTCTGTGCAAGAGGTTTATGTTGATCCTTCACATGCAAAAGATGAACTTCACCTTAACGAAGCTCACGGCTATGTGAATACTGACAGCACACAAGATGTTATTGTAAATAGTGCAAACACACGCTCAAGTTTTCCTCATAACATAGCCACACCCAGTGAAAGGAGTACACTACCTAGAAAAGGCATTTCAGAGGTCAATATATCTAAAACGAACTCAACAGTAGATATAGGTAATGGAGACACAAGGACTCATTTATCCAAACAGAACATTCATAAACTAACGAATAAGGTATACGAAGCAGGTCACCAGACCGAGTTAAAAGTTTCGAAACAAACGAAAGAGGAACACGATAAAGCGAATCGAGTTCTTGCGAAAATAAATCAGAAAATACAAAACGACACGATAGATATCAATCAAATTAATCCGAACTTTGTAAAACAGAAAAATGCTTACTCAGCATGGCGACGCAAAGCGTTGATAAACTTTCGAAAAAGATACCCGACGAAGCCATTGCCGAAAAACACGTTATCTCTCTCGAAGAATTCGTTATGTCCGAGTTTTTGTAAGCTATATTGTGACCCTTGGTGCGTAAAAATTGGTTGCTGCAAGACAACAAAGAATCAAGAGGCGTTATATAAAAAAATCGAGATGCAACACAAGCCACAAATCATGGGTAAGATTTCAATAGAATCGGGGATAGGTCGAAAGCCGAGTTTGCCCACTTTATATAACCCGCGTTTACATGAAAAAAAAAGAGACGAACTAAAGCCTCAACATGGGTCAAAACCCTCTCCCGGGCTGTGAACGCGGATCAACTTTTCTCATGTAATGACAATCAACGTTTTCATAGCCTTTCCTAAGAAGGGTGAGATTGCTATTACTGTACTTTACAACCTACCCCAGATCCACTCGCCTGATATAATCTGACCCTTGCATAAGCTAAAGGTTTATATTGAAAAGCCCTATAGTATTTTTACGTCTTTTAATAGAAAAGATAAATTTTAGTATAATGTTCAAGTAACAGTATAACCTTCAGAGCGAAAGATCTGGCTTCAAATTCCTTATGAATCATTTAGCCAAGTGTAACCAGTGTAGTTTAATGGTTAAAATTTTTGTGCATCTCCCTGTGGGAGTCAAAAGATTACTGCGATGGAGAGCATTTTTATTGAAATAGTGTGTATATTACTATAGAAATGTACTTCTTCGCAGTGATTTTTCGAAATTGATAACTAAACAAAATAAATCAAATAAATTACCTTTTCTTTCCGAAACACCATTTTTAGTAATTGAATCTCGTGCATGCGATAGCTGTAACGAAAATGCTGACTGTGTCGGTAAAAGATGTCAATGTAAGACTGGCTTCCATGGTGATGGTGTCACCTGTACAAGTGAGTGAGAGCTTTTGTTTATTAGATGTAATCATCGCTAAATTCCATAAGTCAGAACAATTTTCGACACTTTTACGTTACCGAATCTAGAAATTTTGTTTACAAAACAGAAGGACTTAAACTTTGAGAGGTTTGGTATCGAAGTTGTCAGTGCCGTGACGTCATACATTTGCAGTTTCAACTGACAGGGTACTAAATCGAGTATCAACAACCTCGAACCCAGGGTACCTTGCCTTTTCTATATGCAGCAGAGAAGAAGGGTCAACTAGGGTTTCCTGCGCCACCATCCGTATATCAAATAGGCAAGGAACCCTGGTACCGAGGTTGGAGAGGAAAATGTGTAGATTGGGATTTCAGCGTTTCTGCAGAAGGTTTAGGTTAGCTGTCAAATTACATGAGAACTACCGATGTTAATTAAACTGACCTATAATCTTTGCGTTTAGTTGACAACTGCTTGTTATGTCATTTGGATGCTGATTGTGTGGGTGGCAGATGTGTTTGTAAGAAAGGGTTTTTTGGTGATGGTTACGAATGTAAAGAAGAAAGTAAGTCCCAAAACGATTGTTTTTGTTGTAGCAAATTGATTGTCTGTAAAAAGGCAGATTAATTGGGTATACTAAAGTCTATAAAATACGGAGCTAGTTGGGAATTTACTTTATATCTGTGGCTGATGTTTTTTTATCAAAATATGTCAGTGAACTGATTCATAAATGTTTTGTAATTTATCCGCTGATGTAATCATTGCAAACAGTTTCCATGACAACATTCGTACACTCTCATTGGTCACAAAACAGCAACTAATGTTGTAATTATTTTTTTATCACGTGGTTTAAGTAAAACAGAATTATTTTTAGAGATTTCATATTCTGTCAAGATTCAAAGCCAACGGCGGAACTAGAGGGTAGTTGCAACTTGTGGAGAAGATCATCAACATAATTTGTGAATTCAATTTATATTACCAATGGGATTATCTGAACGTTTTTCTTTTATGGTTATATTATTAACACTCTCCTACACAATTTGCAACTACTTTCTAGATCGGTCACGGCGAAACAGGCCCAAAATGGTACCGCAGTAGTTCCATAGTACGGCTGTCAAATTTCTGATTCCAACCAGCATAATTCGAACTCCTTCTATAACTTAAATGAACTTCAAGATCCCTTCATTTCTTTGTAAACGAATGCCCGAAATTCGAACCTATTTTTCATTGTTCGAATTTCCTGACTGTCTTTATTTCCTGTTTATATTATTAGAGTATCAGCACTCCCTATGTTCGAAATGCCACAAAGAAGCAGACTGCATCGGAGGAGATTGTTTATGCTCCCGTGGTTTCTATGGAAACGGAAAAAGCTGCTGGCCTCTTCCCATTACTAAACGTCATGTCTAGAAACCACAAAGAATGCTGAAGAAAGTGGTGTGAACACGGTCTTTTATCATGACGTTTGGATAACTTTTATATGATGGTCAACACGTCACGCTTTACTTCACACTTTCCATCAAAATTATGCACCTGTTTTATATATACTTTCAAAGTTCTTTAAAATAGTACCACATATTTTTGTAACACAATTATGCATTGCTAGTAAAGAAACACATATATAGAACATGTTCACTTTTTTGTGAATTTTTTCATGATCTTCTTAAGTTAATAAATTTTACAAAAGTCCTGAGTCAGCAGTTCTCTACAAGGGAATGTCCAATCAATTGAGAATGCCAATCATTTGTTTACCTCGTTTGTTCATCATATTGATGCTAGTCTTCGTTCCAGACCCATTTACTGCTCTGATGAGTGTTTCCAATGGCTGACAGTTCATTGTAGTTCAATAAAATTGCATTGTGGGATTGTGAAAAACTCATCACGTGTGAATTACAGACAACCTTGCACCCAGGGTTTCGTTTTGTTTGAAGTTGTCCATGGTGCCTGTTTCTGGAGAGCTTTTTTTTTTTAGTCAGACAATAGTTCTTTTCGGAGAATAAGTCAGAGCAGATCTTGCCTCGCTTTCATCCCAAACAATAGTGGCATTTGTGTTGTTTTTGAAAAGAAATGATACCCGAGAGAAAACCTTACACGAACTTTTTTTATGATTCTTAATTACTTAAGTAATTAAAAACCTTAGAAACGAGGCAAGATCTGCCGTGACGTAATTTCCGAAAAGGTCAATTCACCTTGGATTTATAAGAATTAGTAGGTTTTCTACTAGGTGGAATGATCAGATGAAAATTTTCGGTGTCAGAAATTTTGAGGTATTTAATGAAATTTTTTGCTTCTGCATCAAAATGAGGGAGCAGTGATTCATTTTGATTAAGGATTCGTCACATAAGATTGCACAAAAATCTATGGCGGTATTAGCGACGGAGTGACGTAAAATTTGGGCCTAAATTTTTTGGGGGACGGTTCTGTGGCGTCACTAAAATCTTTGATCCACGATATTTCAGTAAGGGATTGTTCACAAATGACGTCAACGATTTTTTCAAGATTTTTGATCCCCCTCCCCCCTATGTCAGCCTTCGTCAACTTTGTGTTTCCCTCCCCCTCAGTTGACGTCATCGTTTGAGAACTCCCCCTAACAGTTGACGTCATTTATGAACAGTCCCTAACGGTTACTGGTAGCAAAACAATCCCAAAAATTTTCTGGGCAGTTTTTTAAGCTCTACAACATGGGTACACTTTGTGCTATATCCACGGTAAAAATTTCCTTTGTTGTATTATCGATTTCGATTTGTTTTGGACACAGCAAAATGATTACGCATCACTGATTATGATTTCCATAGCAATTTGCTTGAAGTCCCAAACTATTTATAATAAATCGTGTTTAAACTTTGAATTAGGGCATTCCATGATGATGTTTACACCTCTGGTATGTAGATATGTCTAGTAGCTTTCAAGAACTTGAAATCATAATCATGTGGCGCCGTAGTGTAGTGGTTATCACTCTTGTAATTTTTGCGATAGGTCAGGGTTCAATTGGCCACACAATGCGTGAGTGAGTGTACCACGGCGCCGGGTCTACCCGTGCCATGTAAGGGGATATGACCGACTTCAGGACGTGTGTTAATCTAAGTAAATAACGGAGAGCTTTTAGTATGGGCATCCATTCTTAATGGTTGGTTATTTTGCCCGTCGACTTGCAACTGGTAGTTGACTTACCGCTAGAGATACGTTTGACATTGCTCTAACTTGCCCAAAGGACAGTGTGCTGTCAGCCAATGGATCCTAATGGGCTGCTTTTTAAGCGCGTTGGACTGGAGCATCAAAATACGTCATGACTGGACTCGAGCACGGGTCGCAGGGGTCTCACTTACACAAACCACTACACCATCGCTGCACAATCTATAAGAGATATTATTGTTTGGTTTGAGTTATGCTACCTTTTATTAAAACTTAGTTTGCATGGTTTCCAATGCTCAGTTTTGACAACGGTTTTCATATCGCATGCGCAGTTAAGCCGCTGCCCGGACGTAAAAGAATAATTTTCTTGATCCTTGATATAAAAGTTGAATTCACTCTATTTCTGAAGTCGAGCCCTTTAACAAATCAAATGTTGTGTATTTGAAAATACTAGCACACACTAAATTTCTGTCCAGAAGTTGTACTGAATTTCCGTCCATAAGTTGAGCTAAGTTGCCGCCGATAAGTTGTACTGAATTGCCGCCCACAAGCTGTACCAAATTGTCGCCCACAAGTTGTACTATATTGTTTCCCACAATTGTACTAAATTACCGCCCATAAGCTGAGCTAGATTGCCGCCCACGTATTTCCAAATAATGCATCCACTTAGTACATGTTTCATATACCAGGCAAAAATTATTCAAACCGAAAAGAAGGATATTCCTCATCTCAATACAGTGTTAGCATTTTTAGCACTGTTCAGTCCAGTGAGCAAAAATTATATCCGTCAAATCATCTGAGTTATGCAAGGTATTCTATTCACTGGATTATTGAGAAGTCTGTGAGATGTTAGCACAAATCTTAAACTGTCAATCATTACATCAAGCATTTTGTGGCGCACCCGGCCAGCCTGTTTTTGTATTGAGTTTTTTGTATTGAACTATCGAACAGTTTCCGTTAGGTAAAATATTCCACTTTGGACAAACAGGCTATTGCTTCATAACAAATTCTGCCGAATACCTCCACAGATTAGTCGGATTAAATTCATTTTTTCCAGACCTTGTACCCTGGGTACAAGTTTTGTCTGTTCTCCGTCAACCAATAAAATCCCTTCATTTACGATTATGCACTTTAAATCAGCAGCCGCTCCGCACCGACCTTCAACCTTGTGGTAAACCAGCTTGGCGATTCAGTTTTATGTGTTGATGCGGAATGTTATCATCGATGTTATTGTATTTAGGTTTGCAGATAAGAATCGATGTGTATCGATTCTTATCAATCAAACAATAAAACCTTGTTCACAAATTAATTTCATGTCAATCATAAGTTTCCATTCAACCTCGAACCCGGGCTCTCTTGCATTTCTAATATCCGAACGGCGGCAAAGAAACGCCATCTATATCAAGAAAAGACAAGGAGCACTAAGAACGAAGCTGGCTTTTGATTGAGATTAGATAAGGGCAGTTATAAGGGTTTTCTCAAAAGAATTTGTGACATAAAACCCTAGTAATTTAGCTTGCTAACCTTGTCTATATGTTATAGCCTCGTTATGGGTCTGGAACAACAACAAATGGGAAATGTGAACCCAAAATAGGAATAGAGGTACAGATCAAAGATGCACTTTTGCCCAAATGACCCTCCCTTCGATATGCACCCCGGACCTGCAAAACAATGAAGTAATTAGCTAGTGAAAACCAGGCCTAATATTTCGTGATATGTGTCGTCAAATTTAAATTTCGATTATTTACAAATCTAATAAAATCTAATTATTTATCCGTCTGAAACATGCGAGAAAAAGCAAATGAATCGGCACCGTAATCATTTCTCAATTATATAGTAAACATAACATAAGTGTCATTATGAATAGGGATACTCAAAAACATAACACATGGTTTTATTTAGCACAAACGGGAAGATGAAATTTCATAATTTTTTTGCCGACATAGTAAAAATATTGATTTGTCATGAGAGATTATATTTTGTTTGTCAGTGTTGATTATGTGCAAAAAAATGGTTGCAACTGATGACTTTTAGTGATAAGAATGCTAATAAACTATCAGGCATGCGTTATGACGTGTCAACGTATGTGTCACACACTGTTAAGGATCACGCGACAACTTGTGTTAAGGTAAACAAAGAGGTTTGTTTGTTTATTTTGTTTGCCAATCTCGTCCCCAGCGTTTCTCATTCAAAATGTAAGAGACTGGTAACGATTTAGTGCAATTCGTATTCCTATGTAATCTTCTTTCTTCACCTCCGAGTTATCAAAGCCTTTGATATTTGAAACAACTTTTGTTGCCAAGAACTTAGGATACCATCTGACACCATGTTGTCTGTACCCAGTGGGAAAAATCTTCAAAAAGTCACTGTGTCGAAGAGTATTTCTATTGAAATCGAGTGTATACCTTTATAGAAATGCTCTCCTTCGCAGAGATTTCTCAACAAGTTTGTCCACTGGTAGGGCATTGATTGAGAAATAGGACAAGTATTGAGAGATTACGTCACGTTATATGGGGATAAGACCATAGATATTACTAACATAGTTTCATCACATCTCCGGCTACCATCTATTCCGCAATAATTAATATCTCTTCTAGAGAACTTCCCAAATTGCCGGATACCGAATACAATATAAAAACCGAGTATCGCTATTCGATTACTCGGGTGAAAATATAAAATAACATGTAAAAATTCTCTCAATCATCGGGTTCATCGGTTTCCCGGTTCTCCACAATTAATAGTCTACTTCACAATCCGAAAGGAGTTGCAGAAACATTGTTTAACCCAGTGGACAAATAATAAACGCCGAACTCCCTGAAGACTATTTTTATTAAAATAACTGTATGCTTCTATAGAAATGTACTCCTGCGCAGTGATTTTTTAACAAATTTGCGCGGTTGGAATTGATTGTGCTAAGAATACCTTACAACATTGAAAGTAAATGTTTTGAGGCCTAAAATATTATTTCAAGTGAAAAGGATTAGTTGGAATAGATTAAAAGGTAATCGGGAAGTACCTGTTCACCTTCGTGTAAATTGGCCTTTAAATGTTCACTTAGCCTCACCTCGTTAATGGGGTGCCGTAACAGAAATGTATTCAAGGCTTTTAAAAGAATCGATGATTGTCAACGAGGGCCATGGTTTTAGTTAATTCATGCTAATTCATACTTATCTTTTCTACTTTCTAAAAATCTAATTGGAAGAATTGATCTCATATTTTCGTGTGTAGACCAACATGCATAAAGTTTCCATTCCTTAAAATATTCATTAAACAAAAATATACGTGTGTTATCTTTGGAACTAGTAATAAAATGTTCGTTCCAAAATATACCGTGAAAGACAAATTTAGTTCCTATGCCAACAGGAGGTACGTTCACTCACAAACTTCTCTTGAGAATAAAAACAACCTAATACCGAGTCCTCCGATGATGAAATTCAAGTACTACCGCTGTGTAGGTTTTTTTTGTTGTCAATGATTGACAGGTCAATGATTGACAGGTCAATGATTGACAGGTCTGATTAAACTTAAAAGATGTGCAAAGTGGCTTCTAACCGCGATACAAGGAGAACCGAACAGTTGAAGATTTCGGTGCTGTTCAAACGTTATAGTTGGTGAAGGAGACCGAAAAGAGTGTTGGTGGAAATGTTTTTATTAATACGTAGTTCTGGAAAAAAAACGGGGAATATTATAGAATTTGTTATCAACTTTTATTAAAAGATACAGTTTATTGTCTGAAACAGGGTAAGCATATTTTTTGGTGAAAATCGAAGTTATCAAGTTATTTCATAATTATTTTGAAATTTCTTTATATAAAGGTGTTTTCTTTGAATTTCTTTAAAATAAAATATTCTTCTAAAAAACGGGATATCTCGATCTTCCTTTTAAACAATGTGTTTTGGTTTGATAGTACATCTAGCCTCGTTTCCAAGAGTTCTAATATGCAAGAGAGTATAGATCTAAAACTGAATATAAACAATGAACACATACAAAGGAGGGAAGGCGAAATAACTTGCTCGAAACACAAAGTCGAAACAAAGAAACAGAGCATAAAAGTCAGTTCATACAGTATATACAGCCAGACATTTGGCAATTTAATCCGAAATGCATCTAAAACACCTTTGTTTTAGTTTTCGTTTGTTGGCTTTCAAAAATACAGGTTTTTTGAGAAATTGAAAAATTGGTTCCTTGAAGTAATGAGTGAAAACATTCTGACGGATGGATCGTGATAGTGTTTCTGATTGACGTCCTGATGTTGATGACATGTTTACTTTTGTGTTTATTTTGTTTGTAACATATTTTGTTTACTTTCAGAAGGGAAAAATAACAAACAAATATTTGACACCAAAGAAGAAAAACAAAAAATGGCAGCATTTAAAATTTTTTCGTCATTAACTTTAATCGGTTTATGTTTGGTGTTATGTTTACATGAAACAGTCTCCCTGCCAACAGATCGAACGGTAATTCAGGATTTACAGAGAAATATTTTGGCCATTTTCGGACAAGAAAATCGTCCCCGCCCTGACGTGTTTTCAACAATTGGTCGCGATACTACTTCAGCCAAGAAATATATGATTGGGCTGTATAATTACGCCAACGAGATGGAAGACCCAAACGCCTGTGATCCTGGTGAAATGATTGGGTGCAATATGACAAATCAAGTTATAGAGGATGCAGATACTGTCGTTAGCTTCGTTAATCATGGTATGAGTATTTTTTAGGCTGTTCTACATTAGATGGAATCGTGCACGCGGAATAAATTATTATTTCTGAGGTACTGACTATGCACATATTTCATCACGTTCGCATGGACGATTTTGCTCAATGTAGAAAGGCCCTTAATGCTGTCTTTGCGTTCCAACGTATTGTCTTGATTATTCAGAGGTGATAAATAAACTTTCGTTGATAAATTATTAACAAAGCAAGAAAAATGGGACTGGCTCCTTGAAAATATGGCTTTTACTATTACGTTTGTTCCTCAAAGTGTTGGCTAGAGTATACCCAGTTGGCAAATTTGTTGAAACTCATTGCGAAGGAGTGCAGTTCTAATGAAACATACACACTATTTTAATTAAAATGCTCTTCATCGCAGTGACTTTTTGATGATTGACGTTGATCAGTACCTTAGCATATTTTAGCAACAGCAACTTTTTTCGCTATAAAATGGACCACATGTAAGAATCCTGAGCTATATATCAAGTTATATATGTTTGTGGCTAAGCTAAGCTACCATGATAGGTTTAGTTCAACGAAAGGTATTATGGACATTGGTGTTGATGGGTATGGGTATTAGGTGGCTCTTTCACCTAACTGTTACCACATCACGTGTTACATGCGAACTATCAGATGTTTTAAAAACATTCCAAGAAGACGACGCAATCAAATTATGTTAATTTTTGGCCGGAGACCTACTTCATAGTCCGGATTGTTCTTCATTTTCGACATCCTTGTGTATAAAAAGAAAAAGAACCTGGTGCCGGGGTTGGGAGATAATCATATTACATATTACATAAATCATATTAGCTTTCTCGTTCTAAATAACAATACAATTTCTAAAGCGAAGTTTTTTTAGCGGTTCTGTTACAGTAAAAGTTTCTGTTCTTGAAATATTTCAAATAAATGGTCCCACATAGTTAAGATAGGTGTTAATGTGTTGCTTGTGACAGAACGTTGAATGTGTCAACTGTTGTCAAGTCATCATTTTATGACGTCACTTGTTACCAGTCCTCTCGAATAAGGAAGCACATTGTTTGGTTGTGTATTAAGTCCTCAAACATTCTGAATGTTTAAGGATTAGATGAATTTCATTCATTTGAATTTTTAGATTTTAAGTTTTTTAAGCAATTTTAGACAAGCATTTTGTTTGAATACATGGGAAGAAGTGCAAAGAATTTCAATTTTACCGTGTACATCAAGCACGCAGGAAGCACTTGCACCTTTTTCCTTTTACTAAGCCATGTTTTCTGTGGGAAAGGCAACTATGTACATCTTTATATTGCGCTGTTATAGAATTATGATTTCATTTCTTGGCGAAAAGTTTTTTTTCGATAAACACATGACGTCACATATTAAATGGATCACATGACAAATGATGAGCTTTCCGATTACAGCTTCAAACCCAGACCTCTTTTTCTTCCTTCTGATAATTCATTGCTTGTCCTATACAAAAAAAGCTTTAACAAAACATGGAAGAGAGGTGGATATGCTCACCATGTTCTTTTCATTTTTGATTTTCTTTACATGATCTCCATTTTTTTTTAGCATTAGTACCACGTCCAAATGCAAGCGACGAGGAAGGCGCCATGTTTTTTGATGTACAATCGAATCTTGTCATCGAAAATACGTTGGCTTCTGAATTGCGTATTTACTTGGACGTGACGGAAAAAGTTGTCGCCGATAACGTGTTCAAAGTGACGGTTTATCAAATCATCATTCCCAAAGTCACCTATCTTGTTTTAACCTCTCGTATAATAAACGCGAGTGCGTCTCAATGGCACGAATTTGATGTCATAAATGCGTCCAACGTATGGAGGGATCGGCCGGAAAATAACAATGGAATTCTTATTGTCTGCGAAACGTTGACTAATCAAGTCAAAACATTGAAGGAGTGTGGTTTGATTGATTTTAAAAGTAAAAACGAAAATCGACCATTCCTTGTCTCGTTTTACCAATCCGGTGACGAAGATGAATTTCTTGCTGAGCAACTGCCAGATCATGAAGATGACGATCCCAAAGGTATATATCATGAGCGCGTCAGAAGAAGTTTAAAAAATCTATTTCCCAGAGCACCTGGGATGATGCCAAACGTCTTTCATAACAACAAAGACAACTCCAGTTGCGGTAAACACCCTCTATATATAGGCTTTAAAGATCTTGGCTGGTCAGATTGGATCATTGCACCTGAAGGTTACAAAGCTGCCTACTGCGATGGAGAGTGTAACTTCCCCTTACATGATAAAATGAACGCCAGCAACCATGCTATTATTCAGACACTAGTGCATATGATTGACTCCAGAAATATTCCGCAACCTTGCTGTGCACCAGTTCGATTGGATTCTCTGAAAGTACTTTATCTCGACGAACGGAACAACATCATTATGAAGACATACGGGAACATGATCGTCAACGATTGCGGCTGTCAATAAAATACAGACTGGAAAAATACAGACTGGTTGGATTCCTAAAGTGAAGACAATACAATAAAGACACTGTCGAAGCGAAGTGAAGAAAGTTAGCACTTGAATATTTTGCCGTAGCAGCAACTACAATCTTGGACAAAACTAAATGGAATTTTTGTAGTAGCAACATCATCCACCTTCCCCCCACAACAAGGTTGTTAGGGGCTTGTTTGGGCCCGGAATGGGGGGGGGGGGACTGCACTGAAACAACTTGTCATTATTTGGGGGGAGGGTGGAATGTTGATTTCCAGTAAAAATTCCAATAGTTTTGTCCAGCATTGTAAGAAAAACGTCAAGCAATCAGTACGCTACTTGATGCAAAACAAGATAACATTCTGAAAATTTTTTAAAATTCCATTTTTAACACCGAATTTATTTTCTTAATGATCCTATTGTTGAAAAAAAAACGAGAACGAGGGGGTGTTGAATCGGATAATCGGGGAAGTAGTTAGTCAAATGCGTTTCTTTTCTCTGCGCCTTATTTGGCATTTCATCACAAGCCACTTCGTTCATTCAAATGCAAAAGCGCCTGGGTATAAAGTTGATTTCTTCGAGAATTCTAAAGAGATTGTTTCTCAAACTCGAGCCTTTTTGGCTTTTCGGGGGCGTTTTAAGGCGTGAGATTATTTGTTGATAATGTTTCTTGTTCTATTCTTTTTGCCAAAATCATCACTCATATCAAAGACATTAATAACGCCCGCATAATACGATGACGTAGTGTCAATCGAATATAGGCGCTAACTACTGTTGGCGCTAACTGTCAACAATTTTTGAATCCCTTATTGACTTTTTCATAAGTGTCTCTCCATCTTTGCAAACATTGCCAACTTCCCTATTGACGTTTCACTGTATGATAGAAAAACACAACACCTTGTGACCATGACATTACATGATGTAACACAACACCTTGTGACCGTAGCATTTCATGTCCTTACAATGATATGACGTCATTACTGACATATTGAAAATTGACACGAGGTAATATTTGTAAAAAGGACACAGCGGGCAAAGTTGTTGAATAGTCACTGTGGAGAAGTACATTTCTATAGAAAGATACACCCTCATTCAATGAAAATGCTCTTCCTCGCAGTGATTGTTGACGATTTTGCCCACTGGGGAAGGATATTCATTTCTCAGCAGGAATTTTATCCCGAGTGTTTATGGGAATCTTAACATATGTAGTATCTGTTATAAAGTTTTGAAAAGAATTCATGTTATGCAAATAATAACATCTTTCGTTCAAGAGATTTTCAATTTAGCAGTGGTAGCGACAACAGATGGTCCCATATGAAGTGGAAACTCAGAAAGAACTTGTACAAATCCCATTGCCACCCTCTATAGGCCAACGACCACCTTCCCTGATGGCGGTACAATGGCGTTTATTCACCTAACAAGTACCGACTATTATACCTTTCGGATCAAGGCAAATCTTGCTTTTAATCTCAATTGCCCAAAACATTTTTACAAGGTTATCACCGTTAGGTTTTGAAATAGTAAGATGAACATAATGCCGAGATAATTAATAGTAACAAACACAAATGAAACAACAATTTTGAAAATAAAAACATTTTATTTTCATCACACATTTTTACAAAATGAAAACTTTAGGTCATCGAATTCATGCTTCTGTAACAGACTCTTTATTTAATCAGATTATCGCCCCCCCTTGTTCATATACATCACTTTATGACGACTCGAGGGAATGCTATGCGATATTGAACAAGCATGACAAGACATATAACCCAACAGGCAAAATCGTGAAAAAGACACTGCGTCGAAGAGCATTTTCATTGAAATTGTACGAGAATTTCCATAGAAATACACTCCATCGCGGTGACTTTTCAACAAATTTGCCCAGTGAGAATGTGCAGAGAGAGAAAAGCCCACTAAGCCGGTATCATTATACAGTCAATTTCCTATCTTATTTCTTCCCCCATTCCTTGAGCCTGCCTCCTGTCTTGGTCATCATCAATCTGGCACCCAGGCTTTATTGCCATTTTACACTGTTCGTATATCAAAGACAAGAAACCCTGGGTACGAGGTTGTATCAGCATAACACTTTTCACTCATCTTGATGTTATATGTAAGTTGATTATCGTACTTTATCACTGATCACATCGATCGTTTGCAGTTGAAACTTTATTTTTGTTGGGTTAAGGAGATCATTCATACCTGTTTGTGTAAACTCCAACTCTCAGGAGAGCCGGAAAAAAGGTTCGAGTTATTGTGAGTTCGAATTATCGAAAATTCGAGTTATTGTGAGTTCGAATTATCGTGAGTTCGAATTATCGAGAATTCGAGTTTCCGAGAGTTGAAATAGGTAAAAATTACTCTAGTTAATCATGTCAAGTTCGCGCTATCGAGGGGTTCGAGAAATCAAAATGTTCAAGAGTCGAGTGCAGGATATACAACCAATGTGAAAACGTTGTCTGTACTCGCTTTCGACCACTAAGTTTTACTTCACTTTCGCTGTTACTCGAGAAAACGTGATCTTCTCTCGAGGTATTAACGTAAAGATTTATTCAACTCACATGACACTCGCGGTAACTCGACACATCACACCCGTAGTAACTCGAACTTCAAGAGAGGAATTAGAAAAAACAAATATTCTATAGTAGATCCTGATCTCGTGGTTATGCTGGTAAAACAGGGACGTATCTTGGAACGTGGCTTTATCAAGTCGTTATCCAAAACTAATATAAAAATCAAGACTAAAAATATTCAAATTCAAAACTCTAAATAAAAATCTATCACAAAGTAAATTAAATAAGGAATCTAAATTGAAGTTAAATAAATTTGAAGAGATCTGATTGAAAGAGTGTGGTTGACAACTTGTTTAGCGAGAAAGGGCGTTGTCTTCATCAGTTTCTGAGAAACTTTCTCGGTTATAAAGAACTTGGTAATGTGCCAAGACTCGAAGTAAAGCGCGGAAATTCTCACTCCACCAACTTTTGATCGGCAAACGATTTCTGAAACGAAATTAATAAATCAATAAATCAATCAGCTGAGGTTGAGAATCTTCCATTAAAGATCTTTAGTAACTAAAGTCTGTTCCAAAAATATGTGGACTGATTTCAGCTTCTATATAAAAACCAGGCTCAAGGGAATTGATGTAATTTGCTAAATCTGGTTTCCACATGGTAACTGAAATTAGTCCACATATTTTTTGAACAGACTTTAATGGCAACCACGACCAAACCAAATGAACACTCTGTATGAATTTTATACCTTTCCCCGACGACGAAATTATCCCCGATACGTAGTTTGTTAAATCAATAAGCAAAATTTCCGACTATTTATGTGTTTCTGTTTACGGATCCTTTCAATGCATGAAACCAACACCACAAGCGTTGCAATGAAGGTAAGTCGTATTGATACATACGAGTCTTTCTGAATGACGGGGAGTTTGCCGGGACTGGACGATAAATGGGATGAGTTTATCCCGCCTTTACATGAGACAACATTTAGTATAAGAGCTTTGCCGGGACAACACAATAATTAATAAATATTAAAATATCAACATTTTAAAACGTCCCGAGACAGAGTGTTTATATGACGAAAAACGTCTCGCTTCAAGCGGGATCCCGGTTTGAGTTTGACAAAGTGAGATCTCACCTAACCGAGACGGGACGTTTTTTGTCCAGGGATAGTTTTTTTTTTCATATAAACACAAGATAGATTTTTTATGAAAACTTCAATGGAAGCGGGATCCCGTTTTTCGTCCCGTCCCGGCAAACGCCCCGTCCCGCCTCTCATATAAACACCCCCTAACCGAAATATTGTCAAGGAATTGTTAAGGGTGAAAATAGCAACGTACTTAAAGTCTGTCTGTTCCTCAACGGAATATGACAAAGAAAATGATCAAAATGGAAAAAGCATACTTAAAG
Organism: Turritopsis dohrnii; assembly: GCA_027922465.2. Taxonomy (NCBI): domain Eukaryota; kingdom Metazoa; phylum Cnidaria; class Hydrozoa; order Anthoathecata; family Oceaniidae; genus Turritopsis; species Turritopsis dohrnii. Next base: position 589,166 of record BQMF02000010.1, read on the forward strand.
TCTGTCTGTTCTTTCAAATCTTCAACTGGAGTAAATTGAGTGGCGTTTTTTACATGGCCCAGTACACACGATGACGACCGTTCACAAGCTTGTATTAATCCTATAATATTTGAAACCAGATAAAATAACATGTCATATATCAAAGATCAACATATCTTGTTTATGTTGGAACTAAGCTGGCACATAAGAAAGACACCTTGCAAGAGGTGAATAATGCGTACCTTAACAAGATAAATTTTCGCGGATTTCGCGGATTTTGGCCTTTTCCGCGAAAATATGACTCCGCGAAAAGTTTGCAATGTCTTCATCCGCGAAAATATGTCTCCGCGAAATGTTAATTTTTTTTCTCTATACAGTAGAGTCTCCATAACTCGAACCTCTATTACTCGAATGTCTCCTTCTTTCGAACAAATTCGCTGGCACCTTGAAAATTTCCTAATAAACTCTCATAAAAAAACCTCTACAACTCGAATCTCCATAACTCGAATATTCCCTTCTTTCGAACGAATTTTCTTGTTCCTTGAAGGTTTTTGTCTCCATAACTCGAATTTTCCTGCAGCGTTATGCAAAATTTAGCAAAATTTGAAAGGTTTTACTCATGTTTTGAGTCTTTATCGTTTAAATGTTTAAACATTTACGTGTGGCGCAGGCCTTACATTATTCGAACGGATGATTCGAATGCTTGAGCCTTTCGAACGCCTATTCGAACGCCTTTTTCGAAGGTCTTTTTTCGGAGTTGAAGCCTACACAAAAACATGGCGTCCAAAGCAGGATCAAAACGAAAAATCAAAAATAAATCCTGCACAATCAAATACAATGCCCTCAAAGAGCTGGATTTCTTTTCTTAGTTGATTATGAAAAAAAACACAAAAGTACATTATCTTTGACTTTAAACTAACCCAAAACCCCCCTATATGCAAGAATACATGATGCATTTACCGTTTTTATTCACCTGGTCCGCAAATAATAAGGGTATTTCGTAAAAACTTGTAAACCTCTACAACTCGACTGTCTCTATCTTTCGAACGATTTCCTTTTCCCCTGGTTGTTCGAGTTATGGAGACTCTACTGTAATACAGATGTTTGAATTTCAAAAAATGGGTATAGATAATGAACGGGGCGATTAGTTTAACTGTATTTTAGTTTTTCGTAACCTTTGTTTGTGTATAATACATTTTGAAGACAAAAAATTTTTTATCTACTGCCATCCGCGAAAATTAGTCCACGCGAATTATTTGAAGTTGGGCCATCCGCGAAAATATGTCCACGCTAAAATTTATCTCGTTAAGGTATAAATAAGCCATCCATATGACAGGTTAGAAATCACCTTTGTAAAGAAAGCTACAAAGGCCGGCGCAAATATGCATCCAACATTTCATCTAACATTTTGAACGCGTTGAATTAACGCATAGAAAAAAAAAAAAATGCTTCATCCAGCATTGTATTAAATATAACACATGTTCATTCTTTTGACAAATCAAAATGGCGAAAGCAGAGGACTTTGCGACCATGATAGAATTCAATGAACTTGTGGAATCAGAAGATGGAAAACCAAAAAGAAGAAAAACCACAAAATGGGTGAAAAGACGAAAGGAAAGGGGTGTCTTCACAAATATTGTTCAAAAACTGATACAGGAGGATAGAAATGGATTTAGAGAAATGTTTAGGATGGATGTCTCTCTGATTTCGAGTTCATTCTAAACAAAATAGGTGACTTAATCTCCTTCTTAGTGCTACTTATCACTCAGCGCAGAGAGTATTTAGATATGTTGGACGAAAACTGCCTCAAATGCATCCAACATGAAAAATAGCGCGCGAAACTGGGAAGCTTCCTTTGATCTTGCCGAGAATGTTGGATGAAATGTTTGACTTCATCCAACGTCATCCAACACGATTTTTTTCTTTTTTTTGAATTTTTGATAAATTTTGAAACTTCTCAAATGCGTCCAACATTTCATTCAACATGAGAAATTTTCGATGTTGGATGAAATGTTGGATGCATTTGCGTCGGCCTTAGGAGGAGAGCAAACGAATCCAGCACTATAGACATCCAACATCGTAAAAACGTATGTTGGATAAAATGTTGGATTCGTTTGAACAATTTCTGAATTTCGAAAATTTCAAAAAAAAAGGAAAAAAAGAAAAAAAATCATGTTGGCTAAAAACTTGTTTCAGAAGATGTGTTTTTAAAACACATTCAAGTCAACAAAAGGTAACAAAATTTTAGCCTCTATAAAGCACCAGAAGCACAGTGAAGGAGAACATAGTGGCCCTGGGATGTTATTATCTCCTTTATACATTATCTCCTTAATATATGTATGGAATTCCCACAATGCAATGAGGAAAAAATCAAGGGTTTCACGAACACAACTGACATACTCACAGTTATTTAGAGCAGTACTTGAAATAATACCAAAATCAGTAATTATATCATTGTGGAAGTATTTAGGAGATACGGGAACGAGGAATTCTCTAATGTTATGTTGCGCTAAAACGTTCTGGATTCATTATAAGATGAAAACGAAGTTTCACAACCGCCACAATAAGTTCATGCATTCACCGGGCGAAGCGAACCATTAAGGATGGAGACCCGAAGCGAAGTTCAACTTCGAGTAAGGGTCAGCATTAGTTATTTACGTCATGTAAACAAAATAAAATGTCGTGTGGGAAACTCACCAAACTCATCTTTCGATTGTTCAAGTTTTTCCAATAAAAAATTGAACGCTCGAACGCCTTGTCTTGCGCCACACACCCGATCAAAAGGTGAAGGCGAACCGCCCTATAATGAAATACAAATTTTAAAGACCGAGACTGGAAAAGCTTTTAAAGTTTGAAATAATCTGAAGAATGATATGAAGTTACTTTAAACATGGGTTAAACTAAATGCTTGATGTTTCGATTAACCCATCCCTGGCACATGTTTTGCTTAAGAGGACTTTGTAGTTTCATCCCAATGGGCAAAATCGTTAAAAAGTCACTGTGATGAAGAGCACTTATATTAAAAAAGTCGGTATATTTTTATGGAAGTGTACTCCTTCGCAGCGATTTTAACAAGTATGCATTGTTATTGGATCACATTGTTATTGGATTCCTCCTGGATTTCTTAACGGATGATAAACGCTTAAATACAGTGGACAAATTTGTTGAAATCACTGTGAAGGAGTAATATAGAAATAAAATAATATAACTTATAATTGAAAATGCTCTTCGACACAGTGACTTTTGACAAATTTACAGTGAAACCTCTCTATAGCAAATGTGTCCGCTATGGAGAGGTATTGACATAAGAGCTTGACTGTAATTCAATCCGTTTATAAGAAAACTGTCCTCTATTGAGATGTGTCTGCTATATAGGATGTCCGCTATAGACAGGTTTTATTATATCTTCATTGCGCAAATGAAACATTATTATTCAGATGTCGAATCTGTTTTGAAACTCTAAAGGCCGGTTTCCACTTCACCCGCTGCGGTCGTGCGATTATGTGAACAGCTTTTTAATTTGTTCAAATTTGAACAATCAGGCGAATGAAGTGGAAACCGGCCTTAAAAGATAAAGCGTGTACAGCAGACATCAAAAATCTAGTGAAAATCATCAAGGTGTAACCTAAGACTAACCTGTTGCATGTGACCAAGCACATTGGTTCTGGTTTGGAAGATTCCTTCTCCCTCTTCAGAATACAAGCGATTGATAAAATCCAGCGTATATCTCTCGTTACAGTGTTCTGTCCTGGGAATGAAGAGAAAGTACTTTTATTAACATTACAAAAATATTCTTAAGTTTTTGTGTTAGCTATTAAACACTTTAACATCGGTCCATTAAACACAATCCACACGAAATCGTTCTTCCGACGATATAAAAGAATAAAGCACTGGGTATCATCACAAGAAACGAGAGAAACGTCGATAAAACATATTTACCTGAGTACCAGACCTCTTTTATAGTTACTGTGTTGGAACTTGTCAATTAAATGTCCAACATTAGTCTAAATACAGGACAGCATGTTACAGGTCTGGGATACAGGTTGCTGGCGACTCCAAGATAAATCTTAGAAAACTAGCCATCATAGCTATCATGGTAATTCAGATTTTTAACAATCAGTAAATAATAATAATAACAATAATACCATTAAATCGGCTAACGTGAACTTCTCTTCAAAGGTATAAGCTGTGTCAGCACCGCCAGCAATAGCCGCCATTGTTGACAAGTATCCACATTTCCCGCCCATTGTTTCCACAATGAAAACACGCCCAACAGAGCTACCAGCAGATTGTCGAAGTCTGTCACAACACTAAAAAAAACATCAAATTGAAAACTGAAAAACATGTAAAAACATTTGAAACATTCTTCCAAGTTTTTTTCAAGCCCTAGTTTACACGGAGAATTTCATTTGTTTATATTTTGAGAGAAATAGGTTTTTATTGCGGTGTTTAGAAAGATTACTGCCTATTGCCGAGTTAAAATGGTTTTTAGAAGTGGTAATCAGTCAGGAGCGAGGGTAAAATTGAAGGTTGTATTATGCTCTTAATGCTTAACTCAAAATTCATCATGTGATTGTAATTGCACCACTTCTTCTTCCACAGAGACAATTCTCTAACAATCCATTAAAAGTTTCTTCTGGAACCTGTCAACGTTTAACAGACGCTCTTTCTTGTTAGACCCTACAAATCTTTTGTTCTTAGTTAAGTTGTTCAAGGTGTTGGTCCATGAGAACATTCTTTCGTGTTGTCTCATTCATTCAAACAAAATTATTTTCACAAAATGGTATGTTAATTATCTCTAACTATAACCCAGTGGGCAAATTTGTTAAAAAACCTCTGCAAAGGAGCACATTTCTAAAGAAATATTACACACTATTTCAATAAAAATGCTCTTCGTGGCAGTGAGTTCTGACGATATTACCCACTGGGAAAAAGAGAAAAAGGTTTTTTATAAATTGTACAACAAAAAAACACATACTTCAACGATGACATTTAAGGTTGTATCTGCTCCTAGTGAGAACCAGGTACCAGGTACATTATTGCTCATTGTAGCTGGTATGAGAACCATGGGAATACAAAATGCATCATACTTTTTTCGAGCTTCTGTTAACTGCAACAGACTGTGATAGCCCTGAAACAATAAAAAAGTCTCCTTAAGTTTAGAAAGTTATAAATAAGCAATGAGTTTGTTCAACAAGGACGAACTTCCAAATATCGAAGATTTTCAAAAAACTGTATAAACCTCAAATCCACCAACAATGAGTAAAGCTTGTATATTATGTTCTTGGAAGCGATTCTGGATTACTTCAAAGTGTTTTTCAGGCAACGTTCTAGATTATGAATTTAAACAAAGTTTAATATACTATATATATTAATCAATTCAGCTAGCTATTACAGCGAAACAAATGTATCCAGGGATATTGACCTTCAAATCACAGGCAACTTATTACGTGATGGTAACGTTAGAGGGAAACTTTGAACAACTTAAATTTATTTTTTAACATAATATCCATATTAAAAGCAGCTTATTCAACCCATCAGGAACTAGCAACTGGGTGCACATTAGCACATAATTTAGAGGAATGCTTGCATATTGCTGGTAGTAAATCAACTTCCCAGATGCAAATTTGCATTTAAAGTCTGTTTAAAAATAGTGTGCACACTTTTAAGATTTGCTTGTCATTTGCTCAATATTGAACCAATTTTAACAAATTTGGTATCGTTGGATAGACATTAAAAGGCACAATATTCTACAGAAATAAAAAAACCTTATAAAGAAAAAGAAAATGAAGAAAACACAGTAATTATACTTGTACTTAAGCAAGAACATTAACACATTTTGTATGGTGTGAAAGTAATAAACAAATCACATCAATCAAATCAAAGTCTAGATTACACTATAACAACATTACATTACATTTTCATACATTTTAAACATACACGCTTTTTTTAATAAACAGCACTTTTATAAGCAACACTAGGCTGAAAGCGGCTGTAAAATAAGCAAAACCTAAGCAACAGTTGAGCCTGAAATTCTTTTCTGAGAATCTATAACTGACATGAAATATGTTTCTACAAACAGGTTTTATGATAATGTAACTATGCTTTAAACTTCTACAACGTTTTAAGCTTTATAATTTTTTCATGCTTGAAAACAATGTTTGAGTGGTTTTTTTGTCTATTTCATTTTATCAAATCAAGTTTTGGCTCAATAAAGTTTGGTTTTGTATAAAAAGTTTGTTTTTTTCATCTTCTGTTTTCTTCATTTTCTTTTTCTTTTTCTGTTTTTTTTATTTTTGTAGAATATTATGCTTTTTAATTTCTATCCAACGATACCAAATTTGTTAAAATTGGTTCAGTGATGAGCAAATGACAAGCAAATCTTAAAAGTGTGCACACTATTTTTAAACAGACTTTAGAAGAGCCAGCATTAAAGTCTGTAAGTAGCCTGAAAACTTTTTGAACATAAACCATAAAGGGACTGAGTACATATTGAATTGATATGGTGAAAATATCAGATTGAAGACATACCTACTGTTGAATGACAATCAATTCTGGTTCCTATGTCAACAGCTGTAAAGATTTTAGTAAAGGTATAAATTACCTAGTTACGCCTAACTTAGAACCACCCATGCCAGTCCAGTTATCCACTTGTCGCCAAGTTAAAGGTTCAACCTAACAAAACGCAACGACCATTAAAAGAACTCAACTTTAACCACAAGACTCCATCTGTAAGTATAACAGTAAACACATGCTCTTTCCTCTTACCATGTTCTTTAACAAACCATCAAAACCATCGTAAATACCAAGAACAGAATGACCGTAAAACAATGCAGCTCGTGTGAAAGCACTCACAGCCGCATTCATGCCTGATGCTGGTGCACCAATATTGATTATGGCGACTGTGTAACTCTATAAATACAATACACAGTGTATGTAGCTAATATGAAATACAACACGTTATGAATACGTTTTAAGAATAGACTGCTTTCTAAACTTCTTTTGAAGAATCAGATCAATAAGATGTTCAAAGACGTAGAATTAAGGGGGTGGGGTGGGAAAATCATGTTGAAATTACAGATTTTGAGTGCTTTTATGACAATCTAGAGGTAGTATTTTTCAAAAATTTTCCACGATGGGAACACTTTCGTTAATACAGATTTATTGAGCTCCCCAACTCAAAATGTCTTGCTACGTCCCTGATGTTCCAATTTTTTTCACCTTTCACCACTGCCTATTTGAAATGAAAACATCGAACACAGTAGGTGGAATGGCTACCAAACTAGGGCGATAGAGCAATAAAAGTTGAAGTAATCTTTAGATTTTCGAAATACTACAAAAAGTAAACAAAGATTTCAATCAATATATTTTAGTATAAGATATTATTTTATCACCTCTTTATTATAGCATGTGAAATTGAAATAGTTATTACAGTGAATTTGATTGACTGACTGATGATTCAACAGTTGTTAAAAAAACCCATCTAACTTTGAAAGTTTTCTTTAAACATTTATGATCCTATAGCATTTTCTTAGTTTTTTTTAACAGTCTAAAAGGATGTTTCAATTTAGGTTTTTTGATTTAAAAATCTTGACTTCATTTTCAGATTCAACAGTTGCAGTTGGAACAGTTGCCAAATAGACCAATTAACCTATTTCAATTCCACTCAGAAAAAAGTCAAATTTTAAAAAAGTGTTCTACACTTACAAATTGATAACACAAAAGAAACATATTGACCTTACTGTTTCGTTTTTAGTTGTTGTTGGCGGTGAGACATGCTTCAGCATCTTAAACATCTTCAAATTGTTCTGAAAGGTTCTAGATACCAACAAGCAAGACTCAACTTGAATTGAGATATATATTCATTACAACCGACATTTTTTTGTTATTGCAATCAATAGAGCAACAGGAAACAAAACAAATGATGAACTGACTTCAAAGGTTTTTCAAAATATTTTAGAATGATTTTGAACTCAGCTGTCACAAATGATGAACTTTTATAAATGTCATGACAAAACTGAATCAGAAGTTTTATGACAGAATCTCGACTTGATAGTCAACCACTGTTTGCATATTTCGGTTGCCATCTTGAAATTAGTCAGCTAATCATTCCAAATCATTTCTTATTGCTCTAGATTGACACTCCTCATATCAATACAGTGCAAGCCTCCATTCTATTTACAACAGTTTATTGTTTATAAATCATACTCACAGTCCTCGTAATTCAACAACTTTCGCAAAATCTCTGTCTTTATAAGCCTGTTTGACAGCATTACACTAAAGATATTATTTTTAACATCATTCAATCTCACTCACATTTATCGGACAAAGAAATAAATTCAATGACCGTCACCTAATTTTTGGGTTTGAGAACAGAAGATCTATCATGAAAGACCTTACAAAAGATATTACATGACTTTGAAATTTAAAGTAAAGGAACCTATTTAATAATAAAAGATTTATAAGATAAAAAAAAAAATAACAAGAAAAGAAAAGGAAAATAAAGAACACTTGAGGTGAAAAAGAGAATAAAGTTTAAAAATTTGGACTACGTAACTTACAGCATCAACACAAACATGCAGTGGTTTTTTTAGAATCTGTTGACCTTCCAAGCACATAACACATGGCTGTGAATTGTCATCCATTTCCAAAACACTAAGAGCAGCTTCAGCTCCAAATCTGCTGGCCTGATGACAGTGCAAAGAAAGTTAAACTTACAGGTAGTGGTCGAAACAAAAAAAAAATTGGAAAATTTACGCACCAAGATCCTATCGAATGCTGAAGGTATTCCGCCTCTTTGTACATGACCTAATACAGTAACGCGAGTATCAAATTTCAATCTTCTGGTCAAAAGCTAAAGAAAACAAAACCTTATTGCTTAGTTCACTAATAACAATTATGGCAAAGAAACTTGCTTGTGTGACCCTAATGAAGAACTAAAGAATTTTACAATGACAAGAATTTGAGAACAGGTGAAGATAAAAACATACCTCCTTTATTTGATCTGCAGTAATAGGGTCTCCATGAATATCTTGCGAACCTTCCGCCACAACGATTATTGTAAGAAGTCTACCTTTGTCACGAGTCTAGCATAACAGCATAATTCATTTAATGTGACAGAAGAAAGAATTTATGTTTAGAATATAATTTTTGCTTGTAATTCCTAACCAAAGGTAAACTTCATTACTAATGGAATGAGATAAAATGTTTATAAAAGCTTCCTAAGAAAGAATTCATGTTGGCAGCTGAAGGAAGTCTTACTCGTTGCAAATTGTCACACATTTCATCTTTCCAACCATCTTCATTGGGCCATTCTGGAAGAAAAACCTAAAACAAAGCAAAACAAAATCTGACAAACTCAATTTTGTAATTTAGTAGCATAGTGGTTATCACTCTCATATTTCATGCAGGAGATTGGGGTTCAATTACAGGCCTGGTCGTAAGAAAATCAGCAGACGTGTGGTCATCGCACGCTTTAATTGATGATATCAGTTTTGGCATGGTTTGAAGTTCAAATGGTTTTTGAATTAAATTAAAGACATTTCCGTTCCATTAACTCGTCACCACCTGGCTGGCTATTTTTTTTAAATAAAAGATTATTTTCGAAACTGCAATCTTGCGCATACTTTTGTAACTTAAAAGAACGTTAAAAAGAAAGCGAAAACTACATAATATAATACATAATAAAATCGTGCGCATGAAGCTCCTTCTTCATTCCACAGTGGATTTCGCTGAGTAGACATGTTTTCTGCCACCAAACGAATAACATTTGTGAGCAATGATTTTAAATTCAAAACCACTACCGTATTCTAAAGCAATTGGAGACCTCACTACTGAAATGGTAGCAAAGTTTTGTTCCGTTATTGTAAAATTTAATTGTAGCAGATGAACAATTTCTGAAGCAAAACTTTCAATATTTTAGGACAGATTTTTTGTTGACTTTTAAATAAATACACGCGTATATAAATCTTGGCGTGTGTGGAGGCGTGCGCGTGCAATGGCACGCCTCTTACGACCAGGCCTGAATTCCCTTTGGCGGCAATCCACCATGCGCAAGTGAATGTACCATAGCGCCGGGTCGACCCATGCCATGTGAGGGAAATTGGGTAGATGATACATCAGGTGTTACAGGAGGTAATCCAGAAGAGCACAGGCCCTTGATTGGGTTTGTGTCACTCATGAGAGTGTCAAATACTTCGAAGCCTCCAACCTAAACTGTGGGCCCTCCTGGAAAGCAGATGGAATAGCAACTGAGTGAGGCTAGCCACGTAAAACAATACCTAATAAATAAATAAATAATTGGCTCGATGATAGATAAATAAAATTTGATAAAGAATAACTAGAATCTCAAACATTTACATAAAAACTAGCAACCACACAAGCAAGAGGTCATCATTCACAGAGTCAAAATATACAAATTAATGCCCAAATAAATATCTATAAAGAAGTAAACATGATGTAATATAACACATGTTATGATTTGATGGTACTATAATACATTGGATCTGTTGAACAAACTGCTTCTTTGACCTTGATTTCACATCAATAATGTGGTTTTTTCAAAGTAAGTTCTGAAGTTATTTATAAGGGAAAGAAATTTAAAATCTAGTTGTTTTTCCATATACTGTCTTGAAATAAAAATTTTGGTCCTTCCAAGTATTGATTATGCCATTATGATTATTGATTATAATTTAAAAACTTCTGAAGTTATTGATGCGGCTGCCTAACAGTGTTTTATAGATCTTTAGCTTGTAAAATTTTAGCAATGAAAGGGGCTTATTTTAAATTTTTTTTGGTGGATCAGAGTTTTTGAAAATATGATCATTTACAGAGGCTAAAGTTGACTCTGAATGAATGAAATGTTTCGACATGGCTAGCAATAATGAAGGAAATTTCTTTTAAGTTATTGTGCAACATTAAGTTTTAATCCATGAAAGTTTGGTATGTGATCAAATGCATTGTTTGATAAATTCAGTTTGTAAACTGTCTGAACGAAAATTAAAGTTACATTAAAATCAAAAATTAAAGAAGGAAATTAAGCAGAACTAAACTTGTGTTGCTAATTGGAAATAAAATCATGAGATTACATAACCGAAAGAAATCCTGATTCTCTCTGAGACTCATATGCAAAAGTTTTATCAAAATAATGTCCTCCAAAAAATGTTTTCTCCAAATATTTTTCATTCTTACTGTATTCCATTGCAAATGTATAACATACTGCATACTACCTGATATCAATAAAGTCAAAGACTACTAACCCAGTCAGCATTGCAACTGATTCCAGCAATGAGTGCCAGATAGCTAAAATGAACCCAAAAACAACAATTTAAATACTATTACAAACATACATGTTCGAAAATTCAACATGTTGAAAATGTTTACTTTTAATTAGATGATCGCCAAACAACATTCTTTCCTGCTTTATAATTAAACTAATATTAACAAAGGTAACACCTACCCACAATGCCTACCCATCACTTCTAAAACAAACGCCCGTTGATGGCTAAAAGTAAACAAAAAATTTCTAAATAAGAAAAGACGTGTTTTCTTAAACTTTCGTATTCGATATTGAAAGTTATTTTTCAATGACAAGCAGTATCTCTCAAAAAGTTCATTCAGTGTCAGTTTGAAGTTGCTTCAGTATCATAATTTTAAATCCCAATTCTATAAAATGCACAAACCAAAACAGAAACAAATACATTACAGGTATTACCTCTCAGCAGTTGTGGCAATCGTATCAATGCTTTCCACAATTCTAAATAACAGAAAAGGAGAGACGACTTTGAGAAACGATAAAAATCCAATTCAAATGATTAATGATTTATAAAAACCTGTGCAAAGCTGAATCGGCACCAATCGTCATATCAGTTCCACAGAAATCATTATCTATACTGCCGACCTAAAATCATGCAAGTATTTTTCTTGGCAGTAGAAATTTTATTACAAAAAAAACCAAAAAAGCATAAAAGTTTAAAGGGACATTTCATTTAAAGGTATAATGTTCTTATATTAAAGGTTTTCCTACTACTTCAGGCCTGGTCTTAAGAAAATTAGCAGGCGTGTGGTCATCGCACGCCTTAATTGACGATATAAGTTATGGCGTGCGCTCGTGTAAATTTTTGACAGATGTGCGATCAATTTTTTTCAGTTAAGATCAACAATCTTCATTCTGTATGATAATCAAGTCAAATTTGAAATGTGTCATATATGTAAAAAATACTGTGATTTCCACGGAGAATGAATTTAATAAAATAAAACACTAAAGATTCGGTACGTCAAAACTTAGCCATAAAGATTAGTTTGACCGTAAATAAAATTTATTCAAACGTTAATAAAGAGGAAAAATAAAACCTGAAAATAAAAAAAATAATGTATAACTCTCCATTGTTTTGGTTTGAAGTTCAAATGGTTTTTGAATTAAATTAAAGACGTTTCCGTTCCATTAACTCGTCACCACCTGGCTGGCTATTTTTTTAAATAAAAGATTATTTTTTCGAAACTGCAACCTTGCGCATACTTTTGTAACTTAAAAAAAAGTTAAAAAGAAAGAGAAAACTACATAATCTATATATTAATAGCCGATTCTCTGTCTGTCTGTCTGTTTGTCTGTCACGCAAAATGGTAGATTGAGTTGTGAGCGAAATTATTTCTTTTTTTGTGTGCGACGTGAGTTCGAAGCAAATACATTGCAACCCCAATCGAACGTGACTTTTTTGGCTGATGAACTAATAGGAATAACGTTTTGTTTTTATCATTATTGTTAGTTTTATATTCCACGTTGACTTGGCTTTGAAAATAGTACATCAACTAAATACAAAGAAACTAACTGATTAAACATTTTGGACAAAAAGCAGCAGTGGCAGAACGTGGCAGCATATGTTCGGTTTGCCACTAACTCTTGCCTGACTGTCTGAGACGGGTGAACTTTTTTTTTGAGCAATCAAAATGTTTAAAAACCGAAAGGTAAAAAAAGAGTATCATATCAAAACAAAATGCTTTTTTTTTTGCTTTTCTTTTAATAAATCAATTTCTTCTTTTAATTGTTAAGCGTTCTGATCGAACGTTTTTTTATTCTATTTATTCATTTAGCACGTGCCTTTTTTCTCTCCTCCGTGTGAACTTTTTAAGAAGAGAAACCATTTCCCCCTTACGTTTGATAGCACCCATGTTAGAGCGCGTAACTTTCTTAAAACAAAAGTTAATAAAAAGTTGAAGTTTTCTCTCTCTACGTTTTGAGTGTATTGTTACACTGATAAAAGATCGGTTTTACCAGAGGTTGTGACTTCGAATCTGCTTCTGGTTGAACACAAGTTGTACGAGCCGTTTATAAGGAAATTTTACGTTTATTGATACAGTGATACATGGACAGTGGACACGGGCGGCGAGCGACGCCGCCTTGGCGGCTAGTACAATTAAATAATACTTAATAAAATTTCCCGCATGAAGCTCCTTCTTCGTTCCACAGTGGATTTCGCTGAGTAGACTTATTTTCTACTACCAAACGAATCAAATTGTAAATTTATAAATGATTTTATTATTTAACTACCAAACGAATAAAATTTGTGAGCATTGATTTTTAATTCAAAACCACTACCGTATTCCAAATCGATCGGAGACCACTTCTGAAATGGTAGCAGTAAAATTTAATCGTAGCACATGAACAATTTTCGAAGCAAAACTTTCAACATTTTGGAACAGATTTTACGTTGACTTTTAAATAAACATTTGTTATCACACTTGTCATTACAAGCCAGGCGTGCGATTGCCACACGCGTAAATAAATCTTGGCGTGTGCGGAGGCGTGCGCGTGCGATCGCACGCCTCTTACGACCAGGCCTGTACTTGTTTCTATAATATTGAAGACGTTGCAAAACTACATTGTTGTTTTTGATAGGTGCTTCTATCAATGTTTTGCGTTGGCATTGTTTTTATTTACTGGCTATGCTCTACTCTTTTTCATACTACATGCATTTCTGTTTCTTTCAGATTAGATAAGAAAAAGGAAAAGAGATTCCTCCATCAGGGACACAGGTTTCCAGTAATTGAGAAAACTTGATAAAACATACGCAAAATGTGGCGAAAAGAATTCAACGAAAAAAGATGAACATTGTATTACTATTTGTTAGTTGTTTCAATTAACTCACTTTCTTATGCATTGATTTGCTGTCCTCTTTTTATGGTTACATTCTAAGCCTTTTTCTATTATCCTTTTGAGAATATTATATCCCCCTCTCCCACTAAAAAAGTCTTTTCTCCGATACTAATCCTTTCAGAACTGTGACAAAATTCAAAAATACATTTTAAATTGCATAATTAATCTTCATACTTACCATTCCTACGATGCTGAGAAAAGAATGTTTTTGACTTTCCTCGGCTGATAGATGTCCTGAAAGAAAAGGCAGAAGCAAATCCATCTCATCAGAACATCGAAGGAGTAAAACCATCATATTGTTTGCATACCATCATTAGCAAGCTCCTCCACCAACGATTTCCATTCGATCCGAAATATGTCAGCACCTGTTAAACTACCATCGCCACCGATAACAACCTGTATTTCAAAAATAAGATAAAATAGTTAATCAGAAATGAGTATAAAAGTAGTGTGCTACAGTGTGGGTTAGAGTGATGTAGTGCCTCAAGATTAAGTTTTCAATACTCATCACAGAGTACCATCTCACTGAAAGCTATCATCTAAGAAGATTCCCTTCAGAATTTTAAAATCAAAATTATTCTCAGAGTAAGATATACCAACACTTCCTACCAAATTTGTTATTCCCAATTTCACCAAGTTCAAAGCTGCTTTTTTTCTTCCTTCCCTTGTCCTGAAATCTTTACACCTGGCACTTCCAATCACAGTACCTCCCTAAGAAAATAATTCCCAAAATTGTGTCACAGGTGTTATCCAACACTAGCAAATCAGAAAGTATTAATTCAGATTGTTTGAAAAACATTCCTCACAAAGACTAATTTTTTCCCAATACTTTCTTTCAGAGACACCTATCTTTAGGTGCTTTGATTATATCAAATAGAAAACCTCATAATAAGCTTCAAAGTGACATTGCTATATTGAATTCCTTCATTTACAAGCAAAATTGAAACAACCAAGGCACAATAATACATTCTGTATCATACGAAATCATGTTCAAAACATCAGCAGAACCTTATGAATGATGCCATGGACGTCATCCCAAAAGATTTCTTTTATATTAGTGCCACCATCGACCAGGCCTTGGTAACCCTAAAATAAATCAGAACTGATAAAAAATTTCTTAGAATTAACATTAATAAAAGATTCATGAAAACCTGAACATTCGGTTATTCTAAGTGGTGCATCGTAGGTTTGTGTTAATGAGTTTACAGTCTCATACAAGTTGATTCATAGAAGAAAATATAACCCAAATATTACCCAATAAACTACAAATGTTTTTGCTCCAGCATATAATGCCATTCGCACAGTTGCTCTTATTGCAGAATTCATTCCTTTAATAAAAAACAAAAATTTTCAAAATTTTCTTTTCAGTTCTTGTAGGTGAAAAGTGATGAAAATCTTTGGTGATGAAACTGACAACTACACATACCCTGTGAGTCTCCGCCGCTGGTTAATATTGCAATTTTTTGACCACTACCGTCAATTCCAGCAGCATATGACATTTTTCGTTTTAATTTACCACGGACAGCAGATGGGAATCGCCGTTTACCTCCATCCATAGCATCATTAAAGATGTCATCTTCGCCAAAGGAAACAAACCTTTGTTTATGTGGTTGTTCCGCACTCTCTTTCAGCATTTTTTGGTGGTTACAAAGGAATAAAGCAACCTTTTTGTATAAGTAGGACGCGACAGTCATGAAGTACCAGATCATTTTAAGTTTTTTAACTAGCTATAAAAAAATATTTCGAATTATTTCTTACTTCTTTTATTTTCTGCAGTAAAACGACCTTGCTTTTATACTGAAACCAATTCCAATTGAATTTTGACTCTTAAAGGATAGTCTTATTACAAAAGTGTTTTTCTGATCTGCCAGTATCGCATGCAGAAGAGAACATTTATGGGGACACCTATTTTCAGCATCGGTTTGGGGGCACAGCAGGCAAAGGCCCTGGAGGCTCTGACGTTTTAACACTTTCAAGAGCTGAAAAATCACTTTAAAATACTACTTGAAGATGTTTGGTATTATATTTCATTCTTCCTTCAGCATTTTTCCGCACTGCATTGTTCTGCATTGTTTCATTCTTCAACACAGCATTGCAAAAGTAATGATGAGGCAAAATATACTTTTTATAACAAGCAATAAATTTTGAACTTATGTCTCTCTCTTACATGTGTTTTCTAAATTTGTAATTGAATATCTGTTTTGTACCTGAAGAAAAAGATGACCCTCCTCCTTTATAGATAATTTGATTTATTGCTTTTGTTATTTATTATATAATAACGCTATATGAGAACTGCGACAGAGAGACAAAATGATCAAAAACATTTCCCTTGAGAGCTTTTGCTCACATAATGGCAGATGCAGAGCCATTAACTAACAGTAATACACCATCACCTAGTTCATCAGAATTTTCAAAGGACAAGGTTGGTTGCTATTTCTTTTAAAATAACTCAAATCACTCTTAATAGGAAGAAGAGCCAAATAGCGCAGAACGGTAGGAGCAGATGTACTTGTCACCCAAATGCTTTCAAAAGTGTACCTAACGTGATAAAGGAGCACACCCAAGAAGCTCGTCAAACACTAAAATTTTAAAATGATTAGTTAGTGAAATTGGGGTCTAATCAGAAAGCACCAACAAATTAATTTCTAAGACAAAAGAATTATACATGTATGAACTGTTATCTTATTATACTAATTGCGTAAGTGTGTCACACTTTTATTTTAGAGAGTGATATATTTCATTTTTTTAACGGTCAAGTTCTTCTTATCTGTGCGTAAAGCCACGTAGGGCAAGAGACCCTTTTTTCACGATTAGCATAAAAGCACGTGGCGTGACGTCAGTTACTTTTATGATCATGGGGAATCATTTTTTTTAAATGGGTTGCTCCCCAATCGAACGCGACATTTTTGGGAAAATATCTCGAGAACCAATAGGGATAACTGACGTTTTTTGGCGTCCGCGATACGGATGATGGGATGATGCAAATATTGGGGCCTAAATTTTATTTAGTACTGTGGCTATGACGTCATCAAAATCTTTGATCGATGATATCTTTGCAACGGTTGGTCGTAGCGAAATGATCCCATACATTTTTTTGATCAGTTTTTCCAGCTCTATAACATGGGTACATTTTCTGTTTCCAATTCCCAAATTGAAATTTTCGTCATGGTGTTCAACATGGGAAAGGCAAATTTGACACATCCTTTTCGAAGTTAAACTCGGTAACAGTTCAATGGTTCATAACTAAACTAAGCTGGCTTAGTTGTTACTTCATAATAACTTCATAATAATACTTTTTTACAGTGCGATGGAGTGTTTGAATTATTTTTCCTTATTCAAGCATCTTTGTTGCTTACACAGCATGCACCTGTGTGATTACATCAGTTCATTTTTCATTTCTTTAATGTCATGCAAACTGTGAATTGGGAATTCGAATATAGTCAAGCGAGCTCAATACAGGATCCAGTTTTTCTCGGCTTGTATTTGGCTTGCAAATGGCATTGAACCTTTTATTTTGGACACCCCCTTACACAGGCCTTGTCAGGAAGAAAAAGGGCGGCGTGCGACTACCGCACGCCTGAATTTAAAACTTCAAAAATATGGCGTGCGATCATCACACGCCATCTAATTTTTAGGCGTGTGATGGAGTGCGAAGCTTAAAAAGATTATATAAGTTCGTTCTTGTAACGTAAAAAAACAGCTGGCACTGTCTAGACGCAGCGGAATTTATTTAAATATTTGTTTACTTTAAAGTACCAGTTGTATATCAAAAAGGCTTTTATTAATCTTGTTCATGAAAAAAGTTTTTCTATTAATCTTCTTGAAAAGAAGTTTTTGATGATGTTATCGACCACGACGAAAAGAGATACATAATTTCTTTCATGTGTTATTAAAAAAGTCGAATATGAAATTTACATTCGAAAACGTGTTTATCAATTTATATCACATCACGTTGCTGCATGTTTCGCAATATTGAAACAGAAATTGTCACCTGTTTTTGCTTATAGATATTTTTTTGAATGAAGCACATAAAAATTTTTTCTTCTCGTGCTTAAATATTTTCAAAGACAGCTGACAGCTTTTGGGAATACTATCGTGACGTCTTAAAATGAATGAAAATGAATGATCATTTTTTTCAAAATTTTTTTACGTTGTGCAGTCGATCAATGTTTGATAATGAATGAATTTTCATTTCTTTTCTCAAAAGATCAAAGATTATGAAAGCGCGATTTTCCTTCATAATTGTTAATTACATGTACGATCAAATGCGTTCGTGAACAGATTGCTTGTCTGCGTTTCTTATACTTTGACGACCCCACTAGTTCTCCTATTGAAAGATTTATTCTCTAGCCACAGAGGACTTCAGGTTTAAACATTATCAGACAAGAAAAGTTAAGACTGCGAGAGTCAATCTTTAATGTATTGACGCCAGTCCTAGTGTTTGGGGTTCACAAGTTTAAACGTCCCCCACTTGTCTGTAAAAGATTAGGTAGACATACAAAATTTCAGGCGTGCGGTCGATCGCACGCCACATATAAAAAACGTTAAAACAGGCGTGCGAACAACCGCACGCCTCGAAGAATTCAGGCGTGTGTGGGGGCGTGCGAGTGCGATCGCACGCCTCTCCTGACAAGGCCTGCTTACATGAAGTCTTAATTTTAGTTACAGAACGATACCAAATTGTTTATGTTCATTTTTGGAAAACGCACATGAATCTTACTTATCTTCGATATCACATTTTCTTTGTTGGTGGATCTTCCTCTACTTCGAAATTGTAAAAAACAATGACGTGTACTCAGGATTAAAAACTTTAAATTTATACTGTTTTAAGCGCTGTTTCTAAACCAGCAGGATTTTGTGTTAGTTGAGACCACCATATTTCAGCTTCCGAACAAAAAAGTAATTATGCTGGCAAATTAAAGGAGGTTTCACCAGCGCTTTTTTGCGTGCTGGCACAAATTCTTTCATAGAGCAGTCATGCTGACACTACTTATGTTTTTATATTTGTTTTCATATTAGGTGAACACATAAATTCATATAACGAAGGAAATTTCAAATTGCCTTAGCAATGGTGGTCATTCTCCCTACCAAAAGCAAATAATTGCTTAAATTAACCTATGTTGTTAATTGAGTGCATAAGCATATCTACGTGCACTTTTCCCCTTACAGGCTAAGTTGCGTCAACAAAAATAATCCACACTTTTTATAAACTACAACAAAATGTTGGAGAGCAGTTAAAAAAAAGACATCGTATGCTTTAAAGTTGGTCTACATTTCCAGTAGTCAATAAAACATTAGTTTTATGTGGCTAACACATGTGAAACAAAATTAGATGAAAGAAAGAAAACGAAATAAATAATGACATAAAAGAAAGTTGTAAACAGAATGTTTTTCTTTTATAATTATCCTTTCACAAACTAATAAAATGCAAAATAAAAATCCGCACGTGCAATGGGGCAACAATAAGCTTAGCTGTCACAAGCAATTTTTCACTCCTGTCAATCGTTTTGCATGTGTGCCTGCATGCACACGTGCGATCGCCATATCTTCAGACAGGGCCTGAACAAAGGTCTACTGTAAACAGTTTCCATGCGGCAACATGCGGCAACTGAATGAGTTTTACTCCTGCCTTTCACTTTCAAATCTCATCCTTATAGGTAGGAATTAAATTTGAGACCTTACCCTGGCCATTAGTGTGTATTTAGGCAAGGCTATTTATCTTCTAATCACACCATAGAAGGCTATTTAGTCTTTTTTTTATTTTATTGATATTTTAACAGAGGATAACTATTTTAGTTTAACATAAAAACTGCTATCAATCAGGGACATATCCAGAGTTTTTTGGGGATACCAGTATATAACTCCAAGTGCAGTGGCCCACCATGGTTGTCACTGAGCGGGAAAAATTTGGAAATTTGTACCTCCAGATGCTCTAAAAGTGCACTCTCCAGACATACAATGATTTTAAAATTTAGCATAATGACATGTCATATTTTTTATTTTCTCTCACGAAAGTTTGAACCCTGGATCACGATGCACACACATGCGGTGAACAGTTTCTGCCAATGTTTTTAAATTTGATGTAGATGTAATATAAAGTTTACAGCATCTGTAATTCCATCAAACCAACAGCAAAATGGGACATGGGTTGACTGCCTTATAGACGTTTTTGGGCGTAAATCATAGCATACAACGGCTTATATGTGAAGGTTTATAAAGAAATAAGATTTAATAATCGTTAAGATTGTTTTTATATAAAATACTAGTAACCCAGGTAAAAAATTTTATTGAGTTTAACTTCGAAGGGATGTGTCAAATTGCCTTTTCCTGTGTGCAAACCCCTAGACAGAAATTTTAATTTGGTAATTGGAAACGGAAAATGTACCCTTGTTGTAGAGCTGGAAAAACTGATCAAAAAAATGTATGGGATCGTTTCACTCCGATCAACCGTTAAAATATTTTGATGACGCAGTACCAAATAGAATTTAGGCTGTTGCTTCACCCCTGGATACGTCCCTAAAGCCTCTAGAAGTAGTGATCAAAATAGGTGCTGCTATTTAAAGGTGTATATATATATATGAACTAAAAAGCCATCTTGATTATGTAGTATAAAATATATAAAAACGAAGAAGCTACATGTTGATGAACGTGACGCGTTTCGGTAAAAACCTTTTTCAAACGTAAGATATAAAAAAATTATTACAAGCTTTTATAGTAAAAATAATTTGAAAATTCATTCAGTCGTGAAATTTAATAAATAGTACCATATATGTGACAGTTTATGGGAAAAGGATAACAAGCTAAATTTCGATTTAAATCGAAATTTCGATTTTCGATTATTTAAAGCTAAATTTCGATTTTTTAAAATCGAAATTTAGCTTCAAAAAATCGAAATCGAAATCGAAATTTAGCTTCTAAAAAATCGAAATTTAGCTTCTCAAAATCGAAATCGAAATTTAGCTTCTAAAATTCGAATTCGAAATTTAGATTCTAAAAAAATCGATTTTTGAATTCTAAATGGAGTACCATTATCGCTGTTAAAAGTTTTGTTTATATTTTTCACATCGGTATGCGCCATTTTGGTTTTTGACCGGGGGACTTTGTTACTTCGCTAAATCGAAATAAAAAGTTTCCGAAAAATATCCATCAAGTTTACATTTCTATATCGTTTTGTTTTAATAATCTGGTCATCTGTCGTCAGTGATCTTTTATTGAATCTAATGCTCTCGTTATGGACTTTGTCTCATGATAAAAGACAATAAAAAAATACGTATAGAACAGGTTATATACTTTCATTAAAATAAAGGTGAGTATAACAAAAGCTGTTAAAATATTTTCATTTGTCTCTCTCCTCCTTTGAACCTTAAAAAAAATTTGAATTTCCAGTTAATAACGAAACTCCAGTTGTTGAATGTTTCTTTTTTTCGCAATGTTTACAATTTTTTGCAATGTTTGCATTTTTCTTGAAATTTGATTCACTCGCATGCCAGATGGCCGAGCGGTGGCCTAAAAAAGTATAATCGAATCCAACTTCCAAGCACACAAAATCTGGCCGTCGTCGACCAACAAAGTTGAGCAATAGTTGTCACTGAACATGCACAGAACTGGCCGCGTACGTATGTACGGGCAAAATCGCACGAGTGGAGGTTGGCCTTTAAGTCACCAGAAGATCACATTACAAGGTTTTAAAATAATAAACTTTTTCCCCCGAAGGAGTTTACCAAAATAGCGATCGAACAACGGAATAAAAAAGAATTACAGCGTACGGTTTCTATTCTTAACAACTTTAGCAGTAACTGTCGTTTCTTTTATATCTAACTGAATGAGAACCAGGTAATTAGTTCAGTATTAAACACTAACGCGTGCTACCTGTAATTATACTGAATTCGGTACAACAACAACATCTAGAATTTACATAATTTAAGCCGAAAAGGATTCTTATTGGTTAAGAAGCCGCGAAACTTTTACCAGCCAATCGGATTGCAAGAAGTATGTCAACACGAAAATTAATGCAAAACAGAAGCGAAAGAAAGTAGAATTTCAGCATGTTGCGACATCCATCAAAAGTTAACAGCTGGACGTTTAAACTTTTGAAAATTTTTGTTGTAAAGTGAATATACATTTTCATTGTTTCTATTGGCTATATACCAATAAAACTTTATATGATTAGTGGTCACACAAAAAAGCAAAATGTACGGTTTAGTGTTCCCATTATAACGAAACATTTACAATGACAACAAAATCTTATTTACGTAACACTTATTCTTATGATTAACATCGATTCTGGTTAAAGAAATCGATTTTCTGATTTATGAAATCGAATAATTAGATTCTTTTAAAATCGAATAATTTAGATTCTTTTAAAATCGAATAATTTAGATTCTTTTAAAATCGAAATTTAGCTTCAAAAAATCGAAATCGAAATCGAAATTTAGCTTCTAGAAAATCGAAATTTACCTTCTAAAAATCGAAATCGAAATCGAAATTTAGATTTCATAAAATCGATTTTTTTCAGCTAAATTTCGATTTAAAAAGAATCGAAATTTAGCTTGTTATCCTTTTCCCATAAACCGTCACATATATACTTTTTTCAGAGATAAGAAATGTCATTTTTCTTTCCATACAAAGTATGGCATCAAGCATCTTTCACAAACAATATCTTTGTATTTGAAACATGAGCAGAAATTGTGTTAGTAGCTAAAAATACTTATGTTATATGGTAAATCATAGAGACATTACAAAACAGTAACATCATCGTGGAATTTATATAACTAACTCTGTTGTTAATTCAGCCACCGTGAGTTGGGGCGGGATTTAACTCTATGGGGTGAGATTCAACAGTACCATTATATATATCCAGACCACAACATTCAACAAAATAATTCAAAATTTCAAAACAACAACGCATATCTGAACCAAGATGTAATATACACTTATAAAATAATAAAATACACATCACAATAAACATTTTTTTACATTTTAGCAATAGCCAAATGTAAATTGCCTTTGAGTTCTTCAAATCCCAACACAAGTTAAAAGACTTCGTACAGCCGTGCACGTTTATTTTTAAAATATCAATTAGGATTTCTCAAAGACGGTTTCCATGAAGTAATGTCAACCCTCTGCCCAGCCACCTTTTCGCTTTTTCAAGCGTGTTACCTTATTACAATAATGCGCAGGTTGTATTTTGGGGTGCGTGGGTGGAAGCAATGTAGTGAAACAAACTGAAGGAGATGATTGATCACTGTGCAAAATTTGTTTCTCAAAGACAGTTTTCACTAAGGAATATCTTCCCCTAAAACACCTTTATGTCCAACCTAGCACACCTACAAAGCTTATCGGCGGGTCTTACTGTGCGTGTGTCGTCTTGAGCTGAGATGTAAAGGACACAATGAAGTAGAGAATTGATTGACTTTGCAATTAATGCGTAAAGGGTTTTGCACAAAGATTTAAAAGTGCACATCGTATTCACTCCATCAATTCCCATTGCTACTCAGTTGAAAAGATTCACCACTGGATAATGAACTCGAGAGATAGAAAATCTTCTTCAGTGGCCCTGTTAATGAGTGTTTGGAGTATTTTTGTTTTCTACAGGGGGTAAAAATACGATATAAATTTTATATCAAAGTTTCCTGAAAGAACTTCCTTGTGGATATTATCTATCTTATCTATCTTTAAGATTTTTTAGCTTTGTGTTATTTTGTTTACTTTCATTTGGCTTTTTTCTCTTTCTTGGCATTTTCTACCCAATATTCCCGGAAACGAATCTGAAATGCCAGGACTGTTTTTACGTAAAATTAAGAAATAAGAATAAGATTCAAAAATCAGTTTTTCCCCGTTTGACTACGTGTTTTCCCGTTTAAAGAAAAACTGAACCCACCTATTCCAGTTAAGCTTCTACAGGCAGGTCGGAAAATTAAGCGTGCAATATTGCAATGTTAAGCCCGTAGAAGTTAAACGTGCAATATAGATGAGTTTCTTAGTGACGTAATGTTTATAAACACCAGCGTTCTTTGCTCGATAACTTTCCTGTGAGTATGCGCACGCGGCCTCGCAGGAAATAAAAGTCTCTTTATACACTTCAAAATGTTGTCACTTTATTTGGTTCTCTGGAGTCCCCTTAAAGACAATCGACATTAGAAAGTTTCAATACACATTAGCACTTCCTATCTATTTTCATGCATTGTATTTGATTTTTAGTATGTACAAGGTATAAAAGTGTAATTAACATTGGAAACTCGTCTATAAGGATTACCCAGACTGTTAAGAGCCTTCGTTCGTTGAAGACCGAGACGTCTGACAATTATAGCTAGCGCTGGAGGGTGGCAAAGTCACATCATGACATCAGTCTATGGGAAAATAACTTATTTTTGTTGGTGGAAAAATGACTTTATAGGTTTCTGCAGGTGATAAATTTAGTTGTGATGCGGGGTATTCAGATTTATATACATAATTTCATGATGCGGGTCCGAATGCGGGGAGTTCACATTAGTGAACTAATCATTATTAGTGTTTATTTATCGGAAATTCTCCATTTGATTGACCTGGTTACATTTTCCTTATTTGAATTACAAACATCATGCATAGAGTGCCTGCTCCCCTTACCGCTATGTGCCGCTTGCCGCTAACTTTGAGTTTGATGGTTTATTTACTTCATTTAAAGACAACAAATCAAACCAAACTAATTATTATCTAAAAGCATATTCATTCAGCCATCATTATGGAAAGTTTCAAAGTGAATTGCCAAATACTTACTGATTAATAGAGTAAAATCTAACACCGGGTCGCGATCATTGTGAAAATAATATTAAAAATGGCTTCCTCGAAAAATAAACGCTTTAAAATTCAGTGTCATAAATAACAGAGCATATCGTTTCCTTGTTATTCCTCTGCTGTCTTGAATGCTACCAACATCTGAGATTTTATCCACACAAACAGTTTTCTTGTATATATCGTACGCGAGCAAATCATCTAAAATTTACCGCAAGGTAATTCTGTAACCACGTGTCCTTTCTCCGCTATAGCAACAAAATTTGTTCTTGTTAGCACTGATTTCAGCTTGATTATTCAATCAGTTAAATTTTCAATTAGCGTGAAATCCCACGTTGATAATATCACCCATAGATTTATCGTTCAAGAAAACATGAAACTTTTCACCCAACCTTTTCACCAACTGTCATTAAAAAATTTTTATTGCGTTAACGCTTTTTAGCAATTGCAACTACGTTGAATTCTATAGGATCATTCTAGCGTGTATCCTCCGCATGTTGAAAATCTCCACCACAAGTGTAGAAACAATTGATTTCATATGTTGCGAGTGTAAAAAATAATTCAATACATGTTGATAATTACATTCGCCGTTCATGCTTTTAACAAAATAACGATGCCTGTGTTTATTGTATAATTACTCTAGGCTCACAATAGGCCAATTCCCATCACTTGTCTAGATTTTTGCGATCAAAAGTTGACTTGTCGAGACGGCACAATTGTTTTCTAAAAAACTTCGCTCATAAAAATATGGCTGCCTTCGATTTGTAAACAGTAAAGGCATGCATTTTTATTAAGCCTGTGGTTGTCTTATATCTGCAGAAGAAAGGAGGAAAGCACTTAAATTGAGAGAAAAGGGATTAAACTGTTATTATGAACACTAAATTACATAAAATTTTGTTATTTGCATCACTTTTGACGAACGTGAAATTAGTTAGCGGAAAGAGGAACAAGTTAGCAGAAAGAGGAACATCACCCCGATGATGTTTACGATTACAGTATTTGTTATCAATCTTATTCTCCTCGTTTGTTCTTGTTGATTTAGTATCTAGGATGACCATTTGTGGTGCTAAATCCATTTAACTGTGTTTTTACGTTTGCATTGACGGATTTTGCAACATTATAATTAAAGTTAGCGGTAAGGGGAGCAGGCACTCTAATAGAAAAATTTCTTTGAAACTTAATGTTTCTTGGAATAAGTTTGTTCTTCAAACTAAGTAATTTCAAATAAGACTTAAATTGGTTCCCTTAAAAGCTTGTAAACGTTTGTAAATCAAAGAAATGCCACACTTACCTAACTTCTATCGACTGGTGTAAGGTGTGTGTTATGCCAAATCAAACGCCTGCTAATACCGTGCATGCAAGAACGTACGGCAGGCTGCAAAACCAAAACATGACTGCAGAACCTTTTAATGACGTCATTGCTTACATGTCTTGAACTTATAACTTTACCATTCGAAATTCTCAAAAGGGAAGTCTCATTTTTGATAGAACTACTTTTGAGGGGATTTATGAAACAACTAGTTAATTCTATTCGATAAAATCATTATCCTTTTGAGCTCATGAGAATAGCAAATTGAGTGCGAGAACATAAACTAAAAAGAGATTTGGGAGTCTCTGTTCAATCGTAAGGGGTTTAGGTACGAAAAAGAAAGCAAAACATTCCAACATGGTGGTGTCGCAACTTGTGGAGCTAGCCCAACGAAAACAAATTATGGGCTCAAATCATCTACAATAATGGCGTTTCCCGATTAGTTGTATGGATATTTGAATAAACCGTATTATTTGCTTTGGTGTTTTTTATCCAGAGTTAACTTTCTATGATGAAAATTTGAAGGAAGAAGCCAAACGGCCTACCACCGACGAACACAAAAAAACCGGAAAAAAATAAACAATTTTTGTTGGTGAACATTGCCAATCTTAAAACTACTATAGATCAAAATTAAGTTATAGAAGATGTCATCAAAGGTAAAAGTAGCAGTGAGAGTGAGACCACTCAATAAAAGGGGTAGGTCATAGATAATTTCTTCTTGTTAATTAACTTCCTTTGAGAATGATTATGTATTTAATACAAATAAGAAATTTTGCCCTTTTATTAGTCATAACAACAATATAAGCAATATATAACAAAATTATATCAAGAAGCAATATAATTTTGCAGTCGAGCTCGTGATTATGTATAGTTAGAGATTTAAAATTTGATGCTAGCTAGGTGATCTTAATTTTAAACAAAAATCTTATCAACATCATTTATGATGTTTTATAAAAACCCTTGAATCTGAAAATAGTTGTTTCGGGTCTGTGTATAAATTGAAATTTAGAATAAGCATGTGAAATATTTTGACTGGGAAGGTGTTAATTTATGTATGACATTGTATGTAAAGTAGTACATTTTCTACACTATAAATGTATGTGATGGCATTATAATATTCCCAAGAATATATAATTTTTGTTTATTCATGAAATTGTATAGTTAATAATAATTTCAATATAGTTTAAAGTTTTCATACAAAAAAGCATGTCTGGCCATCTAAAAAAGTATATTTTTATATAGTTTATAATAGTGACCTCTTGAAAAAAGATCTGCTTTTAGTTGTAAACATAAGTGGACCCATGTGCATATGATGTCTTTCTGTTTTTTGTTCAGTATTAATATTTTAAAATACCCACACAATGGTATTGAGTACTTGAATTTGTATTTACCATTTGTTTTTATATACTATTTAGAAAGTTGTAAATATGCGACTATTGGATTTTTACTCATTGAAACTTCTATGTGATCTTTCAAACATTAAATCAAGTAATTTTTAAAAAAATGATCTTCTTTTGCTATGTTTGTATTTTTGTATATAAACATGTATTTTTGATTTACCAAACATCATTTAAGACCATATTAAAGGTTTTTGTAGGTAAATATTCTTGACAGGCTATACTTTATGCATCAGACCCTACAAACTTCTGAAATGCCAGCATTTTCCGAAACTATAAAAATTGAAAATATGTCAATCAATGATGCAGTAACAATAGTTCTACAACCTTATTTTAATAATAGCTTTCTCTGTTTATAGCTTTATATCAAACTTGAAGACGAACCCCTTTTTTCTGCAAAATCGTTTTTATGCTTAGAAAATCAATATGGATAGGGATGTCCTCATCATTGTGTTGAAATTTCAAGATAGTATGTGAATGATAAAGCACGCGAAACCTTTGTTGGACATTTTCTCAATCTTGCTTTAACAATCTGCTATATATTTTGTTATTTCACCTGCAACTTGTCTAGACTAAATTCTATTGAAAAATGTTTTTAGATTATGTACTTTTCTGTAGAAAATGATATTTGTTAGATTGTGGCATTTATGTAGAAAATTCTAGCTCCCTTTACAGAAAAAAACTATAGAGAATAAGAATTTGAATTTACTGATAATGAAAGACATTTCAGAAAAAATTAAACAAAAACAAAAAACAAAAACAAAATGATGCTACTTTTAACACCTGTGTAATCTATTTAAAATAGAATATCTTTCCATGGTTACTATGTTACAAAGGAGGGTTTCTAGAAACCACAATACGAGTAAAGGAAGAATAATCTAATTCTACTGATCCCTTTCATTATCTATTTATTAACATTATGGCACAAGTGATATTGATATAAAAACTTCCTTCAGAATAATCAAGTAAAATGCTTTTTTATGTCAGTTTACCATATCTGACTTTGTATTAATATATGAGGTTTTGCATGCTGAAAAGACCATTAGCTAAATGATAGAACAATCACCCACAGGGTCTCCCATTCCAGGCTGAAAAGATTTTTTCTCTTTTATTGCTTGGTTAACCCAAAGATCTTTCATAAATTGATCTTTTAATTAAAAGAGATTAACTTTTAAGTATGCTTATTTAAACTAAACATTCTTTTGGCAGATAACATCATTTTTTAACATCAGTGTAAAACAAGATGCTTTTTTTATCAACTCTTTTTTATTCATGTTTTTATAAATGTCCCCAAGTTATGAATTAACTTTGAATATTATAACTAAAAACAAAAAAAAAATCACATGTTTTTTCTCTTTTAGTTTCATGAACTGAAAAAACTGCAGGGATGATAAAAAATTATTTTCATGAAATAACACTCAAATTTTTCTTCATTAGGTACTACGCAATTTAGAAAATAAATTTTTGAGTTCTCATTTATTATTAAGAGACTCATAGCTGTATTTTAATTCCTAAAACTCTTAAGCTCCGTTATCAACTTTGTTTAAATTTCAAATATTAAAGTTTTGCAATGTCAAAGGAGCTAGAAATTATTGAGTTGGATTATTCAACTTTTTTGCATAGATGCTTAACACTTGAGTTAATACACAATAGTTCTATAAATATTTCATGATCAACATTATTGGTCTAAATGGGGTTTTAAAATCTCATAATTATCATAAAATATTCATGGCTACAACTCTATGCTTTGAAATCTTCATCATGGAATTGAATAGGTTTTCAAGTTGATAAATATCAGTGGTATCATATCGTTTCTGCATCTTCAAAAACCATGTGTTGCTAAACAAAAAAAGTGTGGAATAATTTATTTGTTCCAAATGTTTGCATGAACCATGTAAAAAAATGTGATTTCTTTCCAGGTGGAAGGTTTAATTTACTTTGCCTTCTGATTTTCAAAGCCAATAGAAAAATATAAGGATAGTCACATATACATGAAAACTTTCAAAACAAAACAATCGTAACTTTGATTATTGACCCAATGGTTATAGAAGTGTTTTCAGGTCTGATCATGAATGAAATGCTTGGAAATCACAAGCTAAATTGTGTATTTTCAAATAATGGAATGCTATCAATGCACAGCATACAAAATCAAGATTTGTAATAAAAAAAATACAACACAACAATTCCATTCATGTCTTTTATTTGTAAAGAATGAATTTCTCCAATCACGGGGAGTTCATTTAAAACGTAACTAATCTTTTTAATATAAATATTGATTTATCTTTTACACTCCCAATATGAAAACTGAAACAGAGAAACGTTTTTTTATTATTTTCAAAGTTACGCAACTTTGTGCCAAAGGAATGCTAACTTATGCTAACTAACTGAACTGACTATAAAGAAGCGCAAGTGCAATTTGATAATGGCTGCCCAATTCAAATGCCAAGTCTATCTTAAGGAGTGAGTATTGCATAGTCATTGAGAAAAAGATATACAGGGTAAAACATATTGTATGCCTTGAATGAGGAAATAGTTGGCAGGATTTTGATATTCATCCTGAAGTAGCTGTAACTTCCTTTTTTAAATGTCATCGGATTTTTTGGTGTTGTCAAGAATCCAAACAAACTGTCCTGTCCCCTCCACATCACCCCCAAGGGATAAAACATGATTCCCAGTAATGTAATGGTGCATAGTTGACAATAAATTATGAATTACAGGCCTTGTCAGGAAGAAAAAGGGCGGCGTGCGACTACCGCACGCCTGAATTTAAAACTTCAAAAATATCTAATTTTTAGGCGTGTGATGGAGTGCGAAGCTTAAAAAGATTGTATACATTCGTTCTTGTAACGTAAAAAAACAGCTGGCACTGTCTAGACGCAGCGGAATTTATTTAAATATTTGTTTACTTTAAAGTACCAGTTGTATATCAAAAAGGCTTTTATTAATCTTGTTCATGAAAAACGTTTCTCTATTTATTAATCTTCTTGAAAAGAAGTTTTTGATGACGTTATCGACCACAACGAAAAGAGATACATAATTTCTTTCATGTGTTATTAAAAAAGTCGAATATGAAATTTACATTCGAAAACGTGTTTATCAATTTATATCACATCACGTTGCAGCATGTTTCGCAATATTGAAACAGAAATTGTCACCTGTCTTTGCTTATAGATATTTTTTCGAATGGAGCACGTAAAATTTTTTTCTTCTCGTGCTTAAATATTTTCAAAGACAGCTGACAGCTTTTGGGAATACTATCGTGACGTCTTAAAATGAATGAAAATGAATGATCATTTTTTTCAAAAGTTATCGAAGAAACTTTTTTACGTTGTGCAGTCGATCAATGTTTGATAATGAATGAATTTTCATTTCTTTTCTCAAAAGATCAAAGATTGTGAAAGCACGATTTTCCTTCATAATTGTTAATTACATGTACGATCAAATGCGTTCGTGAACAGATTGCTTGTCTGCGTTTCTTATACTTTGACGACCCCACTAGTTCTCTTATTGAAAGATTTATTCTCTAGCCACAGAGGACTTCAGGTTTAAACATTATCAGGCAAGAAAAGTTAAGACTGCGAGAGTCAACCTTTAATGTATTGACGCCAGTCCTTGTGTTTGGGGTTCACAAGTTTAAACGTCCCCCACTTGTGTGTAAAAGATTAGGCAGACATACAAAATTTCAGGCCTGAATTATTAACAATTATTTACAAACCAAGTGTCCACATCAGTTGAAAACTGTAATTTTTAACCTACAGAAAATAAATAATAATAACCTTCCTTGTAGCTAATTGTACTTTTGTCTTTTTCTAAATTTTTCTCTAAACATACAATGAATCTCATCAATAAACCATATCATTGACGAAAATAAAAAAAAATTGTTTTGAAATGTTTCCAGAATTTTACAGGGTCATCGGAAGTGGTGGAGCTGGGGAGGCACTTGACCACCACCCCTGCCATTTCCTACCGAATAAACTAATTTTGTTATTTCAATTTAGCATATCTTATTATAATAATCCGCGTTGTGCATACCACTTTTATTTTAGAGAGTGATATATTTAGTTTTAATTTACGGTCATTGTCCTCTTATGTGCGCGTAAAACCACGTAGAGGCGAGAGACACTTTTTTCACGATCATTCCAAAAGCACGTGGCATCATTTGACGTCAGTTTTTTTATGATCACGGGGAATCATTACATTGCATCACCAATCGAACGCGACGTTTTGGGGGAAATATCTCGAGAACCAATAGGGATAACTGACGTTTTTTGGGGTCAGCGATACGGGTGATGGGGTGACGCATCATTTGGGCCTAAATTTTATTTGGTACTGCGGATATGACGTCATCGAAATCTTTGATCAGCGATATCTCTCTAACGGTTGGTCGTAGCGAAACGATCCCATACATTTTTTTGACCAGTTTTTCGAGCTCTACAACATGGTTACATTTTCCGTTTCCAATTCATAAATTGAAATTTTCATCACGGGGATCGTTCACGGGAAAGGCAATTTTGACCCATCCTTTTCGAAGTTAAGTTCGGTAAAAAGTTTTTACCCGGGATACTAGTATAAAAATATACTACAAAAAAATAAACTCAACAGAGATCTCCCTTTTTTATCTTCACATCCATCACGTCCATGGTCACATTCGTCAACTTTTAAAATAGAAAGACAAACTAGCATGCTTATTTTAGCCAATATAGAAGGAAAAATTTGAAACATCTTGGCTTCCTCAGACACTTACTCTGAGCCACCCTATCTGAAAAAAGCTTCCAACGGCCCTGTATTAGGTTTTGAAAACTATAGTCTATAGTTATGATTTAATTATGATGTAATTTTGATTTTGATGCAGTGGGAAAGAGGCACAACAACAAGTTCACTTACATTTCTTTTATGTTATCATAGAGATCGACTGTGGCACTGATGTTGTCATTGACATGAAAAGTGATCAGACCGTACTTAAAGCACCAAAAAATGAGAAGAAAAACCAACGTGTATGATGATGTTTTTGTATATAAATCGTTTCCTACAGATACAACTACAGTTTTTAGCGTAACATGATGTTTCTATTTTAGACATTTGCATATGATCATTGTTTTTGGTCCATGGATCCTAATGATCCGAAATTCTCAAGTAATTGTCTTATCTTTATTAAATGAAATGATTCTTTTACTTTTTAACGTAGAAATACATAATTCGTTTTGTGATTTCTCAATAGGTCAAGAATATGTTTTTAAATGTCTTGGGACAGATGTTTTAGAGAATGCATTCAATGGTTACAATGCCTGTATATTTGCATATGGCCAGACAGGTATTTTTATCATCAAGTTCTTGTGTAGCATTACAAGAGAGAGAGAGCGATGAGGAGGAATTTTCAGATAAACAAGTCAGGCAGTCGTCAAGATCATGATTTTGTCCCTAATTGATTGAACTTTGGTTGAGTCAACAATTTTCTTTGACAGGTTCTGGAAAAAGTTACACAATGATGGGAGCACCTGGCTCGAAAGGTCTTATACCCAGGATATGTGACAGCCTTTTTGAAAAAATTAGAGAGGTAAAGTTAAAACATTCTGTATCTCTCTTTACATTATTTTGGTGTAATTTTACAGTGGTTCAAAATGGTTATCATTTTTCTGAGAAGAATATTTAGTTAATGATTTTTGCTGAACTTTTTAGAACCAGGATGAAAAATTATCTTTTAAAGTTGAAGTTTCTTACATGGAGATATATAACGAAAAAGTCAGAGATTTGCTTTGCCCTAAAAGGTAATGGTGAAATTGTATAAACAGTCAGATATTTTGTTACAGAAAGTCAT
The DNA here is from genome assembly GCA_027922465.2 of Turritopsis dohrnii. Classification (NCBI taxonomy): domain Eukaryota; kingdom Metazoa; phylum Cnidaria; class Hydrozoa; order Anthoathecata; family Oceaniidae; genus Turritopsis; species Turritopsis dohrnii. The sequence goes on from BQMF02000010.1 coordinate 622,588, forward strand.
CATGAATTGAATGAAAAATGTTCTCTTTTGTTTATAAAGACCTCAAAGTTTTTTTCATAAATTTTAGTGATAAACATACATTAAAAGTTCGAGAACATAATATTTTGGGGCCTTATGTCGATGGACTATCAAAGTTATTAGTCAATGCATACCAAGTAAGTGTCGTGGTGATGATTCTCGAGAACATGCTATCCATATGAAACAGTTTCTTTGTTTCAATTATGACCGTATAAATTAATTTGTAGGATATCGAAAATCTAATGAATGAAGGAAACAAATCTCGAACGATAGCAGCAACGAGCATGAATGCTGAAAGCAGTCGGTCCCATGCTGTCTTTACAGTCCTTATGACGCAGTCACATTTCGACGAGATGACTCAAGTAAAAGATAACATTGTTTTTTTTTCAACATGTTTCACTTGCCGTACTGGTAGGTGTTATTTTATCTGCTCCTTGCATTTTAGGCAACAGGTGAAAAAGTTAGCAAGATCAGTTTGGTTGATTTGGCTGGAAGTGAACGTGTAAGCAAAACGAATGCATCTGGAGATCGACTAAAAGAAGGGTCTAATATTAACAAATCCTTGACTACACTTGGCCTAGTTATATCTGCTCTTGCTGATCAGGTAATGCCAATCAATATGACAAACCACAGAACTTGAACAACCAGAAGAAAAATAATTTGTTTAATGATTTATAGGCTAGTGGCAAAGTCAAGAGCAAGAAAGGTGGCTTTGTACCGTATCGAGACTCTGTCCTAACGTGGCTGTTAAAGGACAATCTCGGTGGTAATTCTAAGACAGTGATGGTTGCTACAGTCAGTCCTTCAGGTGATAACTATGAAGAAACATTGTCAACATTGCGTTATGCAGACCGTGCTAAAAGAATTGAAAATCATGCTGTTGTCAATGAAGATCCTAATGCTAAGGTAACTCACTTCTGCATGATATAATAAAAGTTATGTTAGAATAAGTTGCACTGTGGTAACTGACTTTTTCTATTACTTCAGTTGATTCGTGAACTGCGTGAAGAGGTGGAATTGTTAAAACAACAGCTGGTTGCTCGTAGCATGCGATCGGAGAAAGAGGTTCTCCAAGAACAACTTCACGAGAGTGAAAAGCTCATGCAGGAAGCTTCGTTAACCTGGGAGCAGAAAGAAAACCGAACCGAAAGAATTCACCAAGTGAGTGGTTATAAGTCAAACCTGTAATGACCACACAATAAGAGGAAATGTCTCCTGTGACAGCGACCTATCCAAAGTTTTTTGGGGTTTACCACAATTTCATAACCAGATAAAGTCAAACATTAGCAGTCTGAGGTTTTAAAGATCATTAACAAAAAAAAGATGGCATCTTGTGAGCATGCTTGTCAAAAAGTTTAGCGATAAAATAAGACCTTTAAGAAGTTTTTAGCCAAATTAGAGCCTTAAAACATTCAATAATGTATAAGCATGATGAGTTAGAAGTAATGCAAAGCTTATCAAGGCTGCTAAAGGCAAAAAATTTCGGTTTTTAAGAATTTGGGCATTGGAATTTGGGGGACCATACCAGTTCGCCATTATCAAATTCGTCCTGGATATGCCGCTATGTGAACAATCCTGGTATTGATACTAAAATTTTTCTACTAAATTAGTAACAGGTACAGATGGTGGAGGTCAATGGTACAATGGTATTAGGTGACCCTGTTTTGACCAGTTTTCTGTATGTTTTCATATTTTTAGGAACGTCACATGATACTGGAAAAAATGGGAATTAGTGTACAAGATTCTGGTATAGCCGTAGAGAAGAGTCGTTATTATTTAGTAAATTTAAATGCTGACCCATCTATGAATGAACTATTGGTGTATTATTTAAAGGTGTGTTTGAAAATGCATTCTCTCAGATTTTGTCAGTTAAATGTTGCTCTTATAAAAATACAATAAACTTCTTTGTTGATTTTATAGGAGCACACAAAGGTTGGACGATCAGACTCTCCAACAACACAGGTAACTTTTTTTGGAAAACTAAAAGATACATCCCTTGTAACAACGATTTGTAAACAACACCAAATCTAGCATGGTTTTTGCATTGTCTTTGAATTGAATTTTTTATGCTTAAATTTTCTATGCGTTTAGGATATACAATTGAATGGTCTTGGTATATTAGCTGAACATTGCATAATTAATATAGATGAAACTGAAGAAACGGCTTATCTTCAACCACTGGAGGGTGCTAGGTAATACCATTTTGTGTCTTCTTTAGTTTTACAGAGCTGTACACCAGTATGAAAGAAAAGACACTTCTTTGTTTCTAACAATCACTAAACAAGATTTATATAAATTTATGACGTATATGGTTGCTTCCTTGCCAGTATTATCACTTAGCTTTGGTTTTATTTCAAAGGACATGTGTCAATGGTCAAGTTGTAACAGACAGAACATTACTACGGCATGGTGATAGAATATTATGGGGAAATAACTATTTTTTCCGTATTAACTGTCCACGAACTACTACGCAGCAGTCGGGTTAGTAATCTTTTCTTTAGTTTGTTTGTTTGTTTGTTTGTTTAATTTTAATCATCAACATTCTTTCTTTTAAACACAGCCACTGAACCAGAGGAAAAGATAGACTATGATTTCGCTCAAAATGAGCTTCTTCTGAACGAATTTGATTCACTTGGAGGTATATAGAGATAAAATATTTCAAGTTTAATTCTTTTTTTCGAAATTCAGAGAGAGTCTTGATGTAGAAACATTGGTTCTTAGAATAATGTTATTTTGAAAAATTTGCAGGATGAGTATTGTCCGATTTGTTAGACACTTTTTATCTCCAAATATAATTTGTTTTATCATTGCTTTCACACAGAGCCTTTGCAAGTTATCATTCAGCAACTTGAGGAACATCATGAAAAAGAAAAGCAAGGTATTATCATGTCTAACAAAATACAATCATGTTATCTTCATGGTTGATAGTCTCTTATTTGCAATTAGAGCACAATGCATTATGGAATACTTTTTTCACTAAGACCAGGCTAACAGGCAGCTGACCACACACTTGAATGATTGTGTCTTGTAAGAAAATCCTATAGCTTAATATAACTTGACAGTTAAATGCTAGAACGTTCGATATTGAGGACGGCTTCATGCCATTGAAGTTGATTGAATTCTTTCTAAAAATCTGGGCTCGTACTTACAGGTGCCCTCGATCAACAGAAAGAGATGTACGAGCAAAAGTTGGAAGAATTAAGGCGTGAGAAAACTCCAGACTCTCTACTGGCTGGAAGAACGAGTTCTGGTTACGTCTCAGAAGATCGAATGCTCCACACTCCGCAATCCTTATATGACAGGTGTGTTATGGTTTCATTGTTTCGTTGTGGCGGTTTTGTTTCGGTGCTGCTTTTTCTAAACCTTTTTTATTCTTTAAGTGAATTGATTTATGAAGAAAGTATTCGACGCTTACGAGAGGAAGTCATTCGCGCTAATGTTCTTGTGAGGTAAGCTTTATTAAAATTGTTTCTGTATTGTTATTCTAACATTCTTTTATTGTTTTTACTCAAAATTTGGTTTTAAAACATGGTATTTTAGCTGTCTTTCTGCGAAAATATTGTTGTGTTAAAACTGTTTGAAATGTTTTTTAGGGAAGCTAATCAGCTTAGCTCTGAAATGAAGAAAGACACCGAATTTGCTGTTACACTGCAGGTATGGAATCAAATCCTATAAAACGAGTCAAAATGATATTGTTGAAATTATTTTTGATTTTATCTATTTAGATTCCAACCGCAAGCTTAAGTCAAGCGATAAATAGAGGACCACTTTCCAGCGAAGTTGCCATTATAGTGAAAAACAAAGCCAGGGGAACTCAAGGTTTGTTTTGTTAAAAATTGAATCATACGTAATTTTACTTGTTATTCCATCCACATTGTTTTTGATAATCTGTTTCGTTATAGTCTGGTCAGTTGACAAAATTGCAAACAAAATTTATGACATGAGAGATGCGTATCAATCTGTCATGGAACACGATCCCTTACAATCTAATGGAGAAGTTGTAAGACAACTTTTATTTTTTCTCATTTTGTGGAGTTTTTCTACTTACTTCCACAAAGTAGGATTATTATTCTTATCAATTCGAAAAACTTACATTATCAATTGTTATTGATTTTGATAAGAAGCCAGGAAATTGTAAAGCCTTCAAGTTTAATTACAGTGCTGGTGGTGTGAGAAATTGTTGTAGCATTTTGAAATGTCTTAAAATCTTGTTTATATTAATGTTACAGGAAGATATTCATGATGACCTTTTCTTTGAAGTGGAGTGTCACACTCTGATTGGAGTGGCCACAGTATGGCTGGAATGCTTATATCAAAATGTACCGCTTGACTATTCTGCACCTGTCATTAGTCAGCAGGGCGAAGTATGTGGAAGAATTTCTGTAGAGATAAAAAGATTACAAGGTAGTTATCAAATTCCCATCAAATCATTTTGAATCATTGTCATTTGTTTATCCAGTTGACTCTCATTATCTCAAAATTTGTGCTATCTGGAACAAAACCTTTGGTCCCATCAGCATTAAAGTCCGCTATAAATCTTGTTATCTCGAAGTTATCCCAGACTTTTTATCTGATCCCTTGAGAGTTCAAGATAGCAGGACTCAACTGTATTGTAATTGAGTGCAGCTGTTTATGTCTCCAATAAAACTTGTAAAATACAATACAATTATAAAGTTGTTATTGAATATTATGATAATGGTGTAAAGAAGGATTATTTGATGATGGCATTGTTGCTATCACTTCTAAAATATATATTTTTGTTTCTAGATGAAACTGCACCTCTTTCTTTGGATGGTGACAGCTTCAGTGATGACGATGATATTGAAGGATTAGCAATAGGCAATTCAATTCAAGTGCAGGTCAGTTTTCTGACAAAATTATTTTTGTTTTGTTTGGTTGTTTTTGTGATATCAATGAACTTGGAAAAAATCAGTTTGGTGAAATCCATTTGTAACACTTTATACCAATATCATTCGCCAACTATATTCAAGAAAGTGTGTCAGTTTGTTGTTTTTTTTATAAACCTGTGTTTATTTTGCGTTATTGCTGTATAGAAAAGATTATCACCCCTTTGTTTAGATTACAATAAAAGAGGTTCACGGTCTTCCACTCTCACTTTGTAATTACGTTTTCTGCCAGTACAATTTCTTTTACCAAGAATTGACCGTTGTGCCACCACTTAATGCTGCCACTTCACCTCTAAGTGTGGTGAAACCAAATTCAATGTCGTTTGACCATACCAAGGTAAGAACTTCTTTGATGAACAGTTTCATAGGTAATGATGGGTTTCATGTGATAAATTATGCTTTTTTGACAGATTGAAGTTAGTTATCGATCTGTAGAGAGTTATTAAGTTTAAATTGTTACCAACATGAGTGCCAGTAGTGAGATTTAAAGTAGGGTTTACCTTTTGCTAAAGTGTCACAGAGATACTGAACAAAGTTAAGGACGAAATCAATTGATTCTATTTGTGCACATACCATGAATTTACATGTTATCATTTGTATACTGTGTCTCATCTATATTTCAATTTTCCTTTATTGTTTTCAGGTGTTCACAGTAGACATTGAAGAGGAGTTTCTAGACTATGTCACTGATGGCTCATTAGCTATTGAAGTTTATGGTAATCGTAGTCGCGGATTCGATCAAAAGCCAAGTCTTCCCTTGCCAAGTGAAAGTGAAGGTGAAAAGAGTATGGCTGAAAGGTAAATTAAACTTTGCACTTTAGGATATTATTATTTGTTTCTCTAGTAAGTGTTTAGTATGATAACGTGATTACGTAAACCTGATTGATGTTATGAGAATTATCTCAATCATATGAATCTGATTCCATGAAATTACTCTTTACTTTGGTTACGATTGGATTTACAATTATAATGTTTGTGGACGTCACCGATTAAAAATGAAAAGATTTATTGGTTTTGTTGTTTTAAAGAAATAGAGTGCACCTCTAAAAAACCTTTGATCAGATGACCTTAGTTTTCTTTTCATGTACCCTGTTTGGCTGCTCGTATTAAAAAAGACTTGTTTTTATTTTCATAAACAGAGTTATTCCACAACGTCATGAACAAAGTATTGAAAAAACAAGGTAAAATTGAACCAATCGAAACCGATCATTTCCATGTTCTGTGCTTGTTTTTCGTTGAGCATTTTTTTTTTTTGCTACATACAACAAGCAACACTTTACTATCCTTTCTCAACATTCAATTCTTACACATACTGTTACTTCGGCATAATAATGTATGATGAAAATGCCTAACTTCCGTATTTCTTTGACAGTTTTGTCCTTTCCACCCATTGGCAAACGAAATTTGACCGGTGGTTAAGTACAGTACATGGAATGGTTGGACTTTAGAGTAGTCTTTTTTTCATCTTCACCGTTTTCTTCTATTTAACAGACCTAATTACGTTGACTTTTTGGTACCTACAAAATCTCTTGCAGCTATACAAAAAAGGTAATTGCACAACGCAACAAACTCAAATGCACACATAATACTTCTTTCGGAAGTTACTTTGCATTCACTGGCTAGCCAAATAACGACGACTAATTAAAAAAAAAACAATACACAAGTGGACGGATTAAAATCATTTAACGAGCACAGACAGGCATTGGCAATAAAAACTAACTCTGTTTTCGTATGGACTAACTCTGTTTTTGATATATAAACAGTATTAATAAAATTAACATTTATTGTCGGACTAACTGACCCATAAAAACTATACAATTTTGTCGTATCCAACAGCTCATTAATGCTAATAATTTGTAAAGAAAAAAGGTGTTAATTGTAAAGAATCGATCAGTCTGCAGTACTCTTGATTCCATTGTAGCTAATGATATCGCAAGTTAATGTTGGAATAAAAATAAAATTGACAGCCATGCCATACTTCTCTAACTCTTGTCTTCAAACCTTGCTGTTGGGTACTTCCAATGTAAGGCTTGTAGATACTAACTATTTTTTAGCCTTTTTTTCCTTCTGTATAATTTCGTTTCTGTCTCGTTCACTAACCTCTATCTTAAGCAATCTTCTTGTTTCTCCTTACCTGGTTTTCCTATCTTCTATAACCAAAATGGCTCAATCGGAACAAGTTTATTATTTTATCTAATGATCTACATTATCCTTACATTATCGTTCTACTTTCTGTTGTTGGTAATTTTTGTATCTTCTGACGATTAGGTTGTTTATATCCTTATCTTTCGTGCACACACATCATTTAACATTTTTATACTTGCTTCTTGTTATTTCAACTACCTTGTTTTCCGTATAAATAGATGGAAGGAGCTGTCACGGCGTCTGGAAGTCTGGGTCGAAATACACGAGCTGAATGAGCAAGGTTTTTATTCCCCTGTTGAGCTCCTTCAGCGTGAGGGGCAAGAAGCCGGCGGTGTATTTATGTTACGTCAGGGATACTCCAGAAGAATTGTTGTTCAATGTGTTGTACCGAAGCACGGTGCTAATGGGCAGTTACCAGTGGTGATTGAATCGATAACAAATGTAGCCGTTGGAAGCGTGGCAGTAAGAACAAAAAATCAAACTGGTTTGGATAGCTATCAAGAAAGAGACCTGCAAACGTGAGTTTTACTCAGTTTTATCTCTGATTGATGGTCTAGAGGTTTGCAACCTTTAGGCAAGCTACGGCATCGACTATAATGATAGTATGTTTTTCGTTGGAATGAAATTGAAGTATGCTTATATTTGTCTGGTTTAATTCCATTAGATTTATCAGTTGTAATTATTGAACTTTTTTTCCTGTTTATTTAGGCTGAGAGATCGATTTTCTAATTCTGTTATGAAAAGAAGAGAATATCTTGACCATCAAATACAAGAGATGATCAATAAGCCAAGTACGTCTTTTTAAATATTTTTATTTCAACAGTTATGTTTTGTTTTATTCTGTGAGCATGGTTCAATTTTTATATTTTTGTTGTCTGGTTACCTGTAAAGGCTTGCGCCATGAATGCTTTAATGTCCATACTAAAAATCCAAATATTTCTTCATTTAAAAATTTATGATCATGCGGTAAATTTCTCCACATGAGCATTTCGCTTGATGTCTAAAACAATGATGTTTTTAAGATTTTTTGAAGCATTTTAGATTACTGTCAAGTTTAGGCTCAATATCTAAACAAAATCCAGTCCCTGTGTCGCAATTCCCCAGACATGTGAACGAAAAGAACCCTACATTTGTGCAGTTTAAAAAGCGATTTCTGTCTGGTACATTAGTAAGTTCCATTTAGATAAAACTCAAGAAGATAAAGAAAACGAAGGTTTGCTGATAGATCAATGGGTGTCCTTAACAGAAGAAAGGAACGCCATTTTATGTCCATCATCTGGCAGTGGTGTCCCTGGAGCGATGGTCGATTGGAATCCCCTGCCTGGAATGGAAAAACACATGTCTGTAATTTTTCTGGACCTCGATGGTGAGTTGTAAACATCTTGTAAAACCTCTGCGAAGGAATGCATTTCTATAGAAGTATTCACGCTTTGTCAATAAAATAGCTGTTCATCGCAGTGGTTTTTGACGATTTTGCCCTCTGGGTGGTAACTTTGAGTCTATAAACCACTTTGATACATGGAAGTATTAGATAACCTTGTTGTTTTTTTGCAGACAATGCTCTAAGTGGATGTGCCGATATAGATGCCGAACCAGCCGGACATCATTCGTTTCTATCGTTCGAACAATCGGATAGTATTATCGGTTTGCCGATCCTCAAGTACGATCAAAAACGGGTTACTGCGACGGCATCTTGGGATTCTTCTATTCACGATTCAGTCTATTTAAATCGTGTAACACAGACTAATGAAAGAGTTTACGTTATTTTGAAGGTATAACAGTTTTCACTTTTGTTTTCCGACAATCAACTTTTGATTCGCTCATTCTAAAGTCGGTTGTTTTTTAAGTGACAATTTGGTTTTATTAGTCCCTTTGATTGACAGATTATTTGATTGACAGTGGGTACCCCTCAGCATTTTTTCTTTCTTTGCCAGTGAGTTTTTGAGTTGCATTTAATGTGGTTTTGAATTGTGGTTTTAGTGTAGTGGTTAGTACCTTTGAGTGCAACCGCTGCGACCCTTTGGTTATGTCATATACTAAACTCCCCCCATCCACTGGCCATTGGGCAAGTTACTATACTTGTTCTGCGTTTGTAAACGTACTGATAATTCAATTATCAGCCAGGCGAATTTATTTTTCGGAGAAAAATGGAGAAAAACGCCCGCCTCCAACAAGAAGAGGTTCCTGGAACTAATAGAAACCCGATGATTCCGGATTACTTCGTTCCTTAAATTAGCCGGAGTGAAAAACATATAAAGAAACCCAATTTTTTCCGAGTATCTTTCAGCAACTTTGTTTTTGTTGAAGGTGACACTTCGATTGAGCAGTCCTGCTTTGGTCAATATAATATTACGGAAAAGAATCTGTGTTCGAATGTATAAACGACCCAGCCTAAAAGATAGTCTGCGGAAAAAGTTTTGGCGTCAAACGGTAAGAGATGAAGTACCATGTTTACCCAGCCTCGCTTTTATGAATTTCATTTTAAAGCTCTCTGCAGAACTGTGTGAAGCACTTTTGACATCAAAACGAGATTGGATGCATGAAACTAGGTTATTATTATGCGGTGTTCAAACTTCAGCAAATGTGTATCATTATATACTATAGTGTAGTGGTTAGTACATTCCAGTGTGACCCCACTGCTATCCGTAATCAAGTCCCAAAAGCAGCATAGCAGTCCATTAAGAGCTATCGACTGACTGCACACTGGTCTTGGTCAGAGTTCTCTTAAAAGTATGTTTTTACCTTTGAAACTCTATGACAGAGAGTATTCATGGTTACTTTCTCATAAAGCACGACTGCACACTGGTCTTCGATAGAGCAATGCTATACGTATCTCTGGCGGTACGTCGGCTGACAGAATAGCCAACCTTCACGGATGCAAGCTTGAGGACTAAAGACTCTCAGTTATTTATTATTATTATAATGTAATGGTTGCAAACTTGATACTTTGAGCAATATTATATTTGTCGAGCTTAAAGTCGTGATGGTTTGATTTCGTTCGGGGTCGTACTGAGCATGTTTGTCTCGATCATCATCACCTTTATGGTTAAAGTCTCTTATTTTTGTTTGAAAGAATGAGGAATTTCTCAGTAATTTACTTGTTTAAACCAGGCAGAAAAAAACAGATGTTTGACCGCTATGACGTCATCATGATGACGACAAACTTCTTAAGATTGCTTGTTGTTTGACAAAAGTAAGCAATTGACATCTAACATTAAGCATCTATAAACAGTTACATTTTGTTTTGTTTTTTTTTTGTAGAACGTCCCAACCAGATGTGGTTCTACTTTCGAGCTTATCTCGCACATACCCAGGGTAATGTATCATAACTATATAGCTGCCTGCAACATTTTTTTTTACTTGTGGCTCTTCACGTTTTCCTGATTTTCAGCAATCTGGCGAACAGACTGAAGAACGTGAGACGTTAGCTCAAAAGGCTGCCGAAGCTATGCACGGTGGTGACGGTGAGGAGCTTATGGATGGTGATGCAATCGAAAAATATAACAAAGGCATCAGCCACGTGGAGAATATTCTAAACTTGCACAAGCTACGTCAGGAGGTTCTGGTCAAAGAGAAATTAGCTGCAGTTGGAAGATCTAGCAAAGCGCTCAACGCCAGAAATATGCGGAAGTTTGCCAGTACACCTAATCTATTCAATGCTGTATGTAGTAACATGATTTCTTTTAAACCTCGGGGAAAATGTTTTAATTATTCTCTCTTTGTGTTTCTTTGTTTGTTTGTGTTTAGGGTTTTTTTTCTGAATGGGCAAGTACAAAATTCCTTGTCACTAAAACTATATCGCTAAGTTTACAGTAGACGTTTACTGCAGTTCAAAATGTTATCGTACCATTGTGTAAAGGAACTGGAAAATAAATTTTGCGACATAATTTGAACAGCTTTTCCCTCGCATCCATGTGTATAATGATATCTTGAAGAAAATTTCAACTCAATAACTATGATGGAAACACGTGCTTATCGGATTTCGGATATGTAATTCGGAAAAATGGTACTCGTCTGAAGAAGCACACTGCAGGTCATTAAGAACGAGATTATTCCGATATGAAATGAGGCTTTGTCACACGTCCGTTACTAAAAACAGTGATAGGAAACCTGCCAACTTCTCGTAATGGACACATTCTCTTAGTAAAATTTCTTGTTATATTATCTCTATTTTTTTAGCCAAGCATGTCCAATCTGTGGAGATCAAATAATTTCCCAGTACGTTCATCAGATTTTCATTCTTATTTTGTTTTTCCTTCTGCAGTTGCTTGCTAGCGGGGTTTGATTTTATACCATTACAGTGGAATTGAAAAATCTATAGATTTCATCATGATGTCAGTATTATTTTGAATCTTCTATTTTTCCAGTCAAATAGCGATCTGAACAGTACTGATGTTGCTCTTCCTCCAAGTAACGGGGACGTAAATGGTCGAAATGTGAGTAAATAATTTTGCACCTTATGATAATACATAAATACGTATAATATTATACTGATCTATTGAACTCTTTTGATCTATTTACTTGTTCTCTTTTAGTACCGCCCTCCGCCCTGATCTATGAACTTTCTTGAGGCATATTCCTATCCTGTTTTAGTACCGCTCTCCGCCCTGATCTATTGAACTCTTTTGATTCTTATACTTATTCTCTTTTAGTACCGCCCTCAGCCCTGATCTATTGAACTCTTTTGATCCTTATACTTGTTCTCTTTTAGTACCGCCTTCCACCTGTGTCTAATTGAACTCTCTTGATGTTTATACTTATTCTCTTTTAGTACCGCCCTCCCCGAGCTAGTTCTGGCGGTGAATATCGCAACAAGCGCTCGTTACTACCTCAAAAATCTAACGAAGGCAGGCACAGTTTCTATGGGTTCGAAAACTTACCCTCGAGTTCACCACGATTAACTCCGAGGGAAGTTCCAATCGATATTAATGGCCATCCCGAAGAGAACTCACCTCAACTGAAGAAAGAGATTCCCAGAAACTCAACAGCTCCAGCTTTAACGGGTCTACATCCGCTCATCGAAGATGACGGACCATCTTCACCTAACTCACCGAAAGAAAACTTTCATTTTCAACAAGAAAAAATTCCCGCTCTGACTTTAGACTATCCAATAGACAATTCAGCTAACTCAACGTCTACTCCGCGATCATTATCCGACTTTCCGACAAATGACGTCGAGCAAGCCAACGTTGAACGTGACAGAGAGCTGCGTCGCGTCAGTTCGGAGTCAAGAAAAGACTTACCATTGGATGAACAAGGCGTTACTGAAGAATCCAAACAAATTGAAGATGACCAGCCGTCACTAAAAGTCGGCGATGTCGTTCGTTTGAGCCCGACAATGGAAGGGCAGGTTCGTTTCTACGGAAGGACACAGTTTGCTGACGGTGTATGGGTGGGCATCGCTCTGAGTGTATCAGAAGGTAAGTAGTGCCTGGAGGGGAATGGCATTCCTCACATTTCTGAATAATATTACGTCACAATTACCAACTAATGATTTCCTTCTGATTTAAAAATTTAATCGAATCACTATCTAGTAGTAGGCAAAGTTATTAAAAGTCACTGCAGCGGCGAGCATTTTCATTAACATAGTATACATATTTCTATGGAAATGTACTCCTTCACAGTGATTTTCAATGTCTTTGCCCACTAGGTAAGATCAGTTTAAGTTTAGCTCACGCTGTGCGATTAATACATATGGCTTTCTTTTCGATCAAAAACCGAAAAGATCATTGTTAAAGTTCATCGCACTGGGCTCTAACTTGTTTGTTTTCTTATTTGCTTGGTCGCCTTAATTGTTGACTTCACATAGAATGTTTTTATCTTTCCACTACGCTGTGGACTTATTAAAGCAAAAGCGGCTGATTGCAAATTGCGAAACAAGTGCATCTTATCTGTTTCTCAGTTTACTCTTTCCTTTCCCATGAATATTTCTTTAAGAAGAACTACATAGTTTTTTTTGCTTTCGTTGAAGGTAAAAATGATGGTTCGGTGAATGGAGTTAGTTACTTCAAGTGCGAGCCACTCCATGGCTTGTTCATACGTGCTGAGAAGTTATCTAAAAGCTGATAGAAGCAGGTGTCGAAGAGAAGAAGAATATATTGTAATATCAAATGGAGAAAACGACTAAAGAGAGAGAAGAATACGACGACGATGTAGTGTGACGTACTTTCCCTTAAGTGACGTTGTCCCCTGGTGCCGTACCTCTGCTTGACGTTGGTGTCGTGCTTGACGTTGGTGTCGTAGACACGGGCTGGCTTATACGACGCTTGGAAAATCTCCCATATTTTGGATTTTCCAGCCTTTTATTATTATTATTACTGTTTATTATTTTTATTAGCGTCTGTTTAAAGAGAATGATGTCTTTCCTGTGCATAATATTTAGGAGATAATTTTAGTGGATCACATATATTTTTTAGAATCTTTTTCTTCGTGGATATTAACGAAATTTTCTTTGGAACGAACAAAATTAATGTTTTTGTAATTGTACCCGTTTTGTGAATAAACTGTGTGTTTTGGATACGACATTTAATGATTTTTGAACCAATAGCATCGCTTGGATTTCTTTCTGCTTTGGCACCTCATTTTCATTCGTCACATTGAGATTGCAACAGATCTGCTTCAGACTTAAATAACGATTTTAAACAACTTAATTTTGTTCGTTTCAACTGCCCAGCTTGCAGATTTGTGAAAACCTCTGCGAAATTTCTATACACGCACTATTTAAAAAAAGCTGCTCTTCTCTTCGCAGTGACTTTTTACGATTTTGCCCTCTGGGTGAATAGAAGTTCTCATGTTGATTTGCAAATAGAACGTGCATGTTGGAAAGTAAAATAAAATGTTTTTGCATATGGTATATCCAGTCATGCCTTGCTCTCACGTTGTTTTTACAAACGCTAAGGCTGTGAAACTGTTCCTGGCTTTAAGGTCGGTTTACACCAAACATATATAAGTGGTTAAGTTTATGTATGTAAATCAATTTGTAGCAATAACATTGATTAACGTTCAAGTGTGAACCGGCCTTTAAGGTAATGTCGTTGTGGAAGTGAATATCTACCGACAACTACACCGTGTCCCTAGTTTTTCTTTAGAAACTAAGGGGCTGATTACATGATCCCGGTTATTCGGGATGAAATATCATCCCGCCTTGCCGAGGTCTTGGCTTCCTGGTCAAATCTTCACATGATAAAATTTTCATCCCGCCTGACCGAGATCCCGGCTCTTGATAGCCGAGATTTTCCCATGTAATCGCTTCGTTCCGGTGAACCGGGACAAGCTCGAGGTTTGAGCATGCGTAGTTTGTCAAAACTTCAAAACACAAAGGGTTAGTTTTGTCCCGTCCCGCCTAAACGGGATGAAAATTTTGCATATAACACCGAGTTGAAATTCATCTCGGCAAGGCGGGATGAAATTTCATCCCCGCTAACCGGGATCATGTAATCGGCCCCTAATTGTAAAGCAAATGCTCCATAGAAGATACAGTCAGTTAATTACGAAGTTTTCTTTCATGAAAATATATTAACTTATTTAGGCAGCCATTACTGAATAAAAAAAAATCTGGTCTTTAATTTACATGAACATGAATAAAGCTTGTAATCGAATTCAATTTCCATAATAATATTTTTAACAGTGCTTCCTTTCAAAAGTACTGACCATGAACTCCTGACTTTCTCTTCCCGCCTTCTGCCGTTCCGTAGAAATTTAGTTCCTTCATTTTAAGGTGTGAGTAAAGGCTGGAATACAAGTTTAATTTGGCCAATATGTTTCGTATAAAAAAGTTTAAATGTAGATTGGCACCTGTTTACACAATCAGTTTAAACTTATCTGTTGAAAGGAAAAACTCATCAAAAAGTATGCTTTCACCACTATACTCAAGTCTAACAACGTTTCACACACACGTGGCTTGGTAAACAACATCACAATAGAGCTTTTGTTAATTAAATTCAAATTCAATAGAAAAAAACGTCCAACTAGTTGGCCAAAGTTGAACCCTATCCAACTTGTTAAAAAACTTATAAAACCAGAAAAAATTGTACGTCTTTGCTGTGTTTACACGATCAGTTTTTTTTATGTTACAACTAAACGGTCCAATTAAACTTATCGTGTATTTTAGCCTTAAGGGAAAAAACGTGTTTTGTATTTAGTCCTTCTGGTAGGAATATGTTTATATCAAGTATGATACCTTTTTGGAAAGCTTATTTAAGCCTAGTGTCCACCAACGCGCTAAAACATTAACGCAAAAAAAAAGATTCAAGCGTAGATGAACACCTTAAACGCAAATAACTTATGCAAAAAAAATTAGGCGCGCGCAAATTTTGAACGCCGAAATTTTGGTTATAGCCAGTATTTTCTTTTCTTATTTTTGGTTATAACGAAAAAATATTCAGAAACCAGAGAAATGCCGATTATCTTTAGCATGTGGTGCTATTTGATAATAAAAAATCTATTGTGATAGGAGAATGCGTTTAAGATATTTTTAAAACTCATGGAAATGTGAGATAAAATAATGCTATTGAGTCAAAAACGATAAAAATAAAACATGAACAAAAAGTAAAGAACAAAAAGAACAAAGAACAAAAAGTAATTAAAAGTAAAATAATTGAAATATTCCTCCCTATTCCCTATTCGAAACTCTAATTTTATTAAAAAGTCTTGTTGCATCATACACTTCTTGGTCCTTGTAAATATACTGTACCCAGCATAAATCCCTCTTTTTATAGCATTTGTTCTTCGACGACGTCTTTTTCGTAGCAACATTACTAGCAAAATATCAAGTACGTCGGGAAATTAGGGGGCGCTTATTAGAGATGGGCGCTAATTGGAGAGGTGCGCTTATAAAAAACATTTTGAAATGGTCATGCTTACTGTGAACGAGGCATTGCTTTTTGTCATTAAAAGAGTAAAAACAACTGTTTTTTTCATGGCAACGAAATAAGATTTTGTACTTATATTTTAAATTTAGACATTTAGTCTTCTGTTTCTCTATTACAGAATTTTGGCTTTTTGTTCAAAGGTCTAATTTCCGCCCCGGGCGCTTATAAATTTCTGAGTAATGTCTACTCACTCTACAAGCGCCCGGGCGCCGATTGGAGAGGGGCGCTTATAAAAATATTTTTGACTAGAAAGGAGCGCTTATTAGAGAGGGGCGCTTACTGGAGAGGGGCGCTAGTTAGAGAGAATACGGTATTTGCGTTTATCATAGGCGCGTTGGTGAAGTTTTGGTGGACACTCAGCTTTTGCATCGTTTTGTAAGGAGCTACGTTTTTACAACAAGGTTCATTTTCTATGACTCGTTCTAAAATTTAAAATTTTTAGTTTACCTCAATATTTTTAGTTTTCCCAGTGCGCAAAATCGTCAAAAAGTCACTGCGACGAAGAGCATTTTTATTGAAATAGTGTGTATATTAGTAATCCACTCCTTCGACAAACTTTCCCACTGGGTTTATAACCAAGGTAATTCATCATGTAGGACTTTGTGAGATGATTTTTTCACTTTTCGTTGACAATACCAAAAATTTGTTTTCGTTTTTATAAAAGATACAAATGATGATAAGCTAGTTATCGAGAATAAAACAAAAGGATTTTCCCCTGCATATCTACAGGAGAGGAATACCTATCAGGGAAAAAAGGTCGGTACAAAATTTGGGGAAAATTTTAGCCGGGGAAAGTCACTTTTCCCCTACTAAATTTTGATATTAGTCACTTTTCTCTCTCTGACTAATTATCTTCAATATAAAAAGAAAATAGTCAAGATGTTACAATAACGTTATTGCATACCTTGTCGGGGAAAAAAGTCGGGGAAAATGTTTAATTGGGTGCAGAAAAGTCGGGGGAAAATTTGGTCGTGGAAAACCTTTTCTCGCATGAAAAAAATCTATGGCTGAAAAAATATTGAGGAAAATGACAGTTCCATCTCGAACCCACATGATGCAGACCGACAACATCAATACCCCTTTCCCGAATTCCAGTTTATACGATATGTTTAGGTTGGTGTCCTAGGCTCTAAGAATTACCGCGAAGAAAGTCTGGGGCGAAAAGATTATATTATTTTTTGCGTTAACATCCTAATTTACTACCAGGCGGTAAGAATTACCGACACCACTATAGTCAGGGCGCTGCTGTCAAAAAACAGGTGGCGGGACGCGGATTTAATCATAAATGGTTCAGAAAGATTTTTGTTACGAAAATGTTTACTGTCTAGTCTCTAAGCACCAAAATGGGCTTGCCAGGACCAAAAAAATAATTTTTTCCCATATGACGTCACAGGCCAAGTGGTAAAGAAAAGATTTTTGATGTTCTAAGTAAATTCTAAGTAAATTCTAAGTAAAAAAAACATATATAAACGTAATTTTGTAATTGTAATTTTGTCTACATCAAATGTTACGTAGAATATAAACAGTACACGGATTCCTTTTTGACAAGCTGATTTATTTTAGTTGCATAAAATCAGTTGTAGTACATCATCTGGACGCTGGTGGCAAAATCATCTACTGTATGGAACCACCATAGATGTAACGAAGGAGACACACTTGAAAATGACAGAGCAACGCATCTTGTGGGACGAAGCTTCTGCAGAGGGGTGTGATCTTCGCCAATGTAAACTTTGCGTACCTGGCTTCGTTGACGTTTTCACATTTCAAGCCATACAGTTTGCATGCTACGTTTGTAGTCAAATTTTGTATTTTCTCCCCAAGCCGTGTGAAAACCTCCATAATCTCTGGTGAATCTTGCATTACTTTTAAAATTTTGCTTTTCCTATCAAAATTTGAAAATTTGGAATGGAATACTACTTCCGGAAAAGGCATATCGATCTTTTGACTGAAATATAGCGAGTAGTAAAATGGATATTATATCGTTATCAACTGAATGAATATACAACCATTTCTTGCTTCATGGTTGTTAGTGACGGCAGGCATTAAGGGATCAAAGGAACACCTTAAGGCCGGTCTCCACTCATCGCGCGCTACATTTTTGTTCTTTAATCTTATTGGTTCGTGCTGATGTAATAATCGGACGACTTGGAAAAAAAGTAGAACGAAACTCAACTCTGCAGGCGATCTCCTGCATTCATATATTATGAGATTCAGAGATTATGTCATGTTTTGGAAAAAGTAGCGCGGTGATTGGAGACCCGGCCGGTCTTTAGTCTTTAGTATCAGCTAGCGAATCACCTAACAACGAATGAAAGTTTTTAATTTTGCAAAATGAATATGAAGGACAAAAGTTGGGGCTATAATCTGGATCAATGAATGGGGTATAATTACGCATTCCGATATCGGGTAAATTCGGAACAAATGGGGAAAAAGTGCTTTTTTTTCTGTAAAGTTTCACGGGTGAAGCCCTATCTGGGTAACATTTATTATAAATGAAGTAATTGCTTTGAGTTTGATCTTCTTATTATTCGTTGATGTCATTTCATAAATTTTCCAAGCTATCCATGTTTGTTTACATACACACTTTATTTTGCTTTTTTCGTTCGAAAGAAATCGAAAAGATCCACCAATAAGACAGGTCAAACATTTATTAACAAAGCTCTTATATTGAAATTCAGATACCTTAAGAAGGGAAGAAATTGTTTGCGGCAGAAATTTGTACGGAACTTTTTTGAAATTCTTTATCTGCAAAAATTTACTCCGCAAAATTTTTGAAATTTTTTACCCGTAAAGAATTGATTTTTCACTTTGCTTTGCATATAACTGCAAGTCTCGTCTTTATAAAATGCTTGGAAAATGAAAAAGAGGGTTAAAAAAGGAAAGACGTCTTGGTTATTGAACAACTAAGGACTTATTTATAACTCTTCGTCTAAAACAACACAAGCAGCATCTGCACTTGCGTCAGCTTTAGCGCTTCGTACCCTGTTGCTTTTACTTGGAGAAACGATCGTATGTCGGTGGCGGAGGAAGTTTCTCTTTATATTGTTTTTACTCTTTTCCTTTATAGGAAGTAGATTTAGAACGAGTCATATTCTCAGTTGCTGGCGTTACATTGACCTCACCTGATCACAGATTAGACCCAGCTACATTATCTGTTTGTTATACCGGGTGAGTCAAAAAAAAGTACCGTTGTTTCACAAAACGTATCTTTCGATTGACTAATTATGAAAGCTAGTGTTTTTTATTTCTGAATAGAGGAATCCTTTACCTACATTTTGGTGTATCATTTGTCAAATTTGGTCGAGTAGAAAAAAAGTTATGGGCAAAAAACTGGAGGTGGTCCTTGTAAAAATCGCCGAAAAATGACGAAAAAAGCTGAACAAAACTTCTCCAAACAAGATTTTCTGTTCTTATTGCAAACCGCATGGGATTGAAACTCATACACGCTTCAATGTGCTAAAACTTATTTTTTTTATTCCCAATGCTTAAATTAAGTAAAAAGTTCAAACTTTTTTCAAAATTTTATCAAAACTTTACTTGATGAAGTTTTTATAAAGACTGTTTTGTAAAAAATGCCACAACTCACGTTACAACAAAGAATTTGGGTATGTATCCAGTTTCCATTTTCGAGAAGTTTTGTTCAGCTTTTTTCGTCATTTTTCGGCGATTTTTACAAGGACCACCTCCAGTTTTTTGCCCATAACTTTTTTTCTACTCAACCAAATTTGACAAATGATACACCAAAATGTAGGTAAAGGATTCCTCTATGCAGAAATAAAAAACACTAGCTTTCATAATTAGTCAATCGAAAGATACGTTTTGTGAAACAACGGTACTTTTTTTTGACTCACCCGGTAGATTAGTACTCTTTTTTGATATTTCAACTGATGAAAAATAGATGTTATTCCATGAATCTGCTTTTTCCATTCCAACTAAAGTTTGTATATACCCAGGTACTAAACTACGTGTTTCCCGACTTTCGATTTTATTAAATTTCTTGCATCCGCAAAATCTCTTTTGAAGACGTCATCCGCCTAAGTCATTTGAGAAAGAGTTATTTGTCCGCAAAAGTATATTCCGCAAACAATTTCTTCCCTTAAAGTATATTGAAACGAAACGATTTTCATTATTTGTTAATCGAGGGAATTTGTGGCATAAATTTGCCATGTAACGTTCATTCGACGGAATTAAAGGTGCCAGTAAACATTTTCTTTATGGGAAAGGATTAACATATGAATTAAATTTAAATATGAATTTTAGGTAATCTAAACAAACTAATGTTCTGTCCTTTGGTTGAGTCACTGTCACATCCCACAGCAGCACAAATAACCATGTTTTTCATTAGATTTAAAAAAAAATACTTAGTTATTGCTTGAATTTCAAAGAACACTCGCTCGATTTGAATGCAAAACATCGCATCAACAACTTCTTCAATGACGTCACATAATTATTACTAATTTATTCAGCGTTTTAAGCCTATGTTTTAAAGTGGCATTTTATAGCGAAAAAAAGACTTTTTTTTCCAAATAAAATTTATTTTGTAGTATCTACATTAAAACAAGGGATATACGAAGAAAAAAAATTTTTTCAAATTTTCATGACACCACTCTTTTAAGTTTTGGAATGATCCGCAAAAATGTTTTAAAATCGATTTTAAAAAAATTTTAGACGGTAGCGACCTAATGGCTCCACCTGCTAAGTGGTAGTGGGGAATGAACTTAAACTTGAATGGCACGTTTAAGCTTTCCAAGAAACCTGAAGGAGGGATGTGGATACTTTAAGGTTATTAGTTGGTAAGAAACTCATACAACACATCCAACTCAATTTGATATTCTTGAAACAGACAGACATTTACATTGCTTTCCTACGATAGTGTTTTCTATGAAAAATTTGAGTCCAGCGTAATGACATGCCTTCTGTCGTGCAAAGTGGATCTGAAGTAGCCGGTCACTTCTTTTTACCAGCAGCTTTTTGAGCAGATTTAGTGACTTTTCCAGATGCTTCTGCTTTTTCAACGCTCTTGATGACACCAACAGCCACAGTTTGTCTCATGTCACGGACAGCAAAACGACCCAAAGGTGGATATTCAGAGAATGACTCTACACACATTGGTTTAGATGGTACAAGATTAACCATAACAGCATCACCAGATTTGACCATTTTGGGGTTTTCTTCTAATACTTTGCCACTACGTCGATCTATTTTCTCAGTTAATTCAGCAAATTTACAGGCAACATGAGCTGTGTGACAATCTAAGACAGGTTGGTACCCAGCATGAATTTCTCCAGGGTGATTTAAAATGATAACCTGAAAAGTACCAATAGCTTCAATAAGTTAAGAGTATATCCATGCAACTTGTCATTGTTTATGAAGATTTTCATGAGGTATAACAAATTAAAAAGAATGAGCTATAATAGCATAGAAAACTTCTCTGAAATACCTGAGCTTTGAATATTTTGGTTTCTTTAGCAGGATCATTCTTGCTATCAGAAGCAACCATACCACGTTTAATATCCTTGATTGACACATTCTTTACGTTGAAACCAACATTGTCACCTGGAAGAGCTTCAGTTAATGCTTCATGATGCATTTCAACTGATTTAACTTCAGTTGTCAAGGCAGCTGGTGCGAATGTCACCACCATACCAGGCTTCAAGATACCAGTCTCCACACGACCAACTGGAACTGTTCCAATACCACCGATTTTGTAGACATCTTGTAATGGCAATCGCAGAGGCTTGTCGCTTGGTCGACTGGGTGGAAGGATGTTGTCCAAAGCATCAAACAAAGTCTTACCATTGGCTTTGTTTTCCTTTTTATCAACCATTCTAGTGACTTCCCATCCTTTGTACCAGGGCATCTTGGTTGAAGGTTCAATCATGTTATCTCCATGCCAGCCAGATATAGGGATGAATGCAACAGCTTTAGGATTGTATCCCACTTTCTTGATGTAACCCTCTACTTCCTTTTTAATTTCATTAAATCGACTTTCTGAATATGGGGGTTCTGTGTTATCGATTTTGTTGACACCAACAATCATTTGCTTTACACCTACCAACAACAAAACATTCGTGAAAGTTTTTGTACGAAATTACAACAATAAAATATGTGTGAAATATATTGAAATCTTACCTAGTGTATATGCAAGTAAGGCATGTTCTCTTGTTTGACCATTTTTAGATATACCAGCTTCAAATTCACCAGTACTTGAAGCCACAATTAACACAGCACAATCAGCTTGTGATGTACCAGTGATCATGTTTTTGATAAAATCACGATGTCCAGGAGCATCAATGATGGTAACATAATATTTTTTGGTTTGAAATTTCCACAAAGCAATATCAATAGTAATACCACGCTCACGTTCGGCCTTCAATTTGTCAAGTACCCAAGCATATTTGAATGAACCTTTGCCCATTTCTTGAGCTTCCTTTTCAAATTTTTCGATGGTTCTTTTGTCAATGCCACCACATTTGTAAATCAAATGTCCAGTACTGGTGGACTTACCAGAGTCGACATGACCAATAACGACAATATTTATATGAATTTTATCTTTGGCATCACCACCTTCTTTTCCTTTAGGGGCCATTTCGAAATTTTACCTGAAATAATGTAACATTCGTCAATACACTGATCCATCCCCTTAATTACATTACTAGAAACTAACTCGTCCGTTCAAAAACGTATTAACTGCTAAGTTACAGTTTGTTCCGAGTGCGATAAAATATTTACATTGAACGAGAATTCACCAAACCAAATACGTCTTAATACTCAGCAATATACTAATCCAAGACTATGAGCAACCGTTTATAATAAACAATATGGATGTGAGTAAAAAAATGAAACATATTCGAGTGGATATGTACTGATAAAATAGCTCCTTCACTTACGTTTGATTCACGCTGACGAAGAGCTGGCAAAATGTAAAAGGATCGATCACGTGTCAACTGCACCTTTATCACGAAAAATGAATCTGGGACTAATGATGATGCAAGCAATTTACTTATTTGGTCATGCAATCAACAAATTCTGCCTTATAATTACACGGAAGCCGAAATGAGTGACCAAAGTAGACGATGAATTTCAAAATACATATTGAAACTAAGACAAAAATGACAATGATATTACAAAGATACACTAATTTTGTTTATTTAGAAATTTTTGGGGTATTCCATATCCACAAACAAGACTTTTTTTCAAAAGGGGGAACATTGAAATTCGACTGCTCTCGGATGAAGTACTCCTGAGCCCCTGAGCTGACTAAGCGAATTTTATGTAATATGGCGGACTGATTATCTTAATGTCATGCTTGTTGGAGGGCTGGGGTTGCTACCACAACTGATTCGAGTGTTTTAATCATGTTACTGTAACCGTTTTGATACATTCTTTGAAATTTGAACGTTAGCATGGTCTGCCTCTTTGATATGTAAAGGTGGTGGGGTTGTGTTTATTAACGTGCGTTTAATTAAAAGTGTTTTTGTAAATTCCCACATTCCCCTTATACCGTCGTGAGTTGGGGCGAGATTCAACTCTGTGGGGCGAGATTCAACATGCCAAAATCAAGCTGCATCTGGTCAATAATTTAAATACATTACATTTTTTAAACTAAACCTTATACAACAGTTATACAACACAAAAATTTAAAGCAATCAAAACATTCCATGAATGGTTACCATTCATTTATAGGGTGGTCAAACAATAATGAATGCAATGTTTTCATTAGAATATTAGATTTTTTAAAAAAATGTTTAGACAACTTAGAAAAACTGCCTTAACTTCCCTCAAAATTGTCAAAACTGTATCATAAAGCGGGGTGACTTGAAACACCCGGGGTGACTTGAAACAACAGCGTCAAAAAAACGTTATTTCTCAGGAAAAAATGAATGAAACTTCGAATTTTTTTCAGATTCTGTTCGGAGACTATTTAGCGCAACATTCGATAGAAAAATTTCATTAATCAAGGAAGTTCTTCGGAAGCTGAAGATGAACAAAGTGCCGAAAATCAGTACCCCTGTAAAATAGCACGCCACAGCGATACAGCATATCGCCAAATATAATTTTTTTTTTACATTTGTAAAATAGAAGGGTCAAAGGGAGTAATTCCAGAATGTTATCAAAAAATATTTAAAATTGACAGAAATATATGCTATTAAAATGTTTCGTTTTTTTTCACTCGATACACTTCATCTCTTCGATTATTGCATAAAATATTCTTATCAATTATGATGCAATCGAATCATTGATGTGTGATAAAGTTCAGCCGATGGAGTTTCAAAGGTGGTATAAGTCATTTGGTAATTATTATAAGTTCCATTAATAGAAAGGGTCAATAATCTAAGAATTGAACCTCAATAGACTCGTTTTACTAAGTACCATAACTGAATACTAATCAGAATTCTGAACAAATCGGTGCTGCAATTATATCCTCCGTTCAAGGCTATAGGCACACCATACTTATTGTGAAATTGGCGATAGACTGGCTGCATGGTTACTTTTACAATTTCATACTTAACCTCGTTACCAGGGCTTCTTCTTGCCTATTTGATATATATGAACGCCGTTTCATACTCCATATACATGTCATATGCAATGACGCAATAAATTCGCGTAATCCGAAGAAATGATGAAGTGCTTGTGTGGAAAAAACAAAGACGATTGCATATCGAAATGGTAAAGGAAGTATATCCTAAACTAAGAGAAGCACGAAAAAGAAAGTTGGATATTCTGAAATAGGAATTTTATTATATATATATATTCAATTTACAAGTTTTAAGTAAGTACAGTCGTGTAAACTAGCTATAAATTCAAATTCATCTTGCCTGCTTTCGATATTGTTTCTGAAACAATTACGTTATGACACGCTTAATGATTTTAATGGCTTCAGATAACTTATTTGTGACGGTTTATGGGAAAAGGATAACAAGCGAAAAAGCGATTTGAAGCACTTAATCGCTTTTCCACTTCACAGAATCGCTTTTCCGCTTCACATGAATCGCTTTTCCGCTTCACATGAATCGCTTTTTTGCTTTACATAAATCGCTTTTTCGCTTCACATGAATCACTTTTCTGCTTCACGTGAATCGCTTTTCCGATTCTAATGAATCGCTTTTTTGATTCTATATCACATACTCAAGTGTTGATTAAAATTCTGATAAACATTCCCCCAAGGAATATACCAAAATAACGATCAACTCAAAAAAGAATTGTAAAGGACAGTTCCTATTGGCAGTAGCTTTAAAACAAACTTTTTTTGTCT
Organism: Turritopsis dohrnii; assembly: GCA_027922465.2. Classification (NCBI taxonomy): domain Eukaryota; kingdom Metazoa; phylum Cnidaria; class Hydrozoa; order Anthoathecata; family Oceaniidae; genus Turritopsis; species Turritopsis dohrnii. The sequence continues at coordinate 647,784 of BQMF02000010.1, forward strand.
TTTTTCTTAAACTGAGTGTGAACCACGTTCATTTCACATAACAGCGGTAGAACAACTTAAACACAAAAGAATTATAGCAGACGGTTTCTATTTGTAGCAACTTGAGAACAAACTGTTGTTTCCTTAATCTCTAACTGAATAAGAACCAGGTAATCAGTTCAGTATTTTAAAAACACTAACGCATGCTACCTGTAATTATACATCTGTCACATTGAGTTTTCAAAATAATGCTGAAGTCGCGATAACATCAACATCTTTTGAGCGTGTAGACATCTTTATCAATAAAAAAAATGATTTTCATGAACTTTTCATTTTTATTTGGCAAAATAGCAATTAGACATAATACTCCCGGTTATCTTTCAACTTCGAAAACTGGCGCCATGGGAATATGAAAAATATAAACATACACAGACATTGAATGAAACGAAACATAGTGAGTAGGTGAATCCTACTTTTCATATCCTAAGAAAATACCATTACTTTATTTATTTATATCATTTGACATCAAAATCCCTTGGATGGTCACATACATGAAACATTGAATCTACGATGTAAACAATAATCTTATTACGGCGATAGCAACGATTTTAAGTTTTTATTTACATTTTCTTTTTGAAAAATATTTATTTTCTCTCTTGGCGCACATTTGTCTTTAAAATATATTTTGCAGCTCATGCAAGTATAAATGTGACAGTTTATGGGAAAAGGATAACAAGCGAAAAAGTGATTCTTTAAAATCGATTTTTCGCTACAAAAAAGCGATTCAAGTGAAGCGAAAAAGTGATTCAAGTGAAGCGAAAAAGTGATTCAAGTGAAGCGGAAAAGCGATTCAAGTGAAGCGGAAAAGCGATTTCGAAAATCGATTTGTAAGTTCGAAGTGATTATAAGTCCGAAGCAATTATAAGAATAAAAATGATTCGTAAACAAGAACGAAATGGTGAAAAACGTATTATAAATTGGCGCGATAATATGAATAGATACAAAAACACCATCCATCTGGAAATAGATTTTTATTTTTAGACTAAAGGCTGTTTTCCACTTTTGGAAAATTTAATGCGGAAAGAAACGGAGGAATACTAGAGCAAGAACGCGATTGCGTCTTTCGCTAATGTAAACCTAGCTTAATTAATAACCAGAATTTATAACAAAAGAAATATACTTGCATGAGCTGCAAAATATATTTTAAAGACAAATGTGCGCCACGAGTTAGAAAAGAAAATATAAATAAAAACTAAAAATTGCTGCTTTCGCCGTAATGAGATTATTTGTTTACATCGTAGATTCCATGTTTCATGTATGTGACCATCCAAGGGATTTTGATGACAAACGATATAAATAAAATAAAGTAACGGTATCTTGTTAGAATATGAAAAGTAGGATTCTCCTACTCACTACGTTTCGTTTCATTCAACGTCTGTGTATGTTTATATTTTTCATATTCCCATGCGCCAGTTTTCGAAGTTGAAAGATAACCGGGAGTATTATATCTAATTGCTATTTTGCCAAATAAAAATAAAAATTTCATGAAAAACATTTTTTTATTGATAAAGATGTCTGTACTCTCAAAAGACTTCAGCATTATTTTGAAAACTTGGTGTGACGGATGTATAATGACAGGTAGCACGCGTTAGTGTTTAATAATGAACTGATTACCTGGTTCTTATTCAGTTAGAGATAAAAGAAACAACAGTTTGTTCTCAGGTTGCTACAATAGAAACCGTCTGCTATAATTCTTTTGTGTTTAAGTTGTTCTACGGCTGTTATGTGAAATGAACATGGTTCACATTCAGTTTAAGAAAAAAGACAAAAAAAGTTTGTTTTAATGCTACTACCAATAGGAACCGTCCCTTACAATTCTTTTTTAAGTTGTTCGATCGATACTTTGGTATATTCCTTGGGGGAATGTTTATCAGAATTTTAATCAACACTTGAGTGAGTGATTATAAAATCAAAAAAGCGATTCATTAGAATCGGAAAAGCGATTCATGTGAAGCGGAAAAGTGATTCATGTGAAGCGGAAAAGTGATTCTTGTGAAGCGAAAAAGCGATTCATGTGAAGCGAAAAACCGTTTCATGTGAAGCGGAAAAGCGATTCATGTGAAGCGGAAAAGTGATTCATGTGAAGCGGAAAAGTGATTCTTGTGAAGCGAAAAAGCGATTCATGTGAAGCGAAAAACCGTTTCATGTGAAGCGGAAAAGCGATTCATGTGAAGCGGAAAAGCGATTCATGTGAGTGGAAAAGCGATTAAGTGCTTCAAATCACTTTTTCGCTTGTTATCCTTTTCCCATAAACCGTCACAAATATTTCTTTTGTTATAAATTCTGGTTATTAATTAAGCTACATTTACATTAGCGAAAGATCCAGCACGTCCTTTCTCTAGTATTCGTTCGTTTCTTTCCGCATTAAATTTTCCAAAAGTGGAAAACAGCCTTTAGTCTAAAAATAAAATCTGTTTTTAGTTTTTGTATTTATTCATATTATTGCGCCAGTTTATAATACCGTTTTTCACCATTTGGTTCTTGTTTACAAATCATTTTTATTCTTATTATTATCTTCCAAATCGATTTCGAAATCACTTTTCCGCTTCACATGAATCGCTTTTCCACTTCACATGAATCACTTTTTCGCTTCACGTGAATCACTTTTTCACTTCACTTGAATCACTTTTTCGCTTCACTAGAATCACTTTTTCGCTTCTAATGAATCGCTTTTTTGCAGCGAAAAATCGCTTTTAAAGAATCGCTTTTTCACTTGTTATCCTTTTCCCATAAACCGTCACATTTTTACAATGTTTAACCATTCTGAAATTTTGAGTTTTCAAAATTTACTAACACTCTCCATCACTTAATAAAAATGAAACTGTCAATAACAAATTATTTTAATTTATGTTTTATACGCAAGTAATCGTAGATCACACGTTTTCTGTTTTGGCGCTCTATACAACAACATTTTTGTGCAAACAGCACTGTTTCAAGTCACCCCCGCACGATAAATTTCAGTAGGTGTACTTTGTGAAGCAATAACTTGAGATGGTATACATCAATTAGTTTAAACACTTCGTTATCTGAAAGACAAAAGCTGAATGGACCTTCAAAATTTCATAGTACTTACTTTCTTACATTAAAAGTTATGAGCAAATCTTTTCAAAAAATGGCGAATTTTGTTTCAAGTCACCCCGTTTTACGGTATGAATTTTTTAAAAAAATGTACAGAATTTACTGCTGATTCTAATATATAAATCTCGAGGCCATAGGGGAACTTGTGTTTACACTTTTCAACTAAGGCCACAGTTATTTAATACTTCGTTCAGCGTAACCCGCCCGCATTATGATTTTTCGGACAAATAATGCGCATTAAAATACATTATTTTTACAACTTAAAGCATCTTTAAAAAACTCAACCAAAACAAAACAAAACATTATAGAGGAACCTCGTCACGTATATTACGATGCTTATGTAAAAGGTACTTCGCCATTGATAATGTTTTAATACATATTTCTATTTAATTATGACTCCTCAGAGTTTTATGCCCTGATTTCGTAAATCTTTCCTCTGTCGTTGCAAACGGAATTGTTAAATAGATCTTCAAATCAAATTCATCGGAGCAACGGTGGAGAGATTTACGAAATAGTTATTTCTTCGCATATTTTCATTTTAACAAAGCTTTGTTAAAGATGTTTTTTTATGTTTTAGTGCATATATATATATGTCTCCTTATCTCCGTAGTGCTTTTCTTCATTGCTCAAGTTGATGCATCTTTTATACTTCTATTTTTATGTACTCCTTTAAAATGAAATATACATCAGAATTAGCGACGGCAATCCATATGCTCTCCATCATTGTTCAAAAATTTTTATTTCATTTTTTTTTGTAGCAGTTTTGATTTTTTTACGTTAGAGACGTATAAAGAAATCGAAATCGGCACAATTTATTATAAAGTAGAAATAATATTTCTTTTATAAAAAAGAAGAATAAAACTACGTCATCAAACTGAAAGAATAATAGAATAATATAATAATAATCATCTTGAACATAAATGTTGCTAAGATGTCGCAACATGTACATGTTGTATATGTATATCGTGAAGTGAAAAAAAGAAACAAACACACATGGCTCGTTAATATTGTGTAATACTACATAACATTTATGAAAAGGTCTGTTCTAAAATCCGCCTTATAGTACATTATCGTTAAAAAGTGCGCATCGTATGTCATTATTTCGTTTGCAAAATAATGCATAATGAATAATGCCCGCATTCCGCATCGCTATTTTTCTTAAGTATGTTACGCTGAACGAAGTATTAAATAACTATGGCCTAAAAACTGACCTCGGTAAAATCTTCGATTGTTTACAAAAAACGGCACCGTAAAAATCAAGTACCCTAGTATGTTTGACAGCAAAGCACGGAAGAGCCTTGGACATGAGACTAGGAATGAGAATGATTTATTTAATTATAAAAGACAAAGAAATTTTGTTGTAAACTTAAATATTCAGGAAAAGAGGCAATAGAAATACGAACAACGCCAATGGTGTGCAAAATTTCTGGGCTTTTTGTAAACCCTATTTAACCAATAAATGTTCATCCTCTGAAATTGTCTCTCTCCTTGAAGAAGGTGACATCCTCCAAAATGAGATTCAGGTAGCAAATTCATTCAATAATCACTTTAGCACTATTTAATTACTAAATCTCTGGATATATCTCCATGGAATTCTGATTTTGTTTGTAGAAACATTTACGATATCATTGATAAGTTTGATGATCATCCTAGTGTCCATATTATTAGAGAGTGTATTAATGATGGTTCTATACTTACCTTTTCCCACATCCATCCATCCATACATCATACATATCAAGCTATTATGGATCTTGATCCAACTAAATTTACAAGTGGTTCTCTGCCATCAAAAATCCTACAATCTGTAGCTATGGAGAGTTGTGTTCCTCTAATGGATTGCTTTAACAACTGTATCTTGGATGGTGTTCTCCCATTTGCTTTAAAGATAGCAACTATAACCCCTGTACTGACATCTGGTGACGCAACATCTAAGGCTAATTATAGACCTATCAGTATTTTGCCTGCTATTTCTAAAGTCTTCCAAAAATTGCTCTTTTCCCAAATGAATTCTTTCCTTCAAAAGAAGTTCTCTGGCTTATTATGTGGGTTTAGAGCTAACTACAGTACTCAACAAGCCCTCTTTAATCTCATACAAAAATGGCAATCTTGTCTAGACAGTTTGGGTATAGTTGGTGTGATTCTTATGGACATTTCCAAGGCATTCGATTGTCTTCCTCATGATTTATTAATAGCCACGCTTGAGGCCTATGGTTTATCTTTTAGCAGTTTGAAACTTATGCTGAGTTATTTAAGCGGAAGGTTTCAACGGGTTAAAATTGGCTCCTCCTTTAGTTCATGGCTTGAGTTACTTCTAGGGGTACCTCAGGGCTCAATCCTCGGTCCTTTACTTTTTAACATTTCTTAACGACTTTTTCTTGTTTATATCAAGATGTGGAGTTTGTAACTTTGCACACGATAATACCATTTATAGTTGCGCACCATCAATTGAACTTGTTCTTTCGAACCTAGAAATTGACTTGGGCAATGCTTTATACTGGTTTCGTATTAATCAAATGGTGGTTAATCCTGCAAAGTTTCAGTTCATGTTTGTTGGTGTGGATAAGAAAAATTAACTTTACATATAGGAAGAACTTTCGTGAAAAAGGCAAAAAATTGTCAAATCGCGGAAATTATTCTCCCAACAGTTAATTTGATTAAAGTATTCTAAATCCAAAGATTTTGTAATTTTATTATGTAGCATAATAACTTAAACTTGTACAAGAAACAGAATCTTTTTCACTCATGAAATTCGTATATCAATTTTGCTCATAGTCAATGCACAAAAATACTAAATGTGTGTGTGTGATATGAAAATCCAAAATTGAGCCAATCATACAATATCTATATTTGTAAAAAAAATTTAAGATGTTATCTTGTAATTTTTATAGAAATTTTGTTTAAGAAAGACATGCAATACCAGTGAAGTGTATATGAAGCTTATTTGTTCATCTTTCTGTTCATGTATTACGTATATACAATCATTATTACTTCTATATCCGACGCAATCTTGCTTATTTCCAGTGCTTCAAAAAAGACTGACAATTTTTCTATGGTTATAGAACCATGACAACGAAAAATTATTATGTACACTTGATAAAACAGGAATGACTATCCTGACGCGATGCAATCAATTATATCAAGAGAAGTGAAAACATCCAATGGTGTTTCTACTGTTATCTCGAGAATTGGAACTTTCCGAACTTCTCAGGAGTGTGTTGTTTTCATCCCTGGAAATCCTGGTATTATTGAGTTTTATGATGTGTTTCTCCAGGAGCTGTATCACTTGACAGATAATGAAGTGCCTGTTATTGGTATTGCTCAAGCAGGTATCTATCACTTCCCTGTGAGCACATTCATTGAAAAAAAAACACAATAAAGGAGTGCATTTCTATAGAAATATACACATTATTTCAGTAAAATGCTCTCCATTGCAGTGGCTTTTTGATGATTTTGCCTGTGGGGTTAATGATCTTTCGATAATTTGATGTTACAATGTTAGATATGTCTGCCATTCTGAAGCGACTCTCTCTACCTTCGGGCCTTTTTTGAAAAATCATAGCTTTTCCATAGTGAAGTTGATCAACTCATATTTGATTTTTAATGAAAATAAAAAGAAAAGATAGCAGACCCCTAACATGAAATTAACTGTATGCGTTCGGGATACAAACAGGTAAGACTAATAAAAAGACAACGATTGGCCAAATAAAGGGACAGAGGGAATGCACCCTAAACTTAGATGATGGTCTACAATGGCCGAACAAGCCCAGTCAACGACAACTGAGCTTGACCCAAACCTGTCCTGATATCCTAATTATGTTCAACAACGACCGAACAAGGGTGGTCAACAACAACCATCACTTGACTCAAACCTGATACAAACCTATACGGATGCATCCCCTTTGATCCATTAAATCTTTTTTCAACGACAATGTACCAACCACTAACTAATCAATAAAAGTCAAACAATAGCAAAAACGTATGCATGAAACACCGCAGGCGCAACCAAGGGCAGGTGGGCGGGCTCAAAATACGTCTGAACTTGACAAGTGTTGAACGGAGAAGGCTACATGGTAGGCAACCTCGTGGTTTTCTAGAACCGGCAGCCAACCGAGTACCGGTGTAACCGCTGACTCAATTATTAAAATGGCGGCCCGACCGCCAGTTAACTTGAGCTAAGGGAGCTTAGCTACCAGAAAATAAAGTTTTATCCAATAAAATTTCTGATTTTTTCACAATTTTGCAGGTTGCTTTTAAAGAGATTAGAAAAAAACATAAAACATGACTTTTTTTGCTTGAAATATTTCAACCATTCTTAGGCAAATACATTTTTGCAAGAAGGTGATGCAGTCTTCTCCATGAAGAAATTTGTGCCAGCGCGTGCAAATGCGCTGGTGAAACCTCCTTGGACTAATTTGCCATCACAATTACTTTTTTGTTCGGAAGCTGAAATATGGTGGTCTCAACTAACACAAAATCCTGCTGGTTTAGAAACAGCACTTACAACAGTAATTAATATTTTTTTAATCTCGAGTACACATCTTTTAATTTTAATTTTCAGAACATTGCTTTTTACAATTGTAGTAGAGGAAGATCCACCAACGAAGAGAACGTGTTACCGAAAATGAGCCTAAACAATTCGGTCTCGTTCTTGAATTAGCCTCGTTTTCAACTAAAAGTTAATGTAATTTGCGTTTCTTGTGTTGTGAGTAGGATTCCATTTTCAAGCTAAGTACCAGCATACCAGCCGAGGGAAATATTGAATCCTGTAATGAGCTCCCTTGATTATATTCGAATTCCCAATTCACAGTTTGCGTAACGTTAAACAGGCATGGAAATTTGGCGGAAACGATCGTTATCGTTACTGTCTTCTCATCGCGCTCTTGATAGTTTGTACAAATCGCTTAAATATTAAAGTAAGCGATTCGCTTTTTAGCGGATTTACGCTAGCGATTTTCGGAAAAAGCGCTTATTATATCGCTTATAATTTGGAGACAATCCATTATTATCTATTATCCTCAGTGGAAAGTATAACAGACAAATGTCGTTTTATTCATTTAGTTTTTACGGAATATTAAACATTAAATATGGTAGCTGTTAGCTACGTAACACACTAGTAGCATCTGATGGTATAGTTGAGAATACAATCGCGAATACAAGATCGATGCAAACCTTCTGTAAATACAAAAATTAAGGTCTTTTAAAGGATAATTCTGGACAAAAATGTACAAAAATTAAATATGAAAAACTTTTTTGGGCATATATTTTTGGGCACCCATACCGTTCCAATGGTACCAAATCATGTCTGGATGCGGCCCTGTTCATGCTCAATTGACAATGAAGGATAGCTCAGGTATATTAAGTTAATATTCACCAATTTGCTGTTGCTAGGGAGAACGACCACCGTTGCTAAGGTAATTTTGAAATTTCCTTTGTTATACAAATTCATCTGTTCACCTGACAAAAGAATATGAAAACAGAAGTGGTACCAGCAGGATTCGTTTTCATGTTATTCAATGAAATTTAAAATCATCTTAGTTTCCAGCTCCCTTTACAATCTTGTTTTATTGCGTCAACGTTACCTTTGTTAATCTATTAACTATCTATCTGTTAATAAATCTAAATCTGCTGAAACGATTTTAGGTTACGTCGTTTCCGTAAATGTTAAATAACGGTAATGATAATTCGTTTCTCATGACGCAACAAATTTCCATGCTTGATTAAAGAAATGAAAAATAAACTGACGTAATCACACAGGTGCATGTTGTAGAAACAAAGACACTAGAAGAAGGAAAAATAATTCAAGCACTCCATCACACTGTAAAATATTATTAGGAAGTAATTTTAACAAAAGAAAAAAAATATCTTTATAACAACTAAGGTGGAGTTTAGTAATGAAACAATTGTATGTTAAAGTACAAAATGACTTACTAGCGAGCAGAAACTTTCGGTAGAAAAATGCGCTGAAATACGAGTTTCGCCAGCGTGTTATCATGTGCTGGCAAACCTAAGAAACTATGATTTGCTAGTGTGCGGGCGTGCGCCAGCGCAAATGCGCTCGCCTCATGGAGAAATCTGGTGATGTCAACTATTATGGCATAATTCATGATATCACTAAATTTGCAACACAAAATCAATTTTTTTTCAATTTTGCTGCCATGTTGCCAATTTATTAGTGAAGTATACTTGAATCTTTTTGCAATAGCCGGAATATTTGGTTTTCATGATTTACTGTCCTGTGGCTCCAATTTCATGAGACCCTGCCATAACTCATAGCCAAGAGGAATTTAGAGCAAAATATTTGACACAGTAACTCGTCACAACAGAGGCAACAAAAACATCTCAAATTAAAGTAATTCAGATAGTCATTATCATGATGCACAAAAATTGTCTGACTCTTGTAAGTAATGCCCTTGAATTTTCTTCAAGATTGCAAATGAAACAAAGTTTTTCTAAATCTGCAACAATCCCAACAGATAGTGTTTTGAGCACTTTGCTTTTTATCTTTATTGTAATTAGCTGAAATTAATTGTTTGGGAATTTGAAACAGTGAAGCTGCCACCATGATAAATCAGCAGAGTACTTTAACTTCTGCTTTGTCTTATGATTCTTATGTCAAAAACGGGTATGTGACATGTAAAGCAAAAAGAGACCATTCGCAAATTACAGGTAATACTTTTTCTTACGCTTGATTATGGCTTAAGAAATTCAAGTGTGTTAAAATTACACTTACAAGCATAATCATTCTTACGTTACCATAAGAATTAAGGAATAACTAGTAACCCGAGTAAAAATTTTTTACAGGTTTTAATCGATGTGAGCTGAACAGAGAGAAAGGCTTAGTATAATGAATTTTAGTATGATAAAGTTCTTCAATTGTTTGGAATGTAGAATGTTTAGAATGTAGTTTTGAACAGCGTGTAGAACACGGGTTTTAATTCATCAAAAAAAAAAAAAAAAAAAAAATACGCGCTGTGCGTCGACTTTTTTCACTTTTTACATCATATGTATAAATTGAAGATGCAATGCAATGGTTCTCCATGATTAAAAATATCTAACGTCAATTACAGAAAAAAACACTCTTCATTCCTTTAATTTTAAAAATCTCTAGGTATTCAAAGCATATTTAGTTCAACACTGGAGTTATGAACAGAAAAACTTTTTAATCAGAAGATCTGAAACACATCAAAATATTCATAATAAATCTTTCACGATACGATATATGCAGTAGTAAAAATAAATTGTGCGTACAGGTAAACAACAAAAAGATTAAAATCGCTGTAACTGTTCATGGAATCCACACCCCAATGTAAATAAAAGCCAAACGCGAAAGTCGTAAAAGTGTCGAAATGTGAATTAAAAACAATTGTGATTTTCTTTACGAACCCAGACCGTCATGATTAAAAACCACGATATTCATTTCTTCAATCACGTATTATTTGAAAAGTAATAACGCAGAAACCCTATTAATACTATAAGAAAAAACAAAACAAACAAACAAAAAAGTTCTAAAGCGTACTTACCCTAAAAACATTAATAAATCTTCGCGCAATACTTTTGTTGTTGTCTATTGTTTCTTGATCTCGCGAATAATCAAAACATTTGAAACGATTAAATGCAATGCAATGTTTTCCCCTATACTAATCGTAGAAAAATATTAACCGCCGTGGTCTGACACTCCATTATGAATAAGTGACCGCAAAAACGACCCGAAATTTTAGAGAGTGAAAGCGTGAAAAAAGCGGATGCACACTCGTGATTAGTATATAGATGATTATGCCGTGAGAATTTTAAAATTATGCTTACATTGCTTACATTGATTACAAGTGTAAACAAGATGCCCTTACGGGCAGAAAGATTTCTGCAAAATCTGTTGAAGCATGAAAAATATGACATTTATGAAATTCGACACGATCTAAGTGGGCTCGAACCACCGACCTTTCAGTTAACAGCCGAGTAACTAGCCAACTGCGCCACAGAACTACATATGTATTTGTAATGTAAAAACCGCTACCTTTAGATAGTAAGAAAGAGAAAGACCAAAGCCGGTTGTAATGTATTTCTTGCTTTTGCAAAAATCCAAAATCAAAATATTTTATGACATATTTAAAAATTCGAAAAAAACTTCAGAAGATCTACGTCGGGTCGAACCACCAACCCTTCGGTTAACAGTTGACTGTACTAACCAACTGTGCCACGGAAGCCTGCACGTCAGCATAGATATAAATATTATTCTCTGTTGACTCTACTGTTTACAAAACGTTGAGAACTTCTTTTTAGTCAGAAAAGAATGATCACAGTCCAAGATAATAAGTTCCTTCTATATATTTTCTGTTTTCACCTTAAAATATGTATATCTTTTTTAAAATCCATTAAATATTGAGCAAAGAAACTTGTAAATCTTTCACTGCATGTAATGCACGGTGCTTTGGTTTCATGTAAATGCACGCACAAAATTTCAAAAAACCGCTAGGTTTGGACAGTATGAAAAAGAAAAACCAAAGCCGGTTGTAATAGCTTTCTTGCTTTCGCAGAAATCTAATTATGTTACATTAGTGTAAAAATTAAGAAAAGAATTATGCGTAAGAACTCTAAAATTTTGTTTAATATTCTAAGAATTCGAAAAACATTTGATAAAACAATAGGAAAAAAATCAGAAAACGTTTTTATTAAAATTTGAAAACATTTTCATACAAAAGAGAAAACTTTTTGTCAAAAACATTAAAAATGTTTCCTCTTCTGTATAATCCTATATTTCTTTAGAAATGTTTGTAAGAAATAGCCAGGTTCAACCTTGTTGCCAAACAGGGGTAGCTAGTTCCATAATGACACACTAAAGTGGCGTTTTCATCCACCAGACTGTGTCAGTTTAAAGTACAATGGACGAAATGACAGCTACTCGGAGTACCTTACGCTAAACGCTTAGCAGCTTACACTTGTGTCTTACGGCTTATGCCTCTGTGAGAAAAAATGCTGTGGCTTGTCTTCCTTACGTAATTTTACTTTGAGTTATTATGGTAACTGCGCCTAATCAGCAGAATTTATTGAAGAAAAAGAGCATAATTTTCTGGCCAATAGTCCTTTTTAATCCTTACAAATTGGTTTAATAAACTTAGTGCCTGTTTTGAGACGCAAAGAGTGGTTTGGTTTCAGTCACCGGTTTTTTTGTTTCAGCTATTGATGGTTTTTTACTTCTAATTCAGGACATTCACCTGCTTGGCAGTACACTGACCAGCATTCAGATGAAAAGTATTTGGATCTTCCAGAACAGATTGAGCATAAAGTTGAATCGGTATTGAGTCTGTTGCCTGAACACATGAAAATTATTCTTATTGGACATTCAATTGGTGCATACATCGTATTAAAGATGCTTGAAAACCAAATGCTTAGCAATCGTTTAGTGAAAGCTATTCTTTTGTTTCCAGCAATTGAAGAGCTAAAGAATACACCCAATGGAAAGTTCTGGATGCCGGTTTCAAAGTATTGTCGCATTCCGTTTGCGATCTTGGCTTTTTTGTTTTCCTTTACTCCATTGTGGTTTAAAAATATGCTTGTAGCTTGGCGTGCAAAGGGTAGAAATGTTGACGAAAAGATAATTAAGCCCTGCCACTCCTGTGTGTCATTTTCTTTGATGAATCATGCTTTATATTTAGCAGCATCTGAAATGGATCATTTGAATGATCTAGATGAAGATCTTATTGCTATTATTCAATCGCACATCCAACGATTGACATTTTATTATGGCGCTGCTGATAAATGGGCGCCACACTTGTTTTACCAAAGAATGACTGAACGCTTTCCAGAAGCAGATATAAGACTTTGTGAAAACTTTTATCCTCACGATTTTGTTCTTGATTCTTCAAAGGAGGTAGCCCAACTCTGCTTTGACATATTGTACAGAAATAAGTGACGTCTTATAGCTTTTGTTACTCTTTCTTCATAAACTGTTTTCAATTACAGGTGTACCATGTTTATTTCAAAGAGTATTATAAGTTTGCTTGTAAAGTTTGTGTAGTAACTGTTATTGGATGTTGTTTGTTTTTTCTAAAAATCCACTTTAGCTTTCTGTCAATCTTGTCTGAACAGCTGTCAGATTGAAAAAAAATTAGTGACTCATCAGAAAGAGACCTTTTAGAGAATGCTTGCATTCAAGTTCAAAAAGAAGTAAAAAGGAGTCTTGTCAGGGCGTCAGCTAGAAATTCTTCATTGAGGCCGTTACGCTATAGCTATGATGAACATTTTTATAACGCAGCAGAAATGCATGTTAGTGATGAGTTTAAACCGATGTTTCGAAAAAGAATCAAATCATTTATTTTCACAGCAAGCTTAGTTACTAACTTTTCATAAATTTATTGCTGGACTCAATTGGAAAACTTATTAGTTTTTTAGATTTGGAAAGAGCTGTCTAACGGCGCCTGTAGGACCCTAGCTAACACCCTGCTTGTCTCCAAAATGATATTTACAAAGAGCTTGAAAAAGTTGTTTAACAAGTCTCTTTTCAGTATTTCATAATTCTTTGTAGTTTTAAGAGATATTTCCTTTTTAAAATATTACAAAATTATAATATTTTAAAATATTTATATATAATATTGACAGTTTGAGGGAAACTCATAACAAGTTATAATACTGATAAATTAATCAGTAATTCAGCAGATATGAGTTATAACCAGTAATTCCGATTAATAATCAATAATACTGATGGTTACTGACAATATATTTCGTGATTTAGGAATATATTAGTGTTTGATGCATAGTTACTTCGTCAGCTTCAATAGAAAATAGCTATTAAGTCACATGGTATGAGCAAGAAGTTTTTCGAAAATTCCGCACTTCACAATGACACTGCAAAACATTTTGAACAAATTTTAAAACATATGAAATTGATGTTGCAGCAAGACCTTTTTCAAAAGAAAGTATACAATGTTTTGATAGCAAAATTTTCAATTGTAGTACTATACTCAAACCGAAAGAACATTTTTTTGATGCAGATAATTCCACCACTACTGGGGACAAAAACGGCAAAAGATATCTGTGATAAAGACTCCTTTGCAACAAATTTACCTGCTGGGTCTATGCTGACGTGTTCCATTCTAGAAAACCATAAAAGAAACAACAATAGATTTTTTAGATATTCAAGCAGTTCACTATCAATCTCCCTCACACATTACTATGGTCCCATTATGGTGCAAAACGGTAGCAGCTATATGAAACTTAATAAGCGATACAAATAGATACAAACTCTATCCATCTGAAACAGTATTATTTATACTCACGTCATTTCTTTTGTGTTCTTAAAAAACCTATTGGTTTTGCATTTTGTTTTAATTCTTGATAATTTATGTGTAATCAGAATCTTACTGATTGATTTATCAGAATTTTTGATTATTTCTGATAAATTTCTGATTATTAATCAGTATTTAACTGATTCGTCAAACGAATTACTGATAATTCAAACTAATTACCCATTAAAATCTATTGTTTTCTAATCAGTATTACTGATAAATTTATCAGAAATTTTAACTTATTATGATTTTCCCGCAAACCGTCACATTTATGATATGATATAATTATTTTGGTTTGTTGTTTCATGTGTACAACTTCTGAATGAGTAAATTATGCGCCGTGCAATTGAATGATTTTACTCAATGGAAATAACCGCCCAAGGAAACAGAAATATTTGAGAATAAAAAGAAAAGTATAATTTTGGCACGGGCATTTCCTTTAAGATTTAGATTAAGGTGTGAGTAAGGGAAAAATCATTGACTTTTTTGAAAAAAAGTTTTTTTGCACATCAGGATGAAAGGAACTCTGAATTTTCCAATGGTGAAACTATTTTTTCAGGAAGTGGATGGGAAGTCCGTTTATTTTCCAAAACCGTTGTATTAGCGGCTAATTTGTGTACATTAAAGACCATGAAAAAATAAAACATATTGATCATGTTGCGTATTGATCCTTTTGTTTCAAAATTCCGTTTCATAGATAATTAATTAGTTCACGCAATAAAGAAAAATCTTTAAAGCTGTTTTTTTCAGTGTTCACTTTTCGTGTCAGAGCCACTAACGTTTGATGCTTCATTTACAAAACTAAAAAAGCTCTGACAGTGAGACTTGGCTTACTGAAAAGCTGAAGGGTAGATCTAAAAACGTTTTTTTTTTTATCTTTTTAATTTGAACAGAATATGAGTTATAGTCTTGAAAGCAAAAAAAATGAAAACAGAAAACGATACTTTTGAGAAATTGAAAATAACTCTGAAAATAATTTGTTTGAGTAAAAAAAGAAAAAACCGTTTTTTACTCTATCTCTTGTGATTACAAAAGTGTAAAAAACATAAGTTAAACTTAACTCGTTTTGTAAATGGAGCTACGTTTTTACAACAAGGTTCATTTTCTTTGACTCGTTCTAAAATCTTACATTTTTAGTTTACCTTAAAATTTTTAACATGGGCTTTTAGAGATGTAAATAAGCTTTCTAAAAATGTATCATACTTGATATAAACATATTCCTGTCAAAGGAATTAATTAAAAAACAAAAACACGTTTTTTTCCCTTACTCACACCTTAATTGATTGCTCCTTCGGTTATCTTGATCTTGTACAGAATCGCAAAGCTTTTCTTCCTAGATTTTCTGTATCATTCAAATGACTTGATTTTGTTTGCATCATTGTCTGTTGATGTCAGTTTGTACATGACACATGTTATTTTTCAGATTTACACATAAAAAAGAATGGCTTTACTAAGAACTGGTATGGTTGCATTTAACACAAGGCATTCAAAATGTGTTCGTTCATTGCACGACTTATCGAAAGCTGGTGTGATACCTACTAAAATCAAGAGAAATTCTTCAGAATTCAAGGTTAGTTTCAACACAATTATTTAGTATTTGTAAGATTACGCAAGTGTTCTACTACAGTAGGCGCAAAAGTGCTCAATGTCACAAACAGAGCCAGTCATATATTCTTTGGAAGATCTATTTTTTTCTTCCAAAGAATATAATTTGTAAGATTACTAATTTCAATTTGATAATTTCATTTGAAAATACGCGGAAAACTACTCTTGCAGGGATAACAAGTAATATAGAATCACCTTAAGTGTATTGGTGAAAACATGAGAGTATGTTTTGATTAATTCAAACATTCTGAGTAGTTCGAACGAATGTTTCCAAACAGGGGAACAGAAACTTCAATTGAAATTTTGCAATTGGACAAAACTTCCGATCTGGTTTTATGTTGTTGTTTTTTATTGTTTTATAATCTTCACGTAAATTTTCCAAGATAACTATGATTATACTATCCATCCATTTATTCTGTTTAGGAAAACAGTTCTCAAATGCAGGATTTAGTAAAAGATTTGAAAGACATTTGTCATGTCATCAAAGATGGTAAAATCAATGCTGTTTTCCTTTTGTTTTTGTTTTTTTTGTGTGTTTTTTTTGTTTTTGGAAAATTTGTAAATCCAGTTGTGATCTTAGAACGTCTTAAAAATTTATGGCATTTTATTCAAGATTATTATTCAGGATTCCTCTAGTAAATGTGGCGATGTTTATTAAGAATTTCAACTTTTGGATGTGGCATTTAGTAGAGGGCAGCTTTTATCACAAAATGAAATATGAGATAAAAGCAGGTATCATGTTTTCATTGATCTCTACTTAGAGTCTTTTAATAGAGGGGTTCATTTGACAACCATGTAGTTGATGCTATCCAAAGTAATGGCCATGCAATAATTGAAAGATGTATATGAATAATTGTCCAGTGAAAAATAAACATTTCTCTCATTTCTCTGAATTCTCTTGAAATGTCCACGAGCATAGAAATCTTTAAATAAACATTTTTCAGTTCTATGTTAGTGGTTATGGTATTTCTATAACTAACAGTAACTAACAACAAGACTGATGTGGTAACATAATTATTCAAGAAAAAGGAGCTGCTTTGAAATAGGGTACAGCAGATAATTGCAAAAAACTTTTTCGGTGACAAAAATGTTTTTCTGCATTTTACGTTTGTATTACTGGTAATCTTGTTCCATGTCCTATTGTTGTCGATAAAATAATCAAAGATTGTAATCAAATAGGACGGTCTTGTTTTTGAAGACAAGCGGAAAATAGCAGCATGGCATAAGATGGGATCAAAACAGCAATTTTCCTTTGTCAGATAACCTGATAATTTTCATTTGTTGTAGAAACCCAGTGTGCAAAATAGTCAAAAAACTACTGCCATGAAGAGCATTATTGAAATAGTGTGTACGTTTCTATTAAAATGAACTCCTTTGCAGTGTGTTTCAACAAATTTGCCCACAGGAAAAGGTTTTCATATCACAATACTGTAATCTCTTTCGTAACTGCTACGGGATTTAACTTCATAGTTTCTGTGAAGGTTTAGTCCGTGAAAAAAAGTGCAATGTAATCCTGTTTCTAAATTATGTTTTTTATACGTTATATTTTGCCAGAGAAAAATGTTTTTTCATTTCTTCTATTTCATTATTATTATTCTCATTATCTATTACTTCTGTTTTGTAATCTTTTTGGATTTCTGCGAAAGCAAGAAATACCTTAAAACCGGCTTTGGTTTTTCTTCTTCTGCTGTCCAAACCTAGCGGTTTTTTGTATATTTCATGCGTCGATTACATGAAACTTATGAGTACCACGCTTCTTACACTTCTCAGTGAGGAAACCATTTTAAACCATTTTAAAATTTCAAAATTTTCAAATGTTTCATGAAATGATAGATATGCATCCCTGAAGATGAAAAAAAGATTTTCATATGAGAAACTTATAATTATCTTGAACTCACAGTTACTGTGATCATTCTTTTCTTATTAAAAAGAAGTTCTCAACGTCAAAAAGGTATATATTTGTTTGTTTTTAGTGAATGTCTTGAAAGCCTGTCTAAATACAAAACATCGTTTGTTTCGTGTATGTTGGGCTGTTATGCTTTAAAAGCTCTGGATACTTAAGCTCAGCTTAGTTTTCTCTTCAGCTCCAACATCAAAAACATGTGTCTAATCTTCTGCACCACTTTTAATATATGTTTTTCCAGCTATTACATAGGCTAATAGGCTTATATTCTCTGAACTTGTATTATTCTTGGTAAT
The DNA here is from genome assembly GCA_027922465.2 of Turritopsis dohrnii. NCBI lineage: Eukaryota > Metazoa > Cnidaria > Hydrozoa > Anthoathecata > Oceaniidae > Turritopsis > Turritopsis dohrnii. The sequence goes on from BQMF02000010.1 coordinate 665,984, forward strand.
ACATTATTATATCATCCTGTAACACAACACAAAATTTAATTTTATATATGTGTGGATTTTGGTAAGTTTAGAGCATATATATATATACATACATACTTTTAATTATCAAAATCTTTGTTTACTTTTTGTGCTTGCAATATTGGGAGTTCTGTTTGTAATTAAAAAGATTGACAACGCATATGTTTAAAGGATATGATTTACGTGCGTAACCACTGCGATATCTGAAAAGTTATTTAACTTAATCTTATTCTGTACATCTAAATCTAAAGAATGTTTTCTGTCATTCAGATGTAATGAAGTTTGTTGATGGTGTATATGTATACAAGAAATTTTCTCATAGTGTCAGTTAAGCCTGGTTCAGACCTGACGATTATGACGATTAAGAAAAATATCAATTGTCGTAATCGCCAATCACCAGGTCTGAACACTCTCAAGTATCTCAAACTACAAATTTCAAAAATTGTTTCAAACAAACGATACTTCTTTCCCTTGTTAAGTTAAAACTTCTTTGTAAAATTTGAAGCACGTGCCATCACGTACTTAAAACAATAGAAGAGTGCGACTACACTGATAAAATATCAAAATTTATTGACATTTTTACGAAGATTACAAAAGTGTTCACATAAACGATTACGACGATTACACTAAATTTAAATCAACATTATCCTCAGGTCTGAACCAGGCTTAACACTTTCACAATTCCCAAAAATGTAATGTTTTGTTGTAAAAATCATTCAAACCTACTTTCAAATTAATATATCAAGTTCTAAAATTCAGAATTAAAGTTTTGAGTTACGTGCAAATCTGAAAGGATTTGCAAGGATGAAAGGATCCTTTCTATCTGAAAGGATCAATACATTCTTGATACTATTTCGTACCAATAAAATAAAGAATATTTCATGTCATTTCATGTAGCTAATCCAGTTTATTGTCACTATATCCATTGTAAGTCTCACATAGTAGCAATTATCTTTGACAATTTCCCGGAGAGTACATGATTAGAAATGTGATGTCTATATGTGATGGAAATCACATGTAGTTCTGCTATGTTATAATAACCTTTTTTCAAATTTCAAAAATATTGTATGATCTTTCATTTTCCATACTTCAGCTGATTTTGGCGAAATCCTTTTGCCTGTTAGGGGATCCTTACTTTTTCCTAATTTCTGTTTGCCTGTTGTCGCCACAGTGTAAACTTTGTAAAATTTCTAAGGTGAGTGAGGGTTAGGGTCAGGCTTTTGTCTCGTACTTTCAAATTCCTTTGAAGTTTGGTGATCAGAATCACACTTTTCATTAGCTGGCAAAGCAGAAATCCTTTTGCCCATTAGGGCATCTTGTTTTCCTTACTGTCTCTGCATCACCTACATGTTTGGCTTGTTTTCTCATAGTTTCCAACCTTAAATTTCAGGTGGAGGTCCTCAAGCAAAAGCACGCCATGTTCAAAGAAATAAATTATTACCACGAGAAAGAATTAGCAACATACTAGACACTGGGTATGCTTTGCTCAGCCACATTGTTTGGTAGAAATGCTTTCTTTTTGCTATACATCATCCTCTTTATTGTTCATAGGTCACCCTTTCTGGAATTATCACAATTAGCAGGTTATGAATTATATGGTACGGAACAGGTACCAGCAGGAGGGATCATCACTGGAATAGGAAAAGTTTCTGAGTAGGTATCTATGTTTTATGATGTTCATAAAAAATCGAGAGTAATTCCTATCCATTATTCCATTACGCCATTTTTCTCCTAACCATGAAACATGTTTTGTTTCTATCTAACTTCTAGTGTGGAATGTATGATTGTTGCTAATGATCCGACTGTTAAGGGTGGATCATATTATCCAATCACAGTGAAGAAACATATTAGGGCGCAAGAGATTGCACAGGAGAATAGACTTCCTTGTATTTACTTAGGTATGGTTGTAACAATGTTTCGAAATGTTTGAAAGCAATCATTATTACTTTTGGTGTAGACACTCATTTGATGACTACATTGCATTCTTTATTACTTTATTTGGAGAAACTTTTGTGACAGAAAATTTTCTTTGGATAAGCTTTCACGAATGAAGAAATTGTTTAATCTTCGCAAGATAAACTTTCGTGAATGAAGAACTTTTGAAATAATTTAGGATAAGTTTTAGGAAACTGAGGATATTGTTGCAGAAAATTGACGAAATTAGTTTCAAACATATTTGAATTTACATTTACTTAACAATTCTAATGAAATAAATTGCAATTGAAAAATTGGAAAAGTAGCAAAATTTCACGAGATAAACTTGATGATTAATTTCAAATTTTTGAGAGATAAACATTCGCAAAAAAGCCCAAAATTCGCGAAAGTTTCTTTTGCGAAAGTTTCTCCGAATAAAGTATGGCTTTTATATATCAACAAACATGTCCTTTTGATAGCTATCAGTCTGTGCTAATAACGCACCTTATATAAAAAACCCCTTTAACTGTTAGATAATCACTAGCAACTTGCGTAAAAGTTTTTTACGGGCCCTAATTTCGAAAAGGATGTGCGAAAGTCCTGTGTTCGAAATAGATGACGAAAAATTAAACCCCGGTATCATAAGTGGTTGTAGAGCTCAAAAAACTGGTCAAAAAGCATAAAAAAAGCATGACGTCAAATGCTATTATACTAAACGTGAATGTGTCTTGCGTGGTCTTACTACCGCAATATGACCACGATTAAGAAGATTTCGACTGTAAGTTTTAACTCTCTAAGTTAAATGTGTTGCACTCAGCGCAAATTAGTATAATAAGATAAGTGTATTTCTATTCCCTGAGTATGTGTGAAGATCATACTATTATGCTGTGAGCACATTCTGAACTACTAGTAATATTTATCAAGTGGTATTATGTTTTTATAGTGGATTCTGGTGGTGCAAATCTACCAAGGCAAACAGAAGTTTTTCCTGACCGTGATCATTTTGGTCGTATATTTTTCAACCAAGCCAATATGTCTGCTCTGAAGATCCCGCAGGTTACTTCATTTTCAATACCAGGATTTTTTATACCCAGGATTGATCAATTTTTCTATTAACGAACATGCCACTTTTCTGTAAAATTCTGGAATACAGATTAATCGTAAATCCTTTCCTGAAAAGTAAATTTTATTTTGTAAGTAACTAGGAATTTTTAGCCCTCGGGCTTCCATGTGTTAAGGTTGGTTCTTTTGTCCACTGACATGTAGTTTCTGTAACTTTCCTGAAAGCCAATGTGCAGTTAGTTGATGGCTCCTAATAGGCTGCTATGCTGCTTTTAAAGTCCATCAGAGTGGAGTATTGAGATGCAAAAGGAACTAACCACTACTTGTTACAAACGTAAATTAAGTATTCAATGATCATCTTTAGTTACCCAGGGGGCACATTTGTTAAAAGATCTCTGCAAAGGAGTGCATTTCTATAGAATAATTATACAAAATTAAAAATGCTCTTCATCACAGTGACTTTTTGACGATATTGCCCACTGGTTAACGGTTTGATTTGTACTCTGAACAGCTGGCCGAAGAATATCAACCATATCTGTAAGATGTTTTATATAGAAAAGTCCTTTTTAAAAGTTTGCAAGGTTTCAAATGTGTAAAAAAAAACAATGTAGTTTCTTCCGTCATAATGATCACTCCAAAGAATGACTGCTATTAACCCAGTCGGCAAAATCGTCAAAAAGTCACTGTGACGGAGAGAATTTTTATTGAAATTGTGTACATATTTATATAGAAATGCACTCCTTCGCAGAAATTTTTTAACAACCGACTGGGAATGTTGCATCTTACTACAATATTGAATTTCCATTGTATCTATGATTCAGGTTGCAGTCGTACTTGGTTCTTGCACTGCTGGGGGTGCTTACATACCTGCGATGGCCGATGAAAGTATAATTGTCCAAAATCAGGGTACTGTTTTTTTGGCTGGTCCACCGCTAGTAAGTAAATGATCAGTAAAGCTTTCCCAGTGGGCAAATTTATTGAAAAGTCACTGCGGAGGAGTGCATTTCTATAGAAATATACACACTGTTTCAATAAAAATGCACTTCATTACAGTGACATTTTGACTGAGTCCATGTTATTAAAAAGTATGCTAAATTGAGTTTTTATATGTTTTAGGTGTTTGCATATAATGGTTTTAAGTGTTTTTGTTTTTCAACTAGGTGAAGGCGGCTACAGGTGAAGTTGTAACAGGAGAAGAACTAGGTGGAGCAGATCTGCACTGCAGGTTGGTGACATTTACTTTGTTATCAACAAATCTTTTCTTATAGTTGACACTTCTATGCTGGAAGGTTTGTCAGTGGGAAAACTAGTAAAAATACTCAGAAACCTAAACGAATCTACACCATTATGTCTTTTTCTGCTTTTCATGCTTTTGAGATTCTTTTAGGAGTCAATTTCTCTTTTTAATATACTGTTAATTTCGCTAGTTTTCGCCTGCATGTCTTACGACGAGTGATATATTTTTACAGGTCGTCGGGCGTTACTGATCACTACGCCCTGGATGACTTCCATGCTTTACATCTTGCCAGACAATCCATAAAGAACATGAACTACAGGAAATCCATTGAGGTATGAAGATTTCAAATAATCACTGCGCTGGAGAGTGTTTTCATTGAAATAGTCTGGATGTTTCTATGGAAATGTCCTCCTACGCAGTGACAATTCAACAAATTTGTCCACGGGAGTGCAGAAGCAGAAGTTTGGGAAAGAAGTGTTTAAGGTTTCAAATTTTGATAGGTGGTAGTTGAAGAACCGGAAGAACCCGAATACCCGATAGATGACATTTATGGTATCGTTGGAGCGAACTTGAAACGACCTTACGATGTGCGCGAGGTAAGTTTGTTTGTTATGTTTGTCTAACACCAAGCAGAAAAGTGTGGAATTTACCTTATCGGAGATAATTTCGTCGGGGAAAATCTTTCGTCATTTTGCAAAATTTAACTAATACTTTCTTATAAATTTCACTTTTTCAAAATTTTCTTCGGGGAAAATTTTCGTCGCGAAGCAAAAATTTCGTCACTTTTCCCCGACGAAATTATCCCCGATAGTGTAATTGCTTTTTGGTTTTCTTATTGTAAAGGACTAAAAAATAACAGAAAAGAAAGATTGAAGAAAAAGAGAACTTAACCCACCAAAAGTCATTGGACATACTAGCAGTCCATTTCACAGGAGGTCTGATACCAAAAATAAAAATAATGAATTTTTGGATAGGATGTTTCAAATTCCTAGCCTGTGTTCATTCATTCCAATCTGCACAGTATCGAGGGGAAATTTCGGAGACTATAAAGCTTATACTAAACCGCTTCTTCAGCCGGAGGAGGGGGAGGAGGAAAAAGGGATAGTCCAAGGGCGTGGTCAAATTCAATCTTCGCTTACCGCTGTTTATTTATCTTTAGGTAATTGCTCGTATCACCGATGGTAGTAGGTTTGATGAATTCAAAGCGTTGTATGGGGATACGATCGTCACAGGTGTGTGGGCGTGAACCGGTTAACTAGGAATTCTAAAATTCTTTTTTTTTTAGCAATTCTGATATTGATAGTAATTTTTGTTTCAATAACGATTGTAATTTTAAAATAAATAATTCAATAAGTGAATGAGAAGTCTAAAAACACCACTGCTATAAGCGCCACTACTATTCCGATCAGAGGTCACGGTTAATAGATAATTTATTCGCATGTGGGCAGCTATTATTTGGGCAGCTAGTTAGCTGATCATTGTTTTTTTGAAACACACATAGTTATGACATATTGTGAGTGTTTTCAGTATGAAGATTTACCTTAATAAACAGCTACCATGTTTTTACAGGTTTTGGGCGTATCCATGGCTACCCTGTGGGAATTCTCGGTAATAATGGAGTCTTGTATAGCGAGTCTGCATTGAAAGCAACTCATTTTATTGAGCTTTGTTGTCAAAGGAAAATTCCGTTAGTCTTCCTTCAAAATATCACAGGTGGGTAAACGTTCATGATATGGCCGACTGGTAGTCTTGTGGTAGAGTGCTCGCTTTCCGTCGCGGGTTCAATCCCCGACCGAGTCATGCCAGCGACTATAACAGTGTCAATCACTCCTCTCTGCTTAGCACTTGGCATGAGAGAAAGAATGATGTCTAGGGTGGTTTTCTAGTTGAACGGTTCCTGTCATTACAGCTTCCGTAGCTCGTGGCGACTTCAAATGCTCTAGCAGATCCTTAGCAAGACCCTCATTGATAACAGTACCTTAATATGAATTTAATTCGGGGCCCATAGATTTAGATGTTGTTTTGTAACGTCATTAATCGTTTTAGATGTTCACGTGGTTCACAATAAGTCGTTGAGTCGAGATTTTAAGTCGTTGAGTCGAGATTTTGGAGCCGAATTAACTTCATACCTTAAGGAACTGAAGAGGTTATCCTGGGTCAATAATCATAAAATAAATAAGTAAATATTCATGGGATTTGTCTTGCCTTTATGCGACATAGTGTCATCCAGGGTTGGATCCCCCCCCCCCCCCCCCCCCCCCCTTAAAAATTGGACTCCCCCCATATGGAGTTCTCCCCCCATCCTCCCTAAAAATGTCCATCCTACCCCCCTCCTCCATCAACTCACAAATATTTGCTGCCCTTTGTGTAAATAGAATAAAGTGTTTTTTGTCAATCTTATCCACTTCCAAGAGAGCCGCAAATGGTTCAAAGTAAATCTTTTGGGACTTTCTTTTTTGGTATGCCTACTATAATTACAAACAGAGAGTTATTATTATAACTACAAGGTGATAAAATCAAAATATGTTTCATAACCTAGCCTTATTTATAGAAATTAGTTTTATGTGATTTTGATTGTTCTGGAGAATGTTTATGAAGGAAAGTAAACCTTTGGCAGACGAGCAGTAGTTTGAGAATATGTCTTACAACTTTGGGAATCAAATTTTTAAAACTGACCTAAATTTTTACTGAAGCTTTTTGTTGCAAAAATTACAACTTGATATCTAAGAAATTGGAAAATTTCTCTTTAGAAAATAGAAATTCCCTTAAAAAGATGAAAAGGATAACACAAGTAAATTTAATACTAAAAATAACAACATTAATATTAACAATGAGTGAAAAATACCTCCATGACACTCTTTCTTATAATAAACAAAACACTCAAATTAAAAAAAAATTGATTATGCATTGGAAAGCCAGCAACACGTTATGTTTAGTACCTATCAAATTCATTAAAGTTTCAATACAAAAAACGAAAATTGGTTATTTTTCCTTAACTTTGATTGAACAAAATTTTCAAAAACAAGAAACAAAATTTAACTTTTACTGGAAAAGCAAATGCTAAAAATAACAAAACAATACTAAGCAATAAGTGAAATATAAATCATAAATCGTAATGATGCTTTTTGATTTTAAATCAAAGATAGAGAAGTTGATTACGATGATACAATAAAGCTCCTTGAGAAATAAAATCTATGTCATACTATTTCTCAAGGATCTTTATAGTATCATTATAATTAATTATCATCTGTTGAATTGTCTTTGAATTATCATCTGTTATAGTTATTTCATCTTACCCCCCCCCTTTGATAGTAAAAATTTTTGGTCCCCCCATATGCGAGTTCCCCCCCCCCCCCCCCCCCCATATGAACAAAAAAAAGAGGAACCCCCCACAAAATATCAATTTGAAAAATCGAAATCCCCCCATACCACAGGGGGGGATGACACTGTGTGCGATCGGAAACTGAAACTGAAACTGAGCCTATTGATTGGTGTGCGGAACGGTTTTGCTTTTGAAAAAGTTGAACTTGGTCCAAAAATATTCCGGAAAATATTATTATTATGTAAAATGTAAATAATACTTTGCATGTTCAGGTTTCATGGTGGGCAGAGATGCTGAAGCTGGTGGTATTGCAAAAAATGGTGCAAAGTTAGTGACAGCTGTGTCATGCGCGAAAGTTCCTAAGTTTACTGTTATCATTGGTGGAAGCTACGGTGCCGGAAATTACGGAATGTGTGGCCGGGCTTACGGGTAATCCATTGTTTCAACGTTAATTTGCCACGTGATAGCAAATAAAGCTATTTGATTGGTTAGTGGAAGTATCAATGCGAGACTGTTTTTAACGGATTACTTCACACACAATACAGTAGTTATTCAATTATCTGACCCGCCCTCGTTTATAAAAAAATCGTTGCATTTCACGCACGCCCTTCGCCACCACAACAAAGTTTATCGTTTCAACGAGCAACAAACATTTACCAAAAATAGCAAACGATAGAAACCGTACAATCGAAACGAAATCAGACTTATATGAGGGATCATAAGAGAACTATTCCTTTCTGCCAAATTTGTGATATTGTTTGTGTTATCGATTATACGGAATTTTTGATTTTCCGGACCATTTTCAAATTTGCCTGCACCACACCGACCGGATAATTGAACAACTACTGTATAGTTAAATATACCTTCATCGGAATAACCGGATTCTGGTAATCGTGGGAATTTAGAATCATTGCTGGCTTTTTATCAACGATGTGAGAATGTTATACTTTAAGGGCAGAAACTTTCGCGTTTTTTGGCCCTTTTTCGCGAAAGTTTACGCCTTTGGAAATTTCAAAACAGCAAAACACGAAAGTTTTTTCAAGAGAAATCATAGATAATTTCAAATACGCGAAAGTTTTTTCGCGCGAAAAAAACTTTTTCTAAGGAAATTTCAGCAAACTTCAGCGGCACATTGTTGAAGATGGAGAAATCGATGACGAATCTGATTGAAATTGAAGAAAATTAGTGATAGCTTTTTAATTTTACTTTAAACAAAGAAAGAAAGGTTTTATTTCTCATTTTCGAAAGTTTTTTCACGCGAAAATAAGCTTTTTCTTCAATTCGCGAATGTTTTTTTCCGCGAAATTTGTTCCAAAATCTGCGAAACGCGATAGTTTATTGCATAAATTTCGCGGTTTTTATGTTTTGTTTTGTTTTGTTTTGTTTTTTTTCTACGGGGAGTTTCTGCTCGCGAAAGTATTATATCCTTCATAGCTAGTTCTGCTAATATATTCTCCACACCTCATAAATTTATGGTGGAAACCTTATATGTTACATCTGGGATAGTCGGACCAGTTTTAGGTTTTCACCGTAAATTGATAATGAAGAACTTGCTATCTTCTCTGCATTGAAACTGGATGTGATTGTCATTATGTTAGACCACGATTTCTATACATGTGGCCGAATGCAAGAATCTCCGTCATGGGAGGAGAGCAAGCAGGTACTGTACTCACCACCGTTAAAAAGGCTCAACTTATAAAGCAAGGTAAAAAGGTAAGATGCATTGTTTCTGCTTACTGAAGCGAAAAAAAGGGAGAGAAACGTTATACATCGGGCGTGTTTCTGTCTGTAGCTGACTGCTGAGGAAGAAGCCGCTATCGACGCCCAGATCAAAACGCCCCTTATTGAGCAGTTCGAGAAGGAAGGACACCCATATTTTTCCAGCGCCAGGTATTCAGTTTTAACGTTGTTATTATGTTGTTGCTGTTGCTATGACAATCATATTACGTACATACAGTTCATCTGTCAGTTCCTTCTTAGATAGTTAGCAAATTTGTTGAAAAATCGCTGCGAAGGAGTGCATTTCTATAGAAATATATACACTATTTCAATAAAGATGGTCTTCATCGCAGTGGCTTTTTGCCGATTTTGCCCACTGGAAAGTGTATGCTACTGATGTTACGAAGCTTGGTTGATTTAATCTATTCATAGAGAAAAAACTGAGCTATATAACTATCAACAACTAGCTATAAACGAGAATGACGTAGATTTCAGAATAATGGCGACAATTAAAGTTTAAGGATAATATATTCCTAAACTTGAAAAAATTATTCAATTGCCTGGAAGGTTTTTCTGATAGAATTTCAGCCTGGTTTGAAAACGCAAACTCAGAATGAAGCGCAACGGTGGTGTGGAACGTAACTGATGCAACGCCTCGGGTGCAAATATCCAAATGTTTTTGTACTTGTGTTCTCCGTTGTGCACATTTTCTTTTTAGTTTCTTTTTTCCCCCGAGAACAATCAGGATATGCTCAAAATGCGAATACAGTCGACGCTCGTTATCTCAATATTTGAGTTGAGTTCTGTAAGCAAATATGGGCTAAAATACGCCCGCTATCTGTAAGCAAATGTGGGCTAAAAAACGCCCGCTATCTCGAACCTTGTTACCTCCAACTTTCACTATCTCGAACTTTTTTCTCGGTCCCTTGGACTGATTTACGCTCATTGCACCCGTTAGGGCGCTTTATAGTCTGCCGCGCGCGCGTATTTTGCAGGAGTTCACCACAAAAAATCTCGAGTTGATCAGAATTTTAACTCGATTGCTCAAATTTTACTGTGTGTCGATGTCCCAAAACACGCTGGTTAAACACACACTTAATTTTTATTATAAAGGTTCATCAACACTGACATAATATATTCTTTTGTTGCTTTTGGAAAGAAGCTTTGTTTATTGTTCAGAAGAAAGAGTTTTTTTTAAAAAAAGAAAAGATATTATGGTTTCATTCTATTTATTTATTCCCAATGAAAAATAAAAAACTTGTACATAAAAAAGTACAAGTTGAGCTGTCACTGTTCTTCTATAAACACATTTTCGGTATAACAATGATATGGTTTTGTTTGTTAAAACTCATCGTTATAAAATTTTTACTAATCAAACAACAAGATAATTCGTAACTTGCGTATTTCTAAATAATTGTTTCCACAAGAATGCGTCTCCCTATACACCTTTCCCGAAACCGTTTTTATATGTTGTTTTCTTGCTATATTGTCCATACGGGCCTCGTTTTGATGTACTCTTTTGTTATCTGGTATTTATTAAGTTATAGATTTTGATCATTAACAAACCGCAGTGGGAAAATTTTCGGTAATTATAAGCACAGAGACGAGGCCCGTATGGACAACTCAGCCAAATATAGTATATAAACATGAATTCGGGAAAGGTGTATTATACTTTAATAATCAATATAGCCAACGTGAGTTACTTGCCAAACTTTAGCAAATGCCGAAGTCTTGGATTATTCTTCCACTGGATAGTTATCGGAATAATCCAAAAGTGAATTGGATTTGAGGTACCTTATCGGCCCTTTTTACGCCGGCCCTAATTTAACGCCGGCCCTTTTTACGCCGGCCCTTATTCCGCCACCCCAAGATTTTGTTTTAACGCCACTTAGGGCCGTTATTTACGCCTCAAAAGTAAAAAAGAAAAAAAAAATTTTAAGCACTATTTTTCACTTTTTCTGTTCAAATTTTAACTTATACTACAAATGTCTTCTAATATATATCATCTAATACATCGTAAGACGTAATCTATTACAGCTATTTCGTCCTCTTTTTCATTTATGCTTCATTATTTTCTCTAATTCCCTCATAGTCATCTGATTCTACCTCTATTTCTGCTTCAACTTCCCCTTCATCTGACTCCTCATTGTCTCCAAAGAGTTCTTTCACATCTAAAGTTTGTTTCATTTTTTCAAATCCAAATTTCAACTTTAAAAAATAACGCCGATTTTTTGAAAAATTTCCATTTTTTGGCCCTTTTTACGCCGGCCCTTTTTACGCCGCGCACCAAAATTAACGCCACATTAGGGCCGGCGTAAAAAGGGCCGATAAGGTAACACATTGTTTTGAAAAGTTGAGGTGGATTATTTCGGCGCGAGAAAGTAGCCGTTTCTACTTAAATAATTCTCCGTGAAAGAAATGTGGCATATCATAACCTAATACATGTCTAGATCATGTCTAGAGCCTGTTACGGGCGCATTTATAGTGGAAACTACTAGCTAGTTATCAAGTGGTCGTGGAAATGGCGCTTAATTAGTAATGTCGAACAAAAGTTCGTCAACGAATCTGGAAGCCATAGCAACAGGATATTAAAATCCATCATGCCAGCGAAAGTAGCGAGGTTAAATGATTTCAAAATAATTAGTGACGTAAGGAAACGAAACGTGCAAATGAAAATTATTAAATTGAAAACTTGTTCATTTCAGGTTATGGGACGATGGAGTGATCGATCCTGCGGACACTCGTACCATCCTGGGACTCAGTATAAGTGCTTCGCTGAACGCGCCAATTCCACCAACAAAGTTTGGAGTGTTTCGAATGTGATGTTTTATATCCATCAATCATGTTTAGTTCTTGGTTTGTAGTGGTGGTTGTGCGGCGAGATTGTGGCAGTGAGCCACGTTTGGCTATGTTACCTGGAATGCTAAATGTAAGTCGAAAAGCCAGAAATACAAAACGAGATATATCTTAGTGGAACATGACCCTTACATCTTTTCATGAAAGGCCTTTCCACTTTGGGCCGATTTTATATTTATTTCATGCAAACATTATGCAGAAGCGAAAAATAGCATACAACCTGTTGTATACATTTATCATTGTCGTGTTTTTCTTCATTTTATAAAAAACCTGTATAATACACAAGATATTGAATTTTTGCTGTTTTGTTTCTGCAAAAATTTCGTTAACGTTCATTCATTTCGTTTCCAGTCTCTTTTCTGATGCTGTGTAAGTAAAGTCTACCAACAGGAAGAGATACTTTTTTCCATCCCTTACAACTACCAAACATCCAAATGAACGAAGTTAACACGATAGAGGGGTTATGAAAGTTTAGTTTTGTCTTGGCTTAGGATAAGCCCACCATGTGGAATGTAGAAACGATCAATACGCGTCATCACCCGAGGAAAAGGATACGCAAACACGTGTTCATTACGTCATTACAAGCATCGCCTCGTTTCTAAGTTTATGAATAATTACGTGCTTAAGCTGAATAAAAGAATTTCGTGAAAAAGGTGTCATTTCACTTTGTAAACAGCGCAAACGCCATTAATATTCAGTTTGAAAACGAGGCGTTGTTCGTAAGTGACGTAATTCATGAAAGGGTATGTAGTGTTAACGAAGTTCATCATCGAACGATCGTTGCGCTTTAAATAAGATTTTGCGCAGATTTTCCGCATCTCGTGGATTGAGAATGAGTATGTATATATTTGGAGTTTCCAAAAATTGGAAAATAAGAAAAAACGTGTTAGATAAAATTCGCTCGCCACCAAATATTTTATCCAACATTTTGTATGTTTCCTTATCGTCTCCGAATCAACATTGTGCAAGGTGCGCTGTTTATATGAGGGGCGGAATGGGACGAGAAACAGGATGACTTTATCCCGCCTTTACACGAGAAAAAATTTAGCGAGAATTTTGCCACAAGATTTACCTGACATTTTAAAACGTCCCGGGACAGTGTGTTTATTAGGATGAATCAAGGGGATACCGGTTTGACAAAGTGGGATCTTGCCTAACCGGGACGAGACGTTTTTTGTCCCGCGATAATTTTTTTAATATAAACACGAGATAGATTTTTTTATGAAAACTTCAATGGAGGTGAGACCCTTCTCCCGTCCCTCTCATACAAACAGCCTCTAACTAGAGTTGCATATTTGAGCAATGTCGCTCAAACGTACCCACCATACCACCATATCGCTACACTAGAAGTAAAATGGTGTCTAAGAAAAGTACAATCATTTGAAAGGCGGATTTCTGTTGTGCCGAATCGCATCCTGTGAAAATGTAATCGTCATTTTCGACAAGAAAGCTTATCCCAAACCAGCCATGTAAAAAAAAGAAAGGAGAAAAGAAAGAAAGAAAAGCAACACGAAATTTAAAAAATATATACAAAAAATATATACAAAAAACGTCAGTAACAATATTTCGATCACGAGCAACTGAAAACCATGACTTGCTACACATGACTTGCCCGTAGTAACCATAGCAACCACATGTTATTCACGTCTGACACAATGCCTTGCGCGATCTTGATAGATACAACGAGGAACTAAACACAACCATTTTTTGTTGTTCTTTCGGGACAACACAGTTCTTTTAATGCTATGAAAGGCTTCCATCAACACGAGGATTCGTTTCGCAAGCTCAACTGTGTTCTTGCCTCGTCTATGTTCAATCGAAGACTAAAATAAAAAATGTCTCATCTAATATCAACAGCATACACCAAGCATTCTTACAATCACTTGAATGAACAAGACATAACCCAGGCCACATACACCGACTGAAAACTGATTGGAAAAGAGTAATAAATTGATTTTTAGTCCAGGCGGCTATGTCCTTCGTGTGCACAGACTGGTTAGAAGCAAACTAACTTTTCAAATTGTTCGAATAGGACGTAAAAATACAGGGTGTGAAATATTTCAGCAAAGGGTGTGGCCCCTGCGTGACATCGTCACTTTTCCAGTCAACCAAAGTTCAAAGTCAAATTTGGAAGTCAAGATATGGCTCAAATGATAAATCGTATTACAAGGAACAAAAAATATAAAAAGAGTATATGTTCAAACTCAATAGTTTTTTAGATACGGGGGTTCAAAGTTTTCTCAAAGTCAAAGGCTGATGTTTATCTATATTCACTTAGATGTTTAAAGTAACACTCTGTGATGTAAGTATTATTACTAAATGTTGCTGGAATAAGGGAAGATTTTAAAACCTTTGCAAGCTTGATAAGCCAAAATCATCTCACCGAAAAATTCGACACACGATAAACCTTATTACTTGTAAGCCATTTTGCCTCAAAGATTTAAAATCTATCTTATCAAAAACCCCAAGGTTTTGATGTGATGCTTCTCATAGCTTAATCGTGAACAACTCGATCAAGTCATATATAAATCTCCTACACAGATGTTTAGAGGGTTTATAAACCAAACCATGACCAGTGGGCACAATCGTTAAAAAGTCACTGCGACGAAGAGCATTTTAACTGAAATAGTGTGTATACTTCTTTAGAAGTGCACTACTTCGCAGAGATTTTTCAACAGATTTGCTCACTGGGATAATGACTTATATGAATGCGGCTTGTACAAGACATTAGCAAGACTGCGAAGGTTTTAATCATCAAGTTCGTAAAAACATACCGATTTTTAACCAGCTAAACTTCTCGGTTAAAACCTTCTTAAAATTGTCTGAAAGAACGAGACATATCTAACCCTCACTTACCCAAACAAATTTAACAAAGTTTACACCACAAACTTAGTTGGTTAGAAATCGTTAGATGAACAGTATGTAATTACAAGAAAGATAAAGATGATAAAAAAATTTCCAGCCAATCATATTGCATCTCAACTATTCAACTTTATACCCAGGTTCTTTTGATGAATTGAGTCTGTGTACTGAGTTGCCTGTGAGTGAAATATTCAGACAATCGATACAGAATGCCGAAGCAAAATGGAAAGATCACAAAAAAGTTCAAGAAAAACATGCGCAATAGTATCAAGAAATATATGCGCAATACTGTGATGTTAATTCAGATGGTGTCGTAGGGAAATATGTAATGATCACGGAAAATAACTTTTGTTATAATGCCCGCGTGGTGATATTATGTTAGTATGGAACAAATACGCCCTCGTCACACTGACATTAATTGGTAAATCAAACTTTTACTTTGTACTTTTCAATTTTTGTTTTGTTTTGTTTTATTTTGTTTTCTTTTAAGAAAATCTTTCCATTCTTGACTTCAAATGTGTTATATCTAGTTGTCATGGTGATGTTGTCATGGCGATTCTATGATTATCTTTCACTGGACTTTCTGTTTAAAGTTGACGTCATCGAAGAGATTGGAAGTTCATCTGTGGTCAAAGACATACGAGGTTCAGGTAGGATCAAAAACCGTCAAAATGTAAATAAACCTTAAAGCGAAAAAAAAAATTCGTAATAAGGCGGATTTACACTAGGCGAATTCTTTTACACATTTATTGGCTTGCGTAAGACCTCTTCACAGTGCGTCCTCGATCGTCTAGTCTTTGATTACCCGAGCCTCGATTATCCGAGATTGTGTATTTTTTTATTTTTTCGATCGTTTTTTCAAGTAAATTGCATTTAGTAACACAGGTTTAAAGATGGTGTTAAAGAAGGCTTCATGTAAAAAATATAATTGATCAGTTTCAAACGCAGGCTTTCATTTACTCTAAAGTAAAACGTTGAGGATATATAGAACCAAACAAATAGGTGTTCCGTAACTTTGGATAATCCGGCATTTTTCGATAAACCAAACTGGCTGTCAAAATCAGTTCGCATAATCGTGGACGCACTGTAGCGACAAATTCATTGCATTCCAATTTTAGGAATCTTAGGGACTGTCCAGAAACGACGTCAACCGTTAGGGGGGTATGCTAAAGTTGACGCTGGTTGACCTTGATTTTTCTAATTAAGTAAAAGTGTCTTATGAAAATGTTTACACTGAATGTGATCATGATGTTGTCTGTTGTGGCGTGGGAAAGTCCTTCCGTATTGCTTTTGTTGGCTCCGTTCCGTTCCGTTTTTTTCGCTCACGTGATGTACGAACGTAAAACAATAAGCACAGATGGAGATTGATCAGAGAAAAATTACGATACGAAGATCATTGCAAATATTTTTACGTCTAATGAAAATGCGTAAGAAACTAAGATACAAAAGGGGGGAGGGGGGTCAAAAGTTGACGTCATTTGTGAACAATCCCTTATTGAAATAAACAAGAAAAAAATGGTCATTCAATGATGGAAACCATAGCAACGTTTTTAAAACCCTTTAGAACCATATGTGACCATCAAAATGAAGTGTTTTTACACTGACGTACAAAATTACGGAGATAACTGGAAGAATATAATGGAGAATACCAAGTGTCATAATTATCTATTTAATGCATGTTTTCGAAACCGAACGGTGGAGGGCAGACACGAGACCCACGTGTTAACTTTCAGTAGGGAGATGGATATTGGAAGATGTCTGTGTACCGATACACACGGTTGGTGTAGGAGCAAATGTAGTGGAGTTCCGTTAATCAATTGCTGCCTGGATAGAGGGAAAAACCCCGTCTTATGTCGAGCCTGATGAAAGCGACGTAGATGTCATCAAATTACAAATATGACAACTACCATGACAACTCGATGTCAGAACATGGTGATACGGATAGAAAGGCGGATGAATTTTTATAGAAAATAATGCCGAACTATGTTTTCAATGCAGAAAGTAACATCGATTTAGAAATTGATATTAATTAAGTTGAAGAATGAAGGCTTAAAAAGACATATGTTGAAACCACGTTGCGGCATTATTTTCTAATGCGACATTATTTTCTATTACATGTGTCTTACGCCTGCACTTCTGATTGATAACGTTTCTCTTGGCTTTTAATCGATTTCAGTCGAACTTGCTGTATAGTCATCTAAGAAATCGAGAAAAGAATGTATTGTGTTGTATAATGGCCGCATTATGTCATATAGCCAATCAAATGAATGCAGTATGTTATACAACCAATCAAATGGCCGGAATGTTTCCTATGATTGAGTTTAATCCTTACTGGAACAATATCTTTTCCTTCCTTGTACCACATTCTAAAGTCAAATAATGCAAGGATAAAAAAGTAGTCTGCATATATTATCCACAACCAGCATGTTCTCTTTAATATCCAGATTATAGAATTACTTTCGGAACAGAAATTTTCGTGAACAGAAACTTCCACGTGTCAAAAAAATGAGATTTTTGACATAAACTTCAGCGTAAGGCAAATTTAGGGACAAAGTTCGTGGAAACAAAATTTACAAAGTATGTTTGTTTTCGCGTGAATAAATTTTCGCGAAAAAATCGTTAATTCACATTAAGATCTTTACTGCACCCAAAAAGTTACGAATATACAAGTAAAGACCAAGAAAATTATTTAATGATCTGCCTGTTCAATTTAGAACCGATTTCGCTGTCACATTCTTGTTTTGAAATCACAAATGGCTAAGGGATCCTTAGATTTCTCAAGGTTATCCAGCAAAAGGGTCTATATTTTCGAAAAGGAGCAATAAATAATAAATAAATAAAATTTAAAAATTCCTTCGTTCTTATGATGAAAAAACCTTTCACATTTCAACCCTTCACGTTTCATGCTTTCGCCTTATGATTATTTAGAAGGTTCTGTTCGTGGGCGTTTCCGTTCCTAAAGTAGTATTCGGGCGCTTCTAACATGCACCATGGCGCATAAGACAATGTCCTTGTGTCTCAGTGTCACCACACTCCAATCAAACAATTTTCTTAAATTTGCGCGCCAATAGAAAACCCAGGGATTCGGAAACTACGAGGCAAAAACATTGTAACCGAAGATATAAAAAAACAAACACTGTTTTTGGACCTACCTTTTACTTTTGGTTTTGTACAAAACGTCCGCATTTTCGGCTATATTGATTTCAATAACGAATCTTTCTTCGTGTTGTTCAAACCTAGAAGAAATAACAACTGTTTTACCAACCCCTTTACCAACCCCTTTCTACCAACTTCATGCGTGTTAGCAACACCACGAGTGTATAGACTACTTGTCTCTAACCAGCTAAACACCTCAGTTAAAAGCTTCTTAAAATCGTCTGAAAAAACGAAGCATAACCTGAACCTAACCCACACTGACCCAAACAAATTTGACAAAGTTTGCTCGACCACCATACTTAACAAGTGTGAACTCAATATAATGATGCATACAAACACGAAATACACCTTTTTTATATATAAGCATCAGGTAAATTTGGCGCAGCCTCAATTATGCTTAAAGATTTTGAGAATCGAGCCTTAATCCATGCTTATAAACATGCTTAGTCTATCCACACCTAATGACCAAAAATATTGAGTTTCAGTTTATTTTTCGACCATTGTTTTTTATTTATTTTACTGTTTTATTTTCAAACCTATAAATTGCTATAGTTTTTAGCAAGATGTAGGGTTTTTATATATGGTAAATAGCAGCAAAAAAGAAAAATGAAATGAGATAAAATTTATTTTTTGACCATTGTTTATGCTTTCAGGGTCAAAGGTATGCTTAGTATATGCTTAAATTTTTGGCAATTATCAGCCTAATTATGCTTATATCCGTTATGCTTATAAAAAGAAAGTGTAGAGCCTGCAGTGTTTTGAAGTAAGGGAAATTTCGGAATTGTTTAAAGAAATACCTTCCAAGGGGAGATCGGTATTTGACAGGAACGAACCGCACCTAAAACAACAATAACAACATTTATCAACTTCTGTCAATCAACCAACTGTCAATCAATCAATCATATGTCAATCAATTAGTCAACTGTCAATCGATTTAGATTCAAGCAAACACAGTTCTGAATTTGATTGGTCTTTTTTCTTTCGTTTTGATCAAGATTAAACGAAAGGGACTAACGATGGATGAATGGATGGTTGAATGGAAAATTAATACCTCGACACTGGTAGGCGTCAACCTAGGGGAAATCATGTCAGTGACGTCATCTATACCGAGTCGAATGCTGTCTCTCTAGAAAATATTTCATGCAGAAACGAATCTTGAAAAGTCGACTTTACAAACAACAAAACAACGAAACAACAAAAAACATACCAATTTTCTAGATGCATTTATACCAATCACGCAACCGTTTTCGTCCACGCCAATCAACACTTGGCCGCCCTTACCCAAGTTGAGAAGGGCGCATAAACAGCTGTGACAAACAAGAGTTTTTAGTATTAACATTAGAAATTAGTCTTCCATTCTCAACTGTTCGTCCCTCTGGGAAGGATCAAACTAAAAAACATCCATTATTTATTTGGCCTCATCAAGCTCAAATCTTTTCCTGCTAAAATTTTATTTTCGGGAAATCGGGGCAGTTCTACTCCGATTACGAAATAGCTAAAAGGTATTCGTTCACCGGTACAATAAAATTTTAGGCCTCGATAATAATCGAAATGCTTCTAATATACCGGTGACATATTTCTGCTTTTAAAGCGCATCGGAGAGGTGTTTTGAGATACGACATGACTGGACTCGAACACGGGTCGCAGCGGTCGCACTCAAAGGTACTAACCTTTACACCATCGCTGCAAGCATAAACTTAGTGTGGGTCCTAGCTGATAAACATACAAAGTTTCCATAAACCAACCAGGTGAAAAGATTCTATTATAACTCGCACGCACTTTTTGTGCTCGAGCAAAGGGGACTGAACTAAAATAGATTTTGAATTTTTTTCTTACTAGAAGGCGATAAAATAGGAAAATGCGAAGATTTTCGAGTAAAAAAAACCAAAAATGTGAATCACTTCTTTTAATGCGTGAGGTCATGCTAAAGTGATAATCAATTTTTTGATGAAAACATCTCAAAAAAAGCTTCACACTATGAAGATGACTTGCAGAGTTTCATACAAAAATGAAGGTGCTTCGCAGTTGGCAAAATCGTAAAAAAAACACTGCGAAGAAGAAGATTTTCATTGAAATAATGTTTATATTTCTATAGAAACGTACTCCTTCGCAGTAGTAATTCAACTATTGGCCACTGACTAATAATTCCATTTTTGATTCGAGTCTGTTATGCTATGACAGTTAACAGTTAACACCCTGAAGAAGAATTCGAACACATGAAATTTCGAATGCGAATTCGACGCCTTGCAGAGAGGCTAACAATTGCAAAAATTTCATATGTAAGGCGAGTTACCTTTCTATACTTGATTCCTTGATATCCTGAAAAGATTTTCCCATTCTAAGAAACAAACAGGCTGCACATGTTAAAAGTACTCTAAGGTCCCGAAAAATAGGGGAGGGGGTTCCTAACAAACAGAAATTCGAACCCACACACAATACATAAAGTGATAGAGAATTCTGCTTGAAATTGAATTTGAAAATCATACTGATACAAGAGTGTTCAGTCTTTCCAAAAAGTGATTTCATCAATTGAGAAGATTTTTTGGCAGGTAAGTGTGTTATGAACTCACACGAAGCAATTGTTTTCTTTTGCAGGAATTATTTCATGAATGACGTAATGAGGCTCATCAGGATTTGATGTCTAAAAAGAAAAACCACCTATATGATCAATTTTGGGTCAGCGAGAGTAAGGGATTAAGCTATGCCTCGCTCTTTCAGATGAGTTGAAGAAGTTTAACCTAAAGTACGTTTCAAATGAACTTGCACAGTTTTTGTAAATGCTTGGCAAATTTTTTGAAAAATTATTTCGCCTTTTGAACGATCAAAGATTGAAGTTTGTCTCACAAAAAATTGAGCTGTTTTGCTCTTTTCTACAAAAAGCTCGCTTTTTCATCTTCGTTTTTCTTCTTCCATTTTCATTATTCTTCCAAATTTTTTATATCATGAAAAAGTGCTTTTTAAGCTTGACACAACGCAAAAAGAATTTTTGAAATATCTCACAACCTTCAAATTTGCCAAGCATTTATAAAAACTGTGCAAGTTCATTTGAAATGTATGTTAGTAGTTCATCAGATTAAACATGGAAAAACGCATGGAATGGAAAAGATGAGAAACACCATTATAAACTTTTACATGTGCCAAGTCAAAAAAAGTGGAGAGATCGTGGAATGATGGAATTCAATCCATGTGCGAACATGATGATCTTTTTAATTTCGACAAAAGGAGGAGCTAAGGGGATATTCTCGCAAATCAACATTTTACGTCACTCGCATATCTGAAGGCTATTTCAACTAATTTCCACCGTAAAAAAACCAAAGAATTTCTTTGGAAATACAAACCCCCTCATCAGGATCACTGGATTCAAGCCCCGCCAATTTCTTTACTAAATCCGCACTGGATATCGCAGCATATGTGGGATCAGGGCGGACATCATAATCACCTCGCAACCTGAAAACAAACAGACGCTTTTTGTGCATCATTGAATGTACCATTGCTTTGGCGATACAAGATTTCAAAATAAGACAGTGTGAAAGGGAGCTAACAAAATTGATAGCAATGTCATAGTTTTGCATCGTCAATCTTAACCCAGTGTTCAAGATCGTCAAAAAGTCACTGCAGCAAAAAAAAAAATAAAAGATTTCTTGAGAAATTTCACAGAGATTTTTCAACAAATTTTTCAACTGGGAAGTGCCTTTCTGTGTTACATTGACATATATATTATGTAAGATTATAAATAGTAATATCTATAATTTATAATAGATAATAGTTAAGTATAACTGGTAGCAATACATTATTAATACATTATACCTTATCGGGGAAAAAAAAGTCGGGATTTATTTTAGTCGGGGAAAATTTTGGTCGGGGAAAAATTTAGTCACCTTGAGAAATTTTAGTCACTTTTCCCCGACCAAAATTTCGAAATTAGTCGCTTTTCCCCGACTAAAATTTCGAAATTAGTCGCTTTTCCCCGACTAAAATTTCTAAATAAGTCACTTTTCCCTGACCAAAATTTGCAATATAAGTAGAAAATGGAACACAATTTTTGTCGACACTTTCAATTTGAACTAAAAATTATATTACAAAATAACTAATTAAGAGTTCAATCTAATACAATAACAGTTTTTGAGGTTTGATCGTCATTATTTTCATCACTGGCATCCATATTGCTTTCACAAACATTAATTATATCTTCACTGACATCCATTTTATTTTCACTGACATCAATTTTGTTTCCCTTAATCGTAACAGAAAAATCTGTATCGTCCTCATTGACTGATTCAACTTCATTCGATTCCCCTTCCTTTGCTTGACCGTCATAATTCCAGTCGAAAATCGATAGGTAGACTCTACTTGAGATTATCAAAAATCGGGGAAAAGTTTCGGTCGGGGACTAAAAAATCGGGGAAATGTTTTGGGCGGGAGTAAAAAAACCGGGGAAAATTTTTGGACGGGGAAATGAAAAATCGGGTGAAATTTTTGGACGGGTGTTGAAAAGTCGGGGGAAAATTTGGTCGGGGAAAATTTTAGTCACTAGCCCAAAAAATTAGTCACTTACCCCCGACTTTTTTTTCCCCGATAAGGTATACATTATTATACATTATTATAATGATAAAATTAAAAATGCAAGAGGAACCAACATGACATGCAAACAAAGCATAAGGAAGTCCATACACTGTCTAAACAAAATCCAGGGACGGTGTATTCGAAAACAACTGTACATTTTGCTCCCATAAAAAGGAGTGGTTTTAAATACGTAAAGTGTTTAATTCATATTTCAAAACTTACATCCTTTTTTCTCGTCTCTCTTTCACGGCTTCTAAAATATCATCACCACATAAATTCGGTAGATTGAAGCATCCCTAAAGTACAAGTCCACGGCTTAAAGAATGGTCACACCTTCTAACCATGATCACAAACCAGTAGGAGTATCTTAGATCTTTTCAACACAACCAATAAAATACAACTCTCCTAAAATCACGCTTACAGAAAGGAGGCATTGACAGCCGTTTTTAATAGTGGCAAAAAGTCTTTCAAGTTATGGGAAGTTGCCCCAGAACTGAAGAAAAATTCATTGTCTATTAGGATAAAATTGTTAATAAAGTCCCTAAATGAAACATTAAAGAAAGAAAGAAGACAGAAAGGGATGGTTTAACAAGACCACCATGATCCCTTTGTTTGGTAAATAAAAGAACAGTATACGGTGAGTATTGATGATCAGAGATAAAACTTGAAATTGTGCATTGAAGGGCATTGAAGCATTACATGATACATTTCCAGAAATCTTAAAGACAATTATAATCATTTATGTAACCCTAGATTGATTCCTTGCAGTTGAGAATTGTGTACAAGTTGATGAGATATCAACAATTCAAGATTTTCATCATTGTTAGTGCATTCTTCATTAATGGAACATTTCGTTGTTTTCATTTGAGGGAAAACATTGATCCACCAGACTGAGGCTAAATTTCAAATAATAGGCTTTCTTAGATCTGGTTATAGTGCACATCAAGTTGAAAATTGATTTGAATTATAATCTGGATTATTGTTAGAGCTTTTTGTAACCTTTCAAAAGTGCACTTCTACTCTTTAAAACATCAATAGACAATCAAGATTTCTAATGAACTTTGAAGCATTTGCAAAACTTAAGTAATGGTACAACAGGTTAAAACAAGGAGGAGCTGGAATAGTTTGACAAAATGTTAGCGTATAACTTAGGACAGCTTTATACAGCCGCATAATCGCTGTGTCGAATTAAACTCTTCATTAAATTCGACTGTATAAAGTGAAAAATTAGTTAAGTGCGACATAATGAATTAAGTTCAGCAGAGTTTGTCGAATAAAACGGCAATCTTCGACATAAATTCGGCATCACTTTATACGGCCGCATAATCGTCGAATTTAATAAGAGCTTGATTGAACTTCGTGAAAAAAGTGCACAACAGTAGTGACGCGTGTAAGAAACACACGATAATAAATTCATTCGACACTTATGCGGCTGTTTAAAGCCATGTCGAATTTGATATGCGGCAACAAAACCTGTATAAAGTAACGGTCGTATTTTTGTGGAATTTTACCCGAATAAAAGTAATTTAATTTGACACGGCGATTATGTGGCTGTATAAAGCTGTCCTAAGAAACACAATTGGCAAAGAAACAAGACGGTGAGTGTTAGATTACACAGCACCTTCACAGTATCCAGCGAATCTTCGATAATTCCACGAATGTCAGGAACATTTATTGGGTCCAGCAATTTCCTAAATGATTACAAAAACTTTAATTCATCATGGCAATATTATTTTCTATATAACATCATAAAACCAACAAACAATTTGAATGCTCACCAACCATCACCAATAAGATTTTTAAGAGCTTTCAAAACGAGTCCTCTTATGACATCTGTTGACTTATTTGACCGATATATGCGAATCAAAACTAACATTCCATGCTCATCTGTGATGCGTTTTCGATTTGAATTGCATTCAAGACACAGGTTTAGAACACAAGAAAGTAAAAGTTCCAAAAATTCGCAATGGTCATGATGCTTCTTAATGAGTTCTAAAAAAAACCATTCAAATCATCTATCAGCTCAAAAAGACAGCATAACAACAAATCCATTGCAATTCTCTCACCTATCATCACTTTACATCCATTTTGAAAGCCTATTTGTGGACGAATGTTGAAGTTTAGAGCCAAATTTGCTAAACCAGCCACAGCTGGCTTGGCTATTCTTTCATCAGGCAATCTACAAAGCTATGATAAGAATAGAGCAATTGATGCATAGTGTGTTTGCATTCAAGAAGTCTAAGGTAATGACAAACCCCTACACTGTGTTGGATGATTAAATATAAATAAAGAAATATCTTGAAAAAACAAAAGCAACAGTGATTTATTTGTCATCCTTTCAACCTGTTCAATATGATTTCAAATCAACATAAAAAGTTTGTAAACAAAAGCAGTAGCTACGGATATGTAAACAATGCTTGTCATCTTTTCAGAGCCCAAAATTCTCGATTTTACTTGGTACAAAGATGGAATTTATGCATAATTATAGCACTTGTGACAAGATTAGGCAAAATGACCTGCAATCATAGTACCTAGTAAAACGTTTTACCTTCAGTAAGGCTTCAGTACCACCACATTGATGAACACGCATCCTTGCACCATGTCCAGCCTGAGACAAATTGCACAGCAACTCTAAAAAGACATAATTACCACATTAACAGATCCAAACACACTAAAATAAAATAAAATCCAGATAACTAACAACAACTAATACCACTTAAAAGTGAACATGAAAGATTCTGAAAAACGCATTGTTGATTCGGTTATAAGTTTTTGATTCCATAAAAACCATCATCTATTATCTTATACATACCAGCTGCAAACTGAAGAATCTGGATGTGTTTTGGAATTGCCCTAATCCCTTCAAGCACAAAGAGGTGTGCCTAAAAGTAAGGAATTTGTTAAACCAAAACCAGGGAATAGGTAGAGGGATACAGGCTTCGCCATGAAGAAATGTCTAACCACGGGATAAAAGCCGTAGCTAGAATACATTAGTTACGGGATCGCGTACTATGAAAAACAACATCGCAAACATTGTACAAGAGCCTTAACAGGCATAAGGATTTCTACATTTTTTGTTCATATACCCACTTGGTATAATTCAAATAATTAAATAGTAACATAAAAACATTATTATAACACTTTCTAACGTTGCTGAAAATTTTGATTATTCATCTCACAACAATTCCAAAGATATTTTGCGATATGGATACAATTTTGAATTAAGAATGGATGTACGCCATTTTCTTTCACGAGAATTGACATTTTGACGACGTACCATATTAGACATAAACAAGCGCCGCGGACATATAGTTTGGACAGTAAGAAAATTGAACCAATTGAACACGGAAGGTTTTAATAATTTCTTGCGCACGCAAAAATCTAATAAACAACAAGAAAAAGTTTTTCATGTTAAGCTAAATCGTAACTACGCAAAAAAACATGTCCATTGCATAGCTTTAGCTATGTGACAGCGCGCAGGAACGCGATCGCGTAGCTGTCGTGACGAAGCCTGGGTTAATCATTACAATGTAACTTTACCTGGTATGGTAGCTCTTGAACTACCTCTGGAAGTGGAAACAACTGGTCGTTGTCAACTTTAAGTACATAACCATAGTCCACAAGCAAAACTAAACACTCATTTTGAGTATCATTAACTTCCAATACACATCCCCGAACCCATTCATGTGAATCAAGTTTACTTACAACAAAACAAACACGAGCCCCGCATGCTAGAGCAGCTATTGGACAAATGTCTGTCGAATATATCTGAATTAAGGTGAAAATTACGACATCATTCTTCTTAAATCATTAAAATGCAAATTGATTTTTAGAAACTAGAAATTACTTTACATGGTCTTCGATGTGTCTTGACAATTGTGTTATCATGTTCGGTGTATCATTGTCCATAAACGCCCAAAAACAATGCGCATCAATAACTTTAGTTATGAAAATGTCAGACCAAATTGTATCATCGTCAATCTAGGTAAAATGAAAACAAAAAATTAAATGGATGTTTTGCTACTGAGGTTATTCCAATAGAAAATGCTAAATGGGGAAAACAGAAACTTTTCAACTGAAATAAAAACGTTTTCTTTCCCTAGAAAGCATTACAAAGGATTGTGTGAAAATGTTTTACACAAAGATATGTTCACATTATACAAAAACGTCAAAGAATATCAATATCATTGTCCCTGTTCTGTTCTAAAACATGGAAAGTGTCATAGCTTTCGTTGATGTCAGACTCAGAAGATCGATCTTGTTCTAGTAGTCTTGGGCAGGGCAGTGATATTTTGTGGGATACTTTTCTTTCTGTGATGTTAGTTTTATGTCTCTTATAGTTAATTTTATTTTATAAAGCTGAATTTGAATTTGAATGCAAGTAAAATTACTGTCAAATTACTCAACTCAACCCTATGCCCTATGTTAGGGGGGCTTGAATAATAAGTGCTGCTTCATATCATTTTGTGTACAATGAATGCATTTCAATTCAAGTCAAGTTTTAGAATACAGAACAATATCGCCGCAACTGACCAATACCAAAAGAAAATTCAAGTCATGGTTCTAAATTGACTACATACACCAAGTTTCGGGGGAGTACGATCCCTTTCACTTGAATCATCAGACCAAACTAAACCAGATTCAACAATCTGTTGGTTAATGTCAATGTCTTTATTTGTGGATGTGTCGAAAAGCCTCACAGTAAGTATACTCAATGGGTCTAAACAAGAAAATACCTAATACTATTCAAATCAGACACGAAAACAATTTAAAAATTTCAGTTATCGAGTTAAATAAATTACCATTTTTGGAAGTTGCACTTTTCCTTGGGTTTATTCTACCAACAAACTTTCGGCCTTCCATTGCTTTAGTGATTTGACGTGCTTCATCAGAGAAATGGTCATTTCCAATGCAACAATTTGCATGGGAACTATTTTTATCACAAATAGAGCAAAGCTCTACAACCTTCTTTACCAAATTCAATGAAACTAAGTAAAAAAACCTCTATTTTTATACGTACATTTCTTTACAGTACCTTAATAAGGGAAGAAATTTTCGCGGGAATTAAACTGCACGAACAAAAAAAAAATGGATTTTTTGCAAGAATTTGATTTCGCAAATTGCTTATAATCAACTTTTTCGTGGGAATTTATTTTCGTGATCTCAAAGAATATTCAAAATTTTGAGTTAAGGATAGGAATATTTTTGGACTTTGTTGAAGTATTTGTGCAACCTGGTCCATCTACAACTCAAAACCAACAATAATGAAATGTCAACAACCATGTAAATAACAATAAAAAGGCTGATAAGAAATAACCTGTTGCATCTTACGATACCCGAATGCTATTATCAGTCACGACCAAGTAAACAAAAAGAAAGTAATTGATATACATTTAACCACCTAATGAAAGTTTCACATTCTCTTTCTGTCCCGCATTCTGATATTTTCAGCAAATCTGGGTCTGAGAAAAATAAAAAGTATACTGGCTATGCACTTAGTTTAGGAACTTCCCATTATAATGAAAATTGGGTATAGCAATATGGATTTTCTTGGCAGGAATTAAAAAATTCCAATTTGAGACAAATTCGCAAATTTTGCAAAATTTTCTTCCCGCAAACATTTCTTCCCTTAAGTTATGTATAACAAAAGGTAATTGAAGCCAGCAAAAGTTTCAGAATTGGGAACTGATATATCCAAATCGTTTAATTTCAAAGCCGTTCAATAAAATTGAAAATACAAGAGTAGTGGAAATACGCTTAAAAAGTAGCATTGACAGTTCTCTTCAAGCAAAAAATCTAGGACTGAATTTTCTAAACATACTCAACTTCTCTTGATACTTCAGGCTTGATGAAGTCAGCAGGACGAAAAGTTTTGCTGCTTGTTCATGTAAGATACGAGTTCGATTTGCTAAATCAACTCCAAGACCTAAAATCAATCCAAACCTTTGTCTGTCATTTTTAAGTGTTGAGTGGAATATTGGTCCAAAAGACAAAACATAAGACTATGGAAGACTGGAGCAACTTTCCGATACCTGAATTATCTCTTGATTCCAGCATTGCTACCAAGCTGATAGCGCCATTTTGTTGAAACAATTGATCAATAACCATCTCACTTGTTGCACAGCAACAATGTAGTATACTTGTTGCTAATGTAATTACCAGAAAATTGCTACTGGTGCGGCAAAGTGCTAAAACACGAAAACATCAACAAACTATCAACTATGTTAAAACATTTTCAATTCCTTGAAAGTTCAACATTGTAATGAATACAGTTGTTTCGCTATTTCATGTGTTTTTATTCTTTTCATTTTTGAATTATCAATACTTTTATTAGTTAAATGAAATAAATAAATAAACCAACAGTAAAAGTCATTATGAAATTATATATACGTAATTTGATTGATTTGGATTTCAAATTTTGATTTGTATTTACCCCTAGTGATCAATTGTGTCAGAAAATTGACAGAAAATTATCACAAGTTATAATACTAATAAATTTATTGCTAATTCATCAGAAATATAATCTGCAATAATCAGCATTTACTAACAAATAACCAGTAATACTGACGATAACTGATAATTTCAATTAAAAAGTTAAAAAGTTGGGTGTGTCAAGGTAAAGCCTAAATCGTTTTAATCAAGTGTTAGGAGAACCTACTGCCAGTAAGTAGAAACCATCTGCAATGACACTGCCAAAATTTTTGATGTTTATCAAAGGCATTTTTGATGCAAAATGCAATGTTTTGATGAAATAATTTTGAGAAGCAATCAGAGTACTGCACCCAAACCAAAGAATACCAAAGAATAATGGGTTTTTTGTTTAGTTTTTTTGCACTTTCATTCTTTAACAATCATGTTGGTTTTGCTTTTGTTTTTAATTCTTTATAATTTATGCACAAGCAGAATCAGATTCTATACTGATTATTACTGACTGATTTATCAGAATTAGTGATAACTTTAGTGGTTAGTGATCAATATTTACCATTATATTAAGCTCCATGTCATTATCATTTTGTTGACAAAAATTACATTACCTGTAAATAATGTCTCTTCTGCAATATCTTTATTAAACATGAATTTTTCATCATGATTTCCAACCAAGAAAAATATTTCGTCAAAAATAAGCAGATATAGACATCAAACAAAGGTCTTACCCACTAACCCAGGTACCATTCCTCTGGAAATGTATATTTTTGATGCTTGTGTATAACTGATGATATCATTATGAATCATAGTTAATGCTTGGAGCAGCAAAGAATCATTGCAGCTTCTTGGAGACAAAATTATGGCAAGCTGATCTAGTTTTGCTGGAAACTCATCCATTCTAAGGCTGCTACAATTCACACTGGAAAACAAATTCTTATATAATAACACTACTTGAATCTAGTTCATTATAGTACTCTGTATAAGTTTTTCCCTTATGCTGCAGGTTTCCATTTTCACTATTGTTATTCTTCTAAAGAAATTCTATCTTCACTCGAATTTGTACACAAGGTTTATAGTAAATTGACTTTGAGCAATTTTTTGAGTTTTAACAAAAAGGTATAAGATTTAAGGCAATTTTTAATTAATGCATAGATACTGATTGTTAAGTGTTCTGAGTTAAGTGGTAAGTGTTTTAGTGCAGGGATGGTGTAGTGGCAGTCTTGTCATTATGAGGCACGCGTCCACACACGCCTGAATCATATTTGGGTGCGTGTGATTTTATTGTATATATAAATCGCACGCTTAAATCACATAACTTGCACGCGCAAAAATTAATTTTTTGGATTGAATGAAATTCTTTTCATATCTTAAACAATTTCGTAAATATCCTGCATAAGGCCTTAATAGGATGAAAGATTGAAGAATTTACTCTATTTTGACTCAACTCGCAACCGTTTGCAAGACGGTGTCCACATAAAGCTCGGCACTCAAACTTTCTCCACTTCTTCATAATAGAGCAAGTCTACTCCAGGGAAATTCGCTGACAAGTACAGAGATATTGACCAATCAGAAACATTTTCACTGGGGAACATCGTGTCTGCAATTGAGTAGACACCAGTCGTTAGTCAAGGTAAATCATTTTAAAGGGACCTGGAAACTAGGATGCTTTATAATTTCATTGAATATCAAGTAAACAAGTCCTACTGGTACCACTAATGTTTTCATATTCTTTCGTTAGGTGAACAAAGGAATTCGTATAACGAAGGAAATTTCAAAATTACCCTAGCAACAGTGGTCATTGGTATACTTTAATTGTTGTCAATTGAGCACAAACGTTGAGAAATTTCTTACAAGTGTCTACGTGTGCAATTAAAAGTGCATCTTAACTAATTCAAGGAGCATTATAGGGAGTGCTAGTGCCATCACGTGCCTCATAATGACAAGACTGAGAGTCACACACCTGAACTACGAAATCACCCTTTTGTGCGTGTGATTAATCGCACACCTGGCAATTTTTTCATTGACAAGACTGAGTGGTCAGTACCTTTGAGTGCAACCTTTGAGTGTAACAACTTATTGATGATCCATTACACAATTCCGTAGTTTTGAAGAGTTTATACCCACAGTTACAAAATTTCTAGGAAGTACAAATGAGCCATTTTCTATTATAGTTGGTCCTTGAAATTAGGTAAGAAAATAAATGACTTAGGAATACTATATCAGTGGTTTTTCCAAGCACTTTTTGCCCCCGTTAGACGGTGACATTAAACTCAATTCAAATTGAGTTTTGAAAACTCAATTTGAAGGAAAATTCTAAGTTTATTGTTTCTTTTATATACACCACAAAAAAGAAAAGATCAAATTTAGCCAAACAAAACTATTATAAGCCCATTTAAGCTCGGTTCTCACTGCGCGATAACTTACTATATCGCGCTTGTGAGGTTGCGATACTTTTTAAACGGAAACAGATGTGCCGAAAGAGAGTTGGTTCACACCGCGCGATAACAAATTAAAGAGTTTTTTTAAAACGACATGCATAGAAAAAAAAACATGGATAACGAAGACAGTGAAATCAAGGAGCTGTTATGTGCTTAAACGATGAAGAATAACCTCAGAAAAGGAAAAGAACACTTTTTGATATTGTCGCGCTGGTGATAACTAGAAAATATGTATGCATCAAATATGTTATCGAGGTTCGTTCACATTGCGCGATAGTGACTATCGCGATCGCGTGACATCAGTTATCGAGGTTGCGATGTTATCGCGCAGTCGGAACCGAGCTTTATAGGTCTTTTAATAGACCCATGAATGAATGAATAAAATGAATGAAACTCAGAATAAGGAGAAACTGTATTCAATTACTACAGCTGCTGTTTGTGTTGATTATAGGATTTTTTTAAATTGACTTTTTTGTACCAGAAATCTTTACTTTTTTCTTCCTTCTTTGCTTATTGTTAAGGAGATTTTTAATTGAGTTAATAGAGATATATCATTATTTAGTATTACAGTACAAGTTCTATTATTATAAAACAGCTGCTTATTTCAATAAACGGTAAAACAAAGCAATAAAACAGTCTTTAGATTTGTAAATCAATCATGCACAATAGGATTCATTTTTCTTTGAGAACACACTCACACTTAGAGGCCACTTACATGAGTATGACTTCTCAAATAATAATCAAAAGCACCTACGGAAAAGTGTCTTAACTTAAAGAATTGGCAATGTTCTTTTAATAAAAGAAAACTTTGTTGTAGTTTATGTATTTTTTCATTTCGAGTCTCCTGTAAACAAGTTAACTGTTAACAAACATCGCTAGTTATAGTCTGAGAAAGCAGAAAAAGTACGATGCATTGAAGCAATGACTTAATGTTTTTTACGAGATGAAAAACGTTTTTATTATACTTGTTTACTTTTATCATTTAGAATTTGATTTACTAATTGCTAGATATTGAATATTGTAATGAATTATTTATATACTGCAAAAATGGGTAAAACTGGAAAAGTTGCTGCCAAACTCTAAAAACTTGTTTTTAAATCAGTGTATCAATAACATTTTACATTCAAAACATTTTTAAAACATTTCATTCTTTTGTTTATTATTGACAACTTTATTTAGGACTTTTTTCCAATCTGGTGCTTTTTATCGTTATTTTGTTATTTTTCAACTTCTTTCATCAGTTCAGAAAATAAAAATTCTCCTAGAAATTCGTTCAATTTTAGTCGTTTCAAAGTGATAGTAAAGCAAAAATATGCTCAGCTTTCGGGGGTTTCGTTTCGGCTGACACCGCGTTGCTTATACTCAATTTAAAAGTTTCTACGGTGGCATTGCTTACTGCTTGGAAAAACCCCTGTATATACATGATGTTTACCACTTATAACAATGTCATAAGTCAAAGTTAAGTACACCTACATACATTATAATATATGTGACTGGTTTAGCTAATTTCCAAACATCTCCCCTCTTTGAAATATGTATACATACCAGGTGTGCCAGAAAAAACGTCACTAAAATTCAATTTTTGATGTACCTTTTTCTAGCTGCGGAAACCACTTCAAATTTTAAGGAAAATATTCAGACTATTTTAAAACATCTGTAATAGTCTCAGAAGGATACGACAGCCTTTACGGAAGATATGAGCATTACCATACAGAGTTTTCAATATTTTATACAATTGACATTTTTAATTTTCATGAAGTTTCTATTATGCTTTTTCCTCTCATGCGATTTTGTTTCCCACATCTTTTGAAGCTATTGCAGTGCTACTTCCCAACCTTTTTAGCAGACTTAACATAGTTTCTTGTTTTAACCACCAGTGTAAAAACAACTCTCACTCCAACAGAAATGGTGACTTAGTGCTGACATCCTTCATTGTGGTTTTTTCTGACACTGATAAAGCCATCATCCGACACTATCACAAAAAAGGATACACTGCCTAAAAAATTTGGAAAGATAACCCTGATCAGAACTTCTTTATACCTCTTTATACTTCTTTATACCATTTGATAAAAAGATTTGTAAACTGGTAATATACAATGGAGACAAAAAAGGGTTCTGGTCGTCAGAAAACAGCTACATACATGCCATGTTCAAGAGATTAAGAAAGCTATATATATGAAAGAGTTCACTGGAAGACTATGTGCAGTGAAAGATCGTAATGGATCATCTATCAAACTACAATTTGGATAACTTTCATACATTTTGTAATAATTTCATACTTTTTTATGTTTATATATAGTTAAACAAAAAATGTTATGATTTGGCTTTTGTTGAGAGCTGTTTTATAAATCGATAATTATGCCGTTAAGATTTTGACGCCAATTCTGTAAACATTGAAGATTATACATCCTTTTTAAAAAAAGCCATATCTTACCTAAAAATTGTTGTTTCTCTATCAAAATTTCACAGTTGATTGAGAATAGCCTGAATACTGTTTCGTTAAGATTGAAATGATTTCGGCAACTAGAAAAGCATACGTCAAAAATTGAATTTTAGTGGCATTTTTTCTGGCACACCCAGTATAATTGTTTTGCACAGGTTTTTTGAAAAATTTTGTGATGAATTATGTGGAACACCACGCCCCACAATCATTACTTTTTGGTGTTCCTCTTTACCTTTAACATTGGTTTCAGTAAATAGTTTTACATATATAAACATTTTGCATGATATTGAGGCATAAAAATGTCATGTCCTGAACCATCACTATTTAACCTGTACTAAAGTCCTATAAATATTTTATGACATTGTGCCTTGGGAATTGTTTTGAAGAACAATTGAAACAAAAGAAAACATTTGCCCAGGGTGAATTACACAGTCTTTTAAACAGAACATTTAAACCTAAGGAAAAAAGGATGGTGTAAACAAAAGAAAGATATTTGTTTGGCGCATCCTTAGAGCTCTATCATGTCCCAAAAAATAACTTTTCATCACACGATCCCTTTAAAAGGACAATCATCTCTTCCTTTTAAAAAGATCATATGTAATTCAGCCTTTACGCTCACCAGATCAAGATTTATGCATCCAAACTCATCCAAATTATTACATTGGAAGTTTTTAATTTGCAGAAAGTTGGAATTATGTTTTTTGATTTAATTTTAAAAGAGGATTGATTTTTTATTGTCAAATTTCCAAGTGCTTGGTTGAAAAAAATATAAATCGTTAGAAAAACAAGCGTGAATTGTGAAATAGCTTCTACAATAGTAATTCATTTGGCAATTGCAGATAGTGTCACAGCAGAAACCCGAAAGAGTCAAATACTACAGAACCACTGAAGCCCCCAAGTAAACACGTGGTTCGTGAATGTTTTTCCATATCCCAAAAACATTTAAAAACACGGCTTTACTAAAGGGACTGGGATCTAATCATGATTAAAGGGGCCGGTTTTTCCAGTTCATATTTTGCTGTGGCGGCACGACGAATGAGCGATCTGATTTTTGAAGAGCTTGTGCAATCCTGACTAATAGAAGATTAGGCAACGATCTAAATCCTGGATCCGACTTCCAAAGTATAAAAGCGAAAGACAAAAAAATTGATCAAAAAGAAATTTTTAATTTTATAATTTTATATTTTATTTCATTTTTTTTTGAGCAAAAATCAAGCCGTAAAAAGGGAAAGTTTCAAAAAATAATAACGTCAATTTTGGTTACAAACTTACTTACAGACTTACAAACTTGACTGCAGATACCATGATTGTTACCAAGCGTCAACTGTGTTAAATCCTGTATTTTTTTAATAGCATAATAGCAGTTTGTTTTTCTGTTCTATTTGTTTTGTTTTGTTTTTTTCCTTTTCTGGCTGTCATCCATGTCTGGATTATTTCCTAGACATGCTGATGAGCTCTGATATTGAGTGAAACAGTTTCTGTTTTGATTTGAAATAAACAAAGCAAAATGCTCGAATAGCCCTTTTTTTGAAGTAACATACCGCAGAAGTCATCAACTTCTTTCTAATTAAATACTTCAATCTCTTTAGGTTGATAAAGATATTTTCCTGAAATATTTTCCCCTGAGTTGAGGTATTTTTTTTTCGTGAGCGATGCAAATGTCATTACTATATACTTTGAAAGCGAGGCGAGTGCTACTTGTGAAGTAATTTCTGAATAGCCGTTATTTCATTACGGATCTTGGTCTAAATTGTTCAGTTTGCAGCCCTGTTTTCATAGTTTTTTTTAGCTCGCTTTACGCGCTTCTATCGCAATGATAACGAAATGTTTCCGTGGGCGCGAAGCCTCCAATCTACCACTCCCCCAGCTCAAAGTCCTCTCTTCAAAGCTCATTTAAAGACTGCTCAAATTCATTAAAAACATTGACCTCTTTGCAATAACACTTTTCGAACCTTCAAGTCAAATTTTTCCTCTTAAGGATTTCCTTACTAGACACCCCGGAAACTTTTGCCTGTAAAGTTATTGGTGTCAATCCCTAATAACGCTAACACCTCAACAAGCCATCTAGCTAGCGATTATTGTGCTTGTAATAACAAGTTTATATGATTTGGTAAAACTTAGAAGTAGTTGACTCTTCCTTTTTCTCCAAGAACTTGCTCGTGCAATGCAAAGATCAATATCCACAAACACAAAGATTTCTGTCTGAAAAAGCAATTCATTTAAGAGAAGGCCTTCGATTCCCTCTTATGCAGGTTTTTGTTAGTTGAGAAAACTGAAAAATATAAAACGATTTGTATTTACTAAGATTACCAAATAACGAATTTCATGCGCCGCACGTGCTGCTGATGTTAAAGCTAAAAGCATGGTTAGCTTGAAAGTAAGCATTTTGTCTGAAAGTGTTTTGAACTTCGTTCGGAACGCCGTTTCAATATTTTCGGTTCCGTTAATTTTTATAAAGCAGATTCTTAGAGAAGCCAGAAGAGAACAAACGCAGTGGAAAATTGGAGTGACGAAGTGGCTGATGAAAAGTATGGACGTCTCTGCTACCAAGTTGTATTTTGTTCGTAGTAATTTAACACTCAGTTATCTTTGTAGGTTATCGAACCCATCTTACTTAAAAGAAAAAGCGATTTTGTGTTTGGTACAAGGCTAGTCACTCTGTGTCTTCCTGTATATATTCGAAACATTCGATAACTTCGCTACACATTTCAATCAGGTCTTCACAGATGCCTAACTACCAGCTCTACATCCCATATAAAGTTGAACTTATGTTTAGATGGGCGAAGGTTAAAGACCCCTGGCAGGAAATTAGAGACCTGGGAATGTTTTCCAACAGGGAAGCCCTCTATAGTATAGGTTTATGATATGCAGATATAGCAGACCTGTATCCCGCAATAGTGTTATATTCTAACCCTTCCTGATCCATACTAGCTAGGAAATCTATTACATGACCCAAAGAGGATGAAAAGCGGTCCACCTGTCTCTCAACACACCAGCCACTTGCGCCAGGCCGATTCGTAATTTGATAATGTGCCACCTCTTCTGGCTTTTGTAATGAGAGCGGCAGCTGGCTTTGATATTCAGTTTGCTTCCAAGTTGCCCCTGAAACTGTCCAGGCCACAAACTGCAGACTGTTGTTTACTAGCAAAGAGTGTTGGTAACCCTTCGGACTTGTTAAAAGACTTTTTGAATTTTGTTAAGATTGGATCCATTATGGACATTGAAAAGACCTGAGGATACCAAGCTTCAGACTGTCATGCAGGTGTAATTGATAATAATTGACAAAAAAAATAATTATTGCCTAGCACTTTGTGTAGAACTCGACCGCAAAAGGGAGGGAATACATAAGCCTGTTAACCTGAAAAGCATCCCTTCACTGGCTGTAGGGATCCACCTTCCATGACATGTATCTCGGGACCTGATGAGATATTCGTGAACCTTTTGAAACACTGCTGGACACAGTCTCCATTCGCGCGACTCCTCTACTGAACAGGGCTCCCTGTCCGCTTACCTCTTATCTCCCTGGTGGTTACTCCGCAGTAATTGTGATTTGGTTCTACACTGAATATTATTATTTCTGACTTAGCGGTGGAAATGTTCCCAAATTCCAATTCTTTGAAACTTTGAGACCAGGTAGTTTTATTTGTTTAAAATTGTTAGATAAACGATATGGATGATATCAAGACTATGAAATTAAAAACGGACATATTTTTCATTTTTTTTACCAAATATACATTTACAAAGAAAAGGCATGTCTATGAACAAAAAACGTGGGATTTCATAGAGATAAGATATTAATCCAACATGGTGCCTTAGAATTTTTGTTTTTCATATTACAGCTAAAAATACCTTGGTTACAGGGATGTGTACGATTCATTGCTACGCGGATTTCTACTTTCAAGGCACAAAATAACTAATAGTCATCATTCCAAATACACAATTCCATAAAAATTTTATAAATAAAGTTTCGTAAGTGTAAAGAGAAGAATTTCTTCCTTCTTTTGGTAGGTTTATACAATTTTAGACGGCTCTTAACAGAGAGAAATTAATCTTCAGAAAATGATTTCCTCCACTGTCATAAAATGTAAAAACACTATGCTGCAAATTAAGGAAGAAACTCTTTATATATAAAAAAAAAATTTATTTCACAGTTTCACCAACACAACCATAAAGATGTTATTTCCTTTCAATTTTATAACAGAAGAGGTACTTAGCTTATATCCTTTGAACAGTTCTTAGCTAGTGTAAACATGGCTATGGTTTTTCATTGGATATGATGTTTTAATAAAAGTTGTATCGACAGTTTTCCATGGCATTTTTAAAAATAGCCAATTATGAACCACATGGTCACATTCTCAACGTAGATACTATTGCTGGTAATCTTCATTCAGTCTACGTCCAATAAGCCATCTGCGAATTTCACTGGTGCCAGCACCTATCTCATACAATTTTGCATCTCTTAAAAATCTCCCCATGGGATAATCATTAATGTATCCATTACCACCAAGGCATTGGATGCCATCCAGAGCTACCTGAGTTGCTTTTTCTGCTGAGTATAAAATACAACCTGCACAATCTTTGCTAACTAGATTTCCTTGATCTAATGACTTAGCCACAGAGTAAACATAAGAACGGCAAGCAGATAATTCCACGTACATATCCGCCATTTTCCCTTGCATCAATTGAAAATGTCCAATCGGTTTATCAAATTGCTTCCGCATATGAACATAAGGAAACGCATGGTCTATAACAGCTTGCATTATGCCAAGCGGACCACCGGACAAGACTAACCGTTCAATGTCAAGTCCACTAAATAACACATAAACACCTTTATTCAATCCACCCATTACATTTTTCATAGGAACTTTACAATCCTCAAAAACCAACTCGCCTGTATTAGAACCCCGCATTCCCAATTTATCAAGTTTCGGCATAGTTGAGAAACCTTCCATTCCACGCTCTATCAAAAATGTTGTTATTCCATGCTCTGGTTTAGCATTGGGGTCAGTTTTTGCATAAACCACTAGTGTTTCTGCATCTGGGCCATTGGTGATCCAGAACTTATTCCCGTTCAATACAAAATAGTCTCCCTTCTTTTCAGCCTGAATTCTCATGGAGACAACATCTGATCCGGAATCAGCTTCACTCATTGCTAATGCACCGATATGTTCACCACTTATCAGTTTTGGCAAATACTTTGCTTTTTGTTCTTCATTACCATTTCTGGCTATTTGATTGATACAAAGATTAGAGTGAGCACCATAACTCAAACCAATGCCACCAGCTGCACGACTCAACTCTTCCATGGCTATGACATGCTCTAGGTAGCCTAAACCTAAACCACCGTCTGCTTCAGGAACTGTTACACCGTGCAGACCCATATCACCAGCTTTCTTCCAAAACGATCTAAAAGAAACAAGAGTCAACAAGTACATGTAATAAGAACAATTTTTATAAGAACATTAACCTCACAATTGAACAAAAAATAAGAGCAATCTGCTGAGCCTCAAATCATTGGTCCAAAAATTAACAACACAACAGAATGAGCCTAAATTTTCTTGTGAAGTTAGAACAATTCATCATGTGAATTCTCTCACAAGCTACTGTTAACTGGTTGAGAAGTACATTGTTTTTTCACCTTTTATAATAAATTCAACCCCATCACATCAGCATCACCCTGGCTGCCCCCTCCTTCTTTTGATAAACAATCAGTGAAAATTTGAATATCTTCCATTCTCCTATTATAACAGATTAACCAACCAACAAAAGCAGTCTAACTTGGCAGATGAAAGAAACCTCCATATTTGTAGAAAAAAAATTATACCTTAAGTCTTCCCAACCATTATCTTTATCAATTTTGTCAGCATATGGAGCCAGCTCTTTCTGGCAGAACTCATAGACTGTTTCACGAAATTGTATCTGATCATTATTTAAGCCAAATAATTTATCATCTACCCCAGCACTAAAGGATTTTAAGCCTGTACTAAAGTGTCGCTGAAGGCAGGCACGAACAGAGCTCCTGATAAAAAAACTCATATTCAACGCCATGTTGTTTGTTCTTTGGCAGAGTGTTGTTGTGTGGGTGTTGCGTCCCAAGTTCAAATACATCCCAAGTTGAACTTGGGATGGCTTTTCTATCCCAAGTTAGATTTGCGCCATGAACTTGGGACGCGAGAGTTTGAACTTGGGACGCACAAAAAGATGTAGGCAGGACAAACATTTCTGACTTTTGCTTTTACTTTATTTTACTAAATACATAGATGGGTATAGATGCACTTAGCATATAAATCTTATAGTAGGTAAATCAGCATGACTGGTGCAGCATAGATGGCTTCATGATGATGGGAAAATATTGCCCTTTATGTAATGATGTGATGTATATATTTTTAGCCAGACTGGAAATGGTTCCTCAAGTGGAATTTTTCTGAACTGTGTGAGGAGTTACCTAGCTTTTCTTTGAGTCGTTCCAAAAATGAACCAAGTTGTAGTACAATGCATACAGGGGACTCTATAAATTATATTTAGGTTGTGTATTCTAACAGATGATAGACATGCATTTATAGTTGTGGAACATTATTTGTAATACTGTAAATACATGAAAGTTCAGTTATTGCATTTATTGAGTTTCAAGGTCAACCTTCGAGTTTATGAAAAGCTAAAGGTACAGTAAATGCTCAACATTTTACAAGTCACTTTTGTAAATATTTCAGTAATTGATCGATTCAGCGTCATAAAAATAGAAGACTTCATTTTACACGCCCAATTAGTTTCAGAATTATGGTCACCCCCTTAACTTTTCTTTTTCTCTTCTTAATTTTAATTTTTTACTTTCTTCTTCACAAATCTTTAATAATTTAATGAACATTATATAAATCATAAATCTGATTTTGTCATAAGACATATGCATAACTGGAGGCACTTTTTAAGGCATTTTCCTTTATTTCTCAGTATTTTATTAGTCATTTTCAGTTTGTTTATATACACGTTCCGTGTGTTTGTTTTCATTTTGGTCTTTATTTTTCATGTTTTTCAGTGTTTTTTTCATTTCTTTGGGTTTTAATGCCAATTTCTGTGTCATTTTGTTCTGTAGTATATGTCATATCTTGGTCTGTATTTTATTTTTATTAATTTATCAATTTCGGTCAGTATTTTCTAGGTCTGTATTTTATATATATAACTTTCTGATTTCTCACTATTAATTTTATCCACTTTCACTTTTCTATCATCAATTCAAAAGAGTGGTCATGGAATACATCTATCATTAACATCTTTGTCTTTTCATACTCAGGCAAGCTGGTATATTTTCTTTATGTTTATGTTTATCTTCCTTTCACTTTGCTTTGTTCACTCTTTATATACTTATATTCAATAGTTGTATACTTATATTCAATAGTTGTATACTTATATTCTAGTTTAAGCTGTGTCAAATTTTTCAGATAGTTTATTTTATTCAAATTTCAGTTTGAACATGTTATTCGTTACAAACACTACAACATTGGTCCTCCGTGACTTTTGACCCCACAGCACCCTGAGGCTGACCACTGTATTTGTTTATACATTGCTTCTGGATAGTCATTGAAATTAACTTGTGTTCTTCTATTAAGCATTTTAAATTTTTTTTTGGGTCATTTTTTGGTCATTTGATCGGTTACTGGATATGCAAGAATGATCATATCCTTTTGAGGTATCCATGTATGCATGGTTTGGTTTATGAAACTTAGTCATTTCGACCCATTCACATGTATGATTTCCAATTTGTCCATGGATGGTTTCATTGTCGGCAGCATGAAGAAAGAAGAACGACGGTTCAATCTGAGAAAAAACATAATTTGGCAAACTAAACCACATTGTTGTTATTTTATGTCTCTTCCCGCCCCAACCGCGTTTTTATAGGAACGTTTTTTTTTTTTGGGTCATTTTTTGGTCATTTGATCGGTTACTGGATATGCAAGAATGATCATATCCTTTTGAGGTATCCATGTATGCATGGTTTGGTTTATGAAACTTAGTCATTTCGACCCATTCACATGTATGATTTCCAATTTGTCCATGGATGGTTTCATTGTCGGCAGCATGAAGAAAGAAGAACGACGGTTCAATCTGAGAAAAAACATAATTTGGCAAACTAAACCACATTGTTGTTATTTTATGTCTCTTCCCGCCCCAACCGCGTTTTTATAGGAACGTTTTTTTTTTTTGGGTCATTTTTTGGTCATTTGATCGGTTACTGGATATGCAAGAATGATCATATCCTTTTGAGGTATCCATGTATGCATGGTTTGGTTTATGAAACTTAGTCATTTCGACCCATTCACATGTATGATTTCCAATTTGTCCATGGATGGTTTCATTGTCGGCAGCATGAAGAAAGAAGAACGACGGTTCAATCTGAGAAAAAACATAATTTGGCAAACTAAACCACATTGTTGTTATTTTATGTCTCTTCCCGCCCCAACCGCGTTTTTATAGGAACAACTTATGATGATTGGTTGATTATAGCACTTATCGCGTCCTTTTTTATGCTCCCAATATCTTCGAAAAGCTCCCTTTCTTTTCGGGCCTTCGCCCCGACCCCAGTTCACCACCCCCCAACAACAACCTGGCTGACATTTAAAAAATTAATATTTTTCGCTTCCAGACTTATTGTTTAAAATCCTGGATCCGCCCCTAAAGTGGATAAAAATCATTCACATATGTTTACTAATATCCTCCACCCTCTCCAGTTTGTCAACGGCAAATTTCAAGTTTCTGGTACGTTTTTGTCAGGAGGTCGAACATTTCGGCGAGCTCGAATTGGGGGAGGATGGGAAGTTTCTATAACCCGGGATACAGGAGTGTCCTCCATCTTTGTGGTGACAGGAAGAACTTCAACAAACGAAAGGTGTGGTGGCGATGAATGGGGTGAGCGGTGATCCTAAATAGATAGCGGTTGCTAAAGATAAAAATTGGACGGGATCGGATTCTCCAACAGGGACGTCTGACTGTGGATGTGATACTGGTACAGTTCTGGTAGGTGGTGTATCTGAAAATGGTGAACTGATCTTAAAAGGTGGTGAAGTCACTACAAGAGGTGGCGGAGTCGAGGATGTTCTGTTCTCAGGGTGTCAAGTTTCGTCTGCACTTGAGGAGTGATGTTTGGAACAGCTGGAACAAAGCGTCGGGGTGGAGATATCGTCTATTACGTTTAACCATCAATAGTTTAGTTGTCATGACTGTTTGATTCTACTACTGTGCCAGATCGATCCCATCGCTGAAGACAATGCCCCGTTTGGTTCTGGATGTAACAACGATCCCCAATGCTGAGGGGGCAGCAATGTTTTGGAATGCCGGTTTATGTGTTTTAGCAGACTGGTGGAAGCAGTCCTAGTGGAGGACATCCTATGACTGACCCCCAGCGACACAAGAAGGCAGTCTGCATCAGATGCAAATTAAGGACCTCCGTCACTCGAAACATGATGTTTGGT
This sequence comes from Turritopsis dohrnii, assembly GCA_027922465.2. Taxonomy (NCBI): domain Eukaryota; kingdom Metazoa; phylum Cnidaria; class Hydrozoa; order Anthoathecata; family Oceaniidae; genus Turritopsis; species Turritopsis dohrnii. The sequence goes on from BQMF02000010.1 coordinate 709,464, forward strand.
TATTATCGCACGTATAGCAGTATGATATATAGTGCTCCCATATAAGCTCTCCCGTTCAATTGATATTAATTATTGTTGTGTTGCGAAAAGTTCTTGTTGCAGTGATTACAAGCGACCATAACCTTTAGTTATCCGAAACATCCTATTAAATTAACTCTAATTTTCTATTGTCTATTACGTAATTATTCAATTATTTGTCAAATATTTTCACAAATTTTGGTCCTAAAAAAGTTGGCCTTATTTATGGCGTTATTTCTTATTTCTTATATTTATTGTTTCCCAAATTTTGTATAACAAAAAGGAACAATGGGAAGAAGGAACAAGCCGTTTATATAAACGATAGCCATAAACATCGATAATTATCGGCAGCTTGAGAGAGAGGACAGTAAGAGATTTCACAAGTGTTTGTATTCTAGTTAACTGGCATGGGCTAAAGACACAATAAGAACACACATTTAGCCGAACTGAGGAAGATCCAGGATATCACTCACCTAAACTGGTATGCTGTCAACAGACTAACTATAAACCTAATGAGAGTAAAATGCATAACTAATCGTCAACCAGGACCATCGGGCATTGTCAACAAGGAATTAGCCCAGTAATGTCCCCATGTCACCACTGCCGCAGCAATGGCAAACAACCCTCGGATATCAATGCACATCTTAACATAATCCAAACAACGTAATTTCTGCGGAATTTCATTATATCCATCATCAATTTTTCAACTTGGTTTGGTAAATGTCCTATCCTAAGTTCGTCACACGACTTATATCAGATATGTTTTTTCGAAATTTGCGAGAAAGCGCATGTTGTAGAACAAAATGTGCTCTTAGTACACCTGCAACAACTTTGTGAATCCCCGAAATTGAACTTGGGACGATCGCTTTAACTATCCCAAGTTCAAATTCAGCAATTTTTTCAAATACTCGATTCTAGTTTAAAAGTGAAGACCATAATAGAAATGACCTTTTAGAGTCATTTTTTCCAAAATTCAATTGAACTACCCATCGACTTTTGAACTTGGGATGGTCTCGTTACCTATCCCAAGTTCAAATTTCAGTGTCAGCAATTTTTTCAAATACCCGATTCTAGTTTCAAAGTGAAGACCATAATAGAAATGACCTTTTAGAGTCATTTTTTCCAAAATTCAATTGAACTACCCATCGACTTTTGAACTTGGGATGGTCTCGTTACCTATCCCAAGTTCAAATTTCAGTGTCAGCAATTTTTTCAAATACCCGATTCTAGTTTAAAAGTGAAGACCATGATAGAAATGACCTTTTAGAGTCATTTTTTCCAAAATTCAATTGAACTACCCATCGACTTTTGAACCTGGGATGGTCTCGTTACCTATCCCAAGTTCAAATTTCAGTGTCAGCAATTTTTTCAAATACCCGATTCTAGTTTCAAAGTGAAGACCATAATAGAAATGACCTTTTAGAGTCATTTTTTCCAAAATTCAATTGAACTACCCATCGACTTTTGAACTTGGGATGGTCTCGTTACCTATCCCAAGTTCAAATTTCAGTGTCAGCAATTTTTTCAAATACCCGATTCTAGTTTCAAAGTGAAGACCATAATAGAAATGACCTTTTAGAGTCATTTTTTCCAAAATTCAATTGAACTACCCATCGACTTTTGAACTTGGGATGGTCTCGTTACCTATCCCAAGTTCAAATTTCAGTGTCAGCAATTTTTTCAAATACCCGATTCTAGTTTAAAAGTGAAGACCATGATAGAAATGACCTTTTAGAGTCATTTTTTCCAAAATTCAATTGAACTACCCATCGACTTTTGAACTTGGGATGGTCTCGTTACCTATCCCAAGTTCAAATTTCAGTGTCAGCAATTTTTTCAAATACCCGATTCTAGTTTCAAAGTGAAGACCATAATAGAAATGACCTTTTAGAGTCATTTTTTCCAAAATTCAATTGAACTACCCATCGACTTTTGAACTTGGGATGGTCTCGTTACCTATCCCAAGTTCAAATTTCAGTGTCAGCAATTTTTTCAAATACCCGATTCTAGTTTCAAAGTGAAGACCATAATAGAAATGACCTTTTAGAGTCATTTTTTCCAAAATTCAATTGAACTACCCATCGACTTTTGAACTTGGGATGGTCTCGTTACCTATCCCAAGTTCAAATTTCAGTGTCAGCAATTTTTTCAAATACCCGATTCTAGTTTCAAAGTGAAGACCATAATAGAAATGACCTTTTAGAGTCATTTTTTCCAAAATTCAATTGAACTACCCATCGACTTTTGAACTTGGGATAGTCTCGTTACCTATCCCAAGTTCAAATTTCAGTGTCAGCAAACTTTCCGAATACTTGATTTTAGTTTAAAAGTGAAGATCATTAGTGAAATGACCTTTTAAGGGTCATTTCCTCGAAAATTTGAAACTATTTCCCCTTGATTATATCCATCAGTTATAGCTAAATTTAACTTGGGATGGTTATCGCGGAACTTGGGATAGCATGAACTTGGGACGTCCCAAGTTGAACTTGGGACGCAAATCGAACTTGGGATGGAACATGGGGAATTTCGTGACACAAATTCTACTTCGTGTCCAAGTTACTGGAATCTAAAACGTAATGGAAGATGGAACGTGATCAAAACAAAATAAAATACAAACACAAGCTCACCAACGAGTCATCAGGATTGTTAAGAAAATTGAATAAGAAAACATTGGAAAAATTAGTTGTTCCGTGGGCAGTCTCTAATGGACTGAAGATACATGGAGTTACCTCGTCAGCATTCCCAGAAACTGGACGAGGCCTAAAAACTACACGACATATTGCGAAAGGTGATACAGTGATTGCGATTCCACGAAGATTACTTATAAACTTTGACACGATTTGGGCGAGTAATATTAAAGTCTTGCTTTTAAAAGATAGGAAGAAGTTGAATCCAAGATCGGCGTTTTCTTTGTTTTTGCTTGCTGAAAGGGAGAAGGGTAGAGAATCTTTTTATTATGATTACTTAAACTCGCTTCCTCCAAAATATAACACACCATCCTTTATACCTGATTATTTTGACAAGTTCCTGCCAGAATTTATTTTAGAAGAAAAGAATAAACAATTGGAAAAAATAAACAAACAGGTTGTAAACATATCTGATTGCGTCTCTGATTCAGAGAAAGTGTTCAGTGAATATTCTGTTGTTGATATTTCATTTGAGAATGTGAGATGGGCTTGGAATGTTATTAATACCAGATCCGTTTACTTTGATAATCGAAAACTGAAATGCATTTCTGAAATCAATGTTATGGATGTAAATTATAGTCTTGCTCCGGTTCTTGACTTACTAAACCACAAAGATTCAGCAAATGTGAGTATAGAATATTTTGATTTTATTATTATTGTTATATTATTGATGTTGTTAATGTGTTGATATTTCTTGACACAATCATAATATTGTTTAAAACTTTTTAGCGGCTTCTGCATAAGACTCAAGTTTACATGCATAAAATAAAATAAATCAATTATCACAATTTATGCCATAGTTACTCCAGCTTGTTTCTGTGTCTTTACTATTTTATGCTGACAGACTTATTAATAAAGAACAAACTGCTCAGTGAAACAAAAAATAAATGCACAGGAAACAAAAGTTTAGAAAATTGAACAATTTTTAATGGACATAAAACTATATTTGTTGTTGTGATTTTTGTGTTGTATATTGTTTTGAATGTTAATTTATGACTTTGTCTCCTAAAAAATAGAGACCTAGAACTGAGCTGTAGTAAAAATGGCAATAACGTTCTTTGATAATTTTATAATTTGCCACTTTATATACAAAGTTCTCACAATATAAATCATTCTGAATTATTCGGACATTTGCATGTTAGCAACTTCTTTTTGAACGTTGTAATGTCATGTTTCCATGGTGAAAAATGATTTCTCAAAAATTCAAAAGCTGTTTCAAATAATAATAAAAAAACCCTGTGATTTTTTGTGTTTAGTTCTCCTTTAAGGTTAATTGTGGTGCTTGTGGTCTTATGTAATTTAAATATCACAAAATTAAATATTATAAACATGAGTATAGCAGAAATTTAACCATGTCTTAAATATTCAGGAATAAAACAATAATTTATATTATTTTAAAAATAACTGTTACTTTAGGTGAAAAATCTTTCGCGAACAGAAACTTTTGAGAATTTCGCGAATTTTAACCCAACTCGCGAAAGTTAAATTCTCGATAACTTTCAGTTTGGCTTATAATAGCGCCATTCACGAAAGATTTTGTTCACAAAAAATATCAAAACGTTTTAACGATGCTTTTTTCAAATGCAATTTTCTAATACCTTTCTAAGTGATAAAAATAACCTTCAACAAGTAGGCGGAAAGTAAATAGCATTATTACAAGATGTAGACTTTGGTTCCACTGCGGACCTTTTTTGCTAAGGTTTCATTTCAGTGATTTTTTTTATTTTTACTTATTCTTGAATCATTTGTCGTCATGAGAATAAAATCAGTATTAGCATGGATGTTTGTCACAAAGCATCCTACTATTTCTTCGTTCTTTGGTTCCGTAGATTTTCTTTAACAAGCTTGAAATACTTTTATCCGCAGTCTCAGTGTATTTTAAAGTCGTAGCCGTTTTAACATTAACTTAGCAAAAGGTGAAGCCTGTAATGTTTCAAGGTTTCTACGACGAAGAAAATATCTTGCAATGCCAGATATTTCTCAGGTAAATGGCCTACAAATCTATGTCTGTAGTTCTCAAACTTGAACGTAAAAAACAGTAAAAATGGTCTCATTTTACTATTTGTGACGTGTATTTGTAAAGTTTCTCTCCACATTTTAATTCGATTTTGGTCATTCGGAAAAGATTTTGCTCACAAAAATTTCTAAAATTATCGTTTTGCGAAAGTTTATGTAATTGAACATTTTCAGTAAATCTTTGCGAAATGCAAAAAATTTCGCGAATGTTTCTATTCGCGGAAGTTTCTGTTCACGAAAGTTTCTGTATATATCTAAAGTAGATAATGTTTTTTCCCGTTGTTAATGTTTGTATATAAAGTGTATGTAATATAGTTTATTATTTCAACGATAGATTGTAGCAGATTTCAATTTAATGACCAATTGTTATGAAATCCGAACGTTCGATACATATGAACCTGGAGACCAGATATTCATCAACTATGGGGCACACTGCAACAGAACTTTGCTTAATGAATATGGTTTCATTCTTCGTAAAAATGAAAACACACACATTTCATTCCCACTTCAATTAATAAAGAAATATTTCTGTTGCGATTATTCAGATATAGAGATGGATAAACATTTTCAGCTTTTAAAAATGATAGGAGTGGATGTTTGTGATGTTGGGTGTAATGCTACAGAATTTGAATGGAATTTCATTGTCGCTGCCCATGTCCTTGTCTCCAATTCACGAATGATTACAAAGAATATATATTCCAATGCAGGTATATTGAAACCATGCATTGGACAATGCAAAATTTTTCGAGGTTGTCAAAATTTAGTTAACGCCATGTTGACACAACATAGCATGCACCTGGTTTCTATGAACGACAGTGGCTGTGAATCCGTCGATATAATATGTGATTTACTTCAATCCGAAATAAGAATCCTAGAAGACGTTAAGAATGGAATTACGCAAAATTGTTCATGTAAGTTTATTTCATTACCTTATTATTATTATTATTCATTATAATGTTTCTATACAACCGCAGACACAAGCAACATAGGGTTAAGAAAGGATGTATTTTTTGCTTTTTATACTCCAATGTTTCTTGATTATATTATCTGTTCTTACGGAGAACTGTTGCACTTCATTAATGTACCCTTTTAAGTAAGACTATTTTGGTTTCCTGTTTCAATTTCGAACTTCTCAATATGATAATAATAGCATTGATGAACGAGTTACTATTCAGCATGAGATTTGATGAGTAAATCAAATATCCCCTTTGTCTACCAGAGATGTTTTTGGACGCTTGCAAAGACATTACTATGGTATTAAAATATGCAGTTAACAGCAAACATGTTAGCAAAAAAAACATTGTCAAAAACAATCTGGAATTGTTATCAGTTTTTGCATGTTTTTGTATTAAAAGTTTCATTTTCCTTTTTCTTACAAACCAGATCATATGTAAGTGCAATAGAGTCAGCATGAAGGTAGAACCATACATGATAAGCAGATGAATGATACCATACAGTGATTTGTATGGTTGCATTTCCAACACTACTATCATCACGGCAAAGGCTACACATATTGCTGTTGATACACAAGTAGTTAATATCAGGAAAAAGTTAACGAAACAACGATATTGCGACTGCTGCCGAACATGTGGTTTTGATACTGCAAAGTAACGATCGATGGAGATGAAGATCGTCATCATCCAGGATAGAAATGCAGGAACGTAGATAAGTGTTCTAGTTGCTACCTCCAACACACAGAATAATTTATATCCTTGATAAAAATGGATGAATTGGATTCCGAGAGCAGGATTGGAAAGTAACCCGACGCCAATATCAAGAATACTCAACCAGATAAAGTATCTGTTAATTCCTTTTCTTGGCTGTTTCCACAATTTATGTATCAACACAGAATTCAATAATATGATCAACAGTGTCTCTAAACTACAAAATAAGACAAAGACTTTTGAACCAATTGATAGTTGATTAGGAAAGAAAAATTTGTATTCCCAACATCGCCATTTGTTTGTAAGGTTCTTCAAATCACGCGACATATTCATCTTCTTGAAACAGATTTTAGAATATTTTTTTTCATTGATATCTGAAAATGAATGGGGTATAAATTAGATTAATAAATTTTCCATTGTTTAGGGCCTGCTGTATTTATCAATTGGTTTTTACATTTTTTATCAATCAAAGTTAACACCATGTTTGTTTTCGAAATATATTTCGATCTTCTCGAGCATTCTCAAAAGATCATAAAAGTGATAAAAAAAAGCTATACAGTCTGTTTCAAAACTTTGGCTTCAAATATTTTCATCGCATTTTTGAAGAAAATATCCAATTATTTTTTTATAAAATTTATATCGACAGAATACTTATTTTTTGGTCTTTCACGTGATGTAAGTTTTTGTAGGAAATGGAAAAGTAGAAGAAGAGAAAATCGAAAAATAAGTATGGAAAAACTCATTAAGTTTTTAACGATCGATTAAGATGTTTAACAATAAGATCAATTTCCGAAAACAAAATATTTTACCAATACAATTTGGTTTTTATACCATTGGAAAGAAGAATTTACGAGTTTTCCAAAAATATAAGTAGTTATTTGTAAACAGTTTTATTTTAAAAGATAAGGACTATTTTTTCTTTCGACACGGTTGTTAATTTTGTAATGATCAATAAAACAGTCTCTTAACGAACAATTAACTCTTTGTTTCGTTGAAGCAACCTCTGTTGGCGGTGTTGTGATACGTTTGTCACGAAATATTTTGAATAGGCACAAATTTTTACCTTAAATTTTTTATTATGATTTAATAACTTTGTATTCCCAACGCCTTGCCAAAATCTTTATAAGCAACAAAAATAACATTTTAAAAAGTATTTTTTAAATCTTCGTTGTGTCGTTTCATGGTAAAATCGATAGTAATGCCCCCAAAATTTATTTATCACAAAATTAAGAACCGTGTCGAAAGAAAAAATAGGTAATATCCTTTAAAACAAACATTTTTACAAATAACAACTTATATTGTTGGAAAGCTCAAAAAATCTTCTTTCCAACAGTATAAAAACCGCATTGTGTTGGTGAAAATTCGAAGAGTTATTTGTTTTTTAAATGAGTGACACACTTTCTCATGGAAACACTTTACAGTACCTTGATACAATAATCATCACATCATTAAAATATTCATTTATCATGACTTTGAAAATAATTGTCAGTTACCTACTTCTGTATTTATTCTTAGTGTCTAATTTCGGTTTTATTTCTCTAATAAATAACGCTTCAGTTGCTAACAATGTGTCGTAATTTTTTGGCCCTTTGTACGGTACTTCTATGTTTTCTTCATTTTCCCAAACATTCTTGAAAGTGTTTAAAAACTGGACCTGATTTGTCATTTTTGTGTTCACGAAACCGAGTGAGACGTCGGATGTCTGTTTTGTAAATGAATAAAAAATTTGCAGTTTAATAAACTTTACATATATGCAACAAAGGATTCCTTTCTTATCCTTGGGGTGGCTACCGGTGAAGGAACGTATCGAGTACAGCACGTTAAAGTTAGCACATAAAGCGATTTATGAAGACAAGTTTCCCGATTATTTGAAAATGGAATGGGGTACGAAAAAATCCCCGCCTTCGATCGTTCGCAGAAGTCTGCAGCAAACTACGTTTTTATGATAACTATTCTTTTCGAGGAGAAGCAAGTCAATTATTTAACAGTCTTCCTGATAATATACGTAGTGACAATAACTTTGATTCTTTTTCTAAAAATTTTATAATATTTTTACTAGACAAGGTTTGTATTCCATTCAATTTGTCAGGTTTTTTGTTGTTGTTGTTGTTGTTGTTGTTGTTGTTGTTGTTGTTGTTGTTTTTATCACGAGTCTCTGGCCCCTTTTCGATTCATTTTTTTTTTATTTTCTTACATCTTTTGTCTTTTCCCAGGGTTTCCAACATCCTAGTCCCTGTGGCGATTTTCTTTCCGATATTTTCCAATATATTCCAATAATTCACCCTGGCAACATCAGCGAGTCTATTTCTTGTCTGACTTCTTATGCACATATTATGTAGTAATTTATTTTAACTATGAATACCTATTTTAATTTGTAATTATCTATTGTTATATTTTTTATTGGGTGAAAAACCATTTTATGGATCCCTGAAATACATTTAATAATAATAATAATAATGATAATATCCCCTTAATTTGCGAAACGTTTAACCCCCATAACGTTTGATAATTGAATTTCAACCTCAACCTCAACCTTACATATTTTTTGTTTCCCTATTCAAGATCTATAAGTTGAGTTACAGAAAAGTAAAAAAGTCCAACATTAAATTTTTTCCTACTGGAAATCTGTGACGTCACACCATAGTTTTTTACATCTCTGTCACCCAAAGAACGATTTGAGACCTTAAAATTGCTTTTATTCACTCTCTAGTCTAACGAATTACACTACCACCCCCACTATGTCATAAGAATGTTGCGTAGTGACTTTCGTTTACAACATATTTGTATTGAAAGGTAGCCACGTTGATGTCATTCATCACTTCTTTTGATATGTTCCGTTCAATTAACCTGTTGAGAATGATATCGATTTCTGCAAGAATTTCCTTTTAGTCAAACTTTGTCAGAAGAGAGCTTCTTGGGCCGAGGGCGAGCATTTCTATGACGTACTTGGGTGGAATAATAATATATAGGGTATATTATATATATAGGATATAGAGTATCTACCAATTTTATAGTGTCCTGTACATGAAATAACGGTCGTTCTTGTTCACACGACAGGTTAGTGCGTTTGTTTTGTTGTGTGGTTGTAGCTTCTTATCGCGTGGAATGAACTGTTATACGTGTGTATACAGCGATAGAAGGTATTACTGTTTCAGGTACATTTTTTTTCGTAGATCTGAACGTTTAGCATTCAATGCTGTAACACAATGCATCATACGGTAACACTGTCTCTTTTGCCTTCGATAATTCTAATGATAACTCTTGCTTTTTTACATGTTTATCTGATGTATTCAAATAAGAATGAAACAAATTGATTAAATTTTTTATTAATTAGTAATTAACAGTGTTTCTATGCTATAAAAGAAAATAAATATTTTTAAAGTAATTTTAAATAATTTTTCTGCATTTGTTAGTTGACCAGCAAAGGAAAAGCTATGTTCCCAACATAAAGTTTTCCCAGTCATTTTAGCTTCGATTGATTTTTTCTGAGATATTCATCGTTTTGAAGCATCTGAAGCAATACTGATCTCTTTGCAAATCATGTGCCTTCTGTACGTCTTCCATGCAAATACGATTGATAGACATTTCTTTGTCATTTTTAAACAATTTATTACAGCATTTAATTGATGCACCATTTATATTGTTCTATTTACTAGAGACATTACAATTATTATTGTTTTGCTTTCCTTTACATGAATTTCTAAATTCATTTTAATTCATTTAATACCTTATTCAATTGATTGAAAGAAACCAAACAGATGTTAAAGACAGGCTACTAGAATATTAGAAAGTAACTCTTGTAGGTTTTGTTGTTATTGTTTTGTTTATCTTTTTTCGTTAGGTGAAAATTATTTTGTTCCATCTCTAATTTTTTTAAAATGAGAAAATTAAGTTATAAATTTCATAACCTCACCGAATCTTTAAAAATCATACAAGATAAGACTGCCATTTGAAGAAGATTTTGCGCGCGTGTTTTTGGAAAAAGCTCACGGAAATAGTACAAAATAATCCTGAAAAGCTTGAAACAATCGGGGCTCATTTTTTTCCAAATATGGAGATAGAATAAAATAATTCTCCCATAACGTTTTGTGTGACAAGAGTATGGTCACAAAACACTGAAACTGTTGGTATTGTGGAATCATTACAACCTATTTGAAACATTTCATATCCATTCGATCGACAATCAGTATAATATATTATTGGGTCGTTTAAAATTAGGATTGTTTAAATGCTTATCAATTTCTTACAAGCAACTCAGAGAGTATTTCAACGAAAAATTACAAATATATATGTTCTAGATAATTTATTTTTGATGGAATGTTCTATTTTTCAAATCTGATCGATGTCCCGACGCGTCGCTCCAAATGATGTAGGTAATATGTTAAAAATTATGAATAATTACGGACGAAATATTTTGAAAAAACAATCCGTTTCGAATAATTTCATCATTACAACATTTGGTCAAAATTTAGATTGAGACAAAATAGATGTAGGCATAAATTTGTAGGTATGAATTTTCGAAATACAAAAAGATTGTCCTGGTCATTGTGCGCCGTCAAAAATAGCTTGAAAACACTAGAATAACCCTTCCGTATCACAGCGTATAAACATATTGTGGCTATCAATTATAAATGGGTGCTTTAATATTTTTGAAAATCTATACACGGGTCTGCTTGGACTGCGTTTAATTTTTGCCCTTCGTTTATCATGATTTTTTCGGTTGCATTGAACTAAATTTGAACTGCTTGAGAAAAACAAGCAATACAATATTGTGTCTGAATATTCGGTCATCACTAGGTTTGGACTTCTGGCTACATTTTCTAAAGTCTCGTTAGTGTGTTCTGGAAAATGTTTTGTAGTTGCAAATACATTAACAAACAAATTGCATACTTTAGTATCGAAATACCTTCCCAGCCGGCACACTTATTAAGAACTGTCTGCGAATGAGTGCATTTCTATAGCATCTACACACAAATTAAAAATGCTCTCCGTTACAGTTACTTTTTGACAATTTTGTCCCCATTTTCAGATAATGAATACATGACGTCACCCTCTTGGGAACGAGAAATATCGATGTTAAAAAATCCCTTTAGCATAGTGGAACTGTCTTTATAGCTTTTAGTCCGCGACATTTAGTGAATGTTCTAATGATCTAACAGATTTATCTACTTATTCTTCTGATAAGGATTAGACAACAGTTACACTAACACTAAAGAACTGGAATCCTATCTCAAATCCAATTAGACCGCCTCTAATCAATAGTTTGTTTAACGTGATTTCTAGACTTCATACTTCATATTATTAATTCTGTCCATGTTTTTTTTTCTCACTATTTTCAAGAAACAGAAACAGTATGATGTCGAAAGCAAACTTTCTTTCACGTACGTGATCTCTGAAGGGTCTGAGAAAAAATGCTGAGAAGAGAACGAAAAAAAAAAAAAAAAAAGAAAAAGAAAAGAAAAGTTATAAATAATTAATTTTTCTTTCAAAATGTTAATAATTATTGATTACTGATACCATTTGTAAGATGCGCGCGGGCGACAATAAACGAAGGTTTAATTAGACGCCGCCTATATAGAATAGAATTAGACTCAAGATTATGCTGAACAAAACACGCGGGAATATCAAATGTATGACCAATTTTGGTCCTAGGAAAATCAATTGACTCTAGATGATAAGTCGGGAGATGACTGTGAATTTTCAATTTGAAAACGCCCGACGAAGTTTGTTCCAATATAATATAAAGACTATTGCAAACTCAAATCCTTTTAAAGACCAAGGGTTTAAAAACGGTTGTAAGCGAGAATGGAAACGGCTTCTGTAACTGGACAATCATATCTACCACATAGTAATGATCTAGGACATTCCAAATATAAGACAATTCTGAAAGATATAATGAACTATTATATGTAGCGCTAAGGGTTGCAATATGCTGATATTAGTAGAAAAAGAACTATTGAAAAATGGTCTGGAAACGAATAGCTGCTCGTTATTAACAAAGCGCTGAAACGAAGTAAACTAATGATTGGTTCTCTCTTGGAGATGATCTCATTAGACAACTACTGGCACATGTTTTTCTCGATCTTAAGAGTTCATTATCTTTAATTGAAATGAAAGCTGCACGGCTAATGCCTTTCCAAATAAAAGGTATCATACATTTTAAGGCTTGAATAGAAGTAGGAATCTTATATTTCAAAGAATTGATGATCAGAAAATAGTTTGAATAGCATTTCTTACTCTTTTATATATTTCCCCGTAGGGCGAAATATATGTTAAAACCGGCATTTCCTTCTCCTCCTTCTCTTTCTTTTCGTTCACTTTTATAGCCGCAGTTCAGTATTGAACTCTGGCTTAGCTAAGGTAGATAAGATTAGAGGCTAGTCTTCAGTAAAGTAGTACGCCATCTTTTCAGTCAGTGTCAGTGCAGATGGGATTTTGAAGATGTTTTTGGTAGCTTTAATGATTCAATAAATGAAACATCAAAAGTGATGGAAACGAATCATTGGTAATTAAACGCTTGGAACAACAAACCATTGAAGCTGTGATTCCAGTGCAAAGGTTCATTCTCAATAACCAGGCTGAACATTTATTTGGTATGATCCTGATGTAATGTAGCCCAACTGAACTGAAAGCACGATGATGTATACAGCATTATAAAGAAGGAAACCCTTTTCACGTGGAGATCAACCACCAGTTCAACCAGTTACGTTAATTAAAAACAGCAAGTAAATATGTGATGTCGTATATATAAGTTTAGAAAACCAGTTACGTATAATATTTTAATACACAGGATTGAGACTCATAATAACTTAAAAGAATCTGTTGGAGTATACTTGGATAGTTGTTTAATCCAACAACAGAAACATAGTTTACTATGAATGAAGTGGTCATGTATACTGTTTTGATGCTGTATATCATATTTTATTTTTCAAAATGTAATATATATATATATCAACAAAATAATTCAATATATATATAATTACTGACAATCTTTCTTACGAACAACAAACATAAACAGTCTGTAAATCAAATCAAGTCAGAAAACGAACTTCTGTTTGCAGCTATGTAGTGGTTTGGTTATGGATGTGTATTTTCACTACGAAAATCTGTTGTTCTTTTCCATTTTGGATTTACGAAGTTTACTTTTATCACATAATAAACAATGAGTGTGAACACATTTTTTTGAACAGAGATATTAATTCTGATACTTGAATTTGGTTTTATAAATTGTCATTTTAAGCCCATCTTTTTTTTGAAAATAACTCTTCGGTCCTAATTTGAAATGCTACATAATATTTGTGTTAGTAAAAATTTTGATTGCTCATAATTATTAGTTATTTGCTTATGATGTTTACCCCAAACATAGAACAAAGTATTATACTATATATAGCTATTGAAAATGTTTGTGCATAATAATAAACAGCATATTGAGAAGTTTCACACATTGATGATATATGCAGTTGTTTAATGGGAAATATTAGTCGCATTTAGGTCAGACCACAATGTAATACCTCCAAATATGGCATAAACTCTATTTACCAGTCTGTAGTTCAGTGGAATGAGCTTCAGGTGCTTTATCCAGGATCCGACCTCATCACTCTTTCAAAATCTAAACTTATTAATCTTTACAAAAGCATTATTTTCAGTATTACTGATTTGTTACAAATTAAATTTTTACTTGTTTAAAGTAGTGATACAGTTTTGCACTTACCCAGCGGGCACAAGACGTCTTTGAGACGTCTCATTTTAATCGTAAAATGGTCGTTTGCTTTCCAGATCATTTTGCGACGTCGTAGGGATGTCTGAAACGGGACGTCGCAGTTCGGATCCTTTTACGACGATTTCAGGACGTCTTTATACAGATTGAATAACGACCTTCGAAACAATTATAAACTTAAGATCATTTTGGGACGTCGTAGGGACGTCTGAAACGGGACGTCGCATTTGGGATCCTTTTACGACGTTTTTGGGACGTCTTTATACGGATTGAATAACGATCTTCGAAACAATTATAAACTTTCAAAAGCAATCAGTCTGTATAGAATGATTTATTGTAAATGTTTTTAAACTTCTTTACAACAAGCAGCGGTGGCATAACGGTTACTAGTTCGGCTGGCACGCCAGAGGTTCCAGGTTCGAGTCCGCCTGTGGCCTATTACAGTTTTTAAAAGAGTAAATTTCATAATCCTGCGACGTCGTTACGATGTCGTTGGGATGTCATTGAGACGTCTCAATGAAGATGTAATTGGGACGTCTTTTGAGATTCCCACTTCGCGACCATTTTGCGACGTCTTAGGGACGTCTTGAAAAGACGTCTTTACGACGTCTTTGTGCCCGCTGGGTAACTTGTATTTTAGGAGGCCACCTCTCTGATTAGTCATTGACTACTAAGTGTGTCTCCTTTCATTTTTTCAGATGTGTACATGATTTTCCTTGTTTTATTTGTTTGGGAATTATACTTTTATTGTATGTATCTGTTTGAGTGAAGAATAAATACTAGCTACTACTACTACTACTAGTACTACTACTACTCATATAACTTTTCTCCAACATATGGATCTTCTGGTTTAGGTTTATATTTTAGTTTTGCATTCAGGATCACAACGCTGTCAATACATGCGTCATTTTCTTCGTGTACCGGTTGTACACTGCGTCGAATTACTGTGAATATACAATGATCTCTTTTTATCTCAAAAGTTCCGAAGGACAGTCAAACCTGTCTATAGCGGACACCTGGGGTTCCTAGCAAAAGTGTCCGCTATAACCAGGTGTCCGCTACGTAAAAGTTTGGGCGGTTTTCAGAGAAAAGACACTTGAAAACTTAAAGATAACCTTGTCTTTACGTTACAATGAGGCAGTTAATATTACAGTTTTACATATCAAAATCCCTTGTCAAAAACATTGATGCTAAGTAGGCAAATGTATTAAATAAGTATGCTTAAAGTTTATCATTAGATATGAAATTTTGTAGTAATTCATTTATTATCTTTTTATTTTTCTTCAAAATTGGGGGTGTCCGCTATAAACAGGTAATTTTTTATGGAAATCTTCACGCGGTTCCAAAAAACAGTGTCCGCTATAAAACGTCCGCTATATAGAGGTTTTTCTATAAGAGTTTGACCGTGATTCGGCCGGTTCCTGGAAAAAGTGTCCGCTATAACAAGGTGTCCGCTATATAACCCTTCGTGTTACCATATAGTAGCTTCTCACTTTTTATACTGTAATTGTTTTATCAAACATTTTTCTCATGGTTATCAATGTACACACAATAATTGGCAAAAATTACGCAACTTTAGGGAAATATATAGTCGCATTTTTGCGAATCTTGTTTCAAATCAAGTCATTGAGTTATTCACAAAGTTGTATGTAAGCACTTTTTGAATGCTATAATGTTATATCGTTTTGATATAACGTTTATGGTGATCATATTATTTACTCTATCGAAACAGACAAATACCTCCTAATATACATCAAAACTATTAGAATGTGTTCTTATTAGTCATAATGGCGAAATATGAAACATTGAAAACATTTTTAGATGGCTAAGCACATAATTCGTCTAAGATATCGTTTCCATTAGACTTCTTCAGTGTAAAACGCATGAAATGTATCTTGGTGCAGGGTCAGGGTGTGCCTTGTCCTTACAGTCGTATTATTTACTCTATCGAAACAGACAAATACCTCCTAATATACATCAAAACTATTAGAATGTGTTCTTATTAGTCATAATGGCGAAATATGAAACATTGAAAACATTTTTAGATGGCTAAGCACATAATTCGTCTAAGATATCGTTTCCATTAGACTTCTTCAGTGTAAAACGCATGAAATGTATCTTGGTGCAGGGTCAGGGTGTGCCTTGTCCTTACAGTCGAATCCAAAAAACTTTTGACGGATTTGATTTGTTGCATGAACATAGATACAGAGCCCGAACCAAATAATTTCCATTGTTGAAAGAGCTGATGTTAAATGGAAAATCTTTCCTCGGACAATATTTTCAAATTAATAATCAGAATGATAACAAATTGCAATAATATGAAAGAAACTTCATCCATTTGTTCCATCCCAATTACATTAAAGAATGAGAAAGCAAGTTGTTGATCCAGCTGCCCCTGACAAAAGAAATATGTTATTAATCAAATCAAAACAAAGTAAAAACACAAAGGAATACAAATACAAAGGAATACAAAGGATGAGTACAAAAGTAGAACTCTAACAATTAAGTTATGATCTGCTTGAATTTTGTTGTTTTCTCTAGCGCAATTATTTTAGCTAGTGATCAGAAGTATGGTCGTTCAAATTTGAAGAATAACTTAAGGCTACATACTTAAAGAATTACTAATCACTAAGCTATAAAAACCATGCATAAACCATCTGCAACTTGAAAAAAGGTATGTTACACTCTTATTACGGTAGCAGCGTAAGCGAATACCGTATTAAAACACCCTTGGACTCCTACTACTACTACTACTACTACTACTACTACTCCGGCCGAAACGGCAGTTTTGAGCCTACGATTTAGAGTATGCGAGTCCCCACTAAAAACTCAATATACATTCTAATGAACGAACGCAGCCTTTTGAATTTTCGAAGGTTTTCAATCACATACATTTAAAATACGTTTTCTTTAATATTTTATCACTTAATTGATGAAGGAATAGATATTAATCAAATAGGTCTACATAAAACTGGGACTTTTAGTTACTTTTATGGTACTGAATCAATGAACTTTGACACTTGAAAATAGATATGTTTTTCGTGTCAGTAAAGCACAGATCAGACTTTCTTATTACTTTCTACGTTTGTTAGCTATCTGTTCTGTCTTTGAACATCAAGGTTTTCAAAAAATCGAGTTAAAAAAAGGCAGTTATCTGTTTGAATTCTTTTTCGGTTTCAAAAAATTATAATTCAAAACATACATTTTTTTTCGAAGAAACGCGTTTTTTTTTTCTACATAAGCTCTTATAAAAAAAACGCACGTTATAAACAGCTCATGCATGTATAATTCTTTTGTCTTCTAATAAATTAAATTGCTGGTGTGTTGCGATTAGACCCTATTTACACGAGTTAGTAATTTTAAACATTATAATATCGTTTATGCCTGTTTTCCACCAGTAAGATATCTCAAGGAATAACGTTTACAGAACGTTTAAGAACTTTAAGTAAAATTTCAAATTTAAAAGTATTCTTGTGGCAAGTACTTTTGCTGCTACCGTTTTGCGCCATCTGGCTCTTGTTTAGAATATCAAAACTGCTAACGAGCTTCCTTAAGGGATTTTCTAAAAATCTTGTTTGTGTTCAAGGTTAAGCAACTCTTTGCCTTTGCTGTATATTTGTAACCGATTTGACTTCAATCTATCGTCATCCTCCTTATACTTTTTGTTCGGATTACTTTAAGCCTTCATTTCTGCTTTAAATCGGCTTGTTAATCTATAGTTCATCGTGTTCAGTTGAAACTAAATGAGAACTGCTTACAAAGCTTTTATTAACTTCGCTTGCATTGGAGAAACTTTCACTGCTGCCAGCGCAGTCTCCGTCCATATGTACATTTAAAGAGATGAACATACGTTTTCAAAACTGTAATTACGGATACTTGTGGAGAATAACCTAAACTACCTTATCAGACAAAATTTTAGTCGGACAAAATCTCAAATATAATATTTGAAGATTAGTTAGGCTAATTTCTTACGTCTTCGTCTTTACGATCCTAGTCAATAATAAGAATAAGAAGACATCAGATTCGCAAGGTCCTTCTAATTCACAAAGGAAAAAAGAAAAGCACAAAAAACATTTGTTTTTCAAAATTGTTCTGGTAATAACTAATCCATTATCTGAGCAAAACTTGCCTAGGCCACTAGCCTCTCCCTCCGGTGCTAATAAAAAATCTCGTGAATCCCGATTTCGTGATGTTACGTATTGGAGCTTAGAGCGTCTTTACCTAGGCTGAGGAAAATTTGCTATTATTATTATTATTTGTGGTTATCTAATAACCACCCGGGCACTTATTATTTTTGAATTTTGGTGGGGCGCTTATTAGAAGGGGCGCTTAAAAGAGAGCGGCGCTTATTTAAGGTGTTTACCGTATTTAGATCGATTTTGGATAAAGCCATTTTATTCTCAAAGAAGTAAAGTTTTATTTTAGCCAAAGTTGCGTTTTGACCTTACTTCTCCTTAAAGCTTACTTCCCGTGAAAAAATAATTTATGTTAGAATAACGTATATTTATGTATAATTTAGGAATATGAAATTTATTTTGCAAAATGTTCTTCATATATCTGTTATCTGTAATTTAAAAGTCTAGAAATTGAGCCAACATGAAGCTTCATTAGGCCGCCATATTGATTTCCCGTTCAAAATCAAAATTCATAATGGCCAGCAGTTTGACGTCATGAGGTTGCTCATCGCACATGAAAACATTGAGAAATGAAAGTAAACACAGCAGAAAAATGTTTCTCAGAGATCTAAGATCGGTATATTATGTTACTTTATGCTTAAACTACCCCCGCCGATAATTTTGTTTGCAGCAAACAATGCGTACAAATAAAACAAATATTAAAAGAAAGTGAAAATAAAATTACTTGAAGCAGAACTGATAACAAAACTAATAACAACGAAGCTAATAACAACTATAAAGTAAACAATGAAAAAGTGTAAGTTTTCAATTCAAGCCTCTTACAAATTAAAAGATAAATCGACTACTGATTTAAATTCTTTGGGAAAGTTTTCACAAGGAATCTACGATGACTCGATGTGGAGAAGCGCACATAAATATTCTCCAAGCTGTTGAGGGAGAATTGAGGAAGAGTTGCAAAATCTGCGTCTGCATAGATATATGTTTAGTTGAAAATTTGTAAGGATTTTATTACTCCTTAAAGGCTTCTGGAAGCTTAAAGAAATAATGCCTTTATGTTACATTTCTGTTCTGAAGATATTTGAGAAAAAATTCAAAGTAAATGCTCAATATAAAATAGAATTGTGCACAGAGTGTTCAGGTGGCTTGGTTTGCGGAGACCTCGCTTTTTCTAACGAAACCTCATAAGAATTAACTTGTGTTCAAATATGAGAAATTGTCAGCCTGATTTGTGGAGTCGTCATTCTGTGACCGACAAAAACGGAAATGACATCCCCTTGAGTATATAAATACTAAGGTAAGTAAGTAAGTAACCGAGAGTTTTTAGTCCTTGGGCTTCCAACCATAGCGGTTGGTTCTTCCGCCCACCGACTTGAAACTATTAGTTGACTTACCGCCGGAGATACCTATAGCATTGCTCTAACTTGCCCGAAGGCCAGTGTGCAATCAGTCGATGGCTACTAATGGGCTGACACGCTGCTTTTAAAGCGCATCGGAGTGATGTATTGAGATACGACATGACTGGGTGTCACAGCAGTCGCACTCATAATCACTACACCATCGCTGCACTAAATAATGGTTAGCAGGGTTGATGTCAAAATTTGTCAAATGTTTTTCAATCATGCACAAGAATCTTTCAAAATTTCATCAAAATTCTCACATAATGTACAGTTTTTCAACGTTTCAATGAACTATTAATACGCTTTCACGGGGGATTCTTTCTCCAAACATTTATCGCGAGCAACCTTCTGACGTCACAATCGGATTTCATCCGATTGAGTTTGTAAATAAAAATGGCGTCCTCAACGAACATCATGAGGTGAATACACGAGTTAACTTTGTCGATTTTTTTCATAAACAGTGCAATTTATCAAAAAAAACTTTTAAATTGTTATATAGTTACACATTCTGAATGGTTTGAACATAACTTTTTTTTTTCACGGGAGGTAAGCTTTAAATCTAATAGGCCCACATAGAAATGGAATTTTTAGTTACTCAAGAAAACTGCAAATACTTTGATGCGTGAAATGTGATATTTGTTTTTCTTATTACTAAAACTTAACAGTACAAATCTTATTACTAGCAAGTAGTTCTCACTATGATGAATGCCCCAGCAATAGTCTGAGAATAAGCAGACCCATGGTGGGACAAGTTTTACAATACAACGAATAGTTTATTGAGTAGTGTAACCATGTGACATAGTGTAACAGTGGTGGTATTTCAAAACTATCTTGGAATATGTGAACCAAATAGGTCTAAATTTAATCATTCGATGGCTTATATAGACAGATTGATAGCTTGGCCATGGGGAGCCCACCCGCACCCATGTTTACTAACGGTTGGAGGTGCACGTTTGAGCCGGCATTAAGAGGAAATGCAGGGTTGTACAGTCGACATATGGATGATGTATTGAGAAATATCAAAAAAGATTTAATAGAGGAAACGTTATCCAGCATCAACGCGTTACATCCATCGTTAAAGTTCACTGTAGAACGAGAAACAAATGGAACAATTTCTTTCTTCGACATAAAAGTACGTCATCATGGTAACAAATCAACCTGTACCTGGCATACAAAATCCACGGATACAGATTTGATCATGAACTATCACGCCCTGGCACCTATGGCATGTAAAAGATCCGCAGACTCAGGAATGGTTACTGAAATTTTAGAGCGCGCAGTTCCTACCAAACGTTCCACGAGACTATACAGTAGGGTAAACAGATTTTGGAGAAAAACCAGTATCCTAAATCTTTCGTGGATAGTATCATTAAAGACACCTCAACAAGCTCTTTCAGGAAACCTCAAATCAGGATAAAGAAGAGGAGAAAGACTGTGAAATATTTTGTGTTCAATATAGAGGTAAAATTTTGAAAGAATTCAAAAAGTCTCTCCTAAAGTTAAGTGCACCGTGTTGTATTGTATTTACAACGAAAAAACTGAAAGAATCATTACCATCTTTAAAGCTAGTCGTGCAAAAGTCTTTGAAAAGTGGTGTAGCTTATAAAATTACTTGTCCGCGATGCAACTCGTGCTATGTCGGCAAGACGCGCCGGCATCTTTTTACCCGGAGCAAAGAACACGGCAGACCAAAAGCACAGGTCATGATTCATATGAGAGCTTGTCAACGTACTTTAACAATGAATGGCGTAACCATTCTCACTTCAAACTCAAAATCGACGAACCATCTAATGACCCTAGAAGCTTTATTTAATAATTCCTAGCAAGTAATATCAGAAAGTATTTGCTACAAACGAAAGAAATGAGTGAACTGCAACCATGCCCAGTAAACATTATGACGTCAGGATAATGTCATTTGACGGTCGTCTGGTGGTCAGAAATGCAACATAATTGTGACATCGGTCGATGAGACGTTGTTTCGACGTTTTTATGACATAAAAGGACCATGATATTATATAATTTCTTGTTCGGAAGGTAATTTTGAATGCTATTTTGAATTTAAATTTTGCTTTCGTTTTAAGTCTAGAAAAAATGCATTGGTTTTAATGGTAAACAAGAGCCAGATGGCGCAAAACGGTAGCAGCAATTGTATTTAAAGTTATGAAAAGTTACTACAAAGTTCTTTGAGGCTTGTGTTTTTTTATATCTCACTGGTGGAAAACAGGCATAAACAATAAATATGTTATAATAATAAGTTAGTGTAAAAAGGGTCTAATCATAAGCCACCAGAAATTAATTTATTAAAGACAAAAGAATTATTCATGCGTGAGCTGTATATTTTTTTATAAGAAAATTTTTTGTAAGACCATGTGTAGAAAAACAAGATTCGCAAAAATGCGACTATATATTTCCCCTAAGTTGCAAAAATCGTGTGTACACTGATAACCATAAGAAAAATGGTACAGCTACAATGGTAAAGCTACCATCAACTTGATACTCATATAAAAATGCTGTCCATACTGATCAGGGTGGAATTGAACTTAATACCACAAAAAAGCTTATTTTAAACTTTATGAAAAGAGCATCAAATGATAAGGTTTCTCTCACAATTTTTGCCAATGTGTTAAAATGTGACTGAGAAGTTACTATGGACATCATAATTAACATAATGATCTTTATTCCTGCGGAAGACAAGTTTTCTATCCTTTACACACACAGGAAAAATACAATCAACTTTGTATAAAGGTTTACAAAAGAAGAAGAGAAAATTGTCAAACTTTGGAGTAGACATAAAAGCAAATATATAACTATAAATGGAAATCAAAAACCAATCTTTACTAAAACATATTATAAGTAGCATTTCAAATTAGGAACGAAAAGAGTTATTTTCAAAAAAGAGAAGGCTTTAGAATGACAATTTGTCAAATTAAATTCAAGTATTCAGAATAAACATCTCTGATTCGAAAAAACATGTTCCCACACATTATTAATTTGATAAAAATGACCTTCGTAAATCTCAAATGAAAGCAAAATATTTTGGTAGTGAAAATAAACATCCATAACCAAATCACTATATAGCTGGAATGTGTTTTAATTTACATTCGTTGTTTGTAATGAAAATTGTCAGATATATTAACTTTTGCGAGACAGTATCAAAACAGCATACATGATCATGGAATTCATATGTTATTGTATCAAACGACTATCCAGGGAAGCACATTCAACCAGATTATTTCATGCTTGTTTACGTGTCTTAATCCTTTTAATTAAAATATATACGTTTGGTTTCTGAACATCTTTTTGCATATACCATATATCACGTTTTTATTTGCAGTTTTTGTTATGTACTCTTTGAAATAAATACCTCTTTGTTATCCACATTAAAAGGGTTTCCTTCATATGGCTGTACATGTGTTTTCAGTTGGACTAGCTACATTTTGTTATCAGGATACAAAATAAAAATAAATCTTCAGCCTGGCTTTTAATAATGAACTTTCAACTTTGCACTGAAATCACAGATTCAATGCTCTACTATTCCAAACATGTAATCACCATTCATCATAACGTTGTTATCAATAACAAAAACAAAACGTCTGTGACATTGATATCGCTTTTTCTGTTTATCTTGTGTTCATTCAAAATTTCTTATTCAAAAGTTTTTACAAAACACTAAGGAAAACACTGAACTAAAACGACTTAACACCATCATTTAAAGCTTTATCTCTTAAATCATCCGAATCATAGCTAGCATACAAAGCAAAACTCTTCCACTGTCCAACTGCACTGACTGAAAAGAAATGGCGCACTACTTCACTGAAGACTAGCCTCTATTCTTATCTACCTTCGCTAGGCCAAATTGCAATACTGAACTGCGGCTGTAAAAGTGAACGAGGAGGAGGAGAATGAAATGCCGGTTTTAACATATATTTCGCCCTTGGGGAAATATATAAAAACTAGCCGCCAAGGCGGCGTCGCTCGCCGCCGATGTTCACATGCTCTGTATCACTGTATCAATAAACGTCAAAATTCCTTATAAACGGCTCGTACAACTTGTGTTCAACCAGAAGCATATTCGAAGTCACAACCTCTGATAAAACCAATCTTTTATCAGTGTAACAATACACTCAAAATGTAGAGAGAGAAAACTTCAACTTTTTATTAGCTTTTGTTTTAAAAAAGTTACCCGCTCTAACATGGATGCTATCAAACGTAAGGAAGAAATAGTTTCTCTTCTTAAAAACATCACGACGGAGGAGAGAAAAAAGGCACGTGCTAATTGAATAAATAGAATAAAAAACGTTCGATCAGAACGCTTAACAATTAAAAGAAAAAAAAAAAACACATTTTGTTTTGATATAATACTCTTTTTTTACCTATCGGTTTTTAAACATTTTGATTGCTCAAAAAAAAGTTCACCCGTCTCAGACAGTCAGGCAAGAGATAGTGGCAAATCGCACATGCTGCCACGTTCTGCCACTGCTGCTTTTTGTCCAAAATGTTTAATCAGTTAGTTTATTTGTATTTAGTTGATGTACTGTTTTCAAAGCCAAGTCAACGTGGAATATAAAACTAACAATAATGATAAAAACAAAACGTTATTCCTATTAGTTCATCAGCCAAAAAAAGTCACGTTCGATTGGGGTTGCAATGTATTTGCTTCGTACTCACGTCGCACACAAAAAAAGAAATAATTTCGCTCACAACTCAATCTACCATTTTGCGTGACAGACAAACAAACAGACAGACAGAGAATCGGCTATTAATATATAGACTAGCCGCCAAGGCGGCGTCGCTCGCCGCCCATGTCAATCTGCTCTGTATCACTGTATCAATAAACGTCAAATTTCCTTATAAACGGCTCGTACAACTTGTGTTCAACCAGAAGCGGATTCGAAGTCACAACCTCTGGTAAAACCAATCTTTTAGCAGTGTAACAATACACTCAAAACGTATAAAAACTTCAATTTTTTATTAACTTTTGTTTTAAAAAAGTTACGCGCTCTAACATGGGTGCTATCAAACGTAAGGGGGAAATGGTATCTCTTCTTAAAAAGATCACACGGGAGGAGAGAAAAAAAGGCACGTGCTAAATGAATAAAGTGAATAAAAAAACGTTCGATCGGATTAAAATAGATTAAAAGAAATCGATTAAAACAAATTAAGACAACTATTATGACAAAAGCAAAAAAAAAAAATATATTTTGTTTTATGATACTCTTTTTTTACCTATAGGTTTTTAAACATTTTTATTGCTCGAAAAAAAAGTTCACCCGTCTCAGACAGTCAGGCAAGGATACGTTAAGATACACTGGCAAACCGAACATGCTACCACGTTCTGCCATGGCTGCTTTTTGTCCAAAATGTTTAATCAGTTAGTTTCTTAGTTGATGTACTGTTTTCAAAGCCAAGTCAACGTGGAACATAAAACTGACAATAATAATAAAAACAAAACGTTATTCCTATTAGTTCATCAGCCAAAAAAAGTCACATTCGATTGGGTTTGCAATGTATTTGCTTCGAACTCACGTCGCACACAAAAAAAGACATAATTTCGCTCACAACTTAATCTACCATTTTGCGTGACAGACAAACAAACAGACAGACAGACAGACAGACAGAGAATCGGCTATTAATATATAGACTAGCCGCCAAGGCGGCGTCGCTCGCCGCCGATGTTCACATGTTCTGTATCACTGTATCAATAAACGTCAAATTTCCTTATAAACGGCTCGTACAACTTGTGTTCAACCAGAAGCATATTCCAAGTCACAACCTCTGATAAAACCAATCTTTTATCAGTGTAACAATACACTCAAAATGTAGAGAGAGAAAACTTCAACTTTTTATTAGCTTTTGTTTTAAAAAAGTTACCCACTCTAACATGGGTGCTATCAAACGTAAGGAAGAAATAGTTTCTCTTCTTAAAAACATCACGACGGAGGAGAGAAAAAAGGCACGTGCTAATTGAATAAATAGAATAAAAAACGTTCGATCAGAACGCTTAACAATTAAAAGAAGAAATTAATTTGTTAAAAGAAAAGCGAAAAAAAAAAACACACACATTTTGTTTTGATATAATACTCTTTTTTTACCTATCGGTTTTTAAACATTTTGATTGCTCAAAAAAAAAAGTTCACCCGTCTCAGACAGTCAGGCAAGAGATAGTGGCAAATCGCACATGCTGCCACGTTCTGCCACTGCTGCTTTTTGTCCAAAATGTTTAATCAGTTAGTTTCTTTGTATTTAGTTGATGTACTGCTTTCAAAGCCAAGTCAACGTGGAATATAAAACTAACAATAATGATAAAAACAAAACGTTATTCCTATTAGTTCATCAGCCAAAAAAAGTCACGTTCGATTGGGGTTGCAATGTATTTGCTTCGAACTCACGTCGCACACAAAAAAAAGAAATAATTTCGCTCACAACTCAATCTACCATTTTGCGTGACAGACAAACAAACAGACAGACAGACAGACAGACAGAGAATCGGCTATTAATATATAGACACGCGTTTCGAAAAAAAAAAATATATATGTTTTTAATTATAATTTCATGAAACCCAAAATGAAATCCAACAAATAACTGCCTAACTAGATCTTCGAAGTCTTCTTAATACACAAAACAGTGTTGTAGCTAACAAACAAGGTAATAAAAAGTTTTAAACTGATGGGCTTACTAACAAGAAAAACTACATATAACCAAATTTTAAGTATGAATGTATTTTCAGTTAGCATAAATAGCTGAAACTTCCATTTTTACGCAGATCTGTTTGATTAATATTCATTCTTTCATGAATTATTTCATAATAACATCAAAGAAAACGTCCTTTTAAATGTTTGGTATGTGAAACCTTTCGAAGGCTGCGTTCCTTCATTAGAATTTACATTGCGTTATTAGCAGAGTCTCGCAGACTCTAAATCGCAGACTAATTGCCATTTCGGCCGGAGTAGTAGTAGTAGGAGGAGTAGGAGTCCACGGGTGTTTTAATACGGTATTCGCTTGCGCTGCTACTGTAACAAGATTCGCAAAAATGCGACTGTATATTTCCCCAAAGTTGCAAACATTTTATCAATTGTTGTGTGTACATTGATAACCATGAGAAAAATGTATCATTAAATAATTACAGGGGGGGACACAACCCCAGGGCTTATTTCACCCCTGTTCATAAGACGGGTGAAATTCACCCCGGGGCAATTTGAGCATGATTTTGACGTCTATGCACAAAATTGCTTTCAAACCAGGTTAAAAATGTGCGCAACTCACCTTTTTATGCTGAATTTCATCCCGGTTTTTAACCTGTGTGTATTGTAACAAAAATTTACCCCGCGCTGAAGTTTTGCCCCGGGGCAGTTTTCATCCCGCCTACGTGTAACGGACCCCTTATTCTGAAATGAAGTTGTTCACGGTCAAATGATAAGGTTTCTCTTAAAATTCTTTGCTGAGGAGTTGACTGAGAAGTTACTATGTTATAAGACCTAAATGCGACTAAATAATTCCCCTTAAGAAACTGCACATCAACAACGCCATCAATGTGTAAGACAATTTCATCATAATATAATATGTATGATCTCACAACACTATACAATCAAATTTTTATACAGGTTTTCTGTACATAAAAGAAAAGAAAATTGTTAAACCTAAACTTTTCGGGTAAAATAAGCAAATAACTATCAAAAGCAACCAAAATCCCTACTAACAATATTACGTGTAGCATTTCAAATTAGGACAGAATAGTTATTTAAAAAAAAAGATGGGCTTAAAGTGATGGATTAATGACGATCCAGGGAAGCACACTCAACCAGATTCTTTCAAGTTTTTATGTGTTTCTCAATCCAGTGTTTTAAAATATATATTATACGTCATTGGTTTTCTGAACTTCTTATTGTATATGCGACATCACATTTTTACTTGCTGAACAAACTGGTTTAACTGGTTGTTTTCCACATGAAAAGGGTCCTTTATATGGCTGAGGTGTACGTCATGCTTTCCAGTCCAGTTCAGTTGGGCTAACATTATTATATTATCAGGATGTAAAATAAAAATAAATCTTCAGCCTGGCTATTAATAATGAATTTTCACCTTTACACTGAAACCACTTCAATGGCTTCAATGGTTTGCTTTTCGAAGCAAATTAATTACCAATTATCATAACACATTATCAACTCAAATCAAAAGCAAAACATCATTGATATATCGATTTTTTCTGGTTTTTACACGTTCATTCAAATGTTTTTACAAAGCTTTTTAAGACAACACTGAGCTAAAACAATTCATTTCCATCATTTAACGTTTTATCTATTGAATCATTTCAAAAGCTAGCAGAAAAAAGTAAAAATCTTCCACTGCCCATCTGCACTGACTGAAAAAAAATGGTGTGCTGTAGACTAGCCTCTATTCTTATCTACTTTGGCTAGGCGAAAATTCAATACTGAACCGCGACTATAAAAGTGAACGGAGAAGAAGAAGGAGGAGAAGAAGGAAACTGCCGGTTTTAACATATATTTCACCTACGGGGAAATATATAACAAGACGACCGGATGGTCGAAAGATTTCGCTTATGTTTTTCTAAGAATAGCGACCTATAAATAACACCCATTCTAAATACATACTTGAGGGTTCATTGGTTTGCAGAGTGGAATTCATAATAGACCCGACTCCATAGTGATACGTGTTTTCGTATTTCCGCGTAGCCTCCCTGTTGCACTACTGATACATTTTTTTAAAAAAGATCTGCTATTGTAAGCATAGAAATAAAAAAAGTTTTATTGTGTAAACCTAACTTTATTAATAAACACATCACAAATTGAAACAAAAGAAACCCAGCCGGCACAAGACGTCTTTTAGACGTCTAAATCAAATCTAAGTTACGTCTTTAGAAAGACGTCTATCTAAAACGTCTTTTAGACGTCTTTAAGATATCTTGAAAAATCTAAGACGTCTAAAAGACGTCTAAAAAGCGTCTTTAAAAGTACGTATTTTATTAGCACTTCCAAGACGTCTTTTAAACGTCTTTAAAAAGACATCTTTCTCAAGACATATTAAAGACGTCTTTAATATGTCTTTTTTTGTTCTTCCCGCTTTATTCGATTTTCGAATGTTAGATATTCGATTTCATGACTGAGTGAAACAAAATCTTTATGTTGTTATCTTCAGTCAAACTAGGAGGACAAATGAATTAATGTTAGTGTGAAAGGTTTCATATGATCATATTTGATGTTTAAATGCTGGTTGATTTTCGATATCATGATATGCTGCAACCTATATACCACCGCTTGATTATCGTATCTGAACCAAAATAATTCTTAAGCAGTTTCAAAGTTGTTCCTTCGAAAAGTTCTTGTTCGTGCTGTTTACAAAAATATGTAAGTATATAAATCTTTTAATCTGAAATTTCGTAAACTACTTGGTTGTTGTGCTAGGGTAATAACATGTATATTCAGCTATTTAGTTGCTTTGATTTTAAAATTTTGCTAGAGTGGTCAAAAAGCTGTAGTAGTTTTAATGTCAAATGATGGGTGTGTATTCTTTATGTTTACAGATTTACATACTTGATCATTTGGATTCAAACTTCTGATTTAGATTTTTGTAAGTTTTTTTTATTCTCTTTCGATGTTTTTGTTATGGATGTTAGAGATAAAAAGTCTCTTGCAAAACGTGTAAATGTATTTGTTTAGTAAATGGTATACAGAATTTTATACAGAAACCTTCCCTACATTATTTTTGTATTTCTTTATTTCATTTCAGGATGATGAGATATGGCAGAAATAATAACAGATACGATTTCAAATGCAAGTGAACGAAATACCAGGGGCGGATCCAAGGGTGGTCAGATTGGTCGACCGACCTGGTAAAATCAAATCAAATCAAAAATTTTAAACGAGCGCAATTTAGTTCTTAGCTGTTGCACGCACGCGCCGTGCCGATCAAATCTTCACGGGAATTAGCCTTGAGAAGTGATACGTCATGAAACACAGTCCATACTTTTGATCACTCATTTTTCGATAGTCTCAGATCAATAAACGATTTTTCCGGCTGAATTAAACTTTGGAAATCGTACATAAGCGAGTAGGCTAAGGACCATGTTGCCCACTTTGAGTTTTCGAAGCCACTGCATTTTAACGCATTTCATTGGATTAAAATCTTGCGAACAATAGATTGCTAAACAATTGACCTATCAAGCCTCGGTTAAAATTTCACTTGTAGTTTTGGATAAGTGACTTTTGACCGTGTGTTTTTGGACCGATTGGTGCTTTGTCTTCCAGACTATAGTTTTTGCAAATAGGTCAAGCTTATCGCCCTCCCTCATGCAGTGAATTCTTAATCGAAGTAGGTTTGGAAGGTGAAAGCTGCGTTTGATAGCAATGATTGTTATATATAAGCGATTCACGAAGATTTGATAACAAAGTTGTCAGCACAGATGAGTCACAATGTTTTGATTATGTAGGATTGTGGAAATCTGGCGAACTTTGCCAGTTTAAACAAGTCTTTTTTTGATGTACAATGTGCATCGAAATTTTTACCAGTTGAGCAGAGGTTGATGGCTAAGGTAAAGGATTTGTTTAATTTGAATAGAATAATTTGATTTTGTGTATGATGTATTTGATTTTTTTTATCTGTTTTGATAAAGGAATTTGTGGTTTCTTTTCATTTCTAAAATTAAAGATGGCTGGTTGTTTATTATTTCAGTTTGGATACAACAGGATGTAAATTGACTTTTCAGATGCTCTTGTTGGTGACAATTTATTTGATGATGTGAGAATTTTATTGTGCTTGGAGTTACTTCTTAATTCATCACACTATGCGTTACATATCCTGTTTCGAGTAAACTTTTTCTGAAAAGCAACAACATCAAAGAGGTGAGATTCTTTTAGAAGTTTTCGAACCGTTGTTCTTGACTGTTCTTTATCTGTTAACGATCATAACTATCCTTTTCATGAATGTATATATGTAAAGTTGTTGCATGTAGAAAGCTGTTTATTAGGCATGTTATATTCATATTGGGTTGGTTTAATGTTGTTAGATTGGAGACTTTCTTCAATATATTAACTGAAATAATACAGGGTGTTGTACCTGTGTTGTGCCTAGAAATGTAATAAAAAGCTGGTTTTGTAATACCTGCCTAGATTTGTAATAAAAACGGCTCAAAATGTAATACCTGCCTAGATTTGTAATAAAACCGACTCAAAATGTAATAAAAAGGCTGCCGCGTTTTGTAATAAAATGTTGGCTCAAAATGTAATAAAATAGCTGCCTAGATTTGTAATAAAATCGGCTTATTTTGTAATAACAAACAAAATTGGGGAATTTAGGCCCAATTTTGACCAAATTTTAAAAGTTCTCCAATTTTCTTAAAAATTTGCACAAAGCACAATTGGAAGGTACTGATATTGAATTTGATGGTCAATTTTTCAAATTTAAAAAAATTGGGCAAATCGGGCCCAATTTGGACCAAATTTTGAGTGTTCTTCAATTTTCATTAAAATTTGCATAAGATATAACTGAAAGGTACTGATTTCGAATTTGTCATTCATTATTTCCAATTTGACGAAAATTGGGCAAATTAGGCCCAATTTGGACCAAATTTCGAAAGTTCTCCAATTTTCTTAAAAATTTGTGTACAAAGCACAATTGGAAAGTACTGACATTAAATTTGACATTCATTTTTTCCAGTTTGACAAAAATTCGGCAATTTAGGCCTAATTTGGACCAAATTTCAAAAGTTCTTCAATTTTCGTAAAAATTTGCTCAAGATATAATAAAAAGGTGCTGATTTCGAATTTGACATTCATTTTTTCCAGTTTGACAAAAATTGGGCAATTTAAGCCCAATTTTGACCAAATTTTGAAAGTTCTTCAATTTTCGTAAAGATTTGCTCAGGATATAATAAAAAGGTGCTGATTTCGAATTTGACATTCATTTTTTCCAGTTTGACAAAAATTGGGCAAATTGGCCCAATTTGGACCAAATTTTGAAAGTTATTCAATTTTCGTAAAATTTTGTACAAAGCACAATCGAAAGGTGCTGATTTCGAATTTGACAGATTCTTCTAATTTGTATGTATCTCAGATAGTGAATACCAGCAATGACACCTTTCTTTTATGTGACTCACATGTTCGATTCCTTTATGGCATTGCACAAATTTATATGTGTCGTTTTTGTTTTTTTCAACTGGTACTTTCTTGTCGTTTTTAAGTTTTGAAAGCATTGATAATGCTTTCGATATATTACTGCTATTATCATTTTTGTTATCTATCTTCCAACATTCAATCCAAACAATTTACAGGCAATTTTATCATTTACTATATGGTTAGAATTGTAGGAAATTTGAGTTCACTTTAAATAATAAAATTCCTCTGATAAGGGATTAACTGCAGTCGTGAAATCCAGCGTAATCTAAAGTTTTCTAACCCAAAATATTGAATGTTTCTATATCCCGTTAGAAATACGCATATACAGGAAGTGGTTCTGCAAAGTAATTCGAATGTGCAGCAAATGCGATGATGACATGTTAAATCTTTTCTTGCATATTCACAATGTCTAAATTGACAATAACTCAATACAAAATATCGCGTACAGGTGACTAGGTAAACTTTTATTTCACTAATATTTTGTTAACATATGCAAATTATGCTGGTCATATTTTAATTGAATTTTAACTGGGTTTCCGATCTTCGTAACAATTTTGGTTTTTGCTGTTTCATTTTGTCAAATGGACTGGATTGAATAAAAAGGCTCTGTTTTAATGTATGTCAATCATGGAATTAAATCGATCTATGTCAGGTCTTTCGTTTCTCTTTTTGAGAATATTAGTTATTTAGGATATTCTTTGCAACCTTCATCAGCAATTACTGAGCAGAAGACTACCTCACTCAAGTGCGGAATAGAAAGTTAATAAAAACAAAAAACTTTTATAAACTTTTTGCTAACAAATGTTTTTTTTCCAATCACAAAAAATAGGAAAAGACTAGGGATACACAATATGAGGGATGCGAGGACTCTCCAACAAAATTTCTATATACTTTTAAACTAAATCAAAGATTAACAATATAAACAAAACAATATTAACGAAAGCATAAATTTTTATTACTCTCGAGTCCCGAGTAGTTGTCCCCTATTGTTAGTTTTTTGAAAATTTTCCACCCAGGACATTCTTATTAAAATCACGCCACCCACCCACCCGATTATTAATTTGCGAGCAAAATTTCATCTTCCTAAGAAAACATTCCGCATTTCTAAGCAGCGCTGGAGAGATTTCAAAAAGAGGGCAAGTTCGGTGATTTATTCTGAATTTTTCCCGCTCCGGTTTTCACCCACCCTAATAATTCCAACCACCCCAACTATTCCAGACTCGAACGTAACTTTTTAGCTAGTTTAATGTTTTCTCCAATAAATATTTCTGACAATGAACCAACCATGCGCTTCTGCAATGAGGACAAGCCAACCAATATGCCACTTTGAATTATCAACAATTCTCCTTACCTCACGTATAAGTCCACTGTGGATTCCGTAGGTTTGACGAAGGCGCTTAACATTAACATGATGCTCACCTGAAGCATTGGCTGCCGGCAAAATGTCAGGATTGTCAACATATAGTCGTGGAAGCAATCCCATTGCTTTATTTATGACAAACCTGTTAAGTCTCGATAGGGCTTTAGGGACGTTATTAAAGGTCCAGCAGACATGATTTGGAAAGGTATTGTCAGATAGTTGCATGGATTGTAAAAATATTCGCTCGAGTATTTCAATGGGTAGCAAGTCAAGATAACTTTCTCTACAGTCGATTGGTGGATTACCATGTTTAGATGTTGTGTCACTGATGTCCTTATGGTTGATTAGTTGGTCGCTCATGTCCTCCGATTTGCAAGTTGTTCGCTCATGCCCTCACATTCGGTTGATTTGTCGCACATTTCTTCACAGTCGGTTGGTATGTTGTTTTCATGGTCGGTTATTTGGTTTCTCATGCCCTCTGTGTTGGTAGATTGGTCACTCATGTCCTCACAGTCGGTTAGTTTATCATTGGTGTGTTCACGGTTGGCTAGTTGGCTGATGTCTTCGCAATCGGTTATTTGCTCAAAGGATTCCTCAGCTTCCCCTATATGTATATCGTTGCTATTTACAACAGCATAATGCATTCCATGGTCCTCAGCAAAATGACCCAGAGTAAGTATATGTGCAGGCGTGAAGTTGTGAGGTCTAATACGCCTAAATCCTTGTACCCCAAGAGAAGAAACGATATCAATTCCTACATTAAAAAGCTCTGTCACAGCTACCAATGTTAATTCATCGCCGTAAGTTCCATCCCTGCTCATTGATCTGATGTATTGATCCATGCTAATTGATAAAAAGTCCTGAATTCTAGAGCCCTCTGGAATTCGATCATGATCTCTGAGGTAACGTATGACATCGCTACGCAGTGTATGAGCTGACCTAAAAATTCCAATATGTGCCAAAGCAACGGCTAATGCCGAAAATTGACAGTTGCCATCAGGGGGAGGGTCATACACAATCTCGTAGTTTTGGTCGGTGATCATTTCAAGACGGTTCTCGTGTGTCAATGGAATAAAGTACGGACTATCCTGTGGCTTTCTGCGTTTAGGTTGATCTTCCGGACAGTCGGCCAAATCTTCGATCCGAACTCTTTTAAGAACGCGGCAATTTGGTTCATCTATTTGTATATTGTAGTTTGCATTGTCCTTGAACCTTTTAATAACTATTCCAGTTTCGATCATTCGATCCGACCGTTTCTTACCCTTCCCTTTTTTGCTTCGGACGAACACACGATCTCCTTTCTTATAAATTTTGTAACTGTTTTTTTTAGCGTGATACCTTTGCATTCTTTTGTCCAACCTGTCCGAGGCTTTCGACGCTATTTTTCTCCACGATTTAGTGTTTTTTAATGTTTTTCTGATATCATTTAGGTTACATGGGATAGGTCTTTCGGTAGATATTCTGTTATCAATTTCAATGGCTGCGTTAATTAATTCGTTAGATTTTCTGCCATAATAAATTTCAAAAGGGCTTTTCCACCCCAACTCTTCCCTTTTATCATTGTTTAAAGCTTTCATATAATTATAGATTTCTTTAGCCCAATTAACACCATGTTTCCGTTTCTTCATCATGTCATAGTGAATCTTTTGACGAAGTACTCGATGAGACCGTTCCACTTTCCCCTGGGATTCGGGGTGATATGGACGGCATCTAATCAGTTTTATTTTATTTTTTCTGCAAAATGTTTGAACATCCTTTTTAAATTCAGCACCGTTGTCGCTCTGAAGTCTTTTTGGAAAGCCATGGACAGAATAAATCTTTTTCAGTTTTCTTTTTATTCCTGCGCTATGTTTACTTTGCAGAGGACACAACCAATGAAATCTTGAAAAGATGTCAAGCAGCGACAGAATATATTTGTAGTGTTTTCCGTTGTGTTTTACTGAAGAGCCCCTCATATCAACTAAATCAATTTGGTGCTGGTCTTGAACTTTCTTAGCTCGTACTGGGCGCGGGCAGGCTTTGTTTGTAAACTTGATATTGTATTTTCGTAAGTCCTTATCTCCCATGATCGCTTTTGAGACCTGGCTTTGACTAGGCCGGCAAAAGAATCTTTCCCCCTCTGATAAATCTTTTTATATCCTCCCGATTTGCACTTCTCGAAAGTTTTACGGACAATTCTTTTAACTTCTTCTTTCTTCACAACCTGTATTGGAAATGTAAAAGCACTTTTTCATTTTGATGAAGACAATGGAGGGAAGATGCAAAGTGATGAACAAGGTGAAAATTAATATATGCCATAACTTGAGTGTTTCATGTTTGGCAAGACACACCATGGTTTGACAAAATGGGACATAAATTTATTCCACCGTGCCAATTTCTATTTCGTTGAATTCGTTAAATGATTGACTTGAGTGTAACAACCAAGCGTTTGTTTATTTAATTGTTTTTTGTATACCTTAAAGTGACAAATGTTCGTGAGAAGATGTTTTCGCGAATTTGTGCGTCCATAAAAATTTGTGAGTATGAAATAACCAGGTTACATACAAAAAAAACATCGTGTGCGTGACAAGACAATATACAGCTCTGCAATTGTTACTTTCTGTTTTGAAAAATTTCTGATAGCCCAAATTCGCGTATACAAATTCTCCCCAAAATTTGTCAACTTATCGTATGTTACAAATTTGACTCAAAAGACCTCCTTAATTTCCAGATATAATGGTTAACCGTTGCTATTAACTTAAAATTTTTAAAGATGATAGGTATTCATGACATATGGTTAAATGAAAATTTTCAAGCTTTTACCATTCTGGTCAGTAAATTATACGCTTGTCTGCAAACCACCAAAAATTGCTTAAGGAAAGAAAAAGGAGAGAGCAAATGACGTATATCAACGTTAATAACTTGATAGTATAGCTTTGGTTTCGTCTCGTGATATTGGTTTTCTAATTTTCGAACCAGTTTCACGAAAATTCTAAGCTCTAGAGACCTTTTATTTATCATTTTGAGACATGTAAAAGTTTTAACTAAAAACCATTTTAGAACTGTTTGAATAATGAAGGCTAAGCCTGTCCCTTACCCTCCCTATCCCAAGCAAATTTTACAAGGTTTACAGCAAGAGCTAGTTCTATTTTTAGATGTCTCAAAATGAAACATCAATTATATGCTATGTGCAGCTAATAATTTCTCAGAATTCCAGTAATACACCTTTCCCGAATTTCTGTTTAAGCACCGTGTTATGGCCTAGCTTCTAAGTTTCGCCTCGTTTCTATGTTCTTTATTGTTTTTCTAATTGCATAATGTTCTCAGTAAGTAATAGTTACTCGTTTTTTCAGTTCCCCAGTGGAATAATTAGAAGTAATTAAGAGTTTGAAAAAGAGGCAAAACTTAGAAGATAAGCCATAACACGGTGTTTAATCAGAAATTCGGGAAAGGTCTATTAATCAACGATGAATCGGTTCGTGAGAAACTCTGGACGCAAAACTCTTTGGCATTAACTTGGTCAAAAATGTTTGAAAAGTTTCATAGCAATAGTAACTCACCCTTTTTCCGTCATAAAATAATTCTCCGTTCATTACTGTAAACTTTCCTTTCGCTCTCCAAAACTTTATAACTGCATTCTTTTCAGTTCTTGTCCTATCTTTCACAGATACGGAAAATAACCCTTTTACCAGTTTAATAAGTATATCATATTCTTCTTCCTCAACAGCATGAATCCCATATATACAGCGAATATCAGCAATTAAAAATACGAACAACATAAAGAATAAAGGTTTCACAGTAATATTTAATTCCATTTCTGTTTACCAATCTTTCAACAAACAAACTGAATTGAAGCACGCATAATAAATTTAACTGTTCGAAATTCGAAATCGAATGTTGCATAAAAGAGAATGAGGCGAGGCAACACGCATGGATTCTTATTGTTTGAAAATTGAATAGAAATTTGAATAGAGCTAAGGTGAGCTAAAGTTTGATGTTATTACGGTAGCAGCGAAAGCGAATACCGTATTA
The DNA here is from genome assembly GCA_027922465.2 of Turritopsis dohrnii. NCBI lineage: Eukaryota > Metazoa > Cnidaria > Hydrozoa > Anthoathecata > Oceaniidae > Turritopsis > Turritopsis dohrnii. The sequence continues at coordinate 746,598 of BQMF02000010.1, forward strand.
AAACACCCTTGGACTCCTACTACTACTACTACTACTACTACTACTACTCCGGCCGAAACGGCAGTTTTGAGCCTACGATTTAGAGTATGCGAGTCCCCACTAAAAACTCAATATACATTCTAATGAACGAACGCAGCCTTTTGAATTTTCGAAGGTTTTCAATCACATACATTTAAAATACGTTTTCTTTAATATTTTATCACTTAATTGATGAAGGAATAGATATTAATCAAATAGGTCTACATAAAACTGGGACTTTTAGTTACTTTTATGGTACTGAATCAATGAACTTTGACACTTGAAAATAGATATGTTTTTCGTGTCAGTAAAGCACAGATCAGACTTTCTTATTACTTTCTACGTTTGTTAGCTATCTGTTCTGTCTTTGAACATCAAGGTTTTCAAAAATCGAGTTAAAAAAAGGCTGTTATCTGTTTGAATTCATTTTCGGTTTCAAAAAATTATAATTCAAAACATACATTTTTTTTTTTCGATAAAACGCGTTTTTTTTTCTACATAAGCTCTTATAAAAAAAACGTACGTTTTTAACAGCTCATGCATGTATAATTCTTTTGTCTTCTAATAAATTAATTGCTGGTGTGTTGCGATTAGACCCTATTTACACGAGTTAGTAATTTTAAACATTATAATATCGTTTATGCCTGTTTTCCACCAGTAAGATATTTCAAGAAATAACGTTTACAGAACGTTTAAGAACTTTAAGTAAAATTTCAAATTTAAAAGTATTCTTGTGGCAAGTACTTTTGCTGCTACCGTTTTGCGCCATCTGGCTCTTGTTCTATCTCTTTTCGTATTTCTGTGGTTTTACGAAAATTGAATAACTTTCAAAATTTGGTCCAAATTGGGCCAATTTGCCCAATTTTTGTCAAACTGGAAAAAATGAATGTCAAATTCGAAATCAGCACCTTTTTATTATATCCTGAGCAAATCTTTACGAAAATTGAAGAACTTTCAAAATTTGGTCAAAATTGGGCTTAAATTGCCCAATTTTTGTCAAACTGGAAAAAATGAATGTCAAATTCGAAATCAGCACCTTTTTATTATATCTTGAGCAAATTTTTACGAAAATTGAAGAACTTTTGAAATTTGGTCCAAATTAGGCCTAAATTGCCGAATTTTTGTCAAACTGGAAAAAATGAATGTCAAATTTAATGTCAGTACTTTCCAATTGTGCTTTGTACACAAATTTTTAAGAAAATTGGAGAACTTTCGAAATTTGGTCCAAATTGGGCCTAATTTGCCCAATTTTCGTCAAATTGGAAATAATGAATGACAAATTCGAAATCAGTACCTTTCAGTTATATCTTATGCAAATTTTAATGAAAATTGAAGAACACTCAAAATTTGGTCCAAATTGGGCCCGATTTGCCCAATTTTTTTAAATTTGAAAAATTGACCATCAAATTCAATATCAGTACCTTCCAGTTGTGCTTTGTGCAAATTTTTAAGAAAATTGGAGAACTTTTAAAATTTGGTCAAAATTGGGCCTAAATTCCCCAATTTTGTTTGTTATTACAAAATAAGCCGATTTTATTACAAATCTAGGCAGCTATTTTATTACATTTTGAGCCAACATTTTATTACAAAACGCGGCAGCCTTTTTATTACATTTTGAGTCGGTTTTATTACAAATCTAGGCAGGTATTACATTTTGAGCCGTTTTTATTACAAATCTAGGCAGGTATTACAAAACCAGCTTTTTATTACATTTCTAGGCACAACACCTGACTGTCTCTCTTCTGCTCTTTCCTGCAGATGTCTATGGGAGAGTCTTTTTACTCCAAGAACTTAAACTACATACATCAACTGGGAAAAATAGACTGCTGTATACTCTTCATGGTATTTCACTTAAGACTAGGGGGGAAACATTACAACCTGTTCTGTTTAATTTTATTTGTTATATGTGTTTGTATCCCTAAAAACTTGTGTAATGGGATAAAATTCAAAATTCACGTAGACAATGAAACATGTAAACATATCGTTTCAGGCATACAACAATAAAATGCTAGGTAAAGTTTAAATAATTTTTCTGAGATCGAAAAGGTATTTTATTTCATTTCATTATATTTCCAGAGGTCATCATCACATTTATTTTTGATCTCAGTTAGAAAAAACGTTTAAGCTTCTGGTAACATTCATTACATTAAAAACTTGTAATCCTGCTAAATTTACCTTCATGTTCCAGTGTTTGTAGTAGTTCTGCTGAAAAAATTGAAGTTATTCTTTTTCATATTTCAAACCAAATATGGTTATTATTATTTCTTCAACTGACATGACTGTTATCCTTTCAAACCAAAAAATTATAATAGTTTTCCCAAAACAGATATTTTTAATATGCTTGGTTTGATTTGTTTTCTTAGTTTATATAATATTCTCTATCCTTGGATGTACCTTTTTGTCTCCCTTGTGTATTGTTTGTTCTGGAAGTTTAAATTTTGTTGTTCACAGATAACTTTCATGAACATAACCATATAGTTATTAATTTTTGTTAAGAATAACTCAGGTAAATAAGTAAGCATTCAATGGAGGTATCTGTGAAAGCGGTTATGGAGCATAGCCTTTATTTGAGTTACTAACCTTAATGCTATAAGTTCAGAAGATCGATTTACCATTACCCTAGCCTTAAGATACATATTGGATATGCATCATATAAATTGATCTCATATTTACACATCATAAATTTTTTGCAAGGTTCCTTGGATATTTTACTTTTTTTAATTCTTATTACAAACTATCAACTTAATTCTGGCTGTAAAAGACTAGTTATGGTGTATTCATAAACTGTACATTGAAACAAATTGTACTTGATAATAGAAGAATGAGAATTAAATTTACATTGTCTAACAGTTTACCCCATTTTGGAGTTCATCTGTATGAATTGATCATGATTTTCCTTTTCATTTTATGTAAAATATTGAAAACTGAGAGGCCAAATATGATTAGCATCTCTGAGGATATGACTTGTTTATTTAAGTGTGGCTATGTGTAATGACAATGTGGTGTTAATATTTATCAATCTTAATTGTGCTGTCCACAACTGGTAATTACACTATTGCATTAACCTAGTTGTGCTCATGACGCCTCATATTGGCAGAAAAAGTGCTGTTTTCCATGCCATTGTTCATTATTTCTATGAAAATATATTTCCTTTTATAGGTTTGGTGGTGGAGAAATCTAATGTTCTGCTTTCTTCATTTGCATAAAGAGGAAAATGTGAAAATGAAAATAAAACAACATCGAACCATCTATATTATTACGATTTGTAGTTTGTTTTTATTCAAGAGAAATTGAAATTTCCACCTCGTTTTTTTACCCTCGAAATAGCACGAAATAGCGTTTTTAGACGATTCAGACTCGAAAATTTTCTTTGCCCCCCAACCCTGGTGGGGGGCGAGGTTTAGGCATTCACTATTTTATTTTGAACATTCGGACCTGGTACAAAAAAATCCTAGATCCGCCCCTGAATACAGTGTCTTTCAAACGTTATGTGTTTCATCAAGAACCTTAACTATACTTAAAGTCTTTTTTCTGGGCATATTCTATTTTGTGATTTTGTTGTATTTCGTATGAAAAGGTACTGATTCATTCGAAAGAATATAAACATTTTAATTCAACTTAGATGTTTTACTTTCCCTTATGGCCAGGAAGCCTTTGTAAGACGTCTAAAAGATGTCTGGAAATAATCTGATTTGTCCGCTTTTAAGACGTATATAAAATGCGTCTTAAAGACGTCGTCTAGATCTTTTGAGAAGACGTCATTTAGACGTCTAAAACAGACGTCTTTTAGACGTCTTGAAAAATGCGTCTTAAAAGCGGACATTTCAGAACATTTTTAGACGTCTTTTAGACGCACGAAAAGACGTCTTTTAGACGTCTTTAAGACGTCTTTTTGCCGGCTGGGAATATACTTGTATGAGCTGTAACCATGGAATTTAAAAAAAAAAAAAATGATTTTATAAGAAAAACGTGAGCCAAAAGAGATAAGAAAAAAAGATTCGTTCGAAATTATTTTTAAAAACGAAAATCTATCAAAAATACTCAAATAAACAAATCAAATAACAAACAAATAGTTTGTTTGTAATAGACGGTTTGAAGCTAGAGTTTAAAATTAAAACTGTTTCTAAGGGGCTGGTTATATGGAAGAAATTGTCCCGCTTAGCCGAGACGGGACGTTTTAACGAGATCTCGTTATTGCATTCATTTCTTCACTGCAGTTGATCTTCGAAGGTATTAAAGCTTACCTCCCACACAAAATAAACATTAAATGTATCAAAACTATGTTAGCCCTAGTTTCTGAATTTGATATTCTTTTTGCTAACTAAGAATATCTCAATTAAATAAAAAGCAAAACAAAGTTCAAAACTTCAGCTTTTATCGTACTGGCTGCCATATTTTTTTTAAGTTTTGAAAAATACAGTGAAACGAGTTTTCTCGGAAATAAAACGATGACGTCAGAGCGGTAACAAATCATTGACTGGCGTTCGCAATACAGTTGGAAATCACTAATTTATACCAACTAGCCGCCAAGGCTTACGCAGGAATACAATAAACATCTGATGATAATATATAAATCTAACTTGAAAAGGAAATATAAAAATAAATAGTCTATTTACCAGCATGCCAGGAATAAATCATTGTGGGTAATGAATGATTCCAAGTAAAAAAGGTTTGAATGATCGAATTTGAATTGAATGAGACTTGACTTTATGTTATCAACTTAGCTAAAGCAAACATAGTAGCCATCTTGAATTGAAAGCTGATAGTTGAGGTTGAGTGGATGTTCACTCTTCAAAAGCTAAATGAAAACTGAATACCTAAGTGTGGATGCTGGATATTAATAGGAAAAAGCAAAGTGGATATAAATTAAAAAACCAAAGTTGACAATAATACTAAAATTTGAAATAATAAACTTAAGAAAAATTGAATTGGCAATCAAACTAAAAAAAGCAAACAAAACCAAAGAGGACATTAAAAAAATTTTTGCATCTAACAATCTAATTAGCTCCAGTTACAACGATTATGACAAATAAGAAAAATATCAATTGTCGTAATCGCCAAACACCAGGCGGAACACTCAAGTATCTCAAATTACAAATTTCAAAAATTGTTTCAAACAAACGATACTTCTTTCCCTTGTAAAGTTTGAGCTTCTTTGTAAAATTTGAAGCAGCTGCCATCACGTACTTATAACAATAGAAGAGAACGACTTCACTGATAAAATATCAAAATTTATCGACATTTTACCGAAGATTACAAAAGTGTTCACATATAGATGAGTTTCTAAGTGACGTAATGTTTATAAACATTAGTGATTTTTGCTCGATAATTGCTGTGAGTTTCAACATAAATGCTTAATAGACCAAGTCAATTTCCTACCAATATGCGCACGCATCATGGTTGGCAATTAGATGCTCTCTGCACACTGTCGGTTAAACCGGTTCTCAGGAGGCGTTTTTAAGACAAACAAGATGCCCTACCGGGCAGAAGGATTTCTGCAAGCTTTGCTGCTGAAAATGCCACAAAAATGCAACACTAGCACACTAGTTCTGCAAAACTAAGACAGTCACATCATTCAGCTCGAGAAGCATCAGCATTAAATAAACAAAAATATTGATGCGACTGACAATGTTCGTCAAGAAAGTCAGCCTACCATAACATAAAAAAGGGGCTTTTCTTTACGCTATCGCGGAGATCATTTATGAAGATCTGGTTTTTTGTACGAATAACCTGAATGATTGTTACTGGATATTTGCCACCCACGTACTCCAAAAAAGTGCATCGACACAATACGAAACTTTTATCTAACCACATTAAATATAACGAATCCTATAAAAAGATTGTGTATACTGGCGGTAACCAACATATCGTTTGGGCAGCACAAACTAATATATAAAGTTTCTATATTGATCTCCTCAGAATGAAAAATATAAATATCACAATAATAATTACTTACAAATTAAAGCGCATATCTAATCTAAAAGTTAAAAAAAATTACAACATACGCAGGGAGAAAAGAGATAAGCTGATATAGCCAGAATACATCCAAAAATTGCTACTAAATATAGTATAAATAGCTGTATAAAAGTGCATATGTTGGTGATGTTGGGGAGGAGCTGAAAGGAAGCTAAGCTGAGCTTTAAAAATCCAAAAGCTTCTAAAAATTGACTTCAAACATGCATACACATACAAAATACACGAAGGTCTTTCATATTTAAAAAGGCTTCGAGCAAAAATAAAAAAACAAATACCTTTTCTTCCACACACCATGTATTGGCACTGTTTTCATATTTTAAACTTTAAGAAAACTTCTTTCAAAAAACAGAATAACCACACTGTAATTCAATTTTGTGAACAAGATAAGTTCCCAACAGTAATGCAATTCTTTATATAAAATTATAAGCTGTATTAACTTCTTTTAAAGCCATATTTCCATCAAAGAAACTTTTCGCAAACTACGCACGTCCTTTCGCTGCCATTTTTAAAACGTTTTGTGGACGATCACATGGCATGGCGAAAATCAGCCAATAAACTATCGCTATTTAAGTGGAGGTGGCTAAATTAGCACCCTTTCGTAGAAATCGGGCATATGCACCAATGAACATTAAGTCGGCTTTTGTATGAACCAATCAAATTGGAGAAACAAATATGACTAGGTTTGGACAGTAAGATGAACAAGATGCCCTACCGGGCAGAAGGATTTCTGCAAGCTTTGCTGCTGAAAATGCCACAAAAATGCAACACTAGCACACTAGTCCTTCAAAACTAAGACAGTCACATCATTCAGCTCAAGAAGCATCAGCATTAAATAAACAAAAATATTAATGCGACTGACAATGTTCGTCAAGAAAGTCAGCCTACCATAACATAAAAAAGGGGCTTTTCTTTATGCTATCGCGGAGATCATTTATGAAGATCTGTTTTTTTTGTACGAATAAGCTGAATGATTGTTACTGGATATTTGCCACCCACGTACTCCAAAAAAGTGCACCGACACAATACGAAACTTTAATTTAACCACATTAAATATAACGAATCCTATAAAAAGATTGTGTGTACTGGCGGTAACCAACATATCGTTTGGGCAGCACCAAGTTTCTATATTGATCTCCTCAGAATGAAAAATATAAATATCACAATAATAATTACTTAGAAATTAAAGCTCATATCTAATCTAAAAGTTAAAAAAAATACAACATACGTAGGGAGAAAAGAGATAAGCTGATATAACCAGAATACATCCAAAAATTACTACTAAATATAGTATAAATAGCTGTATAAAGTGCATATGTTGGTGATGTTGGGGAGGAGCTGAAAGGAAGCTAAGCTGAGCTTTAAATATCCAAAAGCTACTAAAAATTGACTTCAAACATGCATACACATACAAAATACACGAAGGTCTTTCATATTTAAAAAGGCTTGGAGCAAAAATAAAACAACAAATACCTTTTCTTCCACGCACCATGTATTGGCACTGTTTTCATATTTTAAACTTTAAGAAAACTTCTTTCAAAAAACAGAATAACCACACTGTAATTTAATTTTGTGGACATGATAAGTTCCCAACAGTAATGCAATTCTTTATATAAAATTTTAAGCTGTATTAACTTCTTTTAAAGCCATATTTCCATCAAAGAAACTTTTAGCAAACTACACACGTCCTTTCGCTGCCATTTTTAAAACGTTTTGTGGACGATCACATGGCATGGCGAAAATCAGCCAATATACTATCGCTATTTAAGTGGAGGTGGCTAAATTAGCACCCTTTCGTAGAAATCGGGCATTATGCACCAATAACAATTAAGACGGCTTTTTTATGAACCAATGAAATTTAAGAAACAAAAATGCGTAGGTTTGGACAGTAAGATGAAAATACAGGAGAAAGACGATCGTAAAGGCTTTCTTGCTTACGCAGAAATCCAAAAAAATTATTGAAAATAATACTCATTAGCACTCGAAATCTATTTTTGTGAAGTTTATTAAATTTTTAGTTTAAACAGATCTTTAACTGGTAATTAACATCAGAAACTCGTCTATATAGACGATTAATTACGACGATCACACTAAATTTACATCGTTGTTATCGTCAGGTCTGAACCAGGCTTAACACTTTCACAATTCCCTGGTGTACATAAGCAATCAAAAATGTAATGTTTTGTTGTAAAAATCATTCAAACCTATTTTCGAATTAAAATATCAAGTTCTAAAATTCAGAATTAAAGTTTTGAGTTACGTGCAAATCTGAAAGGATTTGCAAGGATGAAGGGGTCCTTTCTATCTGAAAGGATCAATACATCCTTAAGGCTGGTTCTCACTAGACGTCGTAAGGCTTACGTTACGACGATCGTAAGCCTAACGACAGTTTTAGGGCTTACGACAAAGATCAAAAATTTTCAGATCGCAAGCGTTTTCTCAAATAAGTGTGAACACTTTTTTGTCTTACGATTGACCGTCGTAAGCCTTGCGCAGCTGTCGTAAGCCTTACGCTCAAGATCAAAACGTTTTGATCTTGTGTCGTAATCGTAAGAGTTTGAATGAACTAAAACGTTCAAAGTAATCAAAAAACGTTCGAATTGAAATTGACATTCTCCGGAATTATTCGATTGAAAGGCAAGTTTCACTTAAAATAACACAAATCGATTCTCGACTGATTCTGAAGGAAAAACAGAGAGATTGTTGTGGCTCTCCAGATGCCAGAAATCTCAATGTTAAAACCAGTCTTTTAGCAGCAGAAATTGGTTCCCTCATTCATAATGTTTGTCGTTGCAGAGAAGGTCCAATTAAAGAAAGTAAATGTTCCAAACGATCTGGTGTCATGCGAACAAATCGAGAGAAATATTCTTTGTCAAATAAACGAAGTTATTGTACCAAAACATGGTAATAACCATGACTATCTTTCTTGAAAAACCTTTACCGAAAATTTTCTTTGTTTGGGCCTACATTCCTCTTCATCTTCCATGAGTATAAGGATAGCTAAGGCACAAATTCGTTTTTTTCTCAATGAGAGCGGCGCTATTTTGTTTTCTGTTTTGTTTATTATTTTTCTAACCCGTCGTAAGAAAATTTTTTGATATCAATCGTAAGCCTTAAATACAGTTGTAAGATTTAAGATGGGTTTCTGGATTTTTTTGATTCACACTAGCGCAAGCCTTAAAACTGTCGCAAGGCTTACGATCGTCGTAACGTAAGCCTTACGACGCTAGTGAGAACCAGCTTTTAACACTTTTTCGTACCAATAAAATAAAGAATATTTCATGTCATTTCATGTAGCTAATCCAGTTTATTGTCACTATATCCTTTATAAGTCTCACATAGTAGCAATTATCTTTGACAATTTCCTGGAGAGTACATGATTAGAAATGTGATGGAAATCACATATAGTTCTGTTATGTAACATAAATTTTTTTTTCAAATTTCCAAAATATTGTATGATCTTTCATTTTCCATACTTCAGCTGATTTTGGCGAAATACTTTGGCCTGTTAGGGGATCCTTGCTTTTTCTTAATTTCTGACTGTTGTCGCTACAGTGTTAACTTTGTAAAATTTCTAGGGTGAGTGAGGGTTAGGGACAGGCTTTTGTTTCGTACTTTCAAATGCCTTAGAAGTTTGGTGATCAGAATCACACTTTGCATTAGCTGGCAAAGCAGAAATCCTTTTGCCCATTAGGGCATCTTGTTTAGAATTAATTCAACAAGATTTAGAAAAGAATGAAAATCGCAACAAAGTGAGATGTTAAATCTGTGTGAACAGCTTGTTTGATCAATTTAAAGATCAGAATTGTCATCGAAATAGAATGGCAGATAAAACCAACATAATATAAGAGATATCCTACCTTACGTTTTTGTTTTCAGGATGACTTCACAAACAGATGTGCAAGGAAGGTAAACAAAATCTCAACCTTGTCACCAGTTACTTTTTGACGGGCAGGAAGTCCTGGAAACGAGGATGATAAATTTTAATGTTGTAAAAAAAATTTTAAAAATGTCCCAAACGATTATAAGTTATACATGGAAACACCTTTCTTCTTTTCTACTTGCCTATTTGATATACTTTAAGGGCAGAAAGCTACGTGGGCAGAAGGTTTCGCGAGGATAGAAAATCGAAGAAAAATTGATGGGAGAGCTTGTTTTCAACTTTGTGATGACGCTATCTCCATTAATGAGCGTACCACCTCGACGAAAAAAAAAACAAAAGAAAGAAAATAACTACTTTTGACCCAGCTTCAAGTGGAAGTATAAATATTCGTGAAATGTTTTTGGGTGGTAGCAAGAAGAGTAAAAAGACAACCAGAAAATTGTGTAATTATTGATGAGTAACTCACTTTTAAAGAATCAAATAGATAAAAAACAAAAACGAAATTGTTCTCTCTCTCTCTCTCACTCACTTTCTCTGTTTGTATCTCAGGACATCCCTAAAAATTAACTAAAACCACTCCGTTCTTGGATTCCTTGTTATTTGAGAATTTTTTTTGTTCAAAAAACCTTCGCGATTTTTAGAAAAACTTGACTTTTCGCGAAAAAAACTTTCGCGAACTTCCATTTTACTTTCTTACCTGGCAGACACTTTCGCGAAAAAAGGCAAAAATCGAGAAAATCCCGAAAGTTTCCTCCTGCAAAACTTTCTGCCCTTAAAGTACGCCGTCGTCCGTAAGGCGAGAAGCGCTGGGAACGAGGTTGGATGATTCTCACAAGCTATATTCCTGTTGGTTAACTCTATGACATCATCTTCGTGATGTCCTATGCATTTTATAACAACTTAGTGATGACGTCACAGTGATTAAAGAAGCAAGCTACAACTTCGAAAGTTTTCTTAATTGATGGCAGAGGTAGTTTGATTCGCTTTCTGAATTTCTACTTTTTTTATCTCTTATCACGTGACTTTTTGGGACTGTGGGCCTAAAAAAGGTAGCGGTGAAAGAGTTGCCAGATGAACTACCAAGCTATTTTGACTCTACGCATAAAAATGAGTTCATTGCGGGCCTGCTGTTGTGTGCTTTGAATTTCATTTCATAAAATCTCCGCCCGATCTAATCCTGGTGTCCGCCCTTCTCGCATAAAGCTAAAGGTCATCTTCTCAAAGACCTCCTTTTCGTCAATTCTCGCATTCAAGATGGACGCCAAGTAAGTAAATAGTAATTATAGGGTTATTAAATCTAATTACATCTCATGATATTCTACGTATTATAAGACAGTTTCGCCACCTAAGAATAACTAAAGGTTACCTTGTTATTCTTTATGAATATTTGCTTTCCAAAGCATATTATTTTGAATTACTAGGACATGTTTACTCGTCTTATTTGTAGTGCTATCAAATCAACAGCACTTATTGATGAGCAACCTGAACTCCATGAAGAGCAGGAAGCACATGAACAACCAAGCCCTGGTAATACACCAGAGGGGAGGAAAAGAATGATTGAAGAGAATGAGGAGTTAAACGACAAACCTCCGAAAAAAATGCGACGCTTTGAGCTTTCAGATATTGACGAGTCTGAATGGGAGTTATCAGATGAACTGTTGCAATACGTTCATAAACATTTAACTACTCACTTCCCAGATAAAGATGTGAGGGAAAAAGTGCTTGCTGATCTTCCAGTTCCTAAAAATATCAAACCCATACAGGAGTTGGATGGTTATATTAAAGAAGTGCTCAATGAAAGTGGCAAATCAATCACTGTCCACCAGGACAAAGTTTTTAAGAGTGTGGCAGAAAAAGTGAGAAACATTTTTGGTCCCTTAACTCAATTATGGACTCGTCTGGAGGAAGAACGCTCCCCGTATTCGAATGCTGATGAAGATCCCTTAGAGGAGATGTCAGTGATGTTTGAAAAACTCGTGCTTTTAGTAGCACAAGCAATGAATACATTAAATTATCATAGACGCTTAAATATATTGAGCACTCTGTTTGATAGCTCCACAAAGGTGAAGGAGATGTTGAAGGAAAAAGCAAAAGATTGGGATGCTATGGACAATGACTTGTTATTTGGTGAAAAGTTTAAGGAGGAGTTACAAAAGGACTCTACTGCAAAACTAAAGACCAAAAATTTATTCACTGGTTTGAAAAAGATGGGAGAAAGTAGTTCTGGGTCAACACATCTCAAAAAGCAGCCCTTTCGTCAAGGCCCCTTACTTTCCTCATCCTATCGAGGTGGTAAGGGGCAGGGTTACAGAGGTTCCAGTGGATTTGCCAGACTGGTCAATCAAAGGGGTAAGAAATACTTGTCTTTTACTTCAAGGTCCTGTAGAAATGTTGTCTATACAGGAATTTCCACATGTCCACCCAGCAGTAAGGGATCTTTTTCCAATATCAATATCAAATGTGGATGTCTCAGCTGCTGGAAGATTAAGGGAATTTGTAAAAAACTGGGAGGTTCTAACTCAGGATCCATGGGTAATTCAGGCTGTGATAGGGTACCATATTCCTTTCCTTGCAACTCCAGTTCAAAAGCAGTTACCTCCACAGTTAGTGTCCAAACAGGAGGATATGAAACTTGTGGACCGAGAAATCTTGGAAATGTTAGTGAAAGGTGCTATTCAAATAGTCGAACCTTGTCAAAAAAATTTTGAAACCAGGGGATCTGATGTGCAAAATAGATTTGAAGGATGCCTATTTTTCAGTACCTCTGAACAAAACCTCCAGCAAATATGTTCGGTTTCAGTGGAGAAAACAGCTATAACAGTTTCTTTGCCTTTGTTTTGGTCTTGGGCCGGCACCAAAAATTTTCACAAAGTTGTTAAAGATCCCCATTGCGGTTCTTCGAAGACTGAATATAAGACTGATAATTTTCCTAGACGACATTTTATTGATGGCTTCAAGCAGAGAGCAACTGTTGATGGCCAGGGATACTCTAGTGTTTTTACTGCAACACCTAGGGTTCATTATAAATGCCAAGAAGTCTGTGTTCTTACCAACACAAAGGTTGGAATTTCTTGGGATGGAAATAGATTCTGTGAATATGGCTCTCAGCCTCCCAGGGGGGGGGGGGGGGGGGGGGGGGGGGAAGTGGAAAAGATCGTATCCCAGTGTCAGAAGATGCTCTCAAAGGAATATGTAACCATCAGGGAAATGTAACAATTGATAGGTCGTCTTGTATCCACAGCCTCAGCTGTTCTACCAGCCCCTTTGCAGTATCGAGCCATGCAAAAACAACAGATTTTAGAGTTGTCTCATCAGCCAAAAGGGTTCGAAGCTCTAGTGAAGATATCACCAGAGGTATCAGAGGAGTTAAATTGGTGGATTCTGAACCTCGAGTTGTGCAATGGAAAAGGTCTTTTGCAGCACCCTCCTCAATTGGTAATATCATCCGATGCTTCGACTCAGGGATGGGGAGCAGCATGTCTGGGGATGTCCACGGGGGGTTGTTGGTCTCACCAGGAAAGACGAAACCACATAAACATTTTGGAGTTAAAAGCAGCAAAATTTGCGATCATGACCTATACTCAGAGGTTTCCACATCTGAAGTATGTACATATTCAGATGGACAATATAGTAGCTTTATCTTATCTGGTAAAAATGGGCGGAACTCAGAAAGAGGTTCTGTCTTCCCTGAGCAAGGAAATTTGGGAGTATTTGTTATGCAATCAGATCATGATTACTGCGGAATATCTTCCAGGGAAATTGAATATAGCAGCAGACAGGGAGTCTCGTGCGGTGAGGGATTCCAGCGAATGGAAGCTCAAACCAAATGTCTTCAGGCAAATATGCAAAATAAAGTGGGTGCCGGACATGGATTTGTTTGCTTCAAGAGTGTCCCATCAAGTACCAGTTTACATGTCATGGAAGGAAGATCCATTCAGCAAGGGAAGGGATGCTTTTCTAATAGAGTGGACACAGAGGCAAGGGTATGCGTTTTCCCCCCTTCTGTCTGATAGGGAGGGTGTTGAAAAAAGTGCAGTTGGATCAAGCAACATTAATATTAGTAACACCAGCCTGGCAAGCACAAGCTTGGTACCCTTTGGTTCTTTCAATGTGCATAGAGGATCCAATTCTTCTTCCTTGGTCGAAGGATCTCTTAGTCAGTCCGGAAATGAAGTATCACCCTCTGGTGTTAAATCGCAGCTTGCAACTGGAAGCCTGGACAGTTTCAGGAGTAGGTTGGAAGCAGAGGGAATATCAAAACAAGCTACCACTGTTATCATGGCAGCAAGAAGAGGTGGTACGACATCACATTACGAATCGGCCTTGCGTAAGCTGGTGTGCTTCGGGACAAATGGATCCCTTTTCATGTTCTTTAAATCATGTATTAAAATTTTTGTCCGATGCATTTCAACAAGGCCGGTTATACAATACTATTGCGGGTTACAGATCTGCAATATCGGCCTACCATGATCCAATAGAAGGATTTTCTGTAGGAAAGCATCCAAGAGTTTCGGCATTAATGACTGGGGTATATAATTTGCGTTGTCCTCAACCAAAATATGCATTCATTTGGGATGTAGAGATAGTGGTAAAATACTTAGATTCTTTACAGATGCAGTCTCTTTTTGATAAAATGTTGACATTAAAATTGACAATGCTTTTAACCATTACATCAGCCTCTAGAGCTCATGAGATTTGTAGCTTAGACCTAAGATATTTAGTGAAACATGATTCTTTTTATTCTTTTCAGTTTTCAACAGTGACTAAAACTACAAGAAAGGGGAAAATCAGGCCACCAATTAAGTATCATTCTTTTTCAAATAAAAATTTATGTGTCTGTCGACATTTAGACGAGTATATCCAAAGGTCTCAGGAATGGAGAAACAATACATATCAGTTACTACTTAGCTTTATTAAGCCTCATAAGCCAGTGTCTAAGAGTACTGTCTCCAGGTGGTTAGTTAACGTACTTTGTTTAGCTGGTATAGACACAAAGACTTTTTCGGGTCATTCTGTAAGAGCGGCTTCTTCATCTAAAGCGAACTGTGCAGGGGTCCCTACTCAAGAGATATTGAAGAGGGGGCATTGGTCCTGGGAATCAACTTTTCAAAAATATTATTGTAAGGAAGTTAATGACAATTCTAGTTGCTTTCAGGATGCTGTTTTAAACAGGAAGCTTTGAAGAGAGGTCGTTGAGAAGATGACCTTTAGCTTTATGCGAGAAGGGCGGACACCAGGATTAGATCGGGCGGAGATTTTATGAAATGAAATTGAGGATTGTACCAGGGCGCGAAGCGCCTGCAGTGCAATCCCGATTTTATGAATAAAATCGAAGCCAACGATCTAATCCTGCCCTCCCTCCGCAATCCCTTTACTTATATTTGACTGTTTATCGTTATAGGCCGTGGTACATTTAGTCGTGGAAGAGGCAGAGGCTATTAAGATGTATATATGGGTGTGTTTTCAAGAAAAATATAAAGTTTTCTGTTAAATTTCATGTGTTTTTAATGTTTGATGTATCTCATCAAAATGTAACAATTTGAATGGCTCGAATTGACTTGTACATTTGAGTGAGATATTTAAAAGAGATATCATCACTTGGTTGTTTCGAAGATGATACTTGAACTTTATGCGAGAAAGGCGGACACCAGGATTAGATCGTTGGCTTCGATTTTATTCATAAAATCGGGATTGCATTGCAGGCGCTTCGCGCCCTGGTACAATCCTCAAATTTATTATACATTTAAATCCGACAAACTTTGTTTTTCGAAATGTCGAATACCGTATTCCCTCTAATAAACGCCCGGGCGCTTATAATTTTTTTTTAGAAAGGGAGCGCTTATTGGAGAGGGGCGCTTATAAAAATTTTTTGAAATGGTCATGTAAGCTGTGAACGAGGCATTGCTTTGTATCATAAAAGAATAAAAACAACTGTATTTTTCATAGCAACGAAATAAGATTTTTTACTTATAACTTACTTTTATTAGAAATCACGAAAATATAGTCTTCCGTTTCTATTACAGAATTTTCGCTTTTTCTTCAAAGTTCTAATTACCGCCCCAGGCGCTTATTAATTTCTGAGTTAATGTTAAGGCACTCTAATAAGCACCCGGGCGCTTACTTGAGAGTGGCGCTAGTTAGAGAGAATACGGTATTTAAATCAGAAAAACGTACTCCTTATGAATAATATACAACTAATTGGTCAGCGCCACAATGAGGCTGATCTTTCATTTCCTCATGTGTCTGTTGGTTATTTTGTAATGCTGCGCCCTAAATAACGCCCTCAACTTTTTTAAGCCGCCAGTTCAAAGGAAAAAATAATATATCTTACCATTTCTCCTCTTAATAATGATCCTAATAATAATTTCTTCTAGATTGGTATTAGAGAGTTAATTAAAAACCATAAACTTAATTAATTTAGTCCTTACAAACATGTCCGACCCTCCACACTAAATTTAAATGCATTGTTTCTTGAGATCTATCATATGGATGTACTTTCTGGTTCTCTGCTTGGTGGAACTTTGTTAAGAATTAAGAATTAGGAACTGAGGATTCAACAATTACATAGTGAAGAAACAAGAAACTGCTGAGTTAGGGTCCCTTAGTTTTGGTAAATAAAGTTTGCTGCGGTGAACAAGAAAGCTGAACTCAAACTCGTAGAACGCTTCTCGAAACAGGTCACACATTGCTGAAAACACACGTAACACTTTGTTGGAAAAGTTATAACATATTTGTAAAAACTTTCAACTTCAACAGCTCAAAAACCGCCAGTTGTCTTTTTTATTGAAGCATATTATTACTTAGCAAACAATAGTTACTTTGATACTAAATTGCCCCATGTTTCCAATATAAAATAGCCTTTTAGTAATTATTGGCCCATGTTCAGGGATGGCTTGTATTTTTTCTAAGTAGCGCTCTGATGTTTTATATTTTACTTCATTATATCATCAGTACCATTTTGATTATGGCAGTTGATATTGAACTGAAGGTTAAGGTACTTGACTTTTTGATGATCTTCTGGACCAAGTTTAATGATTTGATATTAACTAGGTACTAGCCGCCAAGGCGGCGTCGCTCGCCTCCGATGTTCACCTGCTCTGTATCACTGTATCAATAAACGTCAAATTTCCTTATAAATGGCTCGTACAACTTGTGTTCAACCAGAAGCATATTCGAAGTCACAACCTCTGATAAAACCAATCTTTTATCAGTGTAACAATACACTCAAAATGTAGAGAGAGAAAACTTTAACTTTTTATTAGCTTTTGTTTTTAAAAAAGTTACCCGCTCTAACATGGGTGCTATCAAACGTAAGGAAGAAATAGTTTCTCTTCTTAAAAACATCACGACGGAGGAGAGAAAAAAGGCACGTGCTAATTGAATAAATAGAATAAAAAACGTTCGATCAGAACGCTTAACAATTAAAAGAAGAAATTAATTTGTTAAAAGAAAAGCAAAAAAAAAAAAAAAAAAAACACATTTTGTTTTGATATAATACTCTTTTTTTACCTATCGGTTTTTAAACATTTTGATTGCTCAAAAAAAAAGTTCACCCGTCTCAGACAGTCAGGCAAGAGATAGTGGCAAATCGCACATGCTGCCACGTTCTGCCACTGCTGCTTTTTGTCCAAAATGTTTAATCAGTTAGTTTATTTGTATTTAGTTGATGTACTGTTTTCAAAGCCAAGTCAACGTGGAATATAAAACTAACAATAATGATAAAAACAAAACGTTATTCCTATTAGTTTATCAGCCAAAAAAAGTCACGTTCGATTGGGGTTGCAATGTATTTGCTTCGAACTCACGTCGCACACAAAAAAAGAAATAATTTCGCTCACAACTCAATCTACCATTTTGCGTGACTTACAAACAAATAAACAAATAAACAGACAGACAGACAGACAGACAGAGAATCGGCTATTAATATATAGATGGTGTGATGATAGGTTTATTGAAGTCAAATATCGAGAACCTCTTTCAATGAGTTTGTATAAATATAAAATATATATCCAAAGTTACATTAACCCTGACACTACAAGAAATTCACTGTTTATGTAAGGCAGCAGTATAACTTTCGTCTCTCTCTAAACATGCGAAGGATTGGTAAGGAACAGCGAATCCGTAACACCTTGTATTGGACAAGTTGTCAATAGAGGTTATTCATGTCACAGTTAAAAAATTATAAATCATGTATTCCATAATATGCAAAAACACAATATGGACGTTGCGAAAGTACGACGGCAACAAAGACGACGACGTACAAGATATTCATCTTTAATGAATGACAAAACAACAGGTAAACGGTAAATTCCCTACTACCTTTTTTTCGTTCTTAACACAAAACGCACATTTTTGAATAGGCTGATCTGCTTCGCTTCACGCTGCAAACTCTTTGACAATCAAATAAAATCTTAAGAATCCGATAATTTCTAGCAAACATATTACTTGTTCGTTAAGTTCACACTTTCACCCCCTAATAAATGAAATATCGATTGAAGATTTCTTATACCCTTTTGTTTCTTCATTCTTTTTTTCCCCTCTAGCATGTTTTTAATGATGGTAGTTTCGCAAGGATCATAACGTGAAACAACATTTCAGTAGAGTTTCGGTTATTCGAACTTCCGAGGGTTATTTGGATTTGGTTCGAATAACCAGGAGTTTCAATAACTAAAAATGGATCTCTTGCAAAAATACTTATTTTATGTCGGACGGGCAAATCGATAGTAAGGGCTATATAAAAAACAGTACGTTTATGATACAATATCAAGCAAACGTTTTTCGAAAGTATACTAGAATAGAATTTACAAAATTCCAAAACATGATTTCTACAAGGATGATAGTCAAAAAGTATTGAAACAAACAGCGTGTCGGATGGACAAAATGCTAATACTTTTGTAACAGACCCAAATCAACTTTGAAATGGCCTATTTCGAATTACATTCAATGCTAGGATAGAACTAGGATAGAAGTTAGAAATTGGGCTTTCAAATATGGTATTGTTCCAACTTACTGTTTCCAGTAAAATCATAACAGTTCTACAAGAACTGGGTGACAAACTATTGTAAATAACAATATGCTTGAACCTATCCTCCTAGCTTGAACAGAACCCGTTTTGACAAGGTTCATATGTTTGGGTTTTGTTTACCTGATATCAGCCAATTCCTTTCGCATAAGGAGAGATTCCACAGCCGAATTGATTGCGGTTTCCATATGCATTTTCAATTATTAGACCGTTAATAGATCTTTATTTGCGTGTTTTTAATTATACATTTGATCATTAATAACCCTCCACGAATGCTAGGGATAGCGTAAGAATTGATATAAATGAAACACTACAATAGATCCAAAGGTTGAGATTGAACAAAGCGAAACGATCATAAATGTGTAGTTTAGGAGTGATCCGAATTTGGCAGAGCTGATAAAACCAACTGATTGAAACGATCAACCTGAAATTGAGATAAGTGTTCCAAACTAACTAGGGGCAATTTGGATATTATTGTATAGAAAAAAATGCTATTATTTTGGTCATTGGCGATCAGGTTTGCAGGTCATTGTGAGCTGTTTTAGTCATTGTAGCGTGGTCACTGTGGATCTTGTATATCTTTCCATCATTGTTTACCTGTGTAAAGCTTCCACTAGTCCGAAGTCTGAACAGTTGTTTTCTTCCCATCCTGTCTGTTAATAGTTGGAGCATCTAAAACTATACAAAAAAAGCAATTTGGAAAGACCACCGTCTTTCAAAAGTAATTTAGGAAACGTTTATTTCCTGATATTTTGAGTTCTTCAGGATTATTCTCGGACACGAATCTATCGAGTTTTTAAGTTTTCTACTTAAAAAAACTTTCACTTTTTATCATTTATATGAACATCTCTACAAAATAAAGGTGAAGAACTATTTGGCATCGTGTAACATTTCACAACATATAGTAAACTCTCTCTAATTTGAACCTCGAAGATGAAAACAAAATCGTTCGAATTATGGAGAGTTCGAATTATAAAGATTGATGTTGCTAGGTTTTAGCTTGAAGGGATCCACTGATTCAGTTCGAATTATTGAGAGTTTGAGTAATAGAAAGTGGAATTGTATAGAGTCCGCTGTATTAAATTTGATGTATTTCATTGTACGTTTTTGTTTTTGTCTCTGCAATGGAGATTTGAATTACGTGTTTTTAATGTAATTTGATTAATTGATTTTTTCGTTTCTTATGTTAACAAACAAAACATTAAGTATAGATAGTTTGACTGATCGATGCTCCATGGATTGAAAATGGACGTTTCAAAGGTAAACTTTAACATTAACATTTGTTCTTTTGAATTTTGAAATATGACAGAAAAAGGCGTTTAACATAAGCAGAAGTGAAAGTATCAACTGGTTTAGTGAGAAAGAAAATTTTCTTTTTACCTTTAAAAAAGTGTATTTTTAAACAGGAAGATTTTTCTTCGGTGATTCCAATGTACTGCTGTAAATTTTTGTCCTTGATCGTATTATTTTTGCACAATGTTTGGATAAAGTACTCTTAATTGTTACATGTCAGAATGTCACACTTCATATTTTTTGTTGTTGTCCATTACTAGTAATTCCCAAGGAAATTTGTGCTACAGATGTCTGTTAATCTCACATCACAATTTCGGCATGGTCCTGCCAGTGTGACAGGGACCTAAGGCTAAGGGGGATATAGCTCCCAAATAATTTTGTCTGTTTAGGTTTTTTTACAGTTTTAGCTCCCTGTTTGACGTAAGGGAAAACGGTAAACAGTGGGAAAAGATATTTAAGATTAGCGGTACATGAAATTTATGTAATAAGTTGTATGCAATATATGAAATGTTGTTCGGTCTATAACCATATCTAATTATTAATTGTTGTTTATAACGCTGATACAAATAATACGAACAAGGACAAAACTTTACAGCAGTCCATTGCAATCACCGAAGAAAAAAACTTCCTGTTTGAAAATGCACTTTTACATCAAAGGTTAAAAGAAAATTTCTTTCCCACTAAACCAGTTGATACACTCTAAAGTGACAATTAGGTTATTTCCTCGTTTTCTTTTCTACTGTAGATGACTTAACCCTTCTCCACAAATTTTAAGCTCTAGCTCCAGCTCTGAACGAAAACATTTTTGATAAAGTACCTCTAGAAATCACCTGTAGATGAGAGATAACTGATTGCCGAAAAGTATGCTTGATCTATTTAGCTTAATATTCAAGTTTTTATCATACCTTAGTTGAACATCACAGGTTGCAACTACAAATTACTTACAAAAGTTTTTGAAATCACGTTGGTAATACTGTAGATTACGTCACTTCCGATATTTACAAACATTATCTTCCTTGAAATGGCCATAATAATGACGGTTTCTTGATTAATAAAATGGTTAATATGTTTTAGAGAAGTCATAAAATTTCAGGCTTCCATTTTCATTCAAAAGAACGTTATCATTGTAGCCTGCACATAATGGAGACAAAAGAATCTCCCGAAGAGTAAACCACACATAGCTAAATAAAAAATTGCAACCAACACGTTGTGTTTTCGCGGAAGTTCTTAGCTGCTACAATTTCCTATCTTTATTATCAATTTTTTTTCAATACTTCACATTGGGAGCATTAAGACGAAGGATCGCTCAATTTGAAAACTTTGTCAACTAAAATTAATTGCTTCACGAGTGTTATAAAAGTGTTTTACAACCGCATTCTCTCTAG
Organism: Turritopsis dohrnii; assembly: GCA_027922465.2. NCBI lineage: Eukaryota > Metazoa > Cnidaria > Hydrozoa > Anthoathecata > Oceaniidae > Turritopsis > Turritopsis dohrnii. Next base: position 768,172 of record BQMF02000010.1, read on the forward strand.
TTAGCGCCCTTCTGCAATAAGCGCCCCTTAACATTAACTCAGAAATAAATAAGCGCCCGGGCCGTAATTATAACTTTGAAGAAAAAGCAAAAATTCTGTAATAGAAACGGAAGACTACATTTTTGTGATGTCTAAATGTAAGTTATAAGCACAAAATCTTATTTCGTTGCCATGAAAAATACAGTTGTTTTTATTCTTTTATGATAAAAAGCAATCCCTCGTTCACAGCTAGCATGATCATTTAATTTTAAAAAAAGCTTATAAGCGCCCGGGTGTTTATATGAGAGAGTACAATAACTACAGTTTTGCATCTGTGAAAGTGTCATCCAAAATTTTTTATATTCAGATAATACTAATAAAAGTGGGTTTACGAAGAGACAAAAAATAAAATAATTGTTAATAACAAATGCCACATTATTTCCAATACCACTGATGTCTTTTATAGGATGTTCATGAAAAAAGTAACAGCGAGAAGTTTCCTAGCTGGTTTCTGGATCCTATACCTGTGAATGTTAGAAAGCCGGAGGTACAAAAACTTGGTATATGGACTGAAATTCGTCTCTTCATTTCGTCCACATTTGTCGATACACATGCAGAAAGAGATGTTCTGATCAAACATGTAATTCCCAATATTAATCGGAAGTTGTCAGAGCGTCTAATTCGCGTGGTTCCAGTAGATTTGCGTTGGGGTGTTCTTGCTGAGGAAAGCAAAGACTGCAAGGCGATCCAGAAGACTTGTTTGAATCAAATCGACAAATGCAGACGATCAGTAACAGAAACGCCGTGGTTTGTTGGTTTGCGAACTGAGCGGTATGGATGGGTTCAGAACGAGCTGATGCCAAGCCATGGTTTTGAAAATCCGGAATATTATTCTTGGATTGACAAGTTGAATAACAATGTCAGTATTACTTCTCTGGAATGCATGCATGCTGTACAAGTTCCAAAAGAGTTGCCACCTTCTCCTACTGTTTTCTTCTATGAAAGAGTTCTTGAGAATCCAGAAAATATCGAAGAAAACTTAAAATGGCTACTCGATTTTGAGTATGTAGGACCAAACGCCGAACTTGATTGCAACATAAGATTTCAGTATGAAAAGACGGAGGATGCTGATAAGTACAAATCAGATAAAAATGAATTAAATCAGATCTTGAAGAATATATCCTACACTAAATATTCACAATATCAATCTCATTACAATAAAGGAAGAGCTCGTTACACTTACAAAAGAGAAAATGCTAGAAGCTTTGGTGTTGCTTACGTGGACGGCCTTGAAAAGTTTCAAGACAATGTGGAAAAAGATCTTTTGCAGGCAATTGAGATGAACTTTCAAAGAGCTGATAGTGACGAAGTTCCTCAATGGAAACTGGATAACATACAGCATGAAATAAGCATTCAAGACAAAGCCTCCGTGTTTGTTGGAAGGGCGCAGTTGCTGGAAACTGGATTAGATTATTGCACTAACAAATCGTCTGAAAGTAACCATAACGTTATGATCATTCATGGGGAGCCAGGTTGTGGAAAATCTGGATTGTTGTCTGCGATTTCGCAAGAGTGCTTGACAGAAATGCCAAAGAATGGAGATTTTGTATTTACACATGTCGTAGATTCTTGTCCTGGATCCAACATACTGGAAAAAATGCTACGTCGACTTCAGCTTAATTTACGACTTTATCGTAAAGAACTTGGTGAATTTGATTTGCCGTTAGAGTGTTCAGCTTCAGTCTATGAGTTGAAAAGAAAACATCATGAGTTTCTGGAGGAGACTGCAAATAAGTATCCTGATAAGCAGTTTGTAGTGATCGTTGACGCAGTTAATCAGATGCATGAGTCGTTGCAAGCTTGGACAATGTGGTGGTTGCCACGACAATCATGCCCAAAAAATGTTCGGTTTGTGATTACCACCTTAAACAAGGAGAACGGAACATTTGAGAATGCCTGCAAGGTATCACATAATGCTGTTGATGTTCCATTAAAAGAAATGTGTGATGAAGACCTTCAGGAGATGGTTACCGCAACATTAAGCAGATTTAATAAGAAGTTAACAGTCACAGATGATCGAATATTAGGCAATCAGATGGACCTTCTTACATCAAAGAATAAATCACCACTTTACATCGCAGCAGCATGTGAGGCGCTACGAAAATTTGGTATTTTCGAGAAAGTTTCCGGATATATACAGAAACTCCCAACAAATGTACAAGATCTCTTCTCATTTTTGCTTGATGAATGGAGTGAGGAATATGGAAAAGAAATTGTTGAAGATATTGCTGGATTCTTCTACGTATCTGGAGAAGGGTTACTAGAAAATGAAATCAATGATCTATTGCGATTCAAAGAAAATGAATTAAAAGTTCCTGATGGATTCCTTTACCAATCATCATTCAGTCGATTGTATGATTCTCTTAAAAGTTTTTTGTCATCTGGTGGAGGTGGATATTTGCGCTTTTTCCATGATCAGCTCAAGTACACCGTTAAGAAAAAGTACATGGATGCGGAGACGGTTGTAAGACAATTCCACGATTGGTTGTTCAAGTTTTACTATGATGTGATAAAAGGGCAGATACAGTTAAATCCTAATAAAGACCCATGTGCTTACTACGAGCATGCACTGCAACAGATTGTCTATCATCAGTTGCAATCAGTTCTACCAAAAGAGTCGTTATCTTCTCTGCACCTTACACTTCGCAATTTATATTTTGTGAGGGAGCGCGTCACAAGGAATCAAACACACCTTTTGAACCAAGAATATATGGATGCCATTGAAAAGAGTAACAGCGACGAGGAGATTATGGCATTGAGAGAGTGGGCTCGGTTTACCCAGCTTTACGCTTCTGCAATTAATGAGTTTCCTGAATTCTGCTACAATATGACAATGAACCTAAGTACAACTTCTAAAGTTAGAGTGGACACAGAGCGATTACCTGCACCTGATTGGAGCACTGGCTTTCCATTCATATGGGTTAATAATCCGAATGAAATAGATCCAGTAGTTGCAAAGTATTCGTGTGGAATCGGACATTTTTCCCATCGAACGAGAGGCGTTTCGAGCACGCCGGAAGGTGATATATGCTGCGCTGTTGCCTGCGAGAAAACAGTGATATTTGATCAGAGTAGTGGTGAAGTTTTACAGGAGATGGAAGTTAAAAGCTACTCTTTGGCATTATCTCCACGTTTTGAAAGTCTCTGGATCGGAGAAGAGGAAGGTTATGTTTCTCTCTGGGATGTTAAAACAGGAACATTGATTTCAAAGACAGAAGATCATTTAGATGGTTGCGTTGTGTGGCTTGAACTGACAGATGATTGGCTGTTATGTGGAACTGGTTCTAAGGAAAACACAATAGGCTGGGATAAATTCGAGAACCTTTCACAAATAGCCTTGTACAATGTTGAAGAGAAATGGTTTCCCAAGAAATGGAGTACAGAATCACCTGGGTTTTGCTTTTGTTATCATAAAAATACAAAGCTGATATTCTCTGGCCATAAAGGCTTTATAAAAGCTTGGAATTTAGTAGGAGATCTTCAATTCACTCTCGTGGACGCTGGTAAGTGCGTTTACAGTCTGTGTGCGCATCCAATTAAGGATATCCTTTTGTCAGGATCAAACGATTCGATAATCAGGCAGTGGTCAATCATAAATCGAGAGCTGTTGCATTCATTTATCGATCTACGTAAACCTGATGCGTATTTTGATGGAAATTGGTGTGTACAGTATGATGCTCAGGGGATTCGCATCCTATCTCCTGGAAATACCAGTTTGAGAGTGTACACCTTGAAAGGAATCCTTCAAGAGGAACTCAAAGGTCATCATGATTGTATAACATCGATATCACGCGTACCAGGTACTTAAAAATTTGTTTCATTCTGTTTTATCATCTTGCAGACATTATGAAATATGCTAATTTCTACAACTGTGTTTTTGCAGGTTGTAACCTGGTTTTAACTGCTGACCGAATTGGAAAATTCATTTTGTGGAATTTGCCACCGCTGAAAGAAGGCAAAGTCAAAGATTACTCGGAAAGTGTAAGTTGTGTTTGTAACTGCTGGAACATGTTTGTATTGGTAAAACCATGAATTAATGTTTATTTATTTTACAGTTTGATTTCTGTCAGTTTCTGCCAACAGGTGATAAATACATAACAATGTCAGAGGATTTCATTCGTGTATGGGAAACGAATACCCATACGCTGGTGAGATCTGCTAATTTCGTGAATGAAACAGGCTGGAACAGCGTTTGTGGAGCTGTTCATCCATCAGGAGAGTACTTTGCCTGGGGAAATGATATGGATATTTACTTGTACAAGATATCTGATTTGGACATGTTCCATTCCTTTAGAGGTATCTTTTAGTTTCCTTTAATTTACATAAGTGTTTGTTGTTATTATTGCCATTCAGTAAAGTGAAGTAACAGGGACGCAGACGTGGCCCCATCTTGGTTGAGGCCGATGCTCAAGCCCCCAAGCACCCCATAATTCTACGTCCTTGAGTAAATGAATAAATAAACAAGATTCTATGGGAACTACTTACCCTGAAAGTGAGCATCTTAATCAATTAGTCCTCGGATAAATTACCAGTCTGTTTATGCATCCTAGAACCTAGGAAGGTTAATACAAAAAAATTAATACTGAACCTTCGCATTTGCGTTGTGCTTTTTATCTTCGTCTACCACTCATTACCTCTGTACTTGTAGTGTTGAATATAAGAGGATCAAAGGCCGACGTGTGTAAACAATTTTCAGCCTGCCCAATGGCTCTTTGAAAATATTGAAAGCTATCATTCAATAATTAGCTAAAACCAGGCAATCAATTAGCAGGTACCAGGCGAAATGAAAAAAAACCATTGTCAGTTGTTGCTGAGTCGGTAGAGTAGATACACTTTTTGCTTTTATACTGATTTATGAACGTTGAACGATGATGAATACTTGGTCAAAGTATATTCCGATATAAAAAGTCCTTAAATTAATTGTACTATATGTACTAATTTTTTTATAGCCCTTGACGTATCAACAATAAGTGATTCTGTCGAATTTAGAGACATAGAATGTTGGGTTCAAAAGATGCAGTTTTCACCAGATGGCTCAAAGCTTTTGGTTTTGGATTGCAGAAATGAAGAAAACGAAAAAAGTCATGCAATAGTTTTTGATGTTACCGATATGATGGAACCTAAGCAACATCTCCTTTACAAGTAAGAACAATAAAAAAAAAAAATATGACTATGTTGCCATGAAAATAAATGGAAGGACAAAATAGTATGAAGGATAATAATATTTCTCGTTGAATAACAACGTCAGAGGTCAGTTACTAGTGCAACGCATGACATTAGTCCATGTCGCATGTCAATGTTTTTCTTTGATGTACATAACATCTACAGGGTGCGTTCACTGACACACTGGCATTCTTTCACTTTAGAGCATAGTTTAAAATCCAAACGTTTACTTGCTCACCCACTCACTTATTGCTATCCATACCCTTTCTTTATATCATATTTTTATTTTGAAACCCTTTATTTGTTTCTTTGAAATTTAGAAAATGCAAAGAGTGTATTTTAGACTGTGACATTCATTCAGATAATATTCAAGTTGCGACGTGTGGATCAAGTGGGACTTTTGTTTGGAGTATTGTAACAGGAGAGACATTTCATCACTTCGAAAATGATGGAAATCTTCATGTTCGGTTCTTTTCGCAAACGCAAAAAATTTTATACGATGGTAATATTCTTTTGAAATTTTTCTTACACAACTAGCAAACTTTTGAATTGTGTTTAGAATTTTTCTCATTAAATTCTCGCTGCATTCCAAAAATGAAACATTTCCTTTGCCCAATAAACAACTTCTTGATTTGAATATATCTTTATCGTTAATAATGCAATGTGGTAGATTTACTGACATCTATTCCATATTTCTTATTAACGAAACCAATAAATTTTTTAAGATGGCTTTTCCACGTTGATAATACGCGATTTGAATGAAAACGATAACACCATTACCTTATCGGGTCACGCATATATTTGGGTTTCCAATGGTGAGTCGAGTAGAATCACAAGTTGCCTGTACGAGGAGGAATCATTGGTAGTATCAGCTGGAATGGATGGCACCATTCGTGTGTTTGATACGACCACTGGAAAATGTCTCTATGGCTTTTTTCAATCTCAAGCACAAGCTTACAATTCACTTACTATGCATCCGTCAGAGAAGTTGATTCTTGCAGCCAATAGCAATGGAATTTTATATGCTTTGAAACCACAACAATACTAGACAGAAAATTGCACACTTCTATCTGTTTGAATATTTTTTTAATGTTGTTGATAATTTTAGCTTATGGATTCTACATCTGAAGTAAAATATCCTGCCGTCCCTTTTTATTTTAGTCTGATGCATTTTTTAACAACAACCCCAATACAAGATTGTTTTTTTTAGTTTTTTTAAATACACTGCAACTGAAGAACTAAAGATGAAACCGCAATTCATATTTTGAATGTCCTTTAAAATGTTTCTCATCGGATTCAACTTAACCTTTACATCTAAGCCTCATGTATAACTCTGTAGACAAGCCATATATACGTACATATAGTAGTTTTACTTTGTGCCTTCAATACACCTTGCATGAATATACCTAAATATAAATACCTTGCTATGTGCTGGAAATTAACAAAATGTTTTTGGAGTCGGATAAAAAACTCAAAAAGAGTGTAATGGCACCATTTATTCCTGGATCCCATGAGATCATCTAGATTTTGACCTTACAAAATAAGATCTGTTGAGGTTCTCTCTTTGGATAAATGTCAATAGTAATATGCCAAATGTTTCTTTGGCGAAACTTAACTTTTATTTTGTATTTGAAGTTTGAAAATCGGTCCAAAGCGAGTCAGATGCATTTCAAAACGACTCTTCAAATTTTGTCTTATACATGGCAATACTTTAACAAACAAATAACAACGAGGTTGTATGTATCCCACTTTTGTAAATTCTCTCAAGTTGACACATTCGTTGTTAACAAGTCCGCCTTCGATAGCTAAATTTCGAAAACTACCCATGCATATTTCCTGTTGTATTTCCTAATATCTATATCTATAGATTAGTACGATATCTAATAGTGGAGATTATTTCAATCCTGTGTATTAAAATATTATACGTAATTGGTTTTAGGTCTGTTACAAAAGTATCAGCATTCTGTCCATCCGACACGATAACTGTTTGTTTCAATATTTTTTGATTATCATCCTTGTAGAAATCATGTTTTGAAATTTTGTAAATCCTATTCTAGTATACTTTCGAAAAACGTTTACTTGATATTATATCATAAACGTGGTTTTTTATATAGCCCTAAGTATCGATTTGTCTCTCTGACATACAGTGTGTTTCGTAATGTTGGAAATGGAAATTTTAAAGTTGTTTTTTTAAATGAATATACCGAATTTCAAAATAATGTTTACATCAATGGAAAGCCATTTTCAAGCTCTTTCGGCTAGTATACTTTTGTGAAAAATGAAAAAGTGGGTTTTGAAAAAATAAGGAAAATGTCATCGAAAAATGTAATTAAATTTTTAATGGTCGATTAACACGCAGTTTAATTACACCGTGCTTATTGTTTCAAAGCGCTAAATCCATACAAAGTTTTATTAATTTTATGTTTGCGCTGAGACCCCCAAATTGATATTTAAAAACATGAAAGTTAAACGTTTTTAGTGAACACACAGCTAAAATTTGTTTATTGTTTTCCAAATTGCTGTCATTGTTTCAAAAAATCTTTTCTTTTCATTCACATCTTAATCGACCATTAAAAAATTAATTACATTTTTCCAAGACATTTTCCTTATTTTTTCAAAAACCGCTTCTTCATTTTTCACAAAAACATACTATCCGAAAGAAACTTCAAAACGGCTTTCCAACGGTGTAAAAACTATTTTGAAATTCGGTATATTCATTTAAAAAAACAGCTTTAAAATTTCCGTTTCCAACATTACGAAACACACTGTATAACAAGTACTTTTGTAACAGACCCATTAAAATATTATACGTAATTGGTTTTCTGAACTTCTTTTTTACATATAAGACTAGCAAATTAATAACAAAGTAAAGCCATCTTCAACAGCCGAGTCTGGCTTCCACTTGTAATGTTTCCACCCACTGCCTTACAACAAGGTACCACCAGAAAGATACCTCGTACCCAGGGCTGCTTGTTAGTGCTTTTCAGCATCTTACCTCAGGAATCCTAATGAAATATGCTGCGGCATATAATTGTTTAATGTCATGCTGCGTCTCATTGAATTTACAAACAACCTCGAACACAGTCTTACTTTTTCGATATACGAACTGCGCCGTTCCTTATCAAAATGCAAGAAGTCCTGGGTTAGAGGTTGCTATAGGAAGGGATTTGGAATTCTCTTGTTAAAGTAAAGAGTCATCTTTGTAACTTGTCCAATTGATAAGGAATGGTTTAGTTCTTGTGAGAACAGAACATGATATGTTTTGCCTAGTGGAAAACCTGTATACAAGAATTTACCAGGTAATGGATCTGGCATGTAGGGTCAAGTTAAGGTGGATTCATCCTAACTCAAATCACATTTTAAGTCAAAATTTTAAAAAATGTGATTTTTTCTGAATGTGCTTCCTAATACATCTATTTTAATCAAAATTTATCGCAGAATCAGAATATGGCATTCATTTTGGCTCAATATTGACAGTCAAACTAATAAATGGATTTTATTGAAGGTCGTTAAAAAAATTAAGCAAAAAAAATTGAAAAAATTGTTTGGGGTAAGATTTATAGAGTGTTTTTGGCTGCAGTTTGACAGACTTTCTCCGTTCGGTTTTCCGTCCATCCGTAAAGGAATAAGTCTACTTTGCTCTGATGACATTGCATTCATGTAAAAAGCACGAATATATCAGGAAAAGAGACTGATATTCTGACCACAAGAAGCTGGAAGCACAGTTTGTGAACATCCTGCATTGCATTTTTACTCTTTGTTATCTGTTTTGAACGGATAAAGATACCCCAAATCAAAGGAGAAGAGGCACTGGAAATACTGGCAGTTGTTCAAAGGCAAGCAGTAAGAAATATTATTCGAAAAAGCGAAAGTATCATGGGAAGAAGTCAGCAATGATGTACTGATGTAAAAACTGTTTTTGGCAAAAAAGATAATCATGATGAAACTACTAAATCATCTGAAGCCATAATTATGTCAGCCTCTGCTTCAAAGATCATTGACATTGAAATACAAAGTGCTCCTGTATCAATCATTATCAAAATTGCCAATCAATTTCGGGATATCGTGGTGTCCATTTTTAGCAAATGTTTTTAGTTCGCTTTGTTGTCCTGAATGAAAAGATGTGAAATCCCTTGAATTCAGTGACATTGATGTAAAAAAGAAGGTTTAAGCAAGTGTCTTACAACTGAAAGGTAGAACTTGTGCATTTTTCACCTCAAAGCAACTTGGATTATCAGAAAAGAAACACAAAGATGGTCGAAAGTTTTATGACGTAAACGTCAGAACTGTTTATGCACGTCGACAAGTTGGAGTTGGACATGAACATTGAAGCTTTGTTGCTTCTTAAATATGCCATCACTCATACTCCCTAACAGTTATGAAAAGATTTATATAAAAGATTCACGGAATCAGCCAAAATGGTGCCAGAAAGTATGTCCACAACAGCTTCATCTATACGTGGAGACGCTTTGACTGATGTGGGTGTGTCAGTAGAAGTTTCACCTCTATGAATGGCGTAATTACTGCTGCTTCCATTGATAGTGACAAGGTTCTAGATACAGCGATTAATGATGGAGCCATAGCAGTATACAATATTTTGAAGGGAATAGGGATTGAGCCTGGTGAACACATGACGAAAGGTTTACATTTTCAAAATAATCTAAGATAGCGACATTCGGCTTACCGTATGTCCGCAACGCAGCTGAAAAAGCGAAAAATTTTAAGAAATTTAAGAAAGACAACTCAGGATGAAAACATTGATATGGAAAGATCTACATATGAAGCTGGAGGATTCTAGATGAAGTCTTATTGATAGTTTTTAATATTTTTCATATATTTAGATCTTTATTGATTTTTACGGTTTTTTTGTGTTTTTCACATTTCATCCGAGCCGGTCGGCTCATAATTTTTGAACGGCTGGTCCAATTTGCTTCATTTTTTCAGGAAATGTTCTTAAAATACTAAAGTATGTTCTAAAACTCAAGTTAAGCAATAATCTTAATTTACTTCTGCTCTGTAACACATTTTGTTCATCGTTTTCGTCCAAAAATTTAAGTTAACCGAGAGACAGCCATTTAACCGCTACAGTTCAAATATCTCAACTGTTTGAAGTTTTAGAACATTGTTCCACCCTTAAATAATCATTCTTAAAAGTTTGAAATCAGAGCCATTTATACTTTTGAAAATATGAGCCGACCGGCTATAGTTGTATTTGGTCAGCGCGGCAGCAGCTGATCTTTCATTAGCATTTGTGTTCGTCCGTCCGTCTGTAAGTCCATAAATTTTTGTCCCCAGTTGTAGGCTGATACCACTAAAAACACAAGCCTTAATTTTAAGGCTGGAATAGAGGCTATTTTTTGATTGTGGCTTAATTAAGAATTGCTTATTGATTGATAATTACAACTACTTTATCAGGGTGAGTGCGGCCTCCACAAAAATAAAGAGGAGTTCACGTTTCTGGAAACACAGATTTATAATGCTTATAGGCCGTGGGCCAATGCGCCTTAAAAGCTCTTAAAAAAAGTTTCGTACCCCAAATCTCGGGACAAAGGTATCTATATATAAATTAGCGATTTTAAACATGCTGAATTCAAAAATAAATGTTACCAAGCTGGTAACTCCGCAGTTTTCGAGAAATTGAGCATCAAAAATAGCACAATCGTGTTTTATCGTGTTTTATCGTGTTAAGTGCTTTCTCTAATATTTCTTTGTAATATAGTAGTTTAAAAATTTCAATCATGCATATAAACACAATATGAATACCAACATGCACTAAAAACACTTTCATAACGTTAAAAACTAGGAAAAACTATGTAAATACTTAATTATCGGGTCGTATCGAGAACTTTTCGATAAATTAAAATCTCAAGCGTTCCTTATCCTATTTTTCTGTTTTTTCCTTGAAGTTAATTATATTTTCATGATTATCGACTAGTAAACACAAATAATTCAGCGAGTAGCTTAATTTCAGGTAAAATGAGCTATCGGGAAAAGCGTATCGTGTGTTATCGATATTCTGCTTAAAAATTAAATTATTCAACTGTTTCTCAGCATCTGAGGTGTCGTCAATGTCCGATTCAGAAAGTCGAGACCTTAAAGCTGGCATCAACATCATCATCCCAATCTTCCTCGCTTGATTCTGATTCGTCAACTTTTCCATATTCTCTCATAAATACATTTGCATATCTTTGTGCACGAGAGTTTGTTTATGAAACATTTGCAACTTCTTTGTCTTTGCATCCACTTTCTTCGCATCCGCAGCTTATTAGTTCTTTTAGTTATCTACAGCACAATCTGTATCCATCCAATCTAAACTAATTTCTTAACTTTCTATCTTCCAACCATGATTTCTTGCATCAGGGCATCAATAACAGAAGATTGACGACACTTTTCCAATTGCTTTGATAGTTTGCGCGCTTTGTATGTTTTTGTAGTGCATCGAACGTCGGGTGGCAGTAATTTCTCTGCAAAGTTGCCTTGTTGAAAGAATGTCACTATGGTTCGTTACATCGTTTTTTACTGCTTCCGTACAACAAGCATATAAACTCTTCAACTGTTGAAGCATCAAAATACTCGCTATCGCCAATACAGCCGATTGCGTATTGAAGGGATATGTTGATATTCAGAAATTGCCATTGTTTCCTCTTGCCGTGAAAGCAGCTAGTGTAGTGGTATCACAACCATAAAGATACGTTAAACATTATAGTATACGTGTATTTTCGAATGTCACTTGTGTATCCCCTTCTTCTTACGAAAAATTGATTTTTTGCACTTTACATTGTTTAGTAACTGGCTTTAAAGGAACTAAATTTCGTTTTTCTATTTCCTGCGAAATGAAGAATTTTGGTCAACCGCGAAATTCAGTTCTCGTGAATTTTTTTAAATTAAATTTTGATTCTTGAATTTGAAATTTTCAGGTAGTTGAAATTACTGAAACATTTTGAAACATGGTGAGTTCTAATAATAGTGAGCTTAAGCAACTACGACGGCAACGTGGACGACGACGTGAGCAAAAAGAACAAAATAATAAAATTACTTGTGAATAGTATTTTGAAGAACTTCTTTTTATTGAAGAACTTATTATATTGATAAACTTATAACGACTAGAAAGTTATCGAGCTTCTATAAAATCTACATAAGAGAAAAAGACTTTCTCTATAATCGCGTCTCCGTTGTCAGTACGACTTCAAATCATGACTTTTCACGTTGTGCATAGAACGTGCAATTATGTTAATGATGTAATTATCTTACAAAATTTTCCCGATGGTCTTATAAGTATTAGACTCCCTTTCAAAACAAATTCTACATAGAAAACAAAGCGTTTGTTTTAAACACGTCACCGTCTTCGTTGCCGTTGTGATTGCTTAAGCTCCCTAATTAGTACTCTAGTCAAATCGATCACAAGAGTATTTTTGATGATCCTTTCTTGCATGTCTCGTCATTAGATTTCTTGACGTCTCAAGGATCAAAAAATGTCCGTATATCTTCTTTAAGTCAACTACGAAATTAAATTCCTGTGAACTTTTCTTCACGTGGCTATCCTTTTCTTTGATTCTATATGGCACTAGGTCTTGCATCATTGCTAATAAAATTTAAATACTCATTTCTTATACATGTAATGTTCTACATGGAATGGGCCACCCAGCATTATGCCCATATTACTGTCACCAGACATTACTTGCAGCTGAGCGAAGGAATCGAACCTTAAAACCATGCAGAACTTACCTTCCAAACTTCCAAACTTTCAACCTTTTCTAACCGACTAGAACTATCTTCTTGGACTACATGATTGGAAGGGTAAAACTATAAGTTCATGAAATACTAACTCACTACTGTTTCTTACAAGTGTAGGACTTGGTCAATAAAAAACAATATGTGGAAAACTATTGTATACCTTGATCTCTCTGAATTGTAGTTGGAGAGATCTAGTTGCTCTACAGACTGAACAATGTTCACAAACCTATTGTGCAAATGCTTTAGAAATATACTTTTCTTTAATTGACCAATTTTTCATTTATATAAAAACCTTGTGAAAGATTTTTCATACAGCAACACTTTCCCTTTATTTCCCAGCCAAGGTATTTTGTAGCTGTTGTAACATAGTCTATGGTACTTTACTTTTAAGTTTGCACAGTACATCTCTACAATAAATTTTGCATTAAGATATAATGTCAGGTTTTAAAATACATGTTGTTTTTTATAAGAACAATTTTATAAGAACTCCTATTCTCAGATTTGGCCAAAAAGAAAAAACAGCCTGAGCCTGAATTGTCTTGCAAAATAAGGGGTGTATAGCTCACTTGGCAAGACGGTTGGCTTGAAATACAAGGGTATAAGTTGGTAGTGGTTCAAATCCTGGCACTGTAGAACACTAATGTGATACGAAAAGTAACATATGCAACGAAAGGTATAACGAGATATATATGTGCATGATGTGATGTAATGAACAAGTGCCTCAAATAACATATATAAATAAAAAAAACACATTCACCTATCAGTCTAGTATGTGCAAGTTCTCTGCCCTAAAATCTGAGGTATACATTCCTGGTGGAGGCCCACATCAGTGGATTCACTGCCACTTCCTTGGGTCGCGTTCAAATCTGAGGTATACATTCCTGGTGGAGGCCCACATCAGTGGATTCACTGCCACTTCCTTCGGGTCGCGTTCAAATAAATTAAAAAAAAAGAACAGTTAAGGATGCGAGTTCATTGCCGTAACTTCTTTTGAATTATATTTTCACTTGTGTTTCTTTTCTCGTCTAAAATAAATGTGTAAAAGTATATAATGATAGTGCAATGTTTGGCCTGTTTGCACGCTCTTATTGGGTGACTACCAAATGGCTACCATTTTTTATATATTCATTTTACTTCCACATTGCATCAAGAATTAATTTGAATTGTTAAAATGGAAACAAGAACAAACCAGTAGCAAAGGTGTTTCAAAAAAATGTTTTTTATTTCACTGGAAGTTCCATAAAGAACAAACAAAGTGAGACTGAAATGTGAAACTGTGTTCTTCAAGCCAAGAAGAAAATAACAGAAATTCTGGCTGAAAAAGATTCAAAACATACGAACAACCAACCTCAGGCCATGTTGTACACTGATTCTTATAAAAAATTCTGTAGTAATTAATACACCATATTCTTGTATCAAATACAAAACACTTTGATTTTCATCATTTGCTTAGGTCACGTTTATTTATATATACATATATATAAGTACTTAAAATTTTATAAATAGTTTCCTTGTTGCATATAGTGCATACTACTGGCAGAACGTGACTGGACTCTTTCTTGACACCAGCAGCAACTGATGGGGTTTTTCATTATTGATGAGAATGATGCTTACATGCATATGTAAAAAACTTAAAGAATTACTTTAGTGAACAAAACAATCAAAACAAAAATCAAGAAGGCAAGCCTTATCAATTTTATGATTTGTTTCTTTCATTCTCCCCTTCCTTTTTTGTGCACAAATAAGTCAATCAAAAATGAAATGGCTTTCACACAAATGGTTTTTGAGGCTCAGAGTCATACTCTGTCCACTCTTTGCTGCATTCTGTTACTCGCTTTAGGGCTTTTATTGTAAATTTAAATTAATTTCGATGAAAAATGAGCCAAACAACGATAACAGTTGGTGTTACAGAACATAAAGCAGAAGATCATTAGAATATGTCATTTGTTTACGAAAAATCTTCGCCATTTTGTACTTCACTGAAGGACCTAGGCTATTCCGCAGAACAATGGTGCAACCAATTTTTTTGCAGTATGACATGTTCGGCAAAGTAATTATAGTGGTATTACATCACCCTTGCTGTTAAAAAAGGCGGCATTGGAAGTGAACGATAAGAGAGTGAAAAAGTAACACATTTTGTCAAAACTTAAGAAAACTGCGGGTTTTGGGCTTTGGTAACATTTAAAATCGTGATCAGCATCCTCGAAAGTACTAAAATAAATCAAGATACACTTGTCCCGAGATTTGGGGTACGAACCTAAACGTTTAGGTCTCTTGGCCCACGGCCTATTATCAGGAGGGAAGCAATGCAATTCTCAATATTATGATCGTTAGTAGTGATACTGTGAGTATACTGCTGAGTTTCGTTGCTAGCTACTTATTTCTGATTTTGTGTTTTGTGTTATTAAATTGGTCAGGAGATATGAGAGCTCTGCTACCTCCAAGCCAAGCAAGGGCCTATGTTATGATGCATTCCATTACATAATGTCGATGTTATTTTTTGTAATCTGTTATATAGTTACATCCGTCAACTTAGAAGAGTTTTCAATGTGTGTGTGTGTGTGTAGAAATATATAGTCACCCAAACAGACAACATCTCCAAAGTGTATATATAAGACATTTTATATTACCTCTGTGAAGGTGCATTTGTGTGCTACTTAAAATTGAATTAATAAACAATATTTTGTGTTAGTTGTAATATAATGCACTTATTTTCAAGTAATAGACACATAATGTTTACAAACTCTAATTATCACTTGAAATCCGGAATGTCTATTTATTCAGTATTTCAATGAACAAATTCCCTATGAAATCATTATAAGTTTATTTTTTATTTCTTTCATAGTCTTGTCTTGTCACTCATGTTTCGTATAATCTTTTATGTTTTCATGTATGTAAAAAATTATTATTCACCATAGATATTTTTTTTTTTCATTTTTTTAAATCGAAAGCTTTTGCGAATTTGTTGTTGTTTTTTATGTTTTATTCTGTTTATCTGCTTGGCCAGCAATCTCTTATTTTCTTATTCTCAAATAACAAGCGGTTGTTTTGCTTACTTTTTTATTTTCAATGAAGTACAACAAAAATGTGTGAAAGACACATTGTCACGTATACGAACACAGTATTTTTTAATTATTGTCATAGATTTTTAATGATCTATAGTCATTCCTTTTCGGAATCATCTGCACAGGGAGAGGTTTACTTTTGAACTTTTTGTAATCATATAACACAAGGTCTGCATAAAATCTTTTGAAGTATATATGTGACAGTTTATGGGAAAAGGATAACAAGCTAAATTTCGATTTAAATCGAAATTTCGATTTTCGATTATTTAAAGCTAAATTTCGATTTTTTAAAATCGAAATTTAGCTTCAAAAAATCGAAATCGAAATCGAAATTTAGCTTCTAAAAAATCGAAATTTAGCTTCTCAAAATCGAAATCGAAATCGAAATTTAGATTCTAAAATTCGAATTCGAAATTTAGATTCTAAAAAAATCGATTTTTGAATTCTAAATGGAGTACCATTATCGCTGTTAAAAAGTTTTGTTTATATTTTTCACATCGGTATGCGCCATTTTGGTTTTTGACCGGGGGACTTTGTTACTTCGCTAAATCGAAATAAAAAGTTTCCGAAAAATATCCATCAAGTTTACATTTCTATATCGTTTTGTTTTAATAACTGGTCATCTGTCGTCAGTGATCTTTTATTGAATCTAATGCTCCCGTTATGGACTTCGTCTCATGATAAAAGACAATAAAAAAATACGTAATAACAGGTTATATACTTTCATTAAAATAAAGGTGAGTATAACAAAAGCTGTTAAAATATTTTCATTTGTCTCTCTCCTCCTTTGAACCTTAAAAAAAATTTGAATTTCCAGTTAATAACGAAACTCCAGGTGTTGAGTGTTTCTTTTTTTTCACAATGTTTACAATTTTTTGCAATGTTTGCATTTTTCTTGAAATTTGATTGACTCGCATGCCAGATGGCCGCGCGGTGGCCTAAAAAAGTATAATCGAATCCAACTTCCAAGCACACAAAATCTGGCCGTCGTCGTCCAACAAAGTTGAGCAATAGTTGTCACTGAACATGCACAGAACTGGCCGCGTACGTACGTACGGGCAAAATCGCACAAGTGGAGGTTGGCCTTTAAGTCACCAGAAGATCACATTACAAGGTTTTAAAATAATAAACTTTTTCCCCCGAAGGAGTTTACCAAAATAGCGATCGAACAACGGAATAAAAAAGAATTACAGCGTACGGTTTCTATTCTTAACAACTTTAGCAGTAACTGTCGTTTCTTTTATATCTAACTGAATGAGAACCAGGTAATTAGTTCAGTATTAAACACTAACGCGTGCTACCTGTAATTATACTGAATTCGGTACAACAACAACATCTTGAATTTACATAATTTAAGCCGAAAAGGATTCTTATTGGTTAAGAAGCCGCGAAACTTTTACCAGCCAATCGGATTGCAAGAAGTATGTCAACACGAAAATTAATGCAAAACAGAAGCGAAAGAAAGTAGAATTTCAGCATGTTGCGACATCCATCAAAAGTTAACAGCCGGACGTTTAAACTTTTGAAATTTTTTGTTGTAAAGTGAATATACATTTTCATTGTTTCTATTGGCTATATACCAATAAAACTTTATATGATTAGTGGTCACACAAAAAAGCAAAATGTACGGTTTAGTGTTCCCATTATAACGAAACATTTACAATGACAACAAAATCTTATTACGTAACACTTATTCTTATGATTAACATCGATTCTGGTTAAAGAAATCGATTTTCTGATTTATGAAATCGAATAATTAGATTCTTTTAAAATCGAACAATTTAGATTCTTTTAAAATCGAATAATTTAGATTCTTTTAAAATCGAAATTTAGCTTCAAAAAATCGAAATCGAAATCGAAATTTAGCTTCTCAAAAATCGAAATTTAGCTTCTAAAAATCGAAATCGAAATCGAAATTTAGATTTCATAAAATCGATTTTTTTCAGCTAAATTTCGATTTAAAAAGAATCGAAATTTAGCTTGTTATCCTTTTCCCATAAACCGTCACATATACTCAAAAACAGCTTATTTGAAGACTAAGTTACTTTAGAGAGAACCTCTACATGAAAGTCTTTTTTATATAAAATTAATTTTACATATTCAGGTATATACAAATAAGAAATTAATAAATATTCAAGTGAATGCTTCGTATCTTTAATTTCTTTGATAAATTATATGTGAAAAATAGACGAGACTTTTGTTTAAAATAGCAAAAGCTTTTCGATTAAAATCATCTTCAGTGCATAAAAACATATAAACAAGTGAGTTGAAAATTTTACAAGTGAAGGCATATATACAATTTTAAAATGAGAAATCACGGCAATAATCAGTGGTAATAATCATGTGACAATTGTCACAATTTTCCATTGTTTGTCAAACTCTAGGTGATTCCATTCCGAAATAGGCATAAACTTTTAGCATCGAGTTGATTGTTTAACGTAAGGTTTGTGAATAGCAATTAATGAGGCTTCAAGATTTTTACGTTCTGTTGTTTTGGGGAGCAGCCATTAATACTTTCCAGGTGAAATTATGTTGATCGTTTTCTTGTAAATGCTTAGAAGGCTCGGAATTTCCAGTACCAGAATTGTGCTCTTTCCATCTCACTGCCACATTTCTAACAGTCTCACCTATGTACGTTTGGCCACAGGAGCATTTACCAGAGTAAACTTTACACGCTGGGTGCGGATTATTCTTTGATAAAGATTTTATTGAATTAAGTTTTGTTGTAATGATGCTGGTATATGCAATCAATTTTGAGAGGGTACCTGTCTGCTTTTCAACTGGAATGTGTTATTCTCTGAATCGTTGCCACTATTTTGACCTTCCCGCTGCAAAAGTGTTTTTCGATTTTGCCTCACAGTCCAACATTTTTCAACTTTGCTGAAATCACTAACTTTCAGGCCTCATCTCCTGTTGTTTCTATTAGTTTTATGTGTAGACATTAATGGTGCATTCATAAGTATTTGAGTGAATGTGTTGATATTTAATATCTATGATTGTTTTGAATTAAATTTTACTACAATGTTATATTGCTTCATGAACTCAATATCTGTTTCACATTTGAACTGGGGTTTCTTTATCACTGTCACACTAGTTGTATCTCAAAAATTCCTATTTCGAGCTTCCTGGTGAGCAAAAAGGTTTTCGATTTTGCTTTACAGTCCATCACTCTTCAACGTTCCTGAAAGCGCTGACCTTCAGGCCTCAGGGCCTCTTGTTTATTATTTATCAGGTCGCAGCCGAGGCCGCCATCATGAATTTTAAGAAATTTTTACATTTTTTGCTTTAATTTTCATAGTATCTTGAAAAAACATTAAAACTGACTTGAAATCATTTTGTTTCTTTAAAAATGTCCAGTTTAGGATGAATCCACCTTAAGGTTTTTATACTTCATAAAGATTCTCTACAAAGAAGTAAAAAAAGTTTTCTCTTGAGCGTATAACAATGAAGCAATTCTCAGCGTCATGAAGTCATATTTGAAAACTATGCGGCGCCGGATGATCATCGAAATCTTGTTGGGTTGCAAACGTGGTTAAACCTTCTATAAAAAAACAACAAAGTAATATATGCTACCAAACAAGTGCCAGTGTGAAGACCTTGGTGACAGAATCATCTCTAACGTTGCGAAGAAAGATACTAGGAAAAAAATCTCGGGTTGCCACTTACGTTTTGAGGGAATGTAACTTTCACGAATTTCTATTTAAACTGCCTCGTTTTCATTTAGTTAGTACATTCAACCTCGTTTTCATATAGTTTATTGTTTCATCAATTATGTAATTTTATGACTTAGTAAATATCCTCTTTACCAGAACTACCCTAAGGATGATTAAAAGGACTGAAGTTGGATGCACTAACCAAGATAAACAGATATTCATGAAAAACAAAAACACGTTTTTTTCCCTTACTCACACCTTAATGTCAATTATTTGCAGCCTTCGCAGAATCGTGCTAACAAGTGGAGCAACGTCTGCAACTCCATAAAGATCTTTTTCAATGTTACATACATAGAATAAAAAACTTGTTGTGGTCAAGAATAATACAAAGGCGATTGATCTCGTTGTCAATCATGAATTGTTACAAAAACGTTTTAGATAATTTGAAATTATTTGAAATCACAAACGAGTTCGTTTCGGAACAACCAAGTCGAAAAAATACATTCGGGACCTTCAGTGAAAAAGACCCTTAGACTGGACATTCGTCAGACTTAACCAGAAACGTCGTAACTTAAAGTGAATATTTTACAACTGCTCCTAATTGTCACAATTCAAAGTTGAGGTGCAGCGAGAAAATGCCAAAGTACCTATCTTTTGAGGGGAATTGTAATTTCCATGACTTTATTTGGAATTGGAATATCTTTTTGTGGAGCACATTGAGCATGCACAACATTTTCTGTTGAGAGAAAAGAAGTCCTTAGACGAGGTTACTCTTCTGATTAATGCTTGCATATATTGACCCAGAAACTTACCCTGTAGACGCGCAAAAGGCGTATTTAAGACGCAACATCTTTTAGACCCCCTGTGTCTGAGAGGACTATATTCTTATGTTTTATAGATTATTTCATGAACGTAAACACTGAAGAAAGCAGTTTTTCTACTTTATATGTTTTTTCTATTCAAAACTTGAAGCTGAAATAGTCGAATTAGGGCCCTCAGAGCATTGGTGGAATAAAAAATGTTTTTGTCGCCTAACCTTGGTGGCCGACAAGGAAGGAGTTTTTCCTTTATTGATGGGTCCACCCACTTTGAAATTCTTGCCGCGACCCATGGTTTCTTACTGATTATTCAACGACAGATGATGACAGATGATGACAGATGATTTGTGACTCATCCAGAAATCTTAAAGCGGACAGTAGTAGCCAGAGCGAAAACTCTCAAAAGTAATGTGTCTGACACTAAAACTCCGAAGTGGAAATAGAAAGGAAACCCCTTTTACGTGAAATGTAAAACAACCTTTCCAAAATAAAACCCTGTTCACATTAGTTAGTGATTGTTTACAAATGACGTCAACCACTGGTTGGCGGGAGAGGGTGGTGGGGGAGAGGTGACACTACTGTTGACGTCAAGATTCTCAATTTTCAAACCCTTGATTTTTCTAATTAAGCAAACATTTTTTTGTTGGTGCTGTTGTAACAAATTTCTTTTGAGTTCAAATATATGTATGAATACTTCGACTTAGGGGTTTCTTTCCTAAAGATGACGCAAGTTCATAGAGGGGAGGGGGGGGGGGGGGGGGGGGGGGGGGGGGGGTCACAAAGTTTGAATTAAAAGGTTGATGTCATTTGTGAATGATCCCTTCATAAGAATTAAAGAATTCCTTTTGGAACGGAGAAATTCCCGTGAGGGTTTGCTATGTTATTACAGTATTATTTTCTTAAAAACAAATACTTTAGTTACAATGTTCCCGAGATAAACACTTTATTTTTCACCACTTTACATTGGATATAACCTGATATGTTAATAGTCAATAATGCATTCACTTTGTTATAAAACAAGAGCCGTATAATATCAAAAAACAATTCAAAAACTTGCTGGCAGTATACAAATCAAATAGGACTTATTCGTATGGAATTACATGTTAAACTTTGAGGTAGTTTATACGGTCGAACTTTCGTCTTGTCTAATGTAAATCAATTGACCTGCGATTAGACACTGTCAATACTTATACTAAAGAATGCAAGAGTTTTCATAAGTACAGGTCATTAGATTTACATTAAACAAAGCAAACGTTCGACCGTATAAACTACACCTTCGTTACCCTTCGTTATCTGCTAAACCTGAATTACACTGACGCCAATCTACCTTATAAAAAGATGAGGAGGAGGAGGGATCTAAGTGTGCGGTTAAAACGATTTTTCGTTTTCGTTGCGACCATAATAATTGCAGAATAACACAAATTCAAGTCAAATATATTCTCGGAAAATAAGAACTTTTGTTAGGTTTTAATGTTAATTCTCTTACAAAAGATAACTACAAAACTGATTAAAGGTATTGATACCAACTTTCAAACCAGACTCAAAAGCCGCGAATAATAAAGGTTGTTTATATCAAGTTCAAGCTCTCATTACAGAGTTTGCAAGAACGAAGCGTCACGTGACTCACTTTTCCACACAAATATTGCACTATTAACAATGTGAAGTTTTGATAATCTGAAATTGTTAAATACACTAAATGAATATAAGAACTGAATATGTAACTATTGAATCAGAGAAACGAGTATCAAAAGTCTGTTGTACAATGGGAAGCAAGCTTAACTATTGAAAGAAAGAAGCCGTACGAACTGAGTCGTGTCGTGGTATAGAAAACTCATCAATGATTGGTTCTCACTGTGCAATGAATCTCTCAATTTCTTCATGTTATGTTTGAATTTTCCTTTGCAAAGTATTTTAGCAGCAAGCCCATCAACTTTATATGCAAAAGAATGGAATTTCCCTTGCTCAGTAGAAGTGTTCGGAAATTTAAAAACGGAGTTACGGTTTTATAATACCTATGTAACCAAATTAAAATACAGCTCGTTGAATTTTATGTTGACATGAAAATCATGAACCTACAGACATCCATCCAATCACTGATAAGTAACATGAAAATAAATTAACAAAAACGTAAGTTGTTAATAAACACAATTTAATATCCAAAAACCGTTTTTTATTTAAGCATAAATCTTCCCTATCCTTCAGTGCCTTTGCAAGTCATCTTCATCAGTTATCATTCATAATTAAAGTTTTTAAAAAAATTGTGAAAACAGATGGAAGTGGACATGCTGAATTAAATGTTATCTCATCATGCCGATTGTTTTAATGTTGCGTGGTAACCGTAATGCCATTTCTATTTACGTCAGTGATATTCACAACTTCCTTTTTTCCCATTTCCATTCCAAAAAGGAATCGGTAAAACAAAGCTGCAATCGCCGCTCCAATGTATGGGCCAACCCAATAGATCTAAAAAACACAAAACAAGATGCCCTACCGGGCAGAAGTATTCCTGCGGATGACTGTAAGACTTTCTGGAGCCTTTTCAGAAAGAAATGAGTGTTAGTTCACGTTTTAAAACCATATGCATAATGCGGAATGATGTTTGCAGTATTTTACATTTTACCTTTTAGCTACGATAACTATTAAACTTTGTTGTTTCATATAAAACTTCAGTCTTGCATGAATTTAGAGATTTTTTTAACAAGATTTCCATTCGAAGTTGCACTCCCTAAAGCATCTTCCAGAAGCAATTAACTAATTAAAAGATTATCGCGTTAAGAATAATCTTTGCTTTAAAAGGTGAATGTTTGTTCACGGTTTAAAATAATATGCATATTGTGGTATGATGTTCTTTGTGTTTTACAGTTTATCTTGTAGCTGTGAAAGAAGTAATATTTGTTATTTCATATAAACTGCACTGTTTTGCATCATTTAGAGATTTTTTCAAAAACTTTTTTATTCATAGTTATATTCCCTAAAGCATCTTCAAAAAGTAATTAAGTAATGAAAACTTTGTCACTAAGTTTTGAAGGGAAAATCTGTCGCGTAAATAGTAATAACTTCTAATTCATTTAATTACATTCCCGAGAGCATCATTAACGTTAAGGGACTTTGAAAATTTTTGCCGGAGATCAAACTTAAAAAGGAACACCGTCAGTTTAAAAATCCATTAGAGAACACTCTTCCGTGGACGTTTCAAAATACTACTTTTAAAACTATACAGTATGAAAATCTTTATGTTGTTTGTACCTGAACTTCATAATAAAAACTTTTACTTGGCCTTGCGAAATAATAAAAATATCTGTGTTTCCTTTTTATCGTCAGCTTGATAGTATACAAATTTTAGAATCATACAATATTTAAATTCGAATAGTCCATTAAAAAAGTGGTCATCTATTGATTAATAAAATGGGTATAAGCTGATGAGGAAGATGAGCTGTGCTTCAAGATTCCAGAGCTTTATAAAAACAGGATAGCTTACCTAGGAACATAAAATAGAAAATTGTATTATATTTAGAAAAAGACTAATAGAAACCTTACGCATTTCTTTTAATCGATGTAAGCATACCGTTTTTTTAGTCGTTCATATCTGATTTGAAGCATCAAAAACTGCTTATTTATCACGAATAACTACTAAGAGTATTAGTTTCACGTAGATTATCAGTTTGGATCATAAACGTTCTTGATTGTTTTAAGTTTGACAGCCGTATAACCTCTTCTATATCCATATACTCAACCAAGAAATTTTCTCAGATCTACGCGTGCTTTTTCGCTTCCATTTTTAAAACAACTACGGAAAACGTAAGAACGTTGCATAAGACTCACGTGAAAAACATTTCTACCTTGGCATCTGCGATTTAGCCATATGTCAACTATTCCTTTCAGTAGAGCTTATATTATACACCTTTAGAGTCTTTTCAAGCAAAGTACTTGTATACAATGAATATAGTGTGAGTTTAGACTGTTAAATCATAAAAAGAATGTAAGTTGGGATCATTAATGATTTGAGTGGCTATTTCCCATCGACAAAAATTGGTCTAGGTTTGGACAGTGAAAAAACAAAACAAGATGCCCTGCCGGGCAGAAGTATTCCTGCAGATGACTGGAAGACTTTCTAGAAAGATTTCAGAAAGAACTGATATTAGTTCACGCTTTAAAAAGATATGCATAATGCAGAAGGATGTTGCGGTATTTTACATTTTACCTTTTAACAACGATAACAATTAAACTTTGTTGTCTCATATAAAACTTCAGTCTTGCTTCAATTTAGAGATTTTTTGAAAAAGATTTTAATTCAAGGTTGTGTTCCCTGAAGAATCTTCAAGAAGTAATTACGGTAGTAGCGATAGCGAATACCGTATTAAAACACCCGCGGACTCCTACTCCTACTACTCATCCTCCTACTCCGGCCGAAATGGCAATTTGTCTGTGATTTAGAGTCTGCGAGACTCTACTAATAACGCAATGGAAGTTTTAATGAAGGAACGCAGCCTTCGAAATTTGGAAGCTTTTCTGTAACAAACATTTAAAAGTAGATTGCGTTTTGTTTCAAAAGTACATAATCTGATATTTTGTAGCTTAATCCATGAAAGAATGAATTCTTATCAAATAGCCCTACATAAAAATGGGATATTTAGTTCATGACGCTAACTTAAAATACTTGATATTTTGCTTTTCTTGACGGTAAAGCTTATCAGTTCAAAATTTCATATTACCTCAGTTGTTAGCTAACTATACACTATATGTTTCTGTATTAAGGCTTTCAAAGATCTAGTTCGAAAAGGCAGTTATTTGTTTGAATTCATTTTTGGTTTCATGAAATTATAATTAAAAACATATTTTTTTTTGAAACGCGTGTTTTTTTTTTTCTACACATAGTCTTACAAAAAATTTTCTTATAAAAAAATCATATACAGCTCATACCACGCATGTACAGTGTGTCCGCCAAAAATGTATCGGCTCGTAAAACTTAAATTATCAATCTCACGATTTTTTATAGAAATTTTACTAGCACTTAAATTTTGTTTGTTATTTCTTTTGAGATTAAAACTACCGGAACGTTTTTTTACAATGGAAGGTAGTTAGCAGAAGAATTTCTCAACAATGCATTTCTTTTTACCTTTGGGAGATAGTATTAACTTATGCATTTGCTATTATTGATACTGCTCTGTTTGTTTTATAACAAAACATCGATTGTTATGGTGAAAATGATTCCCCCAGCAAAACTTGATAGATTCACTTTAAAGTTTTATTTTCATGAAATCTGATGAAATGTATCTTTTTGTGACAATAAGCTTTTTTATTGCAAATATTTTGTTCACAATAAATTCTGTTGTTCCTCTGTTCCCAAAAGTAAAAAGAAATGCATTGTTGAGAAATTCTTCTGCTAACTACCTTCCATTATAAAAAAACGTTCCGGTAGTTTCAATCTCAAAAGAAATAACAAACAAAATTTAAGTGCTAGTAAAATTTCTATAAAAAATCGTGAGATTGTTAATTTAAGTTTTACGAGCCGATACATTTTTGGTGGACACACTGTATAATTCTTTTGTCTTTAATAAATTAATTTCTGTTGGTTTATGATTAGACCCTTTTTACACTAACTAATAATTTTAACAAATTTATCGTTTATGCC
Source organism: Turritopsis dohrnii (assembly GCA_027922465.2). NCBI lineage: Eukaryota > Metazoa > Cnidaria > Hydrozoa > Anthoathecata > Oceaniidae > Turritopsis > Turritopsis dohrnii. The sequence goes on from BQMF02000010.1 coordinate 794,276, forward strand.
TGTTTTCCACCAGTGAAATATAAAAAAACACAAGCCTCAAAGAACTTTGTAGTAACTTTTCATAACTTTAAGTAAAATTGCTGCTACCGTTTTGCGCCATCTGGCTCTTGTTAAGTAATAAAAAGTTTTTCGCGTCAAGAAAAGTCTGTGCTTAAACTTCGAATTCATTTAATTACATTCCCGAGAGCATCATAAAAGTTAAGAGACTTTGAAAAATTTTGCCGGAGATCAAGCTTAAAAAGGAACACCGTCAGTTTAAAAATCCATTAGAGAACACTCTTCCGTGGACGTTTCAAAATACTCCTTTTAAAACTATACAGTATGAAAATCTTTATGTTGTTTGCACCTGAACTTCATAATAAAAACTTTTACTTGGCCTTGCGAAATAATAAAAATATCTGTGTTTCTTTTTTATCGTCAGCTTGATAGTATACAAATTTTAAAATCATACAATATTTTAAATTCGACTAGTCAATTAAAAAAGTGCTCATCAAATGATAAATAAAATAGGTAGAATTTGATGAGGAAGATGAGCTGTGCTTCATGATTCCAGAGCTTTATAAAAACAGGGTAGCTTATCTAGGAGCATGAATTAAAAAATTGCATTATATTTAGAAAGACTAATAGAAACCTTACGCATTAAATCGATATAAACATACCCCTATTGGTAGTCGTTCATATCTGTTTTGAAGCATCAAAAACTGCTTATTTATCAAGAATGACTACTAAGAATATTAGTTTCACGTAGATTATCAGTTTGGATCATAAATGTTCTTGATTCTTTTAAGTTTTACAGCCGTACTACAACCTCTTCTATATCCATATATTCAACAAAGAAACTTTCACAGATCTACGCATGCTTCTTCGCTTCCATTTTTAAAACAACTACGGAAAACGTAAGAACGTTGCATAAGACTCACATGAAACAACATTTTTACCTTGGCATCTGCGATTTAGGCATATGTTAATTATTCCTTTCACTAGAGCTTATATTTTACACTTTTAGAGTCTTTTCAAGCAAAGTACTTGTATACAATGAATAGAGTGTGAGTTTAGACTGTTAAATCATAAAAAAAATGTAAATTGGGAACATTAATGATTTGAGTGGCTATTTCCCATCGACAAAAATTGGTCTAGGTTTGGACAGTGAAAAAAAAAAAAAACAAAAAAAACACGAACGGTTTCAAAGTATTCCTTGCTTACGCAGGAATACAAAAAACACGAACGGTTTCAAAGTATTCCTTGCTTACGCAGGAATACAAAAAAACACGAACGGTTTCAAAGTATTCCTTGCTTACGCAGGAATACAACAAGATGCCCTACCGGGCAGAAGTATTCCTGCAGATGACTGGAAGACTTTCTAGAAATGATGTTGCGGTATTTTACATTTTACCTTTTAACAACGATAACAATTAAACTTTGTTGTCTCATATAAAACTTCAGTCTTGCTTCAATTTAGTGATTTTTTGAAAAAGATTTTAATTCAAAGTTGTATTCCCTAAAGAATCTTCAAGAAGTAATTACGGTAGTAGCGATAGCGAATACCGTATTAAAACACCCGCGAACTCCTACTCCTACTACTCCGGCCGAAATGGCAATTAGTCCGTGATTTAGAGTCTGCGAGACTCTACTAATAACGCAATGTAAGTTTTAATGAAGGAACGCAGCCTTCGAATTTTGGAAGCTTACGCAGGAATACAAAAAAACAAAAAAAATACGAACGGTTTCAAAGTTATCCTTGCTTACGCAGGAATACAATAAAAAAACACGAACGGTTTCAAAGTATTCCTTGCTTACGCAGGAATACAATAAGCAGGGCAATTCATACGTGAAAAACAAATTATAAACTAATTATCAACTACAACGTCAATGCAATGTTGTTTTCGGTCTTTTGACCGTTGCACCACGTCCGTGCAACGTCATTTTTGAGTTTTCTTAATCGTTGTTTTGACGTCAAAATCCGACGTTGTTTTGTAGTTGCCATTTCGACCATTAAACGACCGTCATGCGACGATGGAATACGACGTCGAAAGAACGTTGAAACAACGTTTTTATGCTTACAGGGCTAACAAAGAAATAAAAAAAGAACAGCGGGAAAATAGCTGAAAATTGGATTGTTAATTTCCTTCGCAGCTTTGCGTAGATTTTTTTTATTATAATGAATGTAAATGACGTTGTATGGACGTCGAAGAAACGGTTGTTGCGACGTCTCCCCAACGTTTTTAAAAATCACTTATTTAGTTTTGGTTTAGTTTTAAGGATTGACATTCTGTTGTGCCTGGGACAGTGCTTTTATTCCATTATGGCTTATCTTGCTTTTCACGCATTTTATGTTTTTTTGTGATCAAACTCCTAAGAAAAGAGCGACGTCATATCGACGTTTTAATGACCGTTGTTTGAACGTGAACATGACGTCATCGATTCATTTACCGTTATTGGAGTAGGAAACATATTTTTGTGTAATTATAAGAGAACGAAATGTAGATATAGCAACAAAAGTTGCTTTTCGTACATTATTATAATTTTTACATCTTCGTCATATGATCGTCAGATATGGTCATGACTAACTATGACCATAACACGACGTCGAATAAACGTTAGCTTTGGTCAGTTTTGGTCGCGACGTTAATGTGACCAAATCCTGACCGTCATTTAAACGTCGATGCTTACTGGGTGGATACATATTTTGTAATTTATTAAAAAATTTATGTAAGGACCAAATAAAAAATAAACAAAAAAACAAGTTTTTCAAAAAACTTTAAAGTGAAAAATCCATTACATTAGGTGAGAATTATTTTGTCCTATCTCCATTTTTGGAAAAAAATGAGCCCCGATTGCTTTCAAACTTTTCAGAATTATTTTGTTCTTTCTCAGGTCTTTCACGTTTCTATGGTGTCATGTTAATCTATCAAACAAAACATCTTTTAATACACATATTAGATACTGCTTCTGATATCGATGAAATACGGAAGGTTGTAATAATTGTCAGACAGATAGTTAGCACACAGTTCGTCTGAAAATTCCTTGACATTAGTTAGATCTTGAGAGATAATAATGCAATGGAAAAGACTTGTCAGAAAAACACATGCCCAGATACCAAGCGAAGAGCGAACAATGACCTTAACAAAAAGGACAAACATTGAATGAAAAACTTTATAAATCAGACTTTTGGATTATCCGCGAGAATTCAAACAAATTGCAAATGAAATGTATTTCATATGTTAATTTTATTTCAATTTGTATATAAAAGATAACTAAAAGACATTGTTGATACATCCAGCTGACCCAACACTAAGAATATTTTCATCGTTTCATTTCAGACGCCAATGAAAGATAAACAAAAGTTCTAAATTCTCTTCAAGACGATGAATATTTGGCATGGTTTAAACAACCTTACCAATCACAGTTTCTGGACAGCAAAAAGGTGTTGGAAATACAAATTGTTCTTTCCTAACCGATTCACAAATGTAACACAAGTCTATATTTTGTTATTTAGTATAGAAACATTGAAGATCGTAATATTGAATTCTATGTTGATACATAAACTACGCAAACAGCCAAGAAAAGGAGTTAACAGATATTTCATCTGGTTAAGTATTCTCGATATTAGTGTTGGAGTACTTTCCAATCCTTCTCAGGTGATCGAATTCATCCATTTTAATGAAAACTATTATTTACATTGTTTGCTAGAATCAGTAACATTAACCCTTATATATGTTCCTTCACTACTATCATGGATGATGTCAATATTCATTTGCATCGATCGCTACTTTGCAGTGGCAAAGCCGCATTTACGACAGAAGTCGCAATATCGATGTTTCGTTTACCTTTACTTGATATTAGCTATTTGCATATCAACAGCTCTGTCAGTGGCTGTTTGTATCACGAGTATCCATTTAGAGATACGTATTTTTCACGAATCATCTTTCTTGATCGTGCATCTGTTAATAGTATATGGCTTAGCCCTTTCGCTCACTTTATTCAACGGTCATATGGTGTGGTTTGTAATGAAACAAAAAAAGGAACTCAAAATAAATAAACACGCAAAAATCGACAACGATTCTAGATTATTTTTGACAATGGTGATAATTCTTACGTGTCTATTGTGCACTATATATTTCAATGCCTTAGTAATGTCTATGCACGTGGCTGGGATCATTCCAAGAGAGAGGACCTCAATTTGGTTATACTTTTCAAACTTCATGGTCAACAGCAACTCTTTTGTAAACGCTATTATTATCTTATGGAGAAGTTCAAGTTTCAAAAGGGCCTCAAGGATAACTGTTCAATAGATTGAAAGAATTAAAATAGGTGTAAAAATAGGCTTGTGTCCTTAAGTATTAGAGAAAATGTTCTATTCTTATTTTTATTTTTATTGTTGTTGCTGTTGTTGTTGTTGTTCTTATTTGTATCCACGTAACGGATACAAGAATATGGTCACAAAACACTGATAAGCGTATGCATGCCGCCAAGTACCAGCTGAAATCTGCGTGATGAACTGCTGGTATTCTGTAGCCATATCGCTGAAAAACGTCTATATCTATTTGAGACATCAAAATTTCGTCCAATATTAATCTTATGGAGTGGTTTAAGAAGGCAGGGCTTCCTTAAACACTTCAAAATTTCTTATAAATAACTCAAAGAGTATTTCAATAAAAAATTATATGTGGAAGTTCTAGATGACTTATTATTGATGGAATATTGTATTAATTTTGACGTGTAAATTATGACGTTTCGATCCAAGTGACGCTGGTAACGATTGCAGAAACACAACCATGTTGTGACTTACTTATAAGAAAGCATTTTTTTTTCGAAAATTGCACACATTTAGCCTTGCCAGACTTGACTTTGAAATTGCCTTTGTTTTTCATAATATTACCATTAAGAAATGAACTAAATTTTAATATCATGTGTAATTTTCAATAGAAGAGTCGATTTTGTTCATGCATCACCCTTCTGACTACGAAAAAAAATGTTTTTGAAACACTCTCAAAAATTCTATGGCAAATCTTTAAGTGCCTATTCATTAAATAGCTTTTGACCTTTCAAATTACATCGTAATTGAATATTATGCCAACGGATATTGGCTATGATGAAGATTATAAATACACATACTTACGTCTATACGCACAGTTCTTCTGAGGAATTCTTGACAGTAATCAAATCATTTGACATATTAATGTAATGACATAGACTTGTCAGAGAATGCTTTCGCATTAAAGGGAAATTAAGCCTTAAAATTTCTTTTCTGAATTTGAGCATGAAATACTTCATTTATCCTAGAGCAACACCTTTTTATGTATAAAAGGTATTCCAAATGAAAAAAAATCTGCTAAAAAAACAACTTAGTTAAATCGCCATTACAGCTTTCGTTATAAATATCATGACGTCACAGAGCGAATTTCATTTGCAGAAACATCAGACGTCGGCAGCACATGATGACATGATTTTTACGCCTATGTTCTAAAGATACTAGAAACGGTAGAAAAACAACAAAGACAACACGAAGATATTTATCGTTCATCAACATAACAATCTTAAACATCAAGAAACAGCAAGATGTAAAATAATTTTATCGTTAGCGATTCAAGAAAAACAAAAACGGTCAAACTGAAGATTTCATTTTTTATACAACTAAAATATACACATTTGTTCAAAAACTCACTTGCGCACATATACCTGCTATAAATCTAATATGAAATACTTTTTAATAAAGGTTTTATATCACAAAGAACACAAGAACTTTCATCAACAAAAACAAAATATTGTAGTTTATGTAATCCTTACAAAAAGAACGATCAAAATGTGACGTCAAAATTTCCATCGCAGAGCACTACAATGGCGTCTGTTGTGAGATGCTAGATAAAGAAAAACTGAGAATAGTTATCATTTAAAATAATTTTTAATGGTCACAGAAGATTAATGAGACCTTTCTGCAGCTAATATAAAAAGTTTTTGATAAAGGCTTGATTTCCCTATAAATAAAGCATAATTACAGTGTAAAAAAGTTTAATCTATTAATTTCATTTCAATTTGTATATATATATAAGATGGGAAAAACAAATTGATCGTATTACTGGAAATCAATATTTTATTAATCAAATCAAGTAATACCATTATAGACTGTAATAAAAAAAATAATAAAAGTTCTACATTATTTTCAAGACGATGTATGAATAGCAGGGATGGTATGCACAACTTCACAGATCACACTTTCTGGAGAGTGAAAAGGCAATGTTGGAAATACAATTTGTTCTTTCCTAACCGACTCACAAATGTAACACAAGTCTATATTTTGTTATTTAGTATAGAAACATTGTAGATCGTAATATTGAATTCTATGTTGATACATAAACTATACGCAAATAGCCAAGAAAAGAAATTAACAGATATTTTATCTGCTTAAGTGTTCTTGATATCGATACTTTCTAATTCTTCTAACATTATCGAAATTATCATTTCTTATCAAAACAATAGAATAAATGTGTGCTGAAATCAGTGACATTAACACTTATCTACGTTGCTGCACTACTGTCATGGATGATAACGATGTTCATTTGCAACAATCGTTGCTTTGCAGTGTCATAGCTTCATTTACAACAGAAGTCGCAGTATCGATGTATTCTTTATTTTTATCCCATGCTCATTTGTATATCAGTAAACCCTTTGTCTGCACCATTAGGATTTTCATGGAGATTCGTCTATTTGACGTATTATCCTTTGTAATTGTGCATCTACTTCTGGCACATGGCTCAGCGTTTTCGCTAATTATATTGCTAGATCACATGGTGTGGTTTGTAAGAAAATGAAAGAGAGAGAATTAGAAATTAGAAATAGCACACAAAAATCCATAACAATTCCAGATTACTTTTGACAATGGTCATGGTTCTTGCGTGTTTGCTGCGTATTACATTATTTTAATGCCTTAGTAATGTCTATGCACGCAACTAAGATCATTTCGGGGGAGCTGAACTCAATTCTTATATACACTTCAATCCTCATGCTCAACAGCAACTCATTTGTAAATGCTATTATTATCCTATGGAAAAGTTCAAATTTCAAAAGGACCCCAACAGGATTCATTGTTGGAAAAGCTGTACTTTAATCATACGTGTCTTCTTTGAATTACTAAGAATCTACTATTAACTGAGCGCTTAAAGAGCTTGGTGTTTCAAATTTGAAATGAAAAATCCGGAGATGGCTTTAACTTTGCAAAATTAAAACTCCTTGAAATATTGTGGCTTTGTTGCAAATTCAGACTACAATTTCTTCAGTTGCATATGACAAAACTTTAAGGAAATGAAAACTGCTTAACCATAGAAATATCGAGTTAACTTAGTTGCATGTCAACAATTTCGTTTAAAGTGATGTGATGCCTTGTCATCATGGTAATCACATTTTGAAAAAAAATTGGAGTTTATCTGTAACGAAAAAGTGTTTTGCAAAAATTCAAAAACACTCTTTCGGCCTATGTGATATTTCCATATTTATTGAAGTTTGATTATCCAGGTAAGAGATATTAATTCTCATGACAGATTGTTTTCAGGGGCTATGTCGTGAACATGTTTTTAATTCTTAGTAAGATGGTGATGATGACAAACGCCAAGAATTCATCAAAAGGAAAAATGATAATTTCTTTTCTTCATTTCCGAAGCCAAACAGCTGTGCAACAATGAAAACATTTTAAATAAACGAGCGTTTCATGAAATGCAGGTGTCGGAATATGTAGCCGCTTGATTAATTATTAGTAGAAAACATATTTTGATATTTTAGTTCAATTTTATTGTGTCCTATTCTGCCTTCTATTTCCTGAGTTGAACCTTCAAAAAATGGAACCATTGCACTAGAAAATTTCACGAAAGACGTTGTTATTAATGTAGATTTGAACAATAACTGGACACTACATTATATTATCTAATTTTACTGAGTCGTTTTGTAATGAAAATGTAGAAGATGTTACCAAGACATTGTGTAGAATAGATTTTTGTGAAGCACACGAGCATTCATTTTAAATTGAAAACTACCGCCCGATTACGACTTTATAACATTAAGTAATGAAACATTTTCAATTGTTACGTTAACCAATTAAATTCAAGAAGGAAGACGTTATTTTAAACGCGGGTAAATTTACAGAGACACATTTAAATAAAGCACCCGCTTCAGCGCATCGCGGATGATTTGAACAGAAACAAAAGAGTTCAATCTCCTGTTACTTTTTCTACCCCCATGTTTAAACCGTGCCCAAGAAACTTCGAGAGTTCTCTCTTTTTCCATAGTTTAATTCTCTCATTTTCCATAGTCTTGGTTACGTTATTTCAGCGTTGTATACTGACTAGAATGCATTATTTAAATTACCTCAATAGTTTAATTTTCTGCTTTTGTACTAAATTTCTAAGTTTTCAAATCCTTTAAACTTTTAGATTTTTACTAATTTTACTAATCTCAAATATATGCGTACTTTTTTAATTTTAACAATATTTTTTTTTACTTTTACTTTTAAAACAAGTCTTCCTATGATAACAATGTTTCTTTTGTACGCTGGTTAGGGTCAACTTCTATAGATATTTAATTTATATAAGTAAATAGATTTTATTTGTAGAAAGTTTTTGCAGCTAATGCGTCCTTTAAGAGGTGTGTCCATTCAATACATCAATTTTTTATTACCTATGGTTTATTACATATATGGTCATTTCTGTAAAACGAAAAACAACTGTCGTAAACTTTCCAAACCTAGTGGTCAACATCAATTCCCTTTTAAAGGATATTACTGTCTTCTTTTTCTGAAGAAGTTCAGAGTTGAATAGGATCTCAATGTAACATTCTCAAAAAAGGGACTGTTGACTACGCTATACTTTGTCCATAGGAGTCTTCATTCACATGGTAATGATAAAACATATACTGAGAGGTCTTAAATCTGCTTCAATCTTGGCAATTACGACGATTACGACGATTTAAATTCAGTGTAATCGTCGTAATCGTCTAATGCGAACTATAAACTTTCCTGAACAACAAAACAGCACAAGAGGAAAATAACATGGAAACGAAAATTTACACGAACTGTACATAGCATGTAAAGAGTCTGAGAACTAGATAAATTTAAAATGGTGGATGCAACAATAGAACAAAATATATAAAAGTAAAATAGTATCAAAGTAAAACAAAAGAAATTTATATTTTACTTCTACACTTTTGTAATCGTCAAAATCGTCGTAAACGCATAGCGATTATGACGACGAAATATTAAAAATTACTCAGTTATTACTAATTGCAATACTTGAGTGTTCACATCTAGCGATTGAACATTGGGACGATCAATTTTTATTTTAATCGCTGTAATCGCCAAGCCTGAACTATGCTTAAAAATGTCATCAAAAGAGTCTTCGTGTTTTTAACCACCACACTGCCTTTACAAGGAAATGCTACTTCAAAATTTCGGAATACTTTTAACGGTGTTTTTCAACAGGAATGTTTTTTTATTGAAAACTATATAGAACCGCCCATTGGACAGATTTGATGCAAAATCACTGCCAAGAAGCAAATTTCTATTTCAATATGCACACTATATAAACGTGGAGGTAGAAAAAATAATAGTGAAATTCGTGTAATTTTCTATGTTGAATCTTATAAAAATTCTTTTAATTTTGTTATCATTGACTGGAACTTTTATTAACCCCTGATTCAGCATCAACTCGTCTAATTTTTTCACAAAAAGGACAAGTGTCTCAGCAAAAGACGAAGATAAAGTACACAATTTGCAATCTTTATAATTATAAATCCAGGGGCTTCTAAACTTACTGAATTCTCTGTAAGTTTTTTACATCTGTCCAACTTTCGTCTACAATTACTAAACGTAAACTTTGGGTAAATTTTATCATCTTCTCTTTTCACATTAATACCATATATACGTTCAATTATTTCGGAATATTCCATCACAGACTTAGGATTTTTATACCCTGTCTTTAATACGACCTTTCCACCACAAGTTCTACACAAAGTCGACAGCATTTCTTTATGTAAATCTTCTTCCATCATGGAAGAATTTTGTAGTTTTTAAAAAAACTGTTTATAAAGTAGCTAAATATTATTAAAAATCAAACTAAGTTTGTAGGCAACTGATCGTAATGGTCAACGTGAATGAATAACATGATAGCTGCCAACCCGCGTTTTTTGATAATAGGAAAACATTAGAAATAGTGTTGATTGAAGTCGGTATATCTTACGATCCCCTAAAGGTTTTACTTTCATTTTAAAGCAAAAAACTTCATTAACACTTCATCAGTTTAACTTTAAAGAGGCGTTAGTTCTTCAAAGCAAATTTTAATCTCTTTGTAACCTTGTGTTGTCGTCAACTAAATGGTAAAAGTCGTTTTAAATAATATAGGCTCGACAACATTCGGTGAAATTTGTTGCTAGGATACCTTATACGAATACTTAACCGAAATAATAAGAATGTATCGACATTTGTAAGGAAAATAATCGAATAATGTAATATTTAAATTGTAAACAAGTGGCCGGTTAGAAAGGTACGTAATCTGTTTCTTAAAAAAATCCAGTGAAATGCACATTGCAGATGTTCTTCAAAGGTATGCCGAAACAATTTGAAATTTCAATGGAATTGAATAGGCTTTAGAAAAGAGTTCAATCTCCTGTTATTTTTTCTACCTCCATAGTTTAAATGATTATGGCGTTAAAAGTTTTGGGCAGTTTGAAAATTTGTTTTTAGTGAAAGATTGCTCATAAAATCCTTGAGATCCCAGAAAATGGAAATGTGAGAAAAATGAAATTTTCCCTTGAAAAAGCATCGTTCTCAAACGAAAAACAATGCACTTAGAAACAAAGTAAGACTGCAAAAATGCATATCCTGATTTTGTCTAAAATGTAAATAAAGTGATAAACAACGACAATGAAAGGCATGAAAGGTTTTTCAAGTCTCACCATCTTGATGATTCAAGAATCGCATATTTGCTGTTTTGTAAGTGGTCAAACAAGCCAGTTCTCCGTTGAGCGTATTTCGGCTTCATATCTGAGAGTATCTTCTACACATCGCATAAGTCTTTTGTTCAGCTCTTTATGAATTGTTATAGCATACCAACCCTCTAACTTCTTTTTCAAAAATTCTTTCATAAGACCGTTTACGTTCAATTCAAGTATTTGATGTTAGGTAGGTCTTAAATGCCTTCTCAAAAGGAAGGTAATTTTAAGTTTTGTTAAGATTTAATAGCTAATGATGCCAGCAGCCAATGTTTTTACCTTTTAAATTAACAATAAATAAATTATAGAATAAAAGCCATAAAAGATATTGATTTTGAAGAGCACAAAAGCTTACAGAACATGGTAGCTTGTTATGAAGGATTTTTGAGCAATTGCTTACAACTTTGTTCATGAACATGTTCTTAGTTCTTAGCTTGACCTTAGACAAGATGATGACACGACATAGCTCTTAAAGAAAATTTTGTACAAGAAATAATATTTTCTTCTCTTACATAAATACTCAATAGTTAACCTATTGAGACTTTCGATAATTTTAAAGCTATTTCAAAATGTTTTTGTCTGTAATAAAATGGACACGTTTTAATGGTTTAATGGAAGCAAAAAGACAGGTGCCGGCTTCTTTTAATATGAAATTGTTTCATAATGATTAAAATCGTTCAATTTTGAATATCGATTTGTATTTCTACAACGTCATTGACAGATTAAACTTAGTGCAAAATACACCAAACACTTTAGGATCCATTTTGGTTGAGCTTCATTTCCAAACTTTCTTTTGACATCGATCCATCTTAGCCTTTAGTGAATTTGAATTTTCTTGTAAATATTATTGAAACTTATGGCATAGCCCAGCGGACACAAAGACGTCGTAAAGACGTCGTAAAGACGTCCCTAAGACGTCGCAAAATGGTCGCGAAGTGGGAATCTCAAAAGACGTCCCAATTACATCTTCATTGCGACGTCTCGATGACATCCCAACGACATCGTAACGACGTCGCAGGATTATGAAATTTACTCTTTCAAAAACTGTAATAGGCCACAGGCGGACTCGAACCTGGAACCTATGGTGTGCCAGCCGAACTCGTAACCGTTATGTCACCGCTGCTTGTTGTGAAGACGTTTAAAAACATTTACAATAAATCATTCTATACAGACTGGAAAGTTCATAATAGTTTCGAAGATCGTTATTGAATCTGCACAGAGGCATCCCCAAAACGTCGTAAAATCATCCTTCACACGACCAATAAACAGAATTCGATACGAATGTAAATTCTGTATAAGCATGTTAGTGTTACTCGATTTATACCGTTTAATGACTGCAGAATGAAATTTGAAAATTTTGTCAGGTCGCTATCTGGTCGTAACAGGATCCCAATTGCGACAGCCCGTTTCAGACGTCCCAACGACGTCGCAAAATGATCTTAAGTTTATAATTGTTTCGAAGGTCGTTATTCAATCCGTGTAAAGACGTCCCAAAAACGTCGTAAAAGGATCCCAAATGCAACGTCCCGTTTCAGACGTCCCTACGACGTCGCAAAATGAGCTGGAAAGCAAACGACCATTTTACGATTAAAATGAGACGTCTCAAAGACGTCTTGTGCCCGCTGGGAGAAGTTGAAAGATGTTGAAACGTTTTCAAGACATGCATATATTTCTATTAATATAATTGCTTAACAAGTGCTGAGGCAAAACTACTACTAAAAATGAAACTTTTTGAAGCAACACTGCGACTAACTTCCACCTTGTTGCTTCTAAAAAAACAACATGCATTTCCATAGAATGGCTTTTTAAGAAATTTGTCCAATGTATTCATGAGGTGTTCTTCAACTTTGAACTTCTCCATAAGATGATGAAAGCATTTGCAAAGGAGTTGCTGTTGAGCATAAGGTTAGAATAGTATGCAAAATTTACTTCGTGTTTCTCGGAAATGACCTTAGACGTTTGCATACATGCCACTAAAGCACTGAAATATGCATTACACAGCAAACACGTGAGAACCATGATCATTGTTAAAAATAATCTGGAATTGTTGTTGATTTTTGTGTGTTTATTTATTTTGAGTTCCTTCTTTCGTTTACTTACAAACCATACTATATGACCGTCCAACAAGGTTAGCAAAAATGCTAAACCACACTCCATGAGCAGATGCACTTTTGCAAACAATGTATGCACTGGGCGTACCTCCAAAATGATATTCATTATGATGAAAGCTACAGATAGAGCCATCGATATACAAATAGCTAACACTTCTGCCGTAAATGCGGTTTCGATATTGCAAAGTAGGGATCGATGGAAATTAATAGTGTCATCATCCATGATAGTAGTGGAGGAATAAAAGTAAGGGTTTGGGTGACTGCTTCCAGCACACAATGCATTCCATGGATGAATGAAAAATGGATGAATTCAATAACCTGAGAAGGATTGGAAAGCATCCCAACACCAATATCAAAAATACTTAATCAAATGAAATATCTGTTAGTTGCTTTTCTTGGCTGTTTGCGAAGTTTATATATCAGCAGAGAATTTATACTATGATCAACAGTGTTTCTATACCGCAGAAGAAGATAAAAACTTTTGTAGCATTTGTGAGTCGATTAGGAAAATACAATGTGTACTCCCAACATCGCTTTCTTGCTGTCCAGAAACTGTGGTTTGGAAAGATATGTAAATCCTGCCAGATGTTCATCGTATTGTAACAAATTCAGAACTTTTATGTTTTTTGTTACAGATGAAATGAAACATGCATTTGTTGTAATTAGATACATATAATATTTCTTTGTCAGCTGGATTTGTCAACAACTTACTTTTTCATTCTTACATGATGTACGCAAATTAAAATAAAACTATTTGATCAAACATCATTCATTGTAATTTGTTTATATAGCTGCCATTAATATCCCAAAATAATGTTTTAGGGTAGATGTACAAACAACTGTCTGGCTTATTCGTAATTGATATATTTAAATTAGAATGAAACTAATGGATCAAACATCTTTCATTTGTTTATATTTCCACCATGAATGTTGGAAAAATTGTTTCAGCGGCAAAATGTTTTCATTTCCTCTTTCATTTTAGCGATTGAAATTGTTTGGTTCCCACTTTTTATCTATGAGTGGGTACATCTGATAAAGCGTTAATATTTCTCAGATAAACAATTGTTATTTATCGATGTATTATTTGCTTTCAGTTTTAGATGACTGTTAGATCGCCTGTTGAATGGTGAAAATGTGCTATTACATTAAGATGATAATAGCATTTTCAAGGGAGTTGCTGTTAAGCATTATGTTTGAATAGTATACAAGATTTACTTCTTGTTCCCCAACTGAACTGAACTCAGACACTTCCATAGAGACACTAAAGTATTGAAGTATGCACTAATCAGCAAACTTGTAAGAACATGACCAATGTCAAAACTAATCTGGAATTGCTGTCGCATTGTGCGTGTTTATAGATACTGAGTTCTTTTCCAGGTTTCTTACCAAGCACAGCATATGTACCTTACAGTACTGTTACCAAAGACGATATACCAAACAAAATACAAAGATGCACCATCATAATAGAAGTGTTGAGTAGGCGTATATCTAAACGGATATTCATCATATAGAAGGTTATACATGTAATGGTTGAAATAAAAATGGCTAATGTCATATATATATTGTCTTGGGATGAAGAGGATGTATTGAGAACTTGTATCATCATTCTTACTTGATATATAGAATGTGGCATGAAACTAAAAGATCAAATTTCATTTCAATTTGGTTATACTGTCACCATTAATATTCTGAAAGTATTGCTTCATCGACGAAAGGTTTTTAATTATGTCTCTACAGTTTAAAGAAAGGAAATGTTTTGGTTCTGAATCATATGTATTTTTATCTGGAAAATACCTCATCTATACTAATTGTGTGACTCCCCAAGTAAGTTCGATAACGGTGCAAACAACTCAACATCTATTGAAAGAGCATAAACGCGTGGGAACCCTGGTAGAGAGTCATTTTGAAAGGTGCGTTTACCATCTAACAAGGGATGACGTAAAAGTTCTGACCGTTTCGAAAAAGTCTGTGTATGATTTAATGACTGGAAGCACCATTTTTAGAGGATATAAAGCTTAATCTGAATACAATATATGAGTATAGTAGTCATACTAGCCATAATATACTATACCATAGTATAGTATAGTACATAGCCATAGTATGGCTAGTATACTATGAGTCATACTAGCCATAGACAATTTCTCTTCTGCTTTATCTAAAAGAAAACTAAAACATATTTTATTAACTCATAATGGTGAACATCGCAAAGTTTTCCAAAACATCCCAATTGTTGGGTTTAAAAAGGGTAAGAGTCTGAAGGATATTCTTGTTCGTGCAAAATTGCCAAAAGTAGAGTCAGGTAAAGGTGAGAGTAAAGGATGTGGAGGAAAGCGTTGTGAAGTTTGCGCGTTTGTGCAGGAGACTAGCAATTTCTCGGATATAAGTAATAAGATAAGACCTGAAAATATGAACTGTCATTGTACTCTAAAAATGCAATGATAATTTTTGAAGCCAACGTTTTGAGACACACTGTATAAGTTTTGAAAGTATTCAGGGAAGCGTGTTTAAATAGATTCGCAGTAATCACATACAATCGAAATCATCGTTCATTATGAGACAGAAGCACCGATATTTTTGAGAAGTGTGTTGTTAACGAAGAGCAACTGCGCAAGAGGATTTTGCTAAGGACAAAAACAAACCGCTCTGAAGCATGCACAATAGACGAAGATTTCACGTTACAAAGGTTGATATATTAAAATTAAGGATAGTCCATACCCTCCTAAGCATGATTTCAGTTTTTCCCTGATATTTTGAAATGTGTTGATTTTTTCTTATCAAAAGTATATATTTTCTGAATCCTTTTTTAATTATCTGTCTAATGAGCCATATTTTGTTTATTAAAAATGAAAAGGACAGGAATTAGAAGAAAAAAAGTAAAATTTAGAACGCATTGAAATAAAAAGTTCCAACTCCCCTCCATTACACTTTTTTTTCAAACAAATTGCACCTTTGAAATCCATGATCATTTGTCGAAAAAAGTTTGCCACAGTTTTTTTTAAAACTCATTACTTCCAAAAATATAAAGCTTTTTGTTCATGACCTTATAAAAACGTTGATTCTTTAACTTCAACTCTCCCTCACGGGGCTAATTTTGATTCTTTTCAAAATATGTGGCAAACTTTTTTGCGCAAAGGCCAACTGAACAAAATGAAAAAAACTGCATGGTTATATCTCGTTTACAAGGGGAGTTGGAACTCTTTAAATGTTGGTCATCAAGCTAAAATTACTTTCAGAGAAAATCGCATTTAAAGATTTTTTCTTCTTCCATCGCTTGTGTAAACAAAATTGAATAGCGATCAAATTCTATTGTGAATGTGAGATATTGGAATGTATGAAAAAATAAAAAGGTAGAAAACTATCTCATTGAATAATGATAGTGTGTATAATTATAAAGAAAACCACCTGGTTTTATTTTTAATGATATTAAAGCAAAATATTGAATACGAAAAGTAAACAAAACCGAAAAAGTATGTATGGCGTCATGCAAGTGCGTATATTCTCTTTGATGGAAAAATCAAAGTTAATTACTTGTGTAAACAAAGATTTTTTTGCCTTTTGGTTTTTGCTAATAACTCCATAATTATTTGGAATTTTAAAATTCTGATTGCAGAATCTGTTTTTAAATAAAAAATTGAAAGGAAATGTTGAAAAAAAATTTTTTTCAAAAAAATTCACCTCGGAGGGTATGGACTATCCTTAATTAGAAAAAGTGTTGTAAGATATGTAAAGTAAATCATACCATAATTACAGTATCAATAACGCACATCACCTTGATGAAGAAAATGACCTTAAAACAAAAACAAAAACAATTATACAATAATACCTTACACGTACTTATTAATGTATGAAAATTTCTTGCAGCACTATTAATTGCTGGATTTGTTTTTGCAATCGCAAAAACTTACCCCGCATTTATTAAGCTTTTTCTAGTTTTTAGATCAAATGTTTTTCCAAATTACACACGTAAAGGGGAAGTGAATTGTACTGCAGAATGATGATAACATATGGAAATTTGTCTTTGTCTCCCGCAAATAATTTATACGAATAAGGTGACATATTTTACTTGACTAGATCATGATTAATCCAACAAAAACCTTTCTTTAAATTGTACTTGCCATATTGTTTGATTTCATTAGACCTTAGAAAATTGATGTTTTCATTATCAGCATGGAAACAATCCTTATTGAAGGAGTATTCACTAGTAAAATCTCTTGAGACAAATGCTTTCCCCATCTAGGATTGCTCGCTCAATAATACAGGTTGCTTTATTTTGCCTTGTGAAACTTTAGTTGAGGGATCATTTACATACTTTGAAAGCTTTTGTGTAACGAGATGGAAGGGTTTGTATACTTATGGATACCTGTTTCCAAAACTTTGCAATTCTGTGTAGTGAACTTGCTACCAGAGATACTTTAAGTGTTGGTCTATTGTTGGCAAATTAGATTTACACATTCAGGCAACTATGATGTCTTATGACCAGCACTCCTCCTAATTGGAATGCGAAATGATTCTGGTCAATGAGCAGATGCATCCATACTCATTAGCATGTCTTTGCGTTTGATTGACAGCATGGGACTTGTAGTGTACGACAGTTAGATTTGATTTGTGTTCATAATAAGGAAAATTGAAATGTCAAAAACATATCGTTTGTTAGTTCTCATTCACTTTCTCATGCCCTATCCATTATTATCAAATTTTTCCAAAAATATTTGTTCTTCGAAAAGATATTGAAGAAAACTCAATGATTTGGTTAATTAAATTTGTAAAAGTCAATTAACTGACATGCTAATGACTTTTTAATGATGTAATTATCTTTTGTTCTGCTGATGAAACCTTTAGAAAGTTTTAAGTATAGATTTGTGTATTAATTTTCACAACAATTAATCTCAAAAATTGCAAATAAAAATTGTTTACTGTCTGGTGATTGCCCCGAGGGCGAGGAGGCATAGTAGTTTCACGAGATAGGCGAATGTCAGTTTCCGATTTTGTTCTTCATCTTCATCATCATCTGCATCCTCCAACTTTCGTGTTGACGCTACACGGTGGAATACAATTACTAGCTGACTTTGCTTTTCTCCCGTTTCAAAGCATGGTACTGTAAGTTGGAGAGACAAAATGCTATCTCTTTCCTAATTTATTTTTGTATTGTAATATGTTAAAATTGCTTAGACATTTTTTTGTGTTACTTTTGTGTTGCTTTAGTGAAGTGAACGACAAGGATTTTGAAGCACTGCTTGAAATCCGAAATTTTGCCAACCATACATTTTATTTTTGTATATATTTTAACTCTAAATTTTTCTTTCAATAACTTTGTTTAATGCACTGATTTTTGGCATTTCATATACTCACTTAATACATCATAATTATGCGTTGTATCAATCAAATTTAAGATCTTGAATTTGAAATATCTCGAAAACAACAAAGAATTATAAAAAATTGTAAAAAGACTTGTTAATCAACGTTTAGAGCTCTATCATGTCCCAAAAAATAATTTTTCCTCACAGGATCCCTTTAAGTATCAAAGTATTTTCAGCATAAGCACGTAACTAAAAGTTTGATTGTTATGCAGACCTACTTGATAAATATTGTTTTTTTTTCATGAATTAATATATAGTAAAAAAAAAACGTCCTTTAAATGTTTGATATGTTAAATCTTCCAAAATTCGAAGCATGCGTTCCTTCATTAGAATTTACATTGCGTTATTAGCGGAGTCTCTCATACTCTAAATCACAGACTAATTGACATTTCGATCGGAGTAGTTGTAGAATTTGTAGTAGGAGTCCACGGATGTTTACATACGGTTTTCAATTTCGTAATAAAGTGTATGGAATATCAGGCTTTTTCGGTTTTTATTCATTCGACGAGTCACGCCTATGGGAACATAACTACAGGGGCCCCTTTTCACCAGAGGAGACAACAAGTTTTAATCAATTTTACATTTTAGGGCCTGAAGATGAAATTTTAAATCCGAGTTATATTGTCGATAACACATCATTGGTCTACTTATTTTTCCTGAATCGATTTTGAAAATTGATTTATGTTTTTGTTTGTCATTGGTCATTTCAATATAAAACAAGATTCGCAAAAGTGCGACTATATATTTCCCCAAAGTTGCGAAACTTTTGTTAATTATTGTTAAGAAAAATATAGATCATTAAATAACTACCATCAATGTCATACTCAGATAAAAATGTTGTCCTTACCAAACAGGGTAGAATTGAATTTAATACCACAAAAGAACTTATTTTGAATTTATTAAGAAATGAAGATGTTCATGGTCAAATGATAAGGTTTCTCTTATAAATTTTAAACAACTAAATATCATATGATCATATAATAATAAACATATGATCTTTATTGTTGCAGAAGCTTGACATCCTTTATATACCATAAAATCATAACAAAACAATGTAACTCAACAGAAGACACTTGCACTTGCTTTTTGTAACTCAGATAAAACTATCTTACAACATTATACAATCAAATTTACAAAAGAAGAAAAGAAAATTGCAGTATAAGTATTAAAAATACTACGAGGTAGATATATAAGCAACAAGATGCCCTGACAGGCATAAGGATTTCTGCGAAACCTGCTGAAGCATGAAAAATGAAAGACTAGTGATATTCTTCAAATTTGAAGATTGAACGGCTTCTACAATACAACATCACATTTTTGATCATACACTCCCTAGGAATCCATGAAAGCATAACTGATATATACTATAGATCAAAAATAGATAAAACAAAAATAAAACTATAATAGTTAAACCCGCTAAAATGTTTGTTAACTTTTGTTCATTTCCAGGGATGATGGCACATTACCTTTTAAAAAGTGTAGATAGGACTTATTTAAAAACAACAAAGAAAAGAAATACGCATAAGGTGCGAATTGTAACCATGGATACAAATTTTATATGACAGTTTAAAAAAAAAACAAAAAAAAAACGATGTATAAGAGCAAAAGGAAAAAAACACAAACTTTTTCGAAAAAAAAATAAGAAACAAAAGCGAAAAACTCATCAGAAATACTTTGTTTAAAACTAACTACGTATCTACCTACCTAATCTAGCTTTTAATCATTTAAAAATATAGCTTTTAAAAAGTTTATGAACGACTTGGATAAATTTTCCTAACTGCAAGAGAGCTTCGAACCACAAGATGTTACCAACAACGAACTTTTAAAATCATAAGTTTATTACAAGCGATGCTTCGAATTTGGTGGAACTGAAGTTCTCCATTGTGTTTTTGTGGGAGAAATGTCTGTTATTTCGTGAAAAGTGTCAAAACACTAAAATACGTATATATATATAAAGAATGTTTTGGTAGTTTTCATGTAAAGGCACACACAAAATTTCAAAAAACCGCTAAGTTTGGACAGCAAAAAAAACTAAAACAAGATGCCCTTGCAGGCATAAGGATTTCTGCAAAACCAGCTGAAGCATGAAACCCTAGAAATCTATGAAAGCATCAATGATACATACTATAGATCCAAAAAATATTAAAGCTCCTCTTTCCTGTTGAGCATTTTGAACACTTTACACACAAACGTTAACAAGATTTTATACTACTTTTATGGTTATGGAGAGACGATTGCTTAATGAATGAAACTTTAAGTATCAAAATGAAAATAGTTTTTTCTTGAAAACAAACATATTATATACTGTAGATCAAAAATAGATAAGACAAAAATACTTTTAAAAAGTGTGAATAGGGCTTAACTAAAAACAACATAAGCTATTACATACAAAGAAAAGAAAGGTGCGAATCGTAACCATGGATACGCAATTTATATGACAGTTTTTTAAAAAAAGAATTTATGTATAAGAACGAAAGAAAAAAAACACAAACTTTTTCGAAAAAAATATAAACAAATTAAAAAATTTATCGGAAATACTATGTTTTAAATTAACTACGTATCTACCTAAGCTAGCTACGAAGCATTTAAAAATTTTACCTTTTAAAAGTTTAATTATGAGCCACTTCGATGAATTTTTGTATTTTTCAAGTTTGCCTCAAAGCTTTGCTTGGTCAGCTAGGATTATCTAGGATAAGCTAGGGTAAGATAGGATCAGCTAGGATCAGCTAAAGGCTTGCTGACAAACCTCACACAGACCTCACTTTTACTCCGATGTACTTAAAAACTTAGAAACTTAAAAAAACATTAAATTTTTAATTACGCATACACCCCAGCAAATTATTAAAGCATAGCTGACACAATATGAAACTTACGTTAACTGCCAATAAACTTAATGAACAAAAAAACAATAAATTTAAATAGATGCTGTAAGATATCACAGTGATTACGTAAGTCTTTCAATATACGGTCAATCTTCCTAATAACGAAAAGACTTCCCAAACAAAAAAAAGTAAACAAAGATTTGGATTATGTAAATGTGTTATTTAAATTAGCAAACATAACTGAAAGCAGTCAAAATTTACAGACAGTCAAGATAAGTTTCCTATTTGCTATCGTAAGTAGGGAGTCCCATTCCTAATTAAGGGCATAATAATACAGCCAAGAACTATACAAAGTAAATATGCTAACATAGCTAGAGAAATATCAAACATAAAATGATGCAGGCAGAGGTTAGACAGATATTCTTGTTGTTGGAGCTGAAGAGGAAACTGAGCTGAGCTGTACGTATCCAGAACTTAAAAGGCATTACAGCCCACAAATGAAACAAACGAGCTTTTGTATTTAGAAAAGCTTAAAAGAATACCAGACATTCTCAAAAAAATAAAAACCTTTCCTTTTTGACACACTGTTTTTATAAAACATTGAGAACTTGTTTTTAAAAAAGAATGAACACAGTAGAATCTTTGTAAGATAATCATAAATTTCTACCCTCTACCCTCGGTCTTGGAACTGTAAATCTATTCAACATTGATCAATCAACTTTTGGAAGTTTCTTCGGTCACGCTGTAGTGTACCATTTTGCGAACGGCGTGCAAATGTAAGTCGAAAAATACCCGGATGATCACATGGCGGAAATTCAAGCCAATAAACTAGCGCTAACTAAAGATAATTAGCACCCTTGCGAAATAGTGGCGACTTATGCACCAATGAACATTAAGACGGCTTTTGTATGAACCAATCAAATTGGAGAAACAAATATGACTAGGTTTGGACAGTAGGATGAAAAAAAAAACAAGATGCCCTTGCAGGCATAAGGATTTCTGCAAAACCAGCTGAAGCATGAAACCCTAGAAATCTATGAAAGCATCAATGATACATATTATAGATCCAAAAAATATTAAAGCTCCTCTTTCCTGTTGAGCATTTTGAACACTTTACACACAAACGTTAACAAGATTTTATACTACTTTTATGGTTATGGAGAGACGATTGCTTAATGAATGAAACTTTAAGTATCAAGTGAAAATAGTTTTTTCTTGAAAACAAACATATTATATACTGTAGATCAAAAATAGATAAGACAAAAATACTTTTAAAAAGTGTGAATAGGGCTTAACTAAAAACAACATAAGCTATTACATACAAAGAAAAGAAAGGTGCGAATCGTAACCATGGATACGCGATTTATATGACAGTTTTTTAAAAAAAGAATTTATGTATAAGAACGAAAAAAAAAAACACAAACTTTTTCGAAAAAAATATAAACAAATTAAAAAATTTATCGGAAATACTATGTTTTAAATTAACTACGTATCTACCTAAGCTAGCTACGAAGCATTTAAAAATTTTACCTTTTAAAAGTTTAATTATGAGCCACTTCGATGAATTTTTGTATTTTTCAAGTTTGCCTCAAAGCTTTGCTTGGTCAGCTAGGATTATCTAGGATAAGCTAGGAAGCTAGGGTAAAATAGGATCAGCTAGGATCAGCTAGAGGCTTGCTGACAAACCTCACACAGACCTCACTTTTACTCCGATGTACCCAGATATAAGCCTACAATTAAGCAAATGGGAAGATAAAAAAGCACTAAGAAGAAAGCTTACCAAAAGATAGAAGTTTCAAATACCGATGTTAGAAAAGAAAGTTTTCGATTTCTGTATTACCGCAATTATAACCAGTCGCCAGAAGTTTCTCGTGGAAGAAACTTCGTGCTACGAAAAAATGGCTTTACGCATAGATGTAATGAATCCATGTAGGCGCACGCACGAAATTTCAAAAAACCGCTAGGTTTGGACAGCAGAAAAAGAAAAAAAAAACCCAGAGCCGGTTTTAATGTATTTCTTGCTTTCGCAGAAATCCAAAAAACAAAGACGATCGTAAAGTATTTCTTGCTTTGCAGAAATCCAAAAACAACCAAAGCCGGTTTTAATGTATTTCTTGCTTCCGCAGAAATCCAAAAAGAGAATAACAAGAACTTTCATTTTGATTTATAATTTAATTCAATATTTCGTCCTACATCCGCAGAACATCGTCATGCAGGATGAAATATTGAATTAAATAAATCAAAATGAAACTTCTCGTTATTCTCTTTTTTACTAAAGCTTTACTCCCTGAAGAATATCTTCAATATAAGCAAATAACTATCAAAAAGCAATCAAAAGCACTTCAAATTATCACTTCAAATTCGGACAGAAGAGTTACTTTCAAAAAAAGAGATGGGCTTAAAGTGACAATTAAATTCAAGTGTTCAGAATAAATATATAAATAAATATATATTTATTATTGATAAAAATGACCATTGTAAATCCTAAATGAAAAAAAACCCAACAGATTTCGGTAGTGTAAATAACCAAATCACTAAAAAGCTAAAAGTAGACGTTTCTTGTTCTGTTGTTCTAATTATTTGTTGGATTGAGCTTTGAGTTGTTGTCAGATTAAATGAATATCCAGGGAAGCACATTTTTCGAGCAGATATCTGTGTCTCAATGTTGTCTATACGTAGACGTAGTTGGTTTTCTGACTTTTCATTGTATATACATCACATTTTTACTTGCTGTTTTTGTAATGTACTTTTTGAATTAACACTGCACTGGTTGAACTGGTTGTTCTCCACATGTGCTTTCAGTTCCATTATATCAGGACGTAAAATAAAAATAAATCTTCAGACTGTATTGATAATGAATTTTCGCCTTTGCACTGAAATCGCAGCTTCATCAATTTTCCAAGCATTTAATTACCAATCATCACCATACATAAGCATTTTTTTCATCAACAAAAACAAAACAATATTTTTCTGTTTTCTACACGTTTCTTCAAAGGTTTTTAACGAAACCTTTTAAGACAATACTGAACTAAAACGATTTATTTCCATCATTTAATTTGAATTCTCTTGAATCATTTTAAAAGCTAGTGGAAAAATCAAAAATCTTCTACAGCCCATCTGACTGAAAAAACATGGCGTACTACTTGACTGTAGACTAGCCTCTATTCATCTACTTTGGCGGCTAGGCGAAAATTGCATTCTGAACCGCGGCTATAAAAGTGAACGGAGAAGGAGGAGGAGGAGAAGGAAACTGCCGGTTTTAACATATATTTCGCCCTATGGGGAAATATATAATAAGTAAAAGATTTTATATCTGTTCCGAGCATTTAGTGAATTTGAATTATCATTTCCAATATTATAAAAAGCTTTGTTGATTCAAATTTCGTCAGTTGAAACAAACGGAACCTTTGCACTCAGCAGTAGATGTTTCAACTTGTTTTAATTTCGATTCAAAATAGACCGCCGTTTCAATTATGGTTTTGTTCCTTCAGTAAATTCACAACAAGGTAATAAAAAAGGTCTTTTCAGTTGAACACGTCTTGAATCTTTAGGTTATAGTTTGCTCATAAGTGAAGTGCTTAAAAACCCTAATTATCTTATTCCAAAAATATTTTTATATCACGTTGTCAGGGGCGGACGCAGAGTAGAGTTCATACAGCTCAAACTGTAACAAGTGAATGATTACTAAATGATTTACGTTTTCCTAAATTCTCTTTGTCGATTTTTTACGTCGTCATAATCACGTGACACAATACCGTCACGGTCTAATACATTTATTAACGGATTAGTGCATTGTTTGTTGATTCAATATGTTTCAATGTGAGTTGTATTGTTGCTATAATATCGCATCTCCAAAACTAATTCGATTAACTTTTGGTCCTGTTGACATGAAGTTTCCCAATAGGCACTACGTCATAATTAGGGGTGGTGAAAGGGCTTATGGAAACAAATGAAGTATTTACTCAGTTGAGTTATGTGAATCCCATTTGCATTGCAATATATTTACAACACTAGGGATGTATCTTTCAAAAATAAATGTCGTGCTTTAAACTTTCT
The DNA here is from genome assembly GCA_027922465.2 of Turritopsis dohrnii. Lineage (NCBI taxonomy): Eukaryota > Metazoa > Cnidaria > Hydrozoa > Anthoathecata > Oceaniidae > Turritopsis > Turritopsis dohrnii. The sequence goes on from BQMF02000010.1 coordinate 819,593, forward strand.
TATTTTGAAATAACGCAATATTACACCAGCAGGGACTTACTGACTGACGGACAGACAGATCGGCTCTTTTGTGGCGCTGACCAAAAGTTTCAGGAAATGCAGAAAGCAAAAAGGTAGGTGTCGGTTTCTCTTACTAAATTATTGTTTCATATTGAATAAAGTTGATGAATTCTGTCTGATGAACTTTTGTTCTAATGACATTTGCACGTTGTCCAATAAATCGTCACTTATCGAATAGTGAATGACAACTTGCATGGCTACAGCCTAGATTCGCCACTTGTCCATTTTTGAGAATGTAAACTTGAGGTCTCTTTCAACTTTGAATTCCTCCATAAGATAATAATAGCGTTTATGAAGGAGTTGCTGTTGAGCATGAGGTTCGAATAGTATACAAGTTTTACTTTCTGGTCCCCGGAAATGACCTTAGACGCTTGCATAGACATCACTAAGGCATTGAAATATGCAGTACACAGCAAACACGTAAGAACTATGATCCTTGTCAGAAATAATCGGGAGTTCTTGTCGATTTTTGTGTGTTTGTTTATTTTTAGTTCTCTCTTTCGTTTTCTTACAAACCACACCATATGTATGTGTAATACGGTGAGCAAAAACGCTAAACCATACACGATGAACAGATGTACGATCGCAAATGTTGTCTTCAATGGGCGTATCTCGAAAATGACATTCATGACGAAGAAAGATACAGATAGAGTCATCGATATACAAATGGCTAATGTCAGGTAAAAGTAAACGAAACATCGATATTGCGACTTACGTTTTAAATGTGGTTTCGATACTGCAAAGTAACGATCAATACAAATGAATATTTTCATCATCCACGATAGTAGTGCAGGAACATAAGCAAGGGTTAATGTGGATGCATCCAATACACAGTGCATTCCATACTTCTGTTGAAAATGGATGAATTCGACAACGTGAGACGGATTTGACAGCGTCCCAACACCAATATCAAGAATACTTAACCAAATAAAATATTTGTTAACTCCTTTTCTTGACTGTTTGCGCAGTTTATGTACCAATACAGAATTCAATATTATGATTAACAGTGTTTCTATACTACAAAAGAAAATATAGACCTTTGTAGCATTTGTCAGTCGTTAAGGAAATTACAACGTGTACTCCCAGCATCCTTTTCTTGATTTCCAGAAACTGTGGTTTAAAAAGATATATAAATTACGCGAATTATTCATGGTATTGTAACAAATTTATGTTTTTTGGTCAAGCCCGAATTGAACCAAGACTTAGTTTGTGATGATTTGTTACGTAGAATCTTTCCTGTCAGCTAGTTTTATCAATATAAATTGTTTTTTAATTCTTATATGATGTATTCATAAAACTAACTAACCAAACTCCTTTTATTATAATTTGTTGATATAACCGTCATTGATGTACCACAATTGTGTTTTATGGGCAGGTGGATGGATAAGCAACTGGGTGCCTTTTTCCGATTTGATGTGTTGAAACTAGAATGAAACTATTTATCCAAACGTATTTCATTTTGGGTTCGCAAAACGTATTTGCAACGAGAAAAATGTGGCGCGTACAACCAAAGTGCCCAAAAGTAATGCTAACAACATCGAGAAACCCAATTCAGCTTATGTACAGCTACACTTGCAAATGTTTTTACTGCTGAACGTTACGTACTTCTCATTGCATTGTGAAAGCATAATCGACACAACATAATTATAATTTATATACTGCCAATAAAGCCTGGTTCAGACCTGACGATTACAAAGATTAAGAAAATATCAATCGTCTTAATCGCCAATCGCCAGGTCTGAACACTCCCAAGTATCTCAAAATGCTAATTTCAAACGCACGATACTTCTTTCCCGATTTCGACATACAATAAGCAACTACAGCGATAAAATATCAAATTTTTTTGATTGCGACGATTACAAAAGTGTTCACATTACACAATTACGACGATTACACAAAATTTTAATTCTTTGGTCTTTCTCTTGATGCAACTTTTGTAGGGAATGGAAAAGTATAAGACAGAGCAAATCGAAAATAACTTTGGAAAAACTAATTGATTCCTTAACGATCAATTAAGACAAAAGTTAACAACCGCATCTTTATTGTTTAAAGGTGCAAAATCTTTTACGCAGTTAGGTGACATCTGAGACTCTCAATTAAAGTAATTGTTTACGTAGTTTTTTTCAAACGTGCGTAAAGTATAGTTTATACGGTCGAACTTTTGCCTTGTCTAATGTAAATCTAATGACCTGCACTTATGAAAACTCTTGCATTAGTAAGTAAAAGTATTGACAATGTCTAATCGCAGGTCAATTGATTTACATTAGGCGAAAGTTCGACCGTATAAACTACCTCTAACATTGGCTTCGTTAAAGTGAAAGCGTTAAAAGAATTTTACATAACTGTTTTTGTTTTCGGAAATTTATGTTATTGTTAAACATCTTAACTGATCGTTAAGAAATCAACGAGTTTTTCCATATTTATTTGTCGAATTTCTCTTTTTTGACTTTTCCATTTCCTACAAAAATTTTATTACAAGAAAGACCAAAAAAGACGGATTCCATCGATATAAAATGTATAAAAAATTAATTGAATATTTTTTTTAAAATTGCGATGAAACTTCTTGAAGCCAACGTTTTGAAACACACTGTAGAATACATCTGAATTACATGATAGTCATTTCCTATTACGCGACCTTGTGTTAAAAGTGTTCTATCTCCGATAAAGCGATTTTGAGAAATTTGCATTTTAAAAAGTGTAATCTTATATAACGAATTTCCATACGGCTATCATTCTATTTTCATTTCTTTTCGATAGTCATGAACATTCTGTGAAACAGTTTGATTGAATAATCAATGATATTAAGGTTTTTATTTTGAGGATAGAACCTTTTTAATAAAAAAAGTTGGAAATTTCACAAAGTTAAAAAAGTTCTATGAAAACTTAAAAATAAGATGATTTTAATTATAATTTATGGAACAGGATTTTATCAAATTGAACTTGAATGTTGCATACGAAGAAACATCAATATGATAATTTGGAAATTCAAAAATGAGCATAAATGATTAACAAACACGTGATAGAGGAAACTTGTGAATAAACGAAACTCACTTTAAATATTGTGAAATAAATCAGAAGTTTAATCCCAAAAGGTCTCAAAAATAGAATTAAGAAAAACATTAATGATCCAAGAAAAAAGCCTTTTAGAAATACACTTGCTGGAGATGCATTTGTTTCACTGGGAATTTTTAATAAAAGTGTGTTTTCAATTCCAAAACATGAGAAGGGAGTCTTAATGTCATCTATTTTCGCTTGTAATATACTTTTATCAAACTTTTGTCTCCTTGAGCTGAGGAGTACCTTGTGCATTCTCGACCACTTAATAGAAAATCGGTGTTTGAATGTGATAATTTGTAATTTGTAAGTTAAAAGTTCTAATCGATTAATTTAACCAATTAGAACTTTTAACTTCTCTTTTAACTCGAGCGCTTACAATGAAGTCGAGAATCAGGTTTGAATAGTATTAAAAGATGAAATTCTTTTTCACAGAAATGTTCTTATATGTTTCCATCAACACAACTAAGGCATTAAAATAAGCAGTACGCAGCCACACGTAAGAATTATCAACATTGTCAAAGAATAGTCTGGAATTATTGTTTATTTTTGTGTTTTTTTAGTATCTTCCGTTTTCTTATCAATCCCAGCATATCACTGTATAATAAGGTGAGGAAAGACGATATCCCATGGACGATACAGAGATACATCATCAGAAAGGGTTGTGGAAACTCCAAACAAGAAACAATTTATCAAACAAATTTGACTTTTCCCGCGCTATTCGAGCTCCCAGTCCCCTCAGTCTCAACGGTTTCTTGTGAAATTTATATCTACGTGATCCTCGTCACATCGCTAACAAAACGTTTCCTTACTTTTTTTAAAAAGCAATAGATCTTTGGCAATCGTCATTTAATCATTGCTAACGTCATTGTTATTTCCGCATATTCTGTCTCGCTTATTCGTAAAGTTCTCAGATGTTACTAAATGTTAGACAAAAGTGTGGCAACTTTTTTCCTAAGAGCCCGTTGGTTCGAATAAACGACGTTCCATCGGCATCCATTGATGTTTAGGGGACTTGGAGATCGGGGAAAATCAGAATAACAGCTAAAAAAACGTTGTAGAGATATCGACGTTTTTAGTTTCTTCAAAGATCAAATGTGTTTACATAATATCTGAATAGAAATTAGGGAATTATTGAAACAAATACGAATAAAGACTAGCGGCGTTTATCGAATCTTCCAAAAAGATCGCATGTTTGAAAAAAAGATATTTATTTAAAAAATGTTGAGTGCAACACAAAACACGTTTTTGGAAAAAGTGCTTCTAAATTTAAATTTTTGACTCTACAAACTTAATTTATGATAAAATATGCAAAGGAAACGCTAAAAAAGTTAAAGTATTGCCTCTTCCACGAACTGTTTTTAATTATATCTCCGCGGTTAAAAGAAGGGAAATTTGTTTTGGTTCACAATCAGAACGTGGACTGACAGACCTAAACGTTTAAGTTCGTACCCCAAATCTCGGGACAAATGTATCTCGGTTTATTCTAGTACTTTTAAAGATGCTGACCACGATTTTAAATGTTGCCAAAGACCCAAACCTACAGTGTTCTTAAATTTTGACAAATTGTGTTAATTTTTCACTCTCTTATCGTTCATTTCCAATACCACCTTTTTTAACAGCAGTAATACTACCATAATTACTTTCCAGAACAAAGCCATTGTTCTGCGGAATAGCCCAGCTTGTTCAGAGAAATGCAAAATAGCTCTCCATCTGAACGTATTTTTTGCAGTCCTACAATGTTTATGCATTGAAATGCGTTCTGAAAGAGAGCAAAGAGGATGCACTTTACTCAAATTGACGTCATACATTGTTGTGTTTATTTATTTACCATAAGGTGAGACAGATGACATTTTCTTGATTCTTTCAAAAACCAATTTTTCATTTCACAAAAGTGAACAAGTTTAAAGTTGTCGAATACGGGAATCTGATGATGTAAAGATTATTTTGAAAATCGTTATACTCGTTGAACAAACAACTTTGAAGTTTCCATTTAAAACAGTCTGAAAACACCCTGTGTTGATTTTGTTCTTGTTGTTTCTTCAAGTAATTGAAAAATAATAATAAAAGAAAAATCATTCATTTTGGAAGATACCTTCTTTAACAATACTTCTGAAACTTTAAGCTTTCTTGACTTTCTAAGTGCTTATGATTAAAAACACCAAGAGTGTTTTGAAATAACATTTCTACACCGCTCAGTAAATATTAAATTATGAAAGACTTGCATGGTTAACATATAGGCTGATACATAGTTTTTTTATGAATGTATCTCTGATGTCCTTTTCAAATTTGAACTTCTCCATAAGATAATAATAGCATTTACAAAGGAATTGCTGTTGAGTATGACGTATGAATAGTATGAAAGAATTAACTTCTTTTTCCCAGAAATGACCTTAGACGTACTCAAAGACAACACAAGCGCATTAAAAAATGCAGTAACCAGCAAACACGTAAGAACTATCACCATTGTAAAAAATAATCTGGAATTATTGTCGATTTTTGTGTGTTTATTTATTTTGAGTTCTTTCTTTTGCTTTCTTACGAACCACACCATATGACAATGCAATAAACTGAGCAAAATTAATAAACCATAAACGATAAATAGGTGCACGACTGCAAAAGATGTATCCAATAGCCGTATCTCTAAAATGATATTCATGACATTGAAAGCTGCAGATATAGCTGTCGATATAAAAACAGTAAATATCAGACAAAAGTAAACGAAACATCGATATTGCGACTTCTGACGTAATTGCGGCTTCGACACTGCAAAGTAACGATCAATGCAAATGAAAATTGACATCATCCATGACAGTAGTGCAGGAACATAACAAAAGGTTGCTGTCACTGCTTCCAGTACACAGTGCAATCTCTGATTTTGATAAAAATGTGTGAATTCAATAATCTGAGAAGTATTGCCAAGTATTCCGACACCAATATCAAGAATACTTAACCAGATGAAATATCTGTTAACTCTTTTTCTTGGCTGTTTGCGTAGTTTATGTATCAGCACAGAATTCAATATTATGATCAGCAGTGTTTCTACACAACAAAATAATGTATAAACCTGTGTGGCATTTGTTAGTCGAATAGGAAAAAATGATGTGTAGTCTCGGCATCGCTTGTTTGCTGTCCAGAAGCTTTGGTTTGTGGAACTATCCAAAACTTGAGAGGTATTCATTGTCTTAAAACAGATTCAGAATTTTTTCTCTTATTCTGATAACAATCTGAAATGTGATAAGAATTAATCAATGTTGATTTGATTAATAAAATATCTTTGTGTTAAGTGCAGCTGGAAGTACTTGCAGCTTGTTTCACAGTCTGATCGATGTATTCAAATAACAATGAAAATAAATAAGAATGCTCAGACCACCCTGATATCATGTGATGGGCATCATCACAACAAAGCAGCGCATGGCCGTCTAAACCACAGATGAAATCTGCCTCTTTCACTTTTGAAATCTTGGCATGTCTACTTCAAAGATACGAATAGGCAGGTTGGCATCATATGTCTAGGCACGACAGAGATAGTGGGAGGAGAGGGTGTAAGCAAAATTTATTTGTTCACACCCAATCTCATGCAAAGGCAATTACGAACGCCGTTGTTTTATATAACACCGCCACGTTTGGTCCAGTTATTGAAAAGTTCATATTTTAGTTAATTTCTTCGGGTTCGAACATTTTCCCCTCGAATTATTTGAACAAATAAGAAACAAGAGGCCCTGAGTCCTGAAGGTCAGCGCTTTCAGGAAAGTTGAATAGTGATGGTCTGTAAAGCAAAATCGAAAACCTTTTTGCTCACCAGGAAGCTCGAAATAGGAATTTTTGAGATACAACTAGTGTGACAGTGAATAAGAAATCTCAGCTCAAATGTGTAACATATATTGAGTTCATAAAGCAATATATATCATTGTAGTAAAATTTAATTCAAAACAATCATAGATATTAAATATACAACACATTCACTCAAATACTTATGAATGCACCATTAATGTCTACACATAAAACTAATAGAAACAACAGGACACGAGGTCTGAAAATTAGTGATTTCAGCAAAGTTGAAAAATGTTGGACTGTGAAGCAAAATTGAAAAACACTTTTGCAGCAGGAAGGTCAAAATAGTGCAGCGAATAACACATTCCAGTTGAAAAAGCAGACAGGTACCCAATGACCGTGCCATTGCGGCCAAGTATAAATTTGCATATTTCATGCTTATTAATCGCAACAGCTATTATATAAAGTTCAACAAAATCAGTTTTCACTCCTTCATGAATTACCTTACCCTGCGAGGGAGTGCTGTTTACATTTTCGGTTTCTGCGTTTTCGGATTCGTCTTTTCGAGATTCACTTTTTATTTCCCATAATGCATTGCATGTCGCTGCCATGAGGAATCATAACAACATGGCGGGTTAAAACGTGGCGGTTTGTTTATACATTTTGTTACTGATGATGGAGGAGGAAGGAAAGGAAAAAAACCGCTTTGAAGCGATCAAATAAAGCTACACCACAACATGATTATGTATTGCTTTTGTTTTGATGCGTCAAGTGAGTTATGCGGGCATAAAGTTGAACATGAACAAAAAAAAACAACAAAAATATATCATTCATTCATGCACATGCACAACATGTGTGTTGCTCAGCTGACTGTGTGTTTGTGTGGTTTCTCTGTGTTGTTTTTCTGCCAGTTTCTATATTGACATGTCTGATGTAACCAGCCAATCAGGGTGGTGCCAATTGTTTATAAAACAATGGCAGGCCTCAAGTGCATGCGTTATTGAAAATATTTAGATCAGTGAAAAGTAGATACCTAAAAACCTAAGAAGTTAAATCCAAAAAGCTGAAAAGCAGATTTTTCAAAAACTAATATTCAACAAAACAAATTCTGAGAAGCTGAAAATAAATTTCTGAGAAGCAAATTTCTGAAAAGTTGATCTGAGAAGCAGAAAAGAAGATCTGAGAAGCTGAGTTTTCGATCTGAGAAGCTGAGTTTTCGATCTGAGAGGCTGAAAAGCAGATCTGAGAAGAAGAATTTCAAATTTTTGGGAATAAAAAGCTAAATGTCTGATTGGCCGTAATGGTACTGCCATGGTACCCTCTCAAAATTGATTGCATATACCAGCATCATTACAACAACAACTTAATTCAATAAACATGGCAGTACCATTACGGCCAATCAGACATTTAGCTTTTTATTCCCAAAAATTTGAAATTCTTCTTCTCAGATCTGCTTTTCAGCCTCTCAGATCGAAAACTCAGCTTCTCAGATCGAAAACTCAGCTTCTCAGATCTTCTTTTCTGCTTCTCAGATCAACTTTTCAGAAATTTGCTTCTCAGAAATTTATTTTCAGCTTCTCAGAATTTGTTTTGTTGAATATTAGTTTTTGAAAAATCTGCTTTTCAGCTTTTTGGATTTAACTTCTTAGGTTTTTAGGTATCTACTTTTCACTGATCTAAATATTTTCAATAACGCATGCACTTGAGGCCTGCCATTGTTTTATAAACAATTGCCACCACCCTGATTGGCTGGTTACATCAGACATGTCAATATAGAAACTGGCAGAAAAACAACACAGAGAAACCACACAAACACACAGTCAGCTGAGCAACACACATGTTGTGCATGTGCATGAATGAATGATATATTTTTGTTGTTTTTTTTTGTTCATGTTCAACTTTATGCCCGCATAACTCACTTGACGCATCAAAACAAAAGCAATACATAATCATGTTGTGGTGTAGCTTTATTTGATCGCTTCAAAGCGGTTTTTTTCCTTTCCTTCCTCCTCCATCATCAGTAACAAAATGTATAAACAAACCGCCACGTTTTAACCCGCCATGTTGTTATGATTCCTCATGGCAGCGACATGCAATGCATTATGGGAAATAAAAAGTGAATCTCGAAAAGACGAATCCGAAAACGCAGAAACCGAAAATGTAAACAGCACTCCCTCGCAGGGTAAGGTAATTCATGAAGGAGTGAAAACTGATTTTGTTGAACTTTATATAATAGCTGTTGCGATTAATAAGCATGAAATATGCAAATTTATACTTGGCCGCAATGGCACGGTCATTGTTTTCTCTAAAGTAACTTATAAGAGATCTTTTCCAAACAAAATATGATTTTTTCTCAATTGGAATGAATACAAATCTGATTTCGATTAAAAAAGTTTGTATTAAAGCCAAAATAAGTTACTAAGTCTTCAAATAAGCTGTTTTTGAGTATATATACTTCAAAAGATTTTATGCAGACCTTGTGTTATATATGATTACAAAAAGTTCAAAAGTAAACCTGTCCCTATGCAGATGATTCCGAAAAGGAATGACTATAGATCATTAAAAATTTATGACAATATTAAAAAATACTATACTCGTATGCGTGACAATGTGTCTTTCACACATTTTTGTTGTACTTTACTGAAAATAAAAAAGTAAGCAAAACAACTGCTTATTATTTGAGATTAATAAAATAAAAGATTCCTGGCCAAGCAGAAAAACAGAATAAAACATAAAAAACAACAACAAATTCGCAAAAGAATTCGATTTAAAAAAATGAAAAAATGAAATTTATCTATGGTGAATAATAATTTTTTACATACATGAAAACATAAAAGATTATATGAAACATGAGTGAGAGGACAAGACTATGAAAGAAATAAAAAATAGACTTATAATGAATTTGTTCATTATAATACTGAATAAATAGACATTCCAGATTTCAAGTGATAATTAGGGTTTGTAAACATTATGCGTCCATTGCTTGATAATAAGTGCATTACATTACAACTAACACAGAATATTGTTGATTAATTCAATTTAGCACACAAATGCACCTTCACAGAGGTATGTATAAAATGTCTTGTAAACACTTTGGAGATGTTGTCTGTTTGGGTAACTATAGATTTCTACACACACACACACACATTGAAAAATCTTCTAAGTTGACGGATGTAACTATATAACAGATTACAAAAAATAACATCAACATTATGTAATGGAATGCATAATGCATACTAGCATAGGCCCTTGCTTGGCTTGGAGGTAGCAGAGCTCTCGTATCTCCAGACCAATTTAATAACACAAAACACAAAATCAGCACTAAGTAGCTAGCAAGAAAACTCAGCAGAATATAATCACAGTATCACTTATGACGATCATAATATTGAGAATTGCATGGCTTCCCTGATAAGCATTATAAATCTGTGTTTCCAGAAGCGTAAACTCCTCTTTATTTTTATGGAGGCCGCACTCACCCTGATAAAGTAGTTGTAATTATCAATCAATAAACAATTCTTAATTAAGCCAAAATCAACAAATAGCCTCTATTCCAGCCTTAAAATTAAGGCTTCTGTTTTTAGTGGTATCAGCTTGCAACTGGGGACAAAAATTTATGGACGGACGAACAGAAATTCTAATGAAAGACTAGCTGTTGTGCCGCGCTGACCAATTATGTACCAGCGGATACGAAAGAACAAAAACATAACAAAAGTAACAATTTGATGTCAATTTTTTAAAGTTTTGATACAAATATAAATTAAAAGAGTTCTTCATGATTGACAGCATTATTTAGTCCAAAATGCGAGAAACAAAACGAATTCACGGTTTATATTGAAAAGATGTCATCATTAAATCAGATCTTTATTTTGGAAACAATAATCCGGTTTCCGGATTGTTGAAACAGCCCTCGTAATCATTATCTTGAATACATCTATACAGGAATTTGAACCACTTCATCAATGTCTTCAAAAGTTCCGTGTGTTACGAACAAACGAGCTGCACACAGTAGTATACATTGTTACATCAAAATGATATATAACACGATCGATTATCTGAATATCTGTGTCGGAGGATGTATCTAGTACGCATGCTTAAAACATCGATCGAAATTCAAGTTCATGCATCCAGAAAAATTCTGTTATGTTCAAATCAAGCATCATTAAATTTTGTTGTTTATTTTCATTTTGCCTGATATCGTACACAACCAAAAAGGTTAAGACGGCTGTCAAAAAGAGAGAAAAAATACCTTTAATAAATATTGAAAGTATATACAATAACAATCAAAGTTAATCTTTCACATACATTTTAGCATCTTTTCTGGAATTCCCTTCGAATAATATGTAGAACCATGAAAGCGAATACAATACGGGAGCTTTAATCAACAATATCATTTCGTAATGAACGTCACACAGTTCGTCAACATTTGCATACACACATCAATTTTTGCAATTATACTTCACCGATTACAACTGGAACGAAGACTTACTTTTTCATCTCACAAAGACATTCAATAATTTACAAATTCTTTTGAATAAATATTAAAATTGATTAAATTAGTTAAAATCAATTCCCTATATTATCCAATAAAAAATAGAGAGAGTGAAACAATCACTAACTCACAATTTTTACAATACTAACAAACACTGAAGACAAAATGTACCGGGTGTCACACAAAAAATTAATAATCAAATCAAAGACTTAAACTTTTTTGTGTGACACCCGGCAGATTTTCTGGAAGTGCATTTTAAACCTTTATGAATATTTAACTCTGATGATTACTTGCGTTGCTATCTTGTTTGGTAACCTCCTGTGGCATAACATACATCATACCCTCTCAAAAACTATGTTAGTGTAACATTAAAATTCAGATGTTTACAATTAATTTGCAACTTAAATTCATACATAAATTTTCACAAATTTTGACATCAATATTTATAATTGATTTCCAACTTAAACTCTTAAAACACAAAAATTCGACATTAATATTTACATGAATATAAATCTAAGCTGATGGTGCATGAGCCCATTCAATTGATACCGCAGAAATGGGAAACTATAAGAAACATTTCATTAAACATGATTTGGTAATGCCATCGTAGTAGATCTGAAAAGATAAGACAAAAAATAATTTCCAATTTAATCATCTGCAAATAACCGAAAAACTTCAAGAATAATCAATGTAACAATTTAAACAGCACAAAAATATTTTAAACAACCTACAAAGGCAATAAAACAACAGAGACAGATAAACATACCTAATGAAGACCTAATGAGATCAAACAGACTATACCTGTCTTTCATTCCGTTTCATACATAAATAGAACATGTATCTGTCTCTGCTATAGACACATACATGAAACACACACATACCACACCCAGCCACGCACCACACACACAGCCTCAGGATCTTGTTAACAGCTGTCTATAGTCATGTGCAACCTCCACTATTTCATACAACTAAGCAACTTCAATAAATTAAATTACAACCTTGAATGCAAATCAGACATTGCTTAGACAATATGCTTTACCTTCTTCACTATTTGTGCATCAATAAAGGAAGGCAATAGACCAGTATTAGAAAATGATTTGAATCACTTACAGTGAATTGGATAAATAATTATTCATCAAATATGAATTATACCAAAATTGTATAGAAAATATTAAATTGCTGAACATTAATCATCAGTTGTTTTCATTTTTCTTTTATTCCTATATTTGTGACTGTCCAGGGGATTTTGATAACAAACGATAAAACGTTATATGAATAACGTTTTATGGTTAAAAAGAACAAAAGAAATAACGATATTTTTCGTTCTTCTGCAACGTTAATACGATACTCAAATAACGTTATAACGTTATCACTGAAACGATAATATCGTTTTTGTAACGTTATAATCTTTAATCAGTAACGTTATAACGTTTTATCGTTATAGTTATAACGATATCATTGTTTGCCAAATAAATTCGTCTCCTGTTTATTAGAAACCACATGACAGGCAACAGAACAGGAATTGCACTTTGAAATTATTTATGTTTCAAAGAATAAATAATCTAATGAGTTTATTACAGTTGGTATTGTTTGCGAATAAATTCGTCTCTTGTTTAAAAACAAACAAGAGGCCCATAGGCCTTAAGGTCAGCGCAAACTACTGTATGCTCAAAAATCTAAAGATAATAATCACTTTACAAAAGAAATGACTAACTTTCCAAAATAAAGTTTGATTAGTATCCTGGGTACGCTCGTCTTCAACCTCGAACCCAGGGTCTCTTGCCTTTTCGATATACTTAATTATCTTTGCCGCCATCCGTATATCGAAAAGGCAAGAGACCCTGGGTTCGAGGTTGCGCTCGTATTCGGTTGGTGAACATGCTAATCGAAAATGTAAATCCTTTCGCCCAAAGCAAAGACATTAAAAACCTCTCGTGATAAAAGGAGTAAATCGTCGAATGAATAATAACCGAAAAAGCCCGACATTGCATACAGATTATTACTTAATTATTTATTTAATGTCAAGATCTAAAAATACATCTCATCGAGACCAAAAACACAAAAGGTAAACGTTATGAAATTTCTTTCATAACGCTTACCTTTTGTTGCCTAGCGTTTCCACAACAATCAATAAAATCCGTTTCGTTATTTGTTGGGAGACTTTTGTGGCAGCATACGGTAATACGACACGCATCAACAGAAATCATACGGGTAAGAACAACTACAACAACTTTGATACTTCAATCGATTTTTTTAAGCTTCAAATTTCAGTTTTACAAGTTAGACTTTCCAGCTTTACGTTCTTACAGGCGTGTTTGGTTAATCACGCCGGTGAACTTTCGTTTGTACCAATTAAGTGGTCCTTTATTATGAAGATCTAATGCCAAGCAGTTGCTGATTATTCTAATTAACAAAATTCCATAAAACAAAATTTAGCCTTATAGAAACTTGAATTTTATACCCAAAGGGAAAATAGTTACTGAATTTTTCTATTTCATGGTGGCGGGTGAGTCAATCATAGTCAATAAAACTCTCAATTTATCATCCCTATAAAGTCAAAATCCAGTTCATGGAAATTCATATTCACATGACAAATTCCTTTTCTCTGGTCAAAAAAGAAATCTGAAACAATTTGTATTGACTTTTGACTGATTTTCAATTATTTTTCATAATGGTACAAAAATGTAGAAGTGACAACGGCTAAATGTGCTTTTGGCATTTGTCAATCTTCCTAATTCCGAACACAAAGCAAATCCAACTGCACATCCCATGCTGTCAATAAAGTCATTTCTGCTAATAAGTATGGATGTATCTGCTCATTGATCAGAATCTTTTCGCATTCAGAATTAGGAAGTTGGTGGTCATTGCTTGTCATCAGGCATCATCCGTGCCTGAATGAGTTAATCCAAATTTCCAACAAAAGTCACTTAAAGTCCACTTAAAGTATCTCTGGCATCCAGTTCACTTCACACTGTTACAAGAATTTGGACACAGGCATCCATAAGTATACAAACAATTCTAGCTTGTCACACGAAAGTTTTCAAATAACAAGGCAGAATAAAGCAACTTGTCTTGGTGAGAGACACTCCTAGATGGGAATGAATTTATGGATTTAGGAATGGAAATTTCGTTGGTGAACACTCCTTCAGTAAGGATTGTTTCCATACTGATAATGAAAATATTAATACTCTAAGGACTAGTGGAACCTAACAAAACGGCTATAAAATTAAGGAAAGGTTTGTATATAGGTTGGATTAATCCTGATTTAAATAGGGTGTAAAATATGTTACTTAATTCATATAAATTGTTTACTGAATAATTCATTAGGGGACAAATTTTTGTGAATCTAACCTCAAAAAAATTGTGATTTTTGCTGGACTTAGTTTAGCGAATTTGCCAAAAATCTTGAAATTTGCAGGACAAATTTACTCATCATCATTTTAATTATTATATATTTCCCCATAGGGCGAAATATATGTTAAAACCGGCAGTTTCCTTCTCCTTCATCATCTTCTCCGTTCACTTTTATAGCCGCGGTTCAGAATGCAATTTTCGCCTAGCCGCCAAAGTAGATAAGAATAGAGGCTAGTCTGCAGTCAAGTAGTACGCCATGTTTTTTCAGTCAGTGCGGAAGATTTTTGATTTTTCCACTAGCTTTTAAAATGATTCAAGGGAATTCAACTTTAAATGATGGAAATAAATAATTTTAGTTCAGTATTGTTTTAAAAGGTTTCGTAAAAACTTTTGAAGAAACGTGTAAAAACAGAAAAATGTTGTTTTGTTTTTGTTGAGATGATGATTGATTGGTAATTAAATGCTTGGAACAACAAATCATTGAAGCTGTGATTTTAGTGCAAAGGCGAAAATTCATTATCAATACAGGCAGAAGATTTATTTTCATTTTACGTCATGATGTAATGTGAACTGAAAGCACATATGATTTACACGTACCAGTGCTATAAAATGAAGTCTTTTTTATGTGGAGAACAACCAGTTCAACCAGTGTTAATTCAAAAAGTACATTACAAAAACAGCAAGTAAAAATGTGATGTCGTATATGCAATAAGAACGTCAGAAAACCAATCACGTATAATAACAGACAAGATTGAGAGACACAAATATCTGCTCGGAAAATGTGCTTCCCTGGATATTCATTTAATCTGACAACATAAATTTACTATGGATTAATTCCATGATCACCTATACTGTAAATTAAATCAAGCCAGAACACGAAGCGTCTACTTTCAGCTTTTTAGTGATTTGGTTATGGATATGTAGTCTATATATTTTCACTACAGAAATCTGTTGTTTTTTTTTTCATTTAGGATTTACAATGGTCATTTTTATCAAATATATAATAAATAATGGGTGTGCACATATTTTTTTGAACAGAGATGTTTATTCTGAACACTTGAATTTAATTTTATAAATTGTCACCTTAAGCCCATCTCTTTTTTGAAAATAACTCTTCTGTCAAAATTTTTTGATTGCTTTTTGATAGTTATTTGCTTATATATTTAAGATATTCTTCAGGGCATAAAGCTTTAGTAAAAAGAGAATAACGAGAAGTTTCATTTTGATTTATAATTTAATTCAAATTTCGTCCTGCATGATGATGTTCTATGGATGTAGGACGAAATATTGAATTAAATTATAAATCAAAATGAAACTTCTTGTTATTCTCTTTTTGCTTATATATCTGCCTCATAGTATTTTTAATACTTATACTGTAGTACTAAAATTGAGTTTGACAATTTTCTTTTCTTCTTTTGTAAATTTGATTGTATAATTTTGAAAGACAGTTTTATCTGAGTTACAAAAAGCAAGGGCAAGTGTCTTCCGTTACATTACATTGTTTTGTTGTGATTTTATGGTATAAAGGATGTCAATAAAGATCATGTTTATTATGCTAAAATCGCCTTACACATTGGTGCAGTTGTTGATATTTAGTTGTTTAAAATTTATAAAAGAAACCTCATTTGACCGTGAACATCTTCATTTCTTAATAAATTCAAAATAAGTCCTTTTGTGGTATCAAATTCAATTCTACCCTGTTTAGCAAGGAAAACATTTTTATCTGAGAGTATGACATTGATGGTAGTTATACCATTCATTGTAGTTATTTGATGTATATTTTTCTTATGGTATTTAATGATGTATATTTTTCTTAACAATGTATAATATATAATGATGTATAATTAAGTTTCGCAACTTTGGGGAAATATATAGTCGCATTTTTGCGAATCTTGTCTATATATAATAATGAAAAATATTCTAGCTTCACTTCCCCTTTACGTATATAATTTAGAAATAAATTTACTCTAAAAATGAGAAAAAAGCGATGAAAATTTTTGGGAATTTCGTGGCAATATTGCAAAAATAAATCCCGCCATAAATAGTGCCACAATAAATTCTCCGGCATTAATAATTATGAATAAAGTATGTATTATTGCTTGTTAGTGTTTTTGTTTCAATGTTCTTTTCATCGTCTTTGTCATCTTTGACACTGATGTGTGTTATTTCCATTGTAATTATTTTTCCACCAACCTTGCATATTTTATAACTCTAATTAATCTCTAATTACTTAATATTTAACCCTTGTATCTTAACATGAAATGAGGCTATATATACTATATACCGTCTATCATCCTAACTTCGGACATCCTTCCAAACTTCGGACACGCTAAATAAACAGACCTGTCTGGTAAACGAAATGTACATAACCAATCAACCCAAGTCAAAATAAATACTAAAATATTAGATAAAGCTGATAAAATAATGTGTTGAAATGTAAGTAAGCGTGAAGCACAATAAGTGATTTGAAAATAACGATAAATGTCATCCCCAAGGGATTGCAATAGCAATCCTGTCGAACAACTAAAAATAGAATTGTAGCAGACGGTTTCTACTTGTATTAACTTTTGAAATAACTATTGTATCTTTTATCTGTAACTGAATGAGAACCAGGTATAATCATTACCGTAAAGCGGGGTGACTTGAAACACCCGGGGTGACTTGAAACAGCGTCGAAAAAACGTTATTTCTCATGAAATAATGAATGAAACTCCGAATTTTTTTCAGATTCCGTTCGGAGACTATCTAGCGCAACATTCGATGGAAAAAGTTTTTCAATCAAGGAAGTTCTTCGGAAGCTGAAGATGAAAAAAGCGCCGAAAATCAGTGCTGCTGTAAAATAGCTCGTCACGGCGATACAGCATATCGCCAAATATAATTCGTTTTATATTTGTAAAATAGAAAGGTCAAAGGGCGTAATTCCAAAATTCTATTGAAAAATGTTTAAAATTGAAAGAGATATATCCCATTAAAATGATTCGTTTTTTTTCACTCGATACACTTCGTCTATTCGATTATTGCATAAATATTCTTGTCATTTGTCATAATTATACCTCAATCTAATCATTGATGTGTGATAAGGTTCAGCCGATGGAGCGTCAATAATGGTATGCGTCATTAGGTAATTATCATAAGTTGAATTATCAGAAAGGTTTAATAACCATACTTTCAAATTTCGTTAGATGAACGTATTCTAATTCATAAATGAACCCCGATGGAATCGTTTTACAAAATAGCATAACTGCATACTACAAAAGTGTTACAATGTTTGTTAGAAGGTTGTCCCCCCTGTTAAAAAGTATGGGGACATCATACTGTTTTAGAAGTTCCAATAAACGTAATTTTCTATCCACGGAACTGCTGGTGCTGATGGATGGAGAGGCGGGGGGTTGTGAGTGAAGCATAAATAGCCTCCCCTAGGAAATGAAGCTAAATGTCCTCATTGGTATAAATACACTCACACAACCATGAAAATAGTAATATAAGAATTGCAAACTCAAAACCATGTCTACCGGCTGGAAATCGAGAATTCCTTCGGTTCAACAGAGCGTTAAGCTTTAATGGTCAGTTAACACCAAAACAACATTTACAAGTAATTTGGAAGGCCGTGTTAAGTAGCAGTAAATTGAAATTCATCTTGCATGCTTACGATATTGTTTCTGAAACAATTACGCTATCTTAAGAGAAATGCTTAATGATTTTAATGAATTCAATAATTTTATTTATAAAATCTTTTATCATTCTGAAATTTTGAATTATCAAAAGTTACTAACACTCTCCATCACTTAACAAACGTGAGCTGGTGCTAACAAATTATTTTAATTTATGTTTTAAACGAAAGTAATCGTAGATCACACGTTTTCTGTTTTGGCGCTCTATAAAAGCACATTTTTGTGGAAACAGCACTGTTTCAAGTCACCCCCGCACGATAAATTTCAGTAGGTGTACTTTGTGAAGCAATAACTTGAGATGGCATGCATCAATTAGTTTGAACACTTCGTTATCTGAAAGACAAAAGATGAATGGACCTTTTTTCAAAATTTCATAGTAATTACTTTCTTAGAATAAAAGTTATGAGCAAATCTTTTCAAAAAACGGCGAATTTTGTTTCAAGTCACCCCGTTTTACGGTATCATCAAAGCAAACATTGAATATCATTACGAAATGTGAATTGAAATTAGCGAAATGTTTTGTTTACATTTTTTTTAGATTTTTTCTTTGATACTTATCAATTGCGTATGATGATTTTACAATACTCTTCTCTACGTAATGAGCACCTGCGTATGTTCTACAGCTACGGTAAATTCATTACTTTTCTGTTGTGGAATGTGCACAGTGGATTGGTATCTGCAACGTTATTTCATGATCTTCTTGAATCCCAATCATCTGCGGTTCACACTGTCGCGATAAAATCACAGTTGCGTAAGCTTTCTAATATCACTTCATTCCCAGGACTTTCATCGATGTCTTCTAAAATTCTATTTAAGTAATTACTTTAAGTAATTAGATCTGTTGTTTAGATGCCTTAAACGCGAAGTTGGTCTCAAGGGTACAGTTAACTAATTTAAGTGTTTCATTTTTGTTAAGTTCAGTTATGACAAGTTTTAGATTTAGTTTAATTGACAGTGCAGTATGGACTTTTACTGATGTGGTTTGTATTTTGCGGATATGTTTTTTTTATGTCCGAAGTTTGGAAGGATGTCCGAAGTTAGGACGATTGACGGTAATTAACTTTTCGTATATATATTTTAAACATATCTATATATTCGTAAACGATTCAACAACAGAAATGTTGACACATGTTTTAAAAAAAGGTAGTATTGTTCGTAAAAACAATTTACTTTTCCTTTGGTAACTTTTTGTTCACTTAATTTCAAGCCACAAAATTGAAGTGTTCAGTACAAGAACACAATAAAATAGAATAATTCAGTAAGAATCACTTAGTCTTCCCTTAAGCTAACATCTTATTTTTAAATAACGTTTTGGAGAAAAAGAAGTCGTATAAAACTTGAGTAACATGAGATAAATAATCTATATTGCAACTTACTTGACTTTTTCTTTCTCTTAAATTTTTTATCCCATCCAATTAGGAAACGTGGTCTTGATTCAATACACTTCCATGTAAGTTTATACTGTTGTTATATTATCTGTAAAACCTAATTCGACTGTCAGAATCGATCTAACTTCTTGTATATATTGGTTCTTGTTGATAAGTTTTAGCAGCATTTCGCCCTCCCAAAATGCATTAAGGTGATGATACACCAGTCGATTTTTTCCTTTCGACATGTCGAACCCATATTGCGCATGCCACTTTTTTTAATAAAAAATTGCTGTCGAAACACATGATACACGCGAGCAATTTTCTTTCTAAAAAATGTCTTCAGAAAGTGAAGACGATATTATAGCCGCAGCGTGTATTATTATTTCTGAATGTACGAAGAAAAAGACAAAAAAAAGAAAGATCTGGACAAAGCCATGGCTGAAGAAAAGGACAACGTTTGGGATCTACGATACGCTTCTAAGGGAATTTAGACTAGAAAGCGAAGCCGATTACTATAACTTTCTTCGTATGAGCCCTGAAATGTTTGATAACCTCAATCAATTAGTACAAGATGATTTAACTAAACAAGACACGGTCATGAGAGAGGCTATACCACCGTATTTAAAACTTGCAGTAACCAGTAACCATTCACTGATAAATGTTTCTGTAAAATCATATTTACTTGCCATGTTAATGAGTACGTATGCACATGAAAAATGATTTTTTTTTCTTCAAAACAACAAAAAATAAGCTGAAATCTCTTTAAAACGCACTTTGAGTATGAAAATTTGTCGAAAAATTTCCAACATGTTGGAAATTTTTCGACATCGAAAGATCACAATTTCAACACTTTTCAACAAGCAATTTTCGCATGATACACCCTTCAATTTATCGAATTCGACAATGCGCAATATGGGTTCCACATGTCGCAAGCAAAAAATCGACTCGTGTATCATCACCTTTACGTTAAATAAAGGGCGGGAAAAGGGCGCATTAAAACAAGTAATTTTGTTTATTCATTCGAATGAAGAGAACTCTTTTTTACTTTGTAATATCTTACTTCGTCACACACTAGTGATATGTTTTCCAAAAATTCACGTTGTGCTTTAAAAGTTCTGATTTTGAACTGAAAAATTTAAAGTTAGCAACAACGGGCGTATAAGTGGGGCGTATAGACCTGCAACATAACAAACACACACACACACGGACGGACTGACAGACACGGGGAAATGAAAGATCAGCTACCTTGCGGCGCTGACCAACAACAGAAAACATCCAAAACATTGCGCTTTAAAACTATCACGTTTATGTTTCATAGAAAAAATAATGTCTTGAATTTATTGCAGCTGGTAAAAATTAGAAAGTTTAGAAAAACAGGGAAAATTTAATACGAATACGATCAATCAAACATGTATTGCTTCGTTTTAAGGATTTCAACTAACATCAGTTTCTTTTGACTTGCTTGCATATTAACATGAACTGATTACCTGGTTGTCATTCAGTTACAGATAAAAGATACGATAGTAACTTCATAAGCTACCACAAATAGAAACCGTCCGCTTTAATTCTATTTTAAGTTGTTCGACAGGATTGCTATTGCAATCCCTTGGGGGGAAACGTTGTATTTCAAGAAGATGTATTTTCACTCAGGGAAAGTTTGTGAAACTTTGTAAGACCTTTTTTAGACCGCCAACAGCATAAATATTTTTGTTAAGATCTTAGAGGGCCGCATACATTTTCTTTCTTAAATATTTAAATCGAGCTTTATGCTACCCATGAGAAAAACATTAGGAAGATCTTTTATTTGCATT
The DNA here is from genome assembly GCA_027922465.2 of Turritopsis dohrnii. Taxonomy (NCBI): domain Eukaryota; kingdom Metazoa; phylum Cnidaria; class Hydrozoa; order Anthoathecata; family Oceaniidae; genus Turritopsis; species Turritopsis dohrnii. The sequence goes on from BQMF02000010.1 coordinate 841,176, forward strand.
ACATTGCATCTTAATTTTCAAAAACATTCGAATACATACTGACTGTTCATGTATGTAAACATTCGATTTGAGATCTCTGATGCTTTGACTGAAATCACGTTTTGGTTTTATATAGTTATCTTTTTTGTTTGATAGAATTGTAAGTAAAAGAAATTTTTAAGATAATACATCCTTCCCTGAAATTCAAAACACACCATCACAGTTACCCGAGAAAGAGCTAGAACTGTATAGGGAGGCAATTTGGGATCCATACAATAATATATGGTTCTTCTCCCTAGAACATAAATTTCAAATGAAAATATCAAAATATTATTAAATATTATTATTATTAAATAACTTGCATGATCGATAAAATGTGTAAGGGGAGAAAAAAAAAAAGGAAAGAAAAGTGAGCCAGTGCACGAGACTATGGGCAAGGTCTGACGGATTGAGAGAAATTGTGATTGAAACACTGAGAGAAAACTGAAAATGAAAGTGTAAAAACGATAAGCAGACAAACAACAATAAATATTTATATTCGATTATATACATGACCTATAGAAAAGAGAGAAAGACTACGAGGACAGGACTTCCATCGACAGAAGTCTTCCATCTAGTTTATATCAAAATGTTATAAACTGAAAAATCTGAAAGGAATTTCATGGTGATTACTTTCGCAAGAACTGCTAGAAAATGTTTTCATAACCGTATAACGTTTTATCGTTATGTTGTAACGTTATATCGTTATCGTTATCGTTACAGTAACGTTACTTTATAACAACGATATAACGTTATATCGTTATGCGTAACGATATAACGTTGTAAAGTAACGTTATTACAAAAAAGAATATCGTTATGTAACTATATAGAGTTTCGTCGTTTGTTATCAAAATCCCCTGGACGATCACATTTCTTTGCAAATATAAAGAAGTACTGAAGGTAAGAACGCAGGTGTTGGATTCTTCTGAAACAAAATTCTTCTACAAAAGCAATCCATCTGTTGTGAATTGCGTTTCAAAGTCAATCACTATTTTTTAGAGTTTTTGTTCGTTAAAGCATCTTTACAACATTACAATAAAAGAGACATTGAAGACCCTTTAGTATAAAGCAGTGAGCAGTTCAGCTTCAGGAACTTATTGGATTCCTTTTCAACTTTGAACTTCTCCATAAGATTATAATAGCGTTCATAAAGGAGTTGCTGTTGAGCATAAGGCTTGAATAGTATACAATACTAACTCTCAATTTCCCAGAAATGACTTTAGATGCTTGCAAGCACATCACTAGAGCATTGAAATATGCAGTACACAACAAACACGTAAGAACGATCACCATTGTCAAAAATAATCTGGAATTGTTGTCGACTTTTGCATGTTTATTTATATTTAGTTCTTTCTTTTGTTTTCTTACAAACCACACCATATGAACGTGCAATACAGTGAGCAAAAACAATATACTGCACATGATAAACAGATGTGAAATCTGGAAGGAAGTATTCCATGGGTTTACCTCTAAAATGATGTTTATGATAAAGAAAGTCAAAATAAGTGCTGTCGATATGCAAATGGCTAAAACCAGATAAAAGCAAACGAAACATCGATATCGTGATTTCTGTCTTAATTGTGGCTTCGACACTGCAAAGTAACGATCGATACAAATAAATATCGTCATCATCCATGACAGTAGTGCAGGAATATAATTAAGAGTTGTTGTCACTTCATGAAGAACACAATGTATGACATACCTTTGATAATGATAAATGAATTCGATAGCGTTACACGGATTGGAAATTATTCCAACACCAATATCAAGAATACTTAACCAGATGAAATATCTGTTAACTCCTTTTCTTGGCTGTTTGCGTAGTTTATGTATCAACAGAGAATTCAATGCTATGATCAACAGTGTTTCTATACTAGAAAATAAGACAAATACTTGTGAACCAATTGAGAGTTGATTTGGAAAGAAGAACTTGTATTCCCAACATCGCCATTTTTTATTCCAGAAACTTCGATTTGTAAGGTTGTTTCGATCTTTTGAGATATTCATCGTCTTGAAACAGATTTTTGAACTTTGATTTTTTTTTCATTAATATCTGAAAATGAAAAGGGGTTTACTTGGCATAGATCAGATTAATAAATTTTCTTTTGTGTTGAGGCCTGCTGTATTTATCAACTGGTTTTCACGTTTTTATCTGATGTTTTCAAATAAGAATAAAGCTAAATGATTAAATTATTTTTATAATACTTTGTTTATATTTCGGGATTCATCGATATCTAACAGTATTTTTTCAGCAATGAAATGTTTTAATTCCATTTTCGTGCTTTTAGTGAAAGAATTTTTGTTGGTTGCGACTCAAATACTGAGGCAAATACAGAGGCCTTTGCACTCCCTAAGACATTTCAATGGGATGCAACACAGAAATAAATGGTTAAACAACCTATATGGTATCAACTACTCCGTCTGAAAATATTTTGCAGTTTAATAATAACTGTTGATGCACAGAGAGGCTTTTTGAAAACGAGAGTAAATCGTAAGAGGCAGTACAATGTTGTGGAGACGGAAAAACATTTCATTATCAAGTATAATAGTAAAAGAGTATAGTTGTTTTATTTATAAGCAACATGTTTATACACAACACTAGTAAATTTTCTCAAAAAGTTAAGCAGCATTACTAACAGAATCTCAATTCAGAATCAGAATCTTTTTTTTACTTCTTATGTAGCAAGTGAATGAACCAAATAAGCAATCATCCCTTTTTACAATTTTTTGATGTTTTTCGAATTGCGCCAATATGACAAATGGCCCACTCCAATAAGTGTATATGAAGACATATTTTTTGGGGTTGGAGGAACATAACTTTGAAGCCAGGGTTTCTTGCCTTTTAGATTCTCCGTATATCATAATTTCAAGATGCCCTTGGTAATAACTTGTGGAAGAACCCTGATTTTTGACACTTCTGAGAGTCAACTTAGCTTTGTCGGCACTGAATTGAATAAATTAATCCTGCTTATAATTTTAAATAAACACATTCTGTGGGAACATCTTGTACTTTCTGTATGGTGAGTTATTCCCTCACTTATTCCCCAGAAATACAAACAGGAAAACATCAAAACGTTATGAAATATTCCTCTAGCATATTCCTAAGATAAAAAATCTTCAAAGGAAATGTTGCTTGATCTTTCGTGTTCTCTGATAAAAGCAATTTTAAACAAAAAAGTAGTAGGGAATTGATAAGCTCCTAATTGAAAGTAAGATCAGTGAGAACGCTTTTCTCGAAAAGTATTTCTCCTTTCTGGTGTCACCGTAAATAATTACTCCCTTAAAAAGGTAATCTCCAGTACTATTTGACTGAGAAATAATAACTCCACTGTCATTATTTCCCAGAAAGAAAGTACTCCCTGTAGTAATGCCCCAGTCGGCACACAACGTAGAATCAACGTCGATATGCAGTTGATAATACGTCGCGACGTCGAAATACCAATTTTCAACGTTTTTCCAACGTTGAAAATACGACGTCGTTTCTATTAACTAATTTTCGACGTTAGTTCAACGTCATAATGACAACGTTGTTTTAGTCAACCTATTTTCAACCTATTTCTGACGTTTAAATTACGACGTCGATCCTATTGACCAAATTTCCACGTTTGTTCAACGTTGAAAATACGACGTTGTTTCTGTTAACTAATTTTCGACGTTAGTTCAACGTCATAATAACAACGTTGTTTTAATGAACTTATTTTCAACCTATTTCCGACGATTAAATTATGACGTCGATCCTAAAGACCAAATTTCCACGTTTTTCCAACGTTGAAAATACGACGTCGTTTCTGTTAACTAATTTTCGACGTTAGTTCAACGTCATAATGACAACGTTGTTTTAGTCAACCTATTTTCAACCTATTTCTGACGTTTAAATTACGACGTCGATCCTATTGACCAAATTTCCACGTTTGTTCAACGTTGAAAATACGACGTTGTTTCTGTTAACTAATTTTCGACGTTAGTTCAACGTCATAATAACAACGTTGTTTTAATGAACTTATTTTCAACCTATTTCCGACGATTAAATTATGACGTCGATCCTAAAGACCGAATTTCCACGTTTTTCCAACGTTGAAAATACGACGTCGTTTCTGTTAATTAATTTTCGACGTTAGTTCAACGTCATGGTGACAATGTTGTTTTAATCAACTTCTTTTCAACCTACTTTCGACGTTTAAATTACGTCGTCGCTCCTATTGAACAAATTTCAACGTTCTTCCAACGTTGAAAAAACGACGTTGTTTCCATTGACTTATTTTCGATGTTGCTTTAACGTCGTAATAACAACGTTGTTTTAATCAACTTACGACGTTAATCATACTGATCTAGTTTCAAGGGTTTTTTTTGTTATTTTGTTATTTTGTTATTTTTGTTCTTTATGGATCTTCGACGTTCTCATGCGTTTCAATGTTTAAATAATGCCATTTCTGTCAATTGAACTTGCATTTAGTAGCAACGCATTGTCTATACCTTATCGGTAAAACTTTTCTCGACCGAAAGTGACGAACTTTTGCCGAATGAAAATTTGTACCCAAGGAAATTTGAACCGACCAATAATTTAAACCGACGACGCATTTTGACCATTTCAAAAATATTCTGGTCTCTTTTACCTAATCATTTGCAAACTGCCGTAAAAACAGAGGCTTTTTTATCAAGTCTCCAGTTTCCCCCCCTTCTTCATGAACTCTAACAGGGTTGGTGCTAGAAACCAAATAAAACTTTTTTGAACTTTTACTGGCATTGTGTTGGTTTGGGTGGATTAATTTTGGGGGATCGCGGCAAGCAGGCTAGACACTAGATGTCAGAGCCCAATGGGTTGAGCATGAGACAAATTCTTGTAATTCTTGGTAATTGTCGACAGAGGTCAATTACTAAACATAGGGAGCTAAATTGGATAGAAGGGTTCGTTGAAGGTTCATTATTGAAGTTGAAGTTGAAGTTCGGGAAGAGGACAATTTTGAACGTGCACAAACCTTTGAAATCTTTCGTACTACCTATTGATTTTTCGGGTGACTGGCGAAAAAAAATAGTCCGCAAAAAGATCGGTGAAAATGATCGGTCACCTTATAGAAGATAAGATCTATTGAAAATGTCGGATAAAATGTTTCGTAGGTAAAAAAGAAATAGCTAGACAAACATTTGTTATCTGCATCTGTTTGATCTATCAGCATCGTCTGTGTTTAATTTCAAATTCTTTCTTCTTGAAATATTTTGCATTAACACATTATGGATTCTTGTGATTGAAGATTCTTCCTCGTCAACACATTCGTTATCCGTTTCACATACGTAATCGTTGTCTTTTAAACTTTTACAAACGGTATATGCCTGAACAAAGTCATCTTCTTCGTCAGTTTCATCAAATTCAACATCGGCAACGGACAATGACTGTGTCTCACGGTTACAAATCATGTTTATATGTTATGAACCGCATGTGCATATGTTATCGATGAGCGTAGCATATCGACGAGCGTAGCATTTTCGACGAGCGTAGCATAGCGATTGACGTGCATTAAAAGTTGAAGTTTGTTCTGCAAGTTTGTTCTGCAAGTTTGTTCTTGAGGTTTGTTCTGCATTTTTACAAAAAAGCAAAGAAGATATTTCGACTTGTCGGCTTCATTATCCCAGGCAATAAAGTTAAAAACTGCGGCACTTCGATTGAATAAATGAGACTAAAGATGGAGCGCGCGAATGAAAATGCGATATGAAGATGAAATAACATGCCGATGTTATAAAAAGAGAACCACGAGAAATTTTCTTCCTTTCGAAGAAGAGTTATTGAGAACGCTACACTTTACGTAATACGATTTGTCATTGTGCTCACAAGTCTACTACTTTACGAACATCGTATATCTTTTTTAAGGTAAAGCTATGTTTTTTTTTTCTTTTGTCTTTAACTTTATATGCTTACTAACTATTATATCAATCCTCTCTAGTTTATCTATGGGCTATATAGGATTTGGAACGTCGCATCTTAACTATTTTTATAACATTTTATATTGTTTATACAACCCAAATAATTACACTGGATGTTTCAGCAATGTTTCTTCTCCTGTTTGAGTTTATATTCAGAAGTCATCATCATCATATAAACACTCCTTTTGGTGTTCAATATTAGCTAATACTTAGCATCATTGTGCTCTGCTCAAGAAAACAAAATGAGTTTATTGCAATGTGTAGTCAACATTCTGTAAAACATATCCTAAAGCACCTAAAAAGAAAAGTGGTATTTTTTCTTGGAAAGCTTTGGCATATAAAATGTTATTTTTATTATTTCCACACATCTCATTGCTATTACTTCTGTATTCTCCCTTCCCTACCGTGGCTGATTCGTACAACATGGTTTTCTTTTTAAACAAATAAAAATGATGAAAACTAAAATATGTGGCCGCACGTTTAAATATGCGGCCGCACGTTTATAATATGCGGCCGCACCTTATAACATGCGGCCGCATATTTGAAACGTGCGGCCGCATATTTCGTCGATGGCTTTAAATAATATATTTATCTAGTCTATATTTTTATCTTTTCTGGTCAGTAAATCTCAGTGTCGAAAGAATTCACAAGTTGTTGACTTCCTGTCCATACAAATTATTTGAAACACCACATTACAGCATACATTTCATTTCACAATGGATGTTGTTGATACAAACGGGTGTGGGTCCACGGTATTAGATAGTTTGGTGGAGTATTACTTCCACATCAAACCGAAGCTCAAGTATGAGCACATTTGTAATATCAATCTCCAACAACAACATACCTTCACATACGACGCCATATTTTGTAACTTAAAATATGCTGACGATGCTGTAGATTTCAATTCGACAGACCTCATAATTATACGCCATCAAGTTTTAGTGTAAAGTTTCCAGACCATGTTTAATAGAAAACGCCCAGAAATAACATCCTGCCATCAAAATATGCGGCCGCACATTTTAAACGTTCGGCCGCACGTTTATAATATGCGGCCGCACCTTATAACATGCGGCCGCATATTATAAACGTGCGGCCGCATATTTAAACGTGCGGCCGCATATTTAAACGTGCGGCCGCATATTTTAAACGTGCGGCCGCATATTTTAGTTTTCATCATTTCATCATATTGGTTTAAAAAGAAAACCATGTTGTTCGAATCAGCCACGGTACTTCCCTCATTAAAGTGTTTTCTTACACCATGAACTTAATTAATAAAACAAATTTTATATACTTTACCGTATTCATTTTCCTTAAGATAGTTCATGCCATGCTGCGACGTAACCATGGGCACAAAGAAAAGGATAATTTTCTATATTAGTTCAATAAAGCTAATAAAAAAATAGGTTAAACATGCAAATCTAACTTGGAAAATTTGGTTTTGTTATTGTAATGTCTCCAGGGAACAAAATGATCTTAAGGATACGGTATAAGTTACATACATCAAAAAATAAAAAAAAAGTATTTTCAGTATTTATATAATCTATCAAAAAAGCTTAAATTTTTCAGTGGTAAAGTTGGTTTTACGATTTTTTACAGGAAAGTGGTTTGTTTCCAAATAAAATTTCTTCTCATTCTTGTTTAATCATGGTGATTTTCTTTGATTATGGAGGTGAGCTGGCCCGGTTAGCCGGGCTGGCTCACTTAGCCGAGACAATTTCATCTCGCTTTTATATGGAAGCGGGCTGGCTCACCCTTGTATTTTTTGTTTATCAAATAGTATGCGCATGCTATAAAATTAGTCCGCTCAGCCGGGCTAGCCCGGTTGTGGGTGTTTATATGGAAAATTTTCATCCCACTGAAGCGAGATCTCGGCAAATTGAACCGAGATCTCGCTTAGGCGGACTGGCTCGGTTTTCATATAAACACATTCGAATAAAAACATATATTTCTTAGTGTAAGTGAGATCTCGGCTAAGCGAGCCAGCCCGTTTAACCGGGCCAGCTCGCTTCCATATAAACACCCCCTCATTTTGAGTTTTTTTACAGACACACTTTGTGTTAGAATGAGCATTATAATTAAAATAATTTTAATAATAGTATAACCTGTCAGGTGTTTGATCTTCATTGTGATCATATTGGAGATGTGATCTTTTGCAAAACTTTTAAAGTGCTTTTCCTCCGTGTTTGTTTTTTAGCAAAATTCCTACTACATTTTGGGTCTCTTTTACAAAACTGCAAAAGCTCTGTGGGAGAGATCTCCCTTGTGGTTCTATCAAGACTGGAATGAGCACTAGAAACTGAGTACAGGATGGTTAACAGGGCTTGAAAAGCTGGAAACATCTTGTTTTTGAGAAATGGGCTGGAATAGATTTTTTTACGGTGGCCCACAAGTGTCACGGCAAAATAAAAAAGCCACGGCAAAATACACAAAAGCCACGGCAAAATGAAAAAACTCACGGCAGAATAAAAGAATCCACGGCAGAATACACAAAAAACTCACGGCAAGATAACATAAGATAATGGTAACCTCACTACGATAGACATGTGTTTACATACAAGACGTCAGAAGCTTTATGGTTTGCAGCAAATGTTTATAAATATCACTACTCCCTCGCCTATTCCTCGACTCACCCAATATGGCTGACTATGTTTAAACTGTGTAGCATTGTTCCTGTGCTCTGTCGTTTTCACAAAATTCAAAGATGGATGTAGTAAAACACTCTTTCTTGCGCGTGGTGTGTTTAAGTGTAGAGAGTGGTGTTGGGCTCGTTGGTGGTGTGGAGAAGGGAGGCATGAATGTTTTTTCCTGCTATAGAATCAACTGTTGTAGGTCATAACATGAGGAGCTAAAAATCTCTTGCATGTGTAAGTAAACTCAGAAACTTAGAAATCGTGTTTTTCTATAATTATTTCAGTTCAGTTGTTGGGGTTGGGATAATCAATCAGGCATATAAAGGAGAAGTAAAAGCATAAACAATCAATCATTTATTTTTTAACGTAGGAACCTTGTGAAAAGTGTATATATAAGAATATTTTATCATGATGCCATCTAACTATTCCTGATTTTCAATTCATATATGACCTCAATCATTGGCTGCTAATTATTATTATGTAAAATGGGCTCATTTGAATTTTTGGGATAATTGATCTATTAGTATAGTTAAAAAGCTATGAGATGTTAGCAAACAAATGAAAGTATTGTGATTAGACTTTAATAGATGCACCAGTATTGTGGCATATGTAAACAGATATACAGGGATTGCCTTTGAGGAGAAGTAAAAAAAACTTGAAGAATAACGCAGCTAACCTAGGAAAATAACAAAAAACTAACTTTAGATATTTTTGATATTTTTAATCATTAACATGTATTATGTATGAATATATATAATATAGAATCAATGAAATAGCTACAATGTCTGAAAAGTACTTGTTATGTGGTTGTGGTATGCAGCTAGCTCTTTCTTGTAACTATTGCAGTAACTGTGGAAAAGGTATATATATTTCAGATTTTAACACTACTGAGCTAAAACGTTTGTTGGTATATGATTAATTTATTTTATTAATTTATTGTCTTCTTTGATGAAACTTATTTGAAACTGTGATCCTGTTTAAGCACTGTCTGTGGCCAACTGCTTGATGCCATCATCATTGCTTCTTCCTTCAATGTCTTCAGTGACCCAAAGTGCAGTGTTAGCACAACAGGATAGAACAAGAAGCTCCACTGTTAACTCTTGTGGAAAAGGTATGTTTATGATGTGTTTTATTTTGCCACATGTTTTATTTGCTAAATTAACGATGATGATGACTTTATGTTTTGTTTTAGATGTTTCACTTTCTTTAGATACTTTAATTTCAACATCCTTACTTCCTAATACACCTGTAATGTCCCAAGCTTCAGTCATGACACAACAGGAAAACTTAAATGTTACTGCTGTAACCCCAATAGGTGATTTGTTATGTGTATTACTGTCCTTTGCACAATACGTTGTTTAAAATATTAAAAGGTATTATATGGAGCTCTGACTTATCTGTTTAGATAATATGAGGAATCCACCTGCTAAAAGATTTATGCCTTTCAGTAAATTCCGCTCCAAGAAGCAAAACCAATGGAATGACTTTGTAAAAAAGAAAGAAACCCCATCCACTGTACTGATAAACATTGGAATGTTGAAGTGGAATGAAAATATGCTTAAACTTAAGCCTGTACGTGGGAAAAGAATGTCATTGCGAGTAAAAACTTCTGACACCTGCCACGAAATTTTCTTAGCAGCCCATGAAAGGTGGAGTGCTCACTATCCTGAGTGTTACAATGAGGATGCTCAATATGTGTTGACATATGAAAGTGGAAAGGATGCTATTTTAATCCCTGGGACTAATGAAAGTTTTGTTCTTTGCAAATACAAACGAGAAGTTAACAAAGACTACAAACGTATCATCTTGTACTTATGTAGTCTTGACGACCAAGCATTAAGTGAAGGAAAATTTATTAACACAGACTCACAACCTTGTTTAGCTAGTAGCTGCCACATCCCAACATTTGATGAGGAAACCAGCTTTGAAGAAACATACAGGGAAATTAATATGCAGTCCTTTAATTCCTTAAGTGGAAATGTCATTGATAGTATTAGAACAGGGCATCACACTGCTGTGGGAATATCTAGTGGTCCGAATCTACTTGCACAAACCACTGCCAGTGAAGATCTTTTAGAAAATCCAAATCGACTTGCACAAACCACTACCAGTGAAGATCTTTTGGAAGATCCAAATCGACTTGCACCAACCACTGTCAGTGAAGATCTTTTGGAACCTTTTAAGGAAAAAGTTAACAAAAATGAACAATTTTTTTTGGTTTTGAGAAGAGGAACTGCATTAACAAGACTGTTTAAGCTTTGGCAAAGACAGTCTGTTAAAACACCTGTCACTATTATTATTATTATTATTATTATTATTATTATTAAAACATATATTTAGCATCCACAATTTACAAAGTGGCTCTTCCGCCTAAAATTAAAATATGAAAAAATTAAAATATTTAGATAATTGTTGTTGAAAGAATTGTGAGAAGAAGTGGTTAAAAAAGTTAAGTAAAAAAGTAAAAATAGAATATATGCATTGTTTACGCACTCATTGAAAAAGAGATAGATATTATCTCTAGGTATGTCACTATAGCATGATCAAATAAAATGGTAAGAAGTGTAAAAGTTTCCAAGACAGCTTGAAGTGATGACCATGCCAACAACACACTGAAGTGGTTGAAATTGGGTTCACTTCAAACTTCGAGGAAATGAACTATTATTAGGAAGAAAGAGATCTAGTTAAAGCTTTGCCCATAAAGAACTTTCGAGAGTCACGTTTAAAACTAGCGTATGACGTCGAACATCGCACAGCCCTGGGCAAATCGTGCATTGGCTGTAAAGTACAGTGGTGAGGAAGGCATTGATACTGGTGCCTTGAGAAAGGAATTTCTTGCTGATGCAATTGAAATGATTGGGAAGGACCTTTTCCCATTTGGTACACCGTTTTACTCAACAATGCATGTACAAAATGGTGATTTTCGTACTTGCGGGGAAATTTGTGCAGTTTCCTTAGCACAAGATGGCATGTTTCCATGTTTTTTATCTCGGTGTGCATATGAGGCTTTGTATAAGGATATTGATTTGACAAACATTGAATTTGATGATCTGACAGAAGAGGAAAATGACATAATCTGCAAAGTAAAAGAAAATTGCTTTGAGTTTACCGAATTAATCATTGATCATGGGTTCACTGGCGCCATTGATAATTGCCAAATCGATGATATCGTTGGTTCACTGAAAGTGAGTTTTGTTCAAAGACGGGCTCTTTGCATGAAAGAGTTTGGAAGAGGCTTAGAAAGTTATGGCATTCGATCTTTTATCTTGGCTCAACCACAATCTTATGGCAAATATTTTTTGATGGATACTTGTTCAACTTTGATTCCAGATGCAAATTATTTATTTTCTATTTTGAAACCAAAATATTCAGAAGCTGGTTCAAATTCTTTAATTTTAGAGAGAAATATCATGGACTATTTCCAAGATTTCCTCAACTCTTTGGAAGATAAAGAAGTAGTGAAGCAAAACGTCTTAGATTTTGATCCAGAGGTATTGAGAGATAATACCATACCAGAATTATCAATTCCTTTTATAATGGGTTGGCTAACTGGTCAGCGGAGCATTGTCTCGAGAAGAGAAGCAATGGAAATTACTGTTTGTTTTGATCATGAGTGCTTAATCCGTTTACCTGACCATGTGATTTGTTATCCTCATGTGAGTGCATGTACCCAAACTTTGACACTGCCTGTTGCTCATATGAATGGAGAAGAAAGATTCAGGGAAACATTTCTACAAGCTTTAACATTTGGTTATGCATTTGGGCGTCATTAACATTTATCATTTATACCATGTACTTAGTTCAACATTCAGTCATACAGAACTTAATAAGAGAACTGACAGCTACTTTATATGAACACTTATTTTTTCAGTGGTAACTATGGTAACTGATTTTCTGAAGGAGGAAGGACGTACATTATTTTAACATTTTGTTGACCTTGTAAATTTGAACTTTTCATTTTTGGTTCCTTTTGTTCAAGTTTATGTTAGCTTTTAACCTTTTGTTAGTTTTGAGACTGTTCTTATGTTTCAAAAAGTTAGTTACAGTTTGTCTAGTCATTTGCCACCTCAATCAATTTCTTACACATTTCCAAAGCTTCAGTCCACGTATTTGGTCTCTGGACTCCTAGGTTTTCTCGAGCAGATTCAAAGTATTCTTGAAATTCGTTGTCATCACTATTTACGTCCACATAATTCTTGCTATCCTCAAGAGTCTGTTCTGAGACGAACACCTTCATATCTTGATTACCAGTATCTCCATCTGACAGATAGAACAGGACGTTAGGTCTCCCGGCAACCGTATCGAAACGAGATTTGCGTATTCTGTGACTATTCCAATGCCTACGTACAAAGTCTAAATCTAACTGTATTACAGAATGAAAGCTATACCAAAGGCATTCATTGTGTAACACATTGGTTAGATCTATGACACCGTTGTGCTCCAGATCTTGAAAAAAATTGCGCCACCAAGAACCTCTTGATTTCAGGAAATAAGACCACCACGATTCAATTCTTTGATTTCTTGGTGATGGAACATAGGTATGTGAATTCACATCGTCAGTTAAATATGATTGTAACGATGCTGCTAGACCATTTTCAGTACCTAAGTCTGTGACAAGCCTCTTAGGACAACCCTGCAATTTGCTAACGGTACTTAAGTACAAAACTTTCAACCACAAGACCTTTCTACTGAAGCCATCAATAGCTCCATGGATGGGGAATCCGAAGGGTTTGAGCTTATCATACCCATCCATGTGCCATGCATCATTTGGGCCAGCATTCTTATATTCTCTTCTACGAAGACGATGCTTTCTCCGTAAATCCGAACCTTCTGGGTCCATTTCACGCAGAAGAACTTGAACATAAGTACGAGGAATCGAAAATCCTTCCATTTTTAGAGTGTGCCAAAGGCTTCTATATCCCACACAAGAATCTGGACCATGCAACAACTCACTCATGCGTCGTCGAATCACATGAATACGGTCTCTGAAATTGCTACCAGAGCGTCTTGACAATCCATACTGTTTCAAACGACGCAACAATGAACTTCTGCTCATGTGAACTCCAAACTGTTTTTCAAGAAACAACAAGATGTTTTTGTACTCATATCCTTGGTTAAAGTAAAATGATAAGATCTCTTCTTCATCAAATTCATCGTCAGAGTTAAACTCTCTGTCTGGGATTTCATTGTTATCCACATGGCTAGTGTCATGGCTTAGATCTATAGGAAATAGACAGCAAATTAATTTTTTTAAATATGCACTACCAGGTTTACTATGAATAAACTAAAAGGTACCTGCTCCACAATGGCAACAAAAGTTGTCTATCTGGGCCACTTCATACTCACAGAGTAAGCACAGCATCTTTAATAGGTAGCCTGAAGGGCGAATGACATCAAACAAAATTTATATTTCAGCCTTTTTCATTTTGCCGTGACTGTTTCATTTTGCCGTGGCTTTTTTTATTTTGCCGTGAGTTTTGTGTATTCTGTCGTGGCTTTTTTCATTTTGCCGTGCTTTTTTTCATTTTGCCGTGGCTCTTTTTATTTTGCCGTGGCTTTTTTTTATTTTGCCGTGAGTTTTGTGTATTCTGCCGTGGCTTTTTTATTTTGCCGTGACATTTTTTATTTTGCCGTGACACTTGTGGGCCACCGTATTTTTTTCATGCACAATGTTTTTTATATTATTATATTATTATCAATTTATGAAAGTGTTCCTGTATACGTTTTTGAGGATCTTTTTATAACTTTCAAAATTGTTTTGTTGTATTTCTCAGAGTGAGAATGTGTGATCAAATAACTTTATTAAAGAGTATTAAATTGACATTTAAGCTGTACCGTATCCTTAAAATTTTATTATGAATATAAAAGGAATTCTAATTCTAGTGATCTTGAAAGATTAAAAGAAATTGTAAATAGACTGAAGAAAACAGGACTTGCTATCAAAGAAGTATATTAACTAAAAATGTATGTTCGTACTTTGTGCATTTATGGTTATAAATCCAAAAGAAACAATTGAAAGCCTAGAACCACCTTTTCATTTTAAAAGTATTAAGATCAGATTTAAACAGTTTTTCAGAAATTAATTTACCTGAAGATGTAACATCAGTTACGAAAAGCTTTGTAAAGAATTTTAGAAAAATATCACAACATTGTTTTTTTATTGATATAATTTTTAAAAATTTTATTCTACTTCTGTTTTCATGTATTTTTCAAATTTTTGGTTTATAAATGATATTAATATTGGAAAAGGGAGAATTATAACATGTCACGTAAACAGTATCTTAAAAAATGGAGGGGCACTCAACGTAGTGGATGGCGTAGTGTCATGGCGTAGAACAGCGAGTAGGTGCCCAACTGAAGTACGCTCCAGATCGAGCACATGGTGGAGGTCGATGAACATTTTATATGACTTGTAAATAATATTAACTATTAACATATTAACTTGAGCATTCTTTGTGACATTTTTATTATAGAGATAACTAAATATGATACGTCAAATGTTTAGTATTCTTTGAGGGAACTGGAAATTGATTCAAGTGATTGTTTACTATCAATCTGAACTGGATGGTTTTTTTTGGTGCACAAATTCACGTGATAAGTGTCCTTTCCACATTTTTATAAACATGAAAGTTGTAGATATCATCACATTACTAATTTTTATTTGTAGAGTTGTTTGAAAGGTTGTATTATTTATATTTATATTTTCTAAAAAGAAATTTTAAGTTATTCATTAAACTTTTTTGTTCTTAAAATCTTTTCCATTGTCTACTCGATGTTGAAATTACATGAATACGAGGTTGAAATAAGGCTGTTATTTCTTTGAAATTCAACTGCGTTTATGACGTTAACCAAATTTAGAAGTCCTTACAACATACTATCGACGTTGATTCAGTGTCGAAACAACATGGAAAGGAGGTTGTTTTGAAGTTGTTTCATCGACGTTGAAATTCAGTCGTGCAACGACGTCGTCGATTGTTTCATTTTTAAACAAATTTAGACGTCGGTTCAACGTTACTATCGACGTCGGTTCAACGTCGAAATTACGTTGTTTCATCGACGTTGAAATTCAGTCGTGTTATCGACGTCGTCGATTGTTTCATTTGCAACTAAATTTCGACGTCGTTTCAACATTGCCGACGACATATTTTCAACGTTGAAACAACGTTTATGTGCCGGCTGGGGCTTTTCCTTAGTAAATAAGTACTTCTTTAGGAAATAAATACTCCCTTATAGCAAGGTAGTATCGTAAAGTATACTAACAAGTCTGATCAAATTGAAAAGGACATTTCTCAAGAGTTCTTTTAGTAATCTGTTTTATCGTAGTTAATTAACGTTATTTACCTAAGTGGATCAAGTGGATCAGGTTTCAAGAAGACAATGTATTTGAATTTCGCGATTTTTGGTCATTTCCTAAAAGTTTATCTCTGGAAACGAAATACACGGGGGAGTAACTATTTGTTATTTGCTAGGAAGAAAGTACTCCGGGACTACTTATTTTCAGGGAGTACTTGTTAACGGTTACACCAGAAAAAATATTCCTGGGAAAAGAGAAAAACTATTCCTGAGGCTTGAAATCAGGCTGAAGTGATTCAAGTTATTCTTACACGTGGTAAATACAGCATTAAGAAGATGGCACGAAATGGCAACAGCAAATGTACTTCCCAAACTTTGGACTGTTTTCAACGTGCAACGACAGATTCTGCGACGTGTGTATTTATTATCATCTTATGGTTACCTTACTGTAGCTTTATACCTTTTACTCACGTCATATTTTCACGTGCATCTATAATGTTCTTTGTGCTCAGTGGCTGTTCAAATCGTGCTCTTTTGTTCTTTTTTGGTGGAAAAGTTTGTTCACTGCTGTGGAGATCGATAGGGAGAGCGTTCTATCGCCCAACTACATTATGTACATTATTCACTAAGATTTCCTTCATTGTCACTATCGCCATCATCATTATCTTCATCAGAAGTATCATAATCAAATTTCAAGTTTTCGCATCATTTGCCACAACCACATAAATCAATGTATTCAAGGCTGTGCGATCGATACTCGCACATTTAGAGCAATTTTGCATGATTTCGAGCAATTTCAGGAAATTAACTCGATGACGTCGACTGGTGCTGCAGGAAGCAACTTCCAGTCAATGGTTAAGACACCAGCCTCCATATTCCATCCATGACCAATGGGACTTGGTATCTCGGGGTTGTTTTCGAGAGATCTCTTTATGACTGCTGTCACATCTGCGTACATATCGCAGACAAACGCCTCTATGTTTTGGAGCAATGTTGCATTGATGCCAAAAGAGTTCCCAAATGAAGCAGAAGTAGCTTTGAATTCTTCAGAAGCTTGCAACAACTTAAATGCTGTAGTTTTTCCAACTCCATAGAACGCGCTGGTATAATCGATACCAGTGAATGCGTGGAGTGCCTGGTATCGCATGACAGCATTCAGGACAGGGCCCGCACAGAGTTTTTGAAAGTGAGGGGGGAGAGGGGGAAAGGTATGGAACTTCGGTTTTCTAGATTGGCGAAAACACACTCATAATTTTTAATTATATTTAAGCATTCAACAAATATTTTCATGGGTAAAAGGTGTAAAACACGTGTCAAGAAGGTTTTCCTTAAAAAGTAGTTGAAAGTTCGTTGATGCGTATTAGAGTAACGCTATCATCCCCTTCCTCAACCAATAGTTTGATTGGTTGCAATTTTTGCTCTCTTTTCCGTGAGTACTCGATCAGAACAACGATTTCGGCGATGACGTCCCTACCAGAAGCTTGATTTGTTTTGTGGTCATCTTCACCAATAGATTCAATGAATGACAATAGCAATGGGTAAAGACCCCCCGCCGGTTCTGCCGCCCTTAGCGCTATTATATGGGGAGATGAAGATTTCACTATGACGATGTCATTAGAAATAGAACAATAGGAAAATAGCCTGGAAACGAGCAGCTAAAACTGTTCAAAGAAGGTAAAGAAATGATTCGCTCTCATATCACAAGAAAACCACCGAAACACTTTTTCTCAATCTTAGCAAAACCGTCCAAAAAATATCACAGCTCTGAAAAAAGGTGCTGTTTGGCACAAAGGAAGACCTTTTGTCTCTTCTCCTGCCGACAGGTTTTTTTTGTTCTTTTTTTCCTGCAACCGATAAAACATTGCTGTTTTTTTCCTGACATAATGGAATCTTTAAGCGTTCGAAATAATAGACGGGGGTTCAACATTTTTGAAAATAATATGCTACAAAGATTCTTTTATTAAAACATTGAACAAAGACATCGAACGTATATTTTTTTAAAACATTTTATTTAAAAGTAACAAGGGTTTTGTTTGTTTGTTTCGTTAAATGATACAATGAATGATTTTTTTTTCATATATTGCACCCCCTGAATATGTACTTTTGATTATCCGATTTGTCTAGAAGGAAGGAAAGATGGTGGAGATATTTTAGTTTGTTGTTGTTGGTATAGCGTGATTTTTCTTTTTGTGATAACTTGTTTAATAAATAATTTTAGGTGCTCCGGTAAAAAAATAATTAATACTAAGTATCTTTAGAACATGTTTCACTATCTTTTGGTTTGTCCCCTTCTTTGCATGGTTTCTCATTTTTTTATGCAAGTAGCTGCCTGACTATTACTGTAGCTTTATACCTTTTACTCACGTCATGTTTTCACGTGCATCTATGATGTTCTTTGTGCTCAGTGGCTGTTCAAATCGTGCTCTTTTGTTCTTTTTTGATAGAAAAGTTTGTTCACTGCTGTGGAGATTGATAGGGAGAGCGTTCTATCGGGATCATTCCCTTCTATCATGGACGTATAAAAAGAGAAGGACTTACAACTTTTATAAATCTATTCAAACAAGCTCGCCTCGCTTTATTGAAATTTTGACAAAAGCAGTTTTGAAACTCCCTCAAGTGCTGTTAAAAATACATGTTTCCATTGGCTTCCACACTAGCAGCCTTTTGTTATAAACACGAAAACTGTTGAAAAACACCAAAACTAAAAGTATGATTCCTTAGGAGTTCCTAAAGCTTCAGACTTGAAACTTTCAGAAAAGATAGATAAACTATCTCTCTGTTTTGTGTAGCTTAGGCATTTTTGAGGCGCAAATATTAACTTCATAACATGCAGAGACGCTGTGCCATGATTTTCTTCTATTTTCACTTGTAACATCTTCTAGCAAGCTCACAGACATTTTAAAAACGATTAAATATCGTCGTCTGTGGCTTTGAACAATGAATAAAAGTGTTTTGAAAGCTAATGAGTCTTAATTCCTCTGATATTTCAGTTTTCCGCGTTGGATTGGCACGTAAATAATCGTTCGTCTCAACAAAAATCCAGTGAAATGCGAGACGCGCTTTGGTATGAAAGGGATGCCGACACAATGGATTTTAACAATAGAATTGAATAGCTATTGAAATGAGTTGTGAGTCCTTCTCTTTTTATACGTCCATGCTTCTATTTAGCACTTCGAAAGGTTCTCTGTTTAATAAATTTAAATTGTTCACTGTGTTACTCACGATATATTCCTTTTGAAATGGAACAATTCAAGTACTTATCCTGAATGGAATACATTATTCTTTTGTAAGAGAGAATGACTAAATCACTCTCCCGTGTAGCGTGCAATGGTATAAAGATGTCTTTCACGTTTAAAGAACCATTCGTTATTCGTTTCTCAACGTCGTACAAATCTTTACCTAAATTTTTTAAAGTGAACTTTTTGGCTTGTGGTTGGTTTTAAAAAAATGTCGAAGCCAACACTTATTGTCAACTGGGTTGGAATGAACGGTGCTGCTAAGAACAAGAGAAAGTTAATTTTACGTCCAAATGATAGAAACATTTACATCTGTCCTGTGAGAAACTGCCTGCACGTTGGTTTCAAGAGTAGTCGAGGACTACGCAAGCACATCGACATCAAACATTGTTGGTATTACTACTTTGACGAAGCTCCGGACATCAAAAGGGAAGAAGTTGAAGCACAACAGTCAATCAGGAAGAAGGTGTGTACGGCACACAAAACCTTCTTTTTCTATTAATGACGGAACGATGGAAAGACGTTTTTGAACTGGCTGCGTACGCCATGCGGAGGAGGGAAACCCGAAAAGGAGGCCAAACAAAGTGCTCTGCGATGCATGAAGTTTTTAATGGCCAGTCTTGACGACCCGGAATCGGAATTGGTTTTAACTGAGGAATTCGTTGACTGTTGTCTAGGTACACCGTCCATCATTATGGAATTTCTAAAAACGCTGGCAGAAGATTGAAAATTAAGTTGTTCGGCTTCGTTAAGCTATTTGAAATCGATATCAGACATATGAGACTTTCGAATGGCGAACGCTGTGTCCGACACCACTTAACGTTGTTTTGCTGTAACCGAAGTGTACATACGACGTGGTAAGGAAAATCTGGGAAAGAGAAAGAGGCTGGAGTATTCCCGTAACCTCGATTTACAGACGGTTATTGGAAGGAATAGCTGGGCAACAATGGAAGAGATGGAAAACGTCGTGCCATATTGCATGTCACGTTTTAGAGACGTCTTACAGGAGTGCAAGAGTGACAAAAGGCCGTCGGTATGTCAATTGGCTTTTGCTACGAGATTTATCGGCACGTACCTGTTCATTCGTGTCAAGTGCTCTCGACCAATGACATATCAATATATAACCATTGAAATGATCGAAAAGACTAAAAGCAACGGTGGCTTCATCAACCAAAAGGAGTTTAATATTTCTGAACGATATCTATATGACACGGTAATCGTAGACAACGAGACATTAGAGGTTCTGGATTATTACGTCACGCTAGTCCGACCGTTGTTGAATCCTACTTGCAATTATTTGTTAGTAATAAACAATGGAAAACAATACACCGCATTCTCGTCTGCGATGAGCGTTTTCGTACACGAAGGAATTGAAAAATACATCCATCCAACAAGGTATCAACAAATTGTAGAGACGGAGAGTGCCGAACGACTTAGCCAACAAGCAAGAAGTTGTTTCACGCGACCGGAAGCACAGTTCCTATGTGGCCAATATGTCGTATCGAAAGAGCCTCTCCAGGGACGTTGCTTCACGTAGAAAGCAATGTATGGAAAAGCTAGTTGGCGATAAACGTAAAGAGGTTAGTTCAAACATGATGGACGTTTTACGAACAATTAACGACACGGCGTGCACCTTTGATGAACGAGTACTTGAACAAGCCGAAACTATAATATCGCAGTCTTGTAGTAGCTTATCGGATCAAGCTGTTGACGACGACGATGTAACAATAACGAGTACAGTTGCAGCCAATTCAGAAATCCTGGCCACTACCGGCGTAGATCGAACACTTGTACCACTTATAAGTTCCGATGTGAATTTAAAGAAAGAAGTTGCAAACGAACAAACCACTCGTGTAAAATCCCAATGGAAGAAGACGTTAAGTTATCTAAAGGCATTGAAAAACATGGCAGAAGATTTTGGAGTCTGATACTGTGGGACCCTGATTATTGGTTTCACCCTTGTCGTAATAAGGACTCCCTTCGGATGCGAGCGGAAACCGCAGCATTCAAACTAAATACTTCGAAAACCAGTTAATGTAACTGTTTGTTTTTTTGTTCATTGATGTACTGATTTTCCGAAAGAAACAAAACAACTAAATGTGAATTCAACATCCATTTTCCTTTTTCTCAGACTTTACGTCTTTTTAGTCCTCCTCCTTTTCGAGAACAAACGCTGCTGGGGGTTCTGCGACCGTACATTCATTATTAACTGGATCTAGGAAACAAAATGCAAGACTAGTTTCATTATTAACTTATAATTACCGTATTTCCTCTATTAAGCGCCCGGGCGCTTATAAAATTTTTTCGAAAATTAGGAGGGCGCTTAATGGAGGGGGGCGCTTAAAAGAGGGGGGCGCTTATAAAATTATTTCAAAAAAACCGTACAAAAAATTGTGAGAGGTGTTAAAAATAAATACTTATTTCCACTTTTATTATTTTCTATAAAAACTATGTACAGAAAACAGAAGAAATATCAGGTATGGTTCATGTAATGTTTTCCAACTTTATATCTATGTCGTCATCTTCTTAATCGGAGTGTATTAGAATGTTTGGATCATCTTCCATGTCTCGTTGAAAAGATCTACAAGCAGTTGGCTGACTGTTTTGGCTAGTTTCTAATAAGCGCCCGGGCGCTTATCTAGGATTTTGACTCTAACATTGTAACTCTAATAAGCGCCCGGGCGCTTATTAGAGGGGGGCGCTTATAAAATTATTTTTGGATTAACAGGGGCGCTTATTAGAGGGGGGCGCTTAAAAGAGGGGGGTGCTAAAAAGAGGAAATACGGTAAGAGAAAACCTCAAAAACGGTCGTGGCATTTACCTTGAGTATTTGCAAGATATTTACGAACGTCGACTTCAGAATTGTAGGTGATCATGTATTCTTCCAGCACACCATCGTCTTCCAAAGAAACAATATTGTCAAAATGTGCGTGTTCAACTAATTAGATTGCCTCAAACCTGAAAAGTCAGTTCAAAACCAGTTTGCAAACAAAGCATCGATATTGATAGAAATATTTAACATTATCTTACATCTCTTGCGCACCACCCGACTCTTCAGAAGGCGCTTTGGTATAAGAACACCAAATCACTCTTTTGGAAAGGGCAGGTGGTGTCAAGGACTCTTCATTTAAAAGTTCCAAAACCATTTCTTCGCTGTCGTAAATTTGGATGTCCAGTAGATTTTGAAAATCTTCCTCATTTGTCATCTTCGTCAGCAGAAGGACAGAGTCACAAGAAAAAAGACATTACAAGGTCGTGGCAAACGCATATATATAGAAGAGTCTAAAAACTAGAGCCCAATCATAGGCTTTCTGTCAACAAAGACTCGAAATTAGTTTCATTGGTTTCAAATAACTCATTGCCCAGTCTACCTTTTACACTTCTGAAAGAGTCTAGAAACAAGGACCTACGGTACTAGAACGAAATTCTGGAAGCTAGTTCTGTGGTTGTCTATCTTTGCACTTTAGAAAGAGTCTAGAAACTAGGCCCGTCTTCACACGGGCCTAGAACCCAGCCCATCAACTTCTGACTATATAAACTGGAAACTAACTGTATAACTTGCAAATAACTCATTGCAAGATTCTGGAAGCTAGGCAAGTGGTCAGGCCCGCAGGCTCATCGTCAGGCCCGTCGTTTTATGAAGGATCTGACCGTAGGCCCGTGGCCCGCCCAAATTCTCAAAAAACTTTATTCTGGATGTCAGTGTGGCAACCGTGGGTTGTCAGGTTCTGAGAGGAAACCCTGGGTTGACGAGTTTTACTTTAGATATTTTCATCAAATGTGAAATTGGTTTTTGTCAAAAAGAGGACGGGCCACGGGCCTACGGTCAAAACCTTCTTAAAAGGACGGGCCTGACGATGGACCTACGGGCCTGAAGACGGGCCTAGCTCCCAGGCTTTTCATTTATGAGAACGGAGTCTGGAAGCTAGTTCTATGGTTGTCTACCTTTGCACTTTAAAAAGAGTCTAAGAACTAGGCCCGTCTTCACAAGGAATCTGGAACCCAATATTTTACTGTTTGCCATCTAAAACTGGAAAGTAATTGTATTGTGTACGTAAAACTCATCTACCTTTGCACTTTAGAAAGAGTCTAGAAACTATGTCCGACTTCATACATGCCTGATGCCCAATCCTTTCATTGTTGTAGTGGTGGACTGGAGATTAGTTTGGGTTCTAGGTATTAAATAATTCCCGCCCTCCCGATAGTTTTACATTTCAGAGAGTTTTGTATACTAGGTACAGATCGTGTTTCCATGTCTTTTTCCATTTTATTCTTTCGTTGATGCGCAATCTGAATCGCTGGCGAATCTTACGATGGATATGCTCTGAAAAGTAGCTCTGTTTCGAAGATTTTTAGGTTTTGCCCTTTTGCGAGCATCCATTCGTCGTAACGTCGGCCCCTTCACCTTCCAATTTACCCTTCTCTTTTTGTATTTGATCCATTGAGTCATGACTGGCACCTCGGGGTGGTAGATGTAATTGTTTACGTGGCTGACTAGAAAGCAACCTTCCGTACACCGTCAACGGAGTTTCTAATATCTTTTCTTCTTTTGCTTCACATTGCTAAAAGCGTTCTTTTAAGTTTCTGAATCAGGACTTCCAGACGATGTCACCACAAAAGGAAATTCATTAACTTACACGTACAAACTTTCGATGTGGAATGAATTTATTGCAATTCGTGATGATAAATGATTAAGAAATTACCTTAACAATCTTGTCAAATCAAATTCACCAACTAAACACGTAATGCCAACATTTACGCTGTTGTTGCACCCAATTTCGGCATAGCTGGTTGTAAGACGTTATGCACGACACAACTAATTCCACACCATTTATCTTAGACAATACGTCATTTATCTCCAACGTCCTTTTTGAAGTTAGCATCTCCTTGGCCCCAGTACTGTCAGGGCATGAAACAGGAACGGTCGAGGAAGAAGGGACCTGGTGACAAAATTACAACCAATTTGAAAAATCAGTAAAAGTCCATAAACAAATAAATGACGCTCACAAATCAAAATGAATAAATCAGCATTACTTACCGATGTACAGGCATTCCGCCTCAATGAGTTCGTCGGTTTATTTGAATTGAATGGTGTCACCATATTTTTAAAATACTAATTTCTTACAATTCAATACATAAGTAACACTCGAATCGCGCAGTGAGCTGAACTCGATTGACTAACTTATTACACGAAATTAACGTGGGAATTAATTAACGCGGATTTTAAAAATCCACGTTAATCAAAACCGTGTTAATTTGTGCCCGCGTAATTAAACCGCCCATTAATTACTGTATCGTGTAATATATGATATTTTTCAAAAAAGCAACAGGTTTTCTATTTTTTTATGGCAAAGTTATTTAACGGAATAAAACATATATAAAAATACAAACATAACGAGTCACTCGCACTGTTCGAAACCCTACCACGCCAAAGTTATGACCGATTAACAGAGTTCAGAGAAAAAGCAATAACGAAGGCTGTATGGAAGGCAGCGAGGATATGGGAGGCATTAAACGATGCAAGATTAAACGACAAGTGCTTTGAACCATTAGCATAATCGTATATAAGACATTAGCACTCAACCTGTTTGTATTTAGTTTTCTTTCTTGTGTTTCATTATGTAGGTAATTTATTACCAGTTTGGTTGCTCGGTAAACATTGAAGCGTTTGATTTCCTTTCGGTATTTAAAAGTACACCTTCCAAATCATTTAAACTGATCCCGAATCAAATATCAAAATCGTCGTTAGTTTGATATCATTTAAAAACTACAGTCGTTGAACCGTCCGCCTGTTAATTTCGTGTAATAAGGCATTCATTGTGTGTCTTCTATTATAATCATGCTTTATTGTAATATAGCCTTGAACATTGCATCATGGTCGCTTATCAATGTCCTTCAACCATATAGATAGTAAGCAAAGAAGTAAAGTAATACAAACGCTTTGACTGATGGTAAAAAACAACCAATTTTAGATGCAAGTGTCAAAGTACTTAACAAAAGCAACTTTTTTTGAAAAAAATCCATGTCTTTCTCATTAGCTTTTTACCAGGAGCATTTCATAAATGTTGTAATTATAGCAGATTTATCAATGTATTTTTTACAAGAATAAAAAACTTCAGTTCTTTGATAGACTGCTATCAAAATCGAATTCAGACAGCGTTGGTTTGTAATTGCTGCATAAATTGCTAAGGGTTTAGATCAGTTTTAAGTGAGAATGTAAACTGTTTCTGTAAAGTTATCCATCATAGAGCTTTAACCTGGAATATTTGAAATAAAGATTATTCTTCATCGAAACAAAAACTGCTAATCGCTTTTCAGTAATATGTAGTTTTGGGGAAGGTTAATGAATACAAAAAAAAGCAATAATATATTTTTCATAATTCTTCAACTTTCAAGACTTTTTGGAAATTTTTGATAATTTATACTCTGAAAAACTTGAAAAGTAATTTTTTGTATTGTACTGTCAGGTTATTCACAATGTTGTATGTCCACACTTTCTTTTAAAACGCTCTCATGTCCCTAAACGTTGGGATGGTGATCATATTTTGTAACGAGAAACGTAAAAACGGCATTATCTCAAGAGCAAAAAATGATTTTTCGAAAATTAAAAAATAATGTGTCGGAATTTTGAAGCCATTTTAAATAGCACTGATTTTTAAAGTTTTATTGCTTATCTGAGTCTCTGTGTAAAGTCTGCAATATATCATCCATTTAAATAAATCAGTTTTATCGCTTAATAAATCTGGTTTGCACGTGAAGAGAAATACGTTCCTGGTGTTTCAAATCTTGCATGTTCTTAACTCAGCCGTTCATTGTCGCGGTCGCATTTAGAATGTCAGCAGACTTTGTTGCTTTACACAATGCATTCCGAACGTGAACTTCACGTGGTTTTTCTTTACGATTTTAAACCAATTAAATATCAGTTTAACAATACGCTCAAAACGCAGAGAGAAAAAACTTTTCAACTTATTATTAGCTTTTGATTTACGCACTCCAACATGGGTGCTGTCGGAAGTAGGTGAAAAAATGGTTTCTCTTAAAAAGATCACAGGGAGGAGAAAAAATGCACGTGCTAAATGAATGAAGTGAATAAAAAACATGTTCGATCAGATTAAAATCGATTAAAAGAAATCGATTAAAAGAAATTAAGACAACTATGAAGACAAAAACAAAAAAATATTTTGTTTCATGATACTCAGAGGTGTAGTTAGGGTCAGTCAAAAAAAGTGGAGGAGCTCAACATTATGATATTTCTTTTCAGTCTTAAGTGGCGATTAGGTTACTTGCACGCTTTCCTTTTCTACCCTAAATGACTTATCTCTCCTCCGCAAATTTTGACTGACCTCTGGCTACGCCTCTGATACTCTTTTTTTACGTATCGGTTTTTAAACATTTTGATTGCTCGAAAAAAAGTTCACCCGTCTGAGACAGTCAGGCAAGCGCTAGGATACACTGGCAAACCGAACATGCTGCCACGTTCTGCCACTGCTGCTTTTTGTCCAAAATGTTTAATCAGTTAGTTTCTTTGTATTTAGTTGATGTATTGTTTTCAAAGCCAAGTCAACGGTGGTCCTTGGAATATAAAACTAACAATAATAATAAAAACAAAACGTTGTTCCTATTGGTACAACAACCAAAAAAAGGCACGTTCGATTGAGGTTGCAATGTATTTGTTTCGAACTCACATCGCACACAAAAAAAGAAATAATTTCGCTCACAACTCAATCAACCATTTTGCGTGAGTTACAGACAAATAAACAAACGGAAAATCGGCTATTAATATATAGACTAGCCGCCAAGGCGGCGTCGCTTGCCGCCCATGTCTACCTGCTCTGTATCACTGTATCAATAAACGTCAAATTTCCTTATAAACGGCTCATACAACTTGGAAAAGATTCGAAGTCATAACCTCTGGTGTTACATCAATCAGTGTTACATTAACTATTTTTCAGGTTTTTCATTATGTCTTACTTATTTTTTTTTTAAAACCAATCGTTGATCAGTACAACAATACACTCAAAACGTAGGAAGAAAAAACTTTAACTTTTTATTAGCTTTTGTTTTATAAAAGTTACGCACTCTAACATGGGTGCTATCAAACAGGTCGAAAATGGTTTTTCTTCTTAAAAAGTTCACACCGGAGGAGAGAAAATAGGCACGTGCTACATGAATAAACTGAATTAAAGAAACGTTCGATCAGAAACGCTTAACAAATAAAAGAAATTAAATTATTAAAAGAAAAGCAAAAAAACATTTTGTTTCATGACACACCATTAAATAATTTCGCTCTCAACTCGTGACTTACAAACAAACAGACAGACAGACGGAGAATCAGCTATTAATATGTTCAGCCTGCGTTGTATCACCACCTGCTCCAAATTATTGAACTTAAAACTAGCGATAAGACCTCCTTTGCTGCTGGCTTTATCGCTCACGTTCGTTTCACGGCGGACATTTAAGTTTGCGGACGCGCTAAGGTGCTTCCGTGAAATTTGGTTAAAATTCAATATGGCGGTTAAAGTGGCGCAAATTTTTACCGGGCGCGTAGAGAGGATGCTTCTTCTTTCGTGGCATAATTTATGCGTATTTTTACTGAAATATTCGTTTCCAGGCTTTTATAGTAAAGCATGGTCATGGAACTTCTTAATGTTTGTTTACATTTGGATGCAATGTTGGGAAAACGTAGAAAATGCATCTAATATGTCATATTGATGGAATCCTGAAGGGGTTAGAGGCAAATTGGAATTTTAACGACATCTAAAGTTTTCCCAGTGTCAAATAAAATGGAAAAGGGCAGAGCACATACAGGAGAAGAAACTACAAAAAACCGCATTGACCTGTATTTTTTCTTTTGAAAGTTATTTCCCTTCAAACACCAGGAAGGTTTTGGAATGTCCTACAGACAAAAAAATTGCAGAGTCTCTAACACAGAGTAAATGAATCTGTCATCAAGACAAAAGTGTGCACATCAGTAAGTTTTCTACTTCATCCATCTAGTTTTCAGTTGTTTTTTTTATATTTTAAGTCTTGGGGGAGCAACCCAATATAATGTCAACACGTGTGCTTCCAACTCTTCAAAGGTTTGCTTTTATACGAAAAAACATTGTTGATGGATATTGTTAAATTCTGGGTGAATTGATTCCCTACCCTGTTCACCACACATTCCATACATTCTCCTTTCCAGTGTTGCAAATTCCACACCACATGGTCCTCCAACCTCTGTACTTTTGGTTTGACAGTGTTAGCAAGAAATTTTGTTCGAAAATATCAAAATTAACAACAATAGTGTCCTTATAAAAAATTTCAATAACATATATGTGAGTTATTCTCATTATTGTTTTAGATATGTGGCAAAACAAACTCCATAAACAAACCCATTAACAGCACAGAGTATTTCACACATTACCAAACATGATTAGTCGAATCCTTTTGTTTTGGAAAATGAGTAACAGGAAATAAAAGAATATTTATTACAATTTCATAATATTCGTTGTAGGAAGTTTATTTATTAAATCTGTGTTTAAGATTTACGTGTTAGCCTTAATAATCTGTCATTTTGTTCCTTGAATCTAGTTCAGGACACATTTAAATTACATGTATTTTTTCCATTTTTTAAACCTACTGAAAGACATTAGAACTAAAGCTTCTGAATTTTTCATGACTTTAGTAACTAAAAGTTTCTTGAAACTTGAAAACATGAAACATGATGACATTAATTTTCTCTTTACACTTGCTCTTAACCTCATTTCTTACATGCACGTTATTCTTATGCATTTTTACGTATGTCCTTGAAATTGACACTCAAATTATTTCATGGAAAGATATTTGTTTAATTACAAAATTCTTATAATTTTTTTGATGATATATAAAAAAATCCAATATTGAAAGTTTCTAGTATGAAGCCTCTAGTTTCATATAAAGTGGTTTCTTATTAAAAAGAATATGTGTAACATGGTAATCTATATGCAATATATATGCTTTCTCTGTTTAAATTATTAAGATATTCATTTTATTGCTTATAAATGACTGAGTATGTGCTTTGGTTGGTGTATAAAGTGCATTAAATTTGGCCAGGATCAAATTAAATACCTGGCAATATTGTAAACAATCGCTATTC
This sequence comes from Turritopsis dohrnii, assembly GCA_027922465.2. Taxonomy (NCBI): domain Eukaryota; kingdom Metazoa; phylum Cnidaria; class Hydrozoa; order Anthoathecata; family Oceaniidae; genus Turritopsis; species Turritopsis dohrnii. The sequence goes on from BQMF02000010.1 coordinate 870,386, forward strand.
GTCAAATTAAATCCCAACCAAATTTAACATAATTTTCCTGTTCGCCAAATTAAACCCCTTTGCAAAAAACGAAAAAAACAGGGTTTTCTCCCAAAAAATACATGTCCTTTACATTTTTACAATTTCTTTTTTCAATACAAGAAAAACTTTCACATCCTAAAAAATTAATCAATACAAATTGTCTTAATATCTTCTGTTTATTATGCATTTATTCTGATATTATGAAAATTTTTATCACAGATAAAATAAGTTTTTTTGTGTTGTTCGTCAAATGAAATCCACGCCAAATTTAGCATTTTTGTCCATTCGCCAAATTAAATCCTCGCCAAATTTTATGACATTTGCCATTCGCCAAATTAAGTGCATGCCAAATTTTATACACTTAACGTATATCCCAATGCTGGCCTTTGTACTTCGACTTGTTATTCATAAAACAACTATATCATCACGTGACCAGCTTGTAGCAGCACTTTTCTGTTTTTTGTTACTTGTTGCGGATACATTAAAATGTATGTAACCACCTGTTATGCAAAAGTACGATATTGTGTTAGTGTGTTATATTTTATGCAAAATTTTGTATATGTGTAAATATTTCAACTTCAAACTTGAAGCTTTATTTGACAATAAAGTTTGCTGATACTTTCCCGCGAAAAACAAAGTTCTCGTCAGAAAATCGCAAAACTTTTCCTTAACCATAATCCTTGGTTACCTACCTTTCAATTGTATTGCATTACATTCCAGTATACGCAGTATTTTCCCAAATTTAGACGAAAAATTTGGGGTTGGTGTGAGGACTTCGAGAGCTTGCCTCTTGGTACTTTTGCGAGATTTATCTGATGCACGCGCAATTTCAAATGTTTTCCTATGTCCGCCTTGCACTGCAGAGTTAACGAACGTGCGCTTAATAAATCTGGTTTGCACGTGAAGAGAAATACGTTCCAGGTGTTTCAAATCTTGCATGTTCTTAACTCAGCCGTTTATTGTCGCGGTCGCATTTAGAATGTCAGCAGACTTTGTTGCTTTACACAATGCATTCCGAACGTGAACTTCACGTGGTTTTTCTTTACGATTTTAAACCAATTAAATATCAGTTTAACAATACACTCAAAATGCAGAGAGAAAAAACTTTTCAACTTATTATTAGCTTTTGTTTTACGCACTCCAACATGGGTGCTGTCGGAAGTAGGTGAAAAAATGGTTTCTCTTAAAAAGATCACAGGGAGGAGAAAAAATGCACGTGCTAAATGAATGAAGTGAATAAAAAACATGTTCGATCAGATTAAAATCGATTAAAAGAAATCGATTAAAAGAAATTAAGACAACTATGAAGACAAAAACAAAAAAATATTTTGTTTCATGATACTCTTTTTTTACGTATCGGTTTTTAAACATTGTGATTGCTCGAAAAAAAGTTCATCTGCCTCAGACAGTCAGGCAAGCGTTAGAATACACTGGTAAACCGAACATGCTGCCACGTTCTGCCACTGCTGCTTTTTGTCCAAACTGTTTAATCAGTTAATTTCTTTGTATTTAGTTGATGTATTGTTTTCAAAGCCAAGTCAACGTGGAATATAAAACTAACAATAATAATAAAAACAAAACGTTATCTGTACTGGTTCGCCAGCAAAAAAAAAGTCACGTTCGATTGGGGTTGCAATGTATTTGTTTCGAACTCACGTCGCACACAAAAAAAGAAATAATTTCGCTCACAACTCAACCTACCATTTTGCGTGACTTACAAACAAACAAACAAACAGACAGACAGAGAATCGGCTATTAATATATAGATAAAGTTCACGTGGGCAAAATCGACGATTATGACAATTATTTGACAGATATTTGATTTTTTGGCTCATCCGGTATATTACTGGAGTAGCATATTAATTTGATGCGATTTTCTAGGATGTCTTCTTCTAAAGTCTCACTTTTTTTGACGATTCATAATGCCTTTTCAGTTAACTATTATCAGTTATTTATTTTCAAAAGCATTTCCAATCACAGAATTAAATTGTACAGTGCAGTACTTCATATTCGTTGAATTTATTGTGCCCACTATTTAAATAAAAATTTTCATTGTCGTAGGGACTGTTTGAAACATCAGCTTTTTAGTGCAAAGCTTCTATTTTTTCCAACTTAATAACACTTGCATCACAAAGGTTTTGAATGTATAAAAATATATAAAAATCCACATTCACTAAAGATTCGGACTGAGCGGTGTGGAATCAGAATGTGCGATCTACTTTCTAGTTAAATTTCCTTATAACAGAATTGAACTAAGTTATCCTAAATTTTTGCGTATTTATTGTGCTAGCAATAACATGGATTTGGAAGAAATTTTGGATGAATTTCTTGAGACTGTTTTTCAAAATGCTTGAAATCTACCCAAGCGTAACGAGTAACGTAGTAGTGATTGTTGCAAAATATTACATAAAAATATTAGATATTAAATAATATTAAATAATATATTACATGTCATTTTCTTTTGTGGCCTCATCAAAGAATTCGAAAATAATTGTTAATTTTATCTTTTCGAATGTTATATTCAATTTGACAGTAAAATTTAAATCAGCTGAAAATTTGAGATTAATTTCCCGCACGTCAATTGAATTTCGACCGACCATGTGATTAGTATTAGTAATCGTATGCCTTTTAAGGGATGAATATCGGATGAATAGCCCGAGGTTCATTCTGTCGCTTCTCACAATAGTGAAGGTAGTGATTGATTATTGATTACAGCAACTTGAAACGTGACAGTTTTCTCTTGTTTCTTTCTCAAACCAAGCATTTTTCTTATAGTAGGTAAAGGACTCTTCTATTCAGAAATAAATCCTCTATCTTTCTTAACTATTCAATCGAAAGATATTTTTTGTGAAACACGGGCACTTTTTTTGATTCACCAGGTATATTTTTCCTACATCCACCAAACAAATTATTGCTAAATCCACTTTGACCTTCTGAAGCGAGAAAATCAATTCCGAAGAGATTTCTTCCTGTCAAAATATTTGACAATAAAGTATATAAATGGACTCCCTCAATATGATATTTTAGCCAATTTCTCGACAAAGTTCTTTATACAAAGTTTTCATATCAAAGTATTTCCTTGAAAAAGTATTTCAAATTATTGAGTTATCGTTTCATATGAAGTGAAATGCTTGTCCTTAACAACACTAAGAACTTTTCTAATGATATTTTAACACCGATTTGCATGGCTAAAGTATAGCCTAATCAACCATCCTTTTTAAAAATGTATCCTGGATGTCGTTTTCAACTTTGAACTTCTCCATAAGATAATAATAGAGTTTACAAAAGAGTTGCTGTTGAGTATGACATATGAATAATATAAAAGGATTAAATTCTTTTCCCCAGAAATGACTTTAGATGTTTGCAAAGTAATCACTAAAGCATTGAAATATATAGTACACAGCAAACAAGTAAGAACTATCACCATTGTAAGAAATAATCTGGAATTGTTGTCGATTTTTGTATGTTTATTTATTTTGAGTTCTTTCTTTCGTTTTCTTACAAACCACAACATGTGACAGTGCAATAAGGTCAGCAAAAAGGACATACCATACACGAATAACAAATGCACCATCATGAAGAATGTGTCAAATAGGCGTATCTCCAAAAGGATATTCATGATGAAGAAGGCCACAGATATAGCTGTTGGTGTACAAATAGCAAACATCAGGTAAAAGTAAACAAAATATCGATATTGGGATTTCTGTCGGAATTGCGGTTGCGACACTGCAAAGTAACGATCGATGCAAATGAATATTGACAACATCCATGACAGTAGTGCAGGGACATAACAAAGGGTTGCTGTCACTGCTTCCAGCACACAATGCTCTCGATGAAAGTGGATAAATTCGACTGCGAGAGAAGGATTGGAAATTATTCCAACACTAATATCAATAATACTTAACCAGATAAAGTATTTGTTAATTCCTTTTTTTGGCTGTTTGCGTAGTTTATGTATCAACATAGAATTCAATATTATAATTAATAGTGATTCTATAATACAGCAAATGATATAGACTTTTGTAGTATTTGTGAGTCGATTAGGAAAGAACAACTTGTATTCCCAACATCTCCTTTCTACTGTCAAGAAACTGTGATGTGTAAGGTTATTCCAAACATGGGAGGTATTCATCGTCTCGATACAGATTTGAAATTTTCCGTTTATTTTCATGAGAATCTGAAATGGAATGAGTATTTGGTAGTAAAATATTCCTTTTGTTAGGATATGCTAGATGTATCACCCAATTGTTTTCTCATTCTTATATAATGCATTCAAATTAGACTGAAAGTACTTGATCAAATTTCTTTCTTTAATATTTGTTTATATTCCTGCTATTAATGCCTTTTTAGCGTAGAAACGTTGTTGTTTGCACTTCCCTCTGTTAGCGAAGAAAGTTTTAATTTATAACTTAATTTTTTCTTTATTTTTGGTATATTTCAGCATATATGTCTTCGGCGTTTATAAGCAAGTCAAAAAGATCTTTGCATCATAGTTTTTTCATAATCAAAAAAAACTTCCTATAAAAAAAAATAATGTTAAAATTAGCACTATATAATGGTCTACAAGCAATAAGATGAGGGAAAGAAAGATGGAATAGCGCTGACTCAGTAATCAGAAATAGCAATGGATTAAAAAAACCGCAACAAAAATTACCTACCTGAAAATGTAGAGTAAGCTATGAAAAGCTTTGTTTTTCTATAAAAATATATATGTGTTTAAATATTAATTATTTGTTTGCTTATTACAAAAATAAACAACAAAAAACAAAAATGAAAACAAAAACTTATTCACATATTTTATGAAAAAAGAAAGAAAAGATAGAAAAAACAAAAACTAAAACTAAAACAGTTATTTGAACAATCTTTACGCCAGGATTGTCGTTCTAACGTCAGAAGAGGTAGCAACACCCTGGATGTTCTTATGTAGCAAAGTGAAATCAATTAATCATAATGCAAACATTATTCTAACAGATTTCACTCTGCATTTGCTTCCTTTGCTATATTTTATATTATATCGTCACATGCGTTAACAAGTTTTCTTCAAGGAACAAACAGTGAAATAACTATCCGGTATACTGTCAAAGTCAATGGATAGTGAGTAACTGAGCATAAATTTGAAACCGTTTTTACCTCCAACAACTTTCTAAGATTAGTTACAAAGAAAGCCATCCACCCGGTAGTTTCATTAAATGGAACTAGAACCTTCGAATCATACGGTTATTCAGTTAGTTTAATGGCTTTTTCAAAGTTGAAGGGAAATTAAGCCTTTATCAAAAACTTTTTATATTAGCTGCAGAAAATTTTACTACACTTATCTAGGGCATCGGAACTGCCGAGAAACATTTTGCGATCTCCTTGCGACCTTGTTTATGCACAAATTCAAGCTCAAACTACTTGCATTGGCGATTGGACTGTTGTGTTATCGCTAACGGGAACTTAATCCCTGATGCTTACTTCGATAGCACTACTTCGCTGCAATTATTCATGATAACATAAAGTATTCGATACTATCATCTATCAATAAGAACTGAGCACTAGATGTCCATCTAGAATTGTTTGGGCAAACATAGCTATATCTCCATGTTTCGACCTTTTTGAATACCAACCAGCAGCATGTTTAACAGGGGAATTGCATTAACCAACACCAATTGATCATTCTATACCTTGTGGTAAACGGTTGATTCCTCCAGGTCCTAGGATTATCGAAATAATATTGATAATCTACGAGTTGGAGGTAATAATCATCGTCTATCGTTCTGATTTTCGTTCGAGCGATGTCTTTATCGTGATCTCTGAAGACACCTGCTCTTCAGACTGTCTTTATAGCGTTTCTTTCTTTGCGCTTCTACAATTCTGCGTTTGTTGATGATGACCCATATTTTTTACTCGGATTTCAAATCTTGCATGCTCATTTGCATTTTGTTTCTTTTATTCCTAGTTATTGTTTCAGATAAATTATAAGTAAGTAAATAATCTGTTAAGACAACCTTGAACACAATACAACAGCTATCTGAACCTACTGAAACTCACAATCACAATATTCATTTTGTATCAACATATGATTATCTTCTTCCCATGCTGAGATCCGATTTCAAACAACATCATGTTTTAGGATTTTCATGCATCTCCTCGCCATACAACATGCTAGAGTAATGAAAGTAACTTTCCTGAGTTGCTGTTTTGCAGATTTTTCCTGAGTTGCCGTTTAGCAGATTTTTCCTGAGTCGCTGTTTAGCTGATTTATCCTTAGTCGCTGTTTAGCAGATTTATCCTGAGTCGCTGTTTAGCAGATTTTTCCTGAGTCGCTGTTTAGCTGATTTTTCCTGAGTCGCTCTTTAGCTGAAACATTCCATGTTACCGCATTCTAAAAAAGACGAGGACATCTGAAATTTTAATGGTGTATGGGTATGAAAGTATTTTTCTGAAATTTGTCTGTTCGTGAGTTGGCGTTGAATCCTCTTGGATTGATTGATTTTTCTTTTCGATTTTGCGAGAGATTGATTTTTTTTACTCTCTATTTAATTTTTTTTTATCTGAGAAGCACATTTTTCTTCATAGAAGTTGGTTCTTTGTTAGTGAAGTTTTTTTTGACACATTTTCGAGTTGATTTCCTTTGTTCTCTTCGGATTCGTACAGAGCACGAGTAGTTTCTCAAAATTTTTTTTGCTAATTTTTTAAGTGAGAAGTTGTTGTTGTTTTTTGTTTCTGTTGTCTTTTTGTTTTAAAGTTATGGCAGCAACCAATAGGCAACTCAACAAGCGAAAAGGTTTGCGCATGCAATTTAATAAAGTTTTATCCAAGGCAAGTGATTATCTAGACGGCGAAAGCGTAACTGAAGCAAAGTTACTAAGTTTCGAAAGTAGTTTGAGAAGAAAGAGTGAGGAGTTGAAAGCGCTCGATGAAGATATTCAAAATGAGATAGACGAAGAATATGTAGAGAAGGATGTAGAGGAAAGTCTCGAGTTTGTGGAGCCCTTACACGATTTGTTGGCGACGATTACAGTAAGGTTGAGTGAGTTGAGGTTGAATAAGAGTGTACACGAGATATCGAGTGAAACAGGTTTTTCGAATGGAAATTCAATGAGCGATCCCTAAGTTAGAGATTTCTACTTTTTCAGGTGAACCCTTGGAGTGGCAAGGTTTTTGGGATAGGTTTAATCTTTCTGTGAATTGTAATGATCGCGTCCCTGATGTCGATAAGTTTAACTATCTATTACGTTTTCATTCTGGTAAGGCTTTGTCATGTGTCAAAGGGCTGACCTTGTCATCTGAGAATTATCATCAAGCAATCAAATTATTGAGGAATAGGTTTGGCAACCCCCAGGTGTTAATTTCGGCACATATGGACAAACTCATTAAGATTAAGAAAGTAAAAAGTATTGAAAATGTAGAGGGTTTGAGGAAGTTGTACAATGATGTTGAGACGTGTTTGAGAAATCTTGCTTCATTGGATGTAGAAACGAAGACATACGGTTGTTTGTTGATCTCCCTTTTGAAGGATAAGCTTCCTGAGGAGATGGTCGTCACTATTTCTAGAGGTTTTGGTGGAGATACTTGGAATTTGGAGAGATTTATGGAGCTTTTGGATTAGGAGTTGAAGGCTAAGGAAAATTGTTTGTCTTTTTCGAACAGTCGTGGAGGAGAAGTGAGAGAGCATAGGGAACAAACAGTGACGTCAGCTGGTAGTTTGCATGTTGGAGGTGAGTCAGCGAGACCTAAGTGTGTTTATTGTCAAAAAAATCATTCGTCTTCTCGTTGTGATCGTATCACTGACGTCAACGCTCGTAAGGCCATTCTTGAGAGGTTTAAAAAATGTTTTGTTTGTTTGGGTGGAGGTCATATTGCGAGCAAGTGTAGATCTTCTTTTGTTTGTCATAAGTGTGGAAATAAACATCACATCTCTATTTGCCCAAAGCCTTCAGGTACTGAAAAAAGTGTGAAAAGTGAAACTGAAAAACTTACATCTTCTTCTTCTTGTAACCATGCTGGCACAAAAAACGGAATTCTATTGCAGACTGTTTCTTCTAAGGTTTCTTCTTGTCCGAGTGGATCTCTTTTCAATGCTAGACTACTTCTTGATAGTGGATCTCAAAGGTCTTATATTTCTGAGAAATTACGTCAAAAACTTGACCTTAAGACTATTCGCCAGGAGAGAATTCTCGTTAAACCCTTTGGAAAATCTGAGAAAGTTGCCCAAACTCTTGATGTTGTTCAGGTTTTCGTACAAGTTGATTTTGAAAAATCCTTTTGCCTCGAAGTAATTTGTTTTTCACATCTGTGTGATCCTTTGACTAATCAGAATATCTCTTCCGCCCTTGACAGCTATCCTTCATTGCGGTCTTTGAAACTTGCAGATTCTATCAATTCTTGTTGTGATTTAGATGTTGACATTTTAGTAGGAGTAGATTACTACCATAATTTTTTTACTGGCAAATTTTTCAGAACGCGTGGAGGGCCTACGGCGAACGAAACTCATTTTGGTTGGGTTCTTAGTGGAAAGATTTTTTCGGATTCTTCAACTTCGGCCAATGTAGCCCATGTGATGAGATGTGACGTCCAGCGTTGTAGTGCCCCTGTAATCGATGACTTGAGGGAAGATTTAGAAAGGTTTTGGAAAATCGAAAGTATTCAGGGATCTGAGGATTGTGTGATACATCAGTTTGAAAAGAATATCTGTTTTAATGGCGAGAGATATGTGACGAAGCTGCCTTTTCGACCTGACCATCCTCCTCTCGCAGATAATTTTTATGTGAGTAAAAAAAGGTTGAAAAACATGCACGGTAGGTTGTTGAAGGAAAATTCTGTTGAGAGGTATGATAAAGTGTTTAAGGATTACGAAGAAGACGGTATAATTGAGAGAGTACCTGATAATGAGATAAATGAAGGTGATGTTCATTATCTGCCCCATAGGGGTGTTGTTAAGGAGAATCGGGAAACCACTAAGCTGAGAGTTGTATTCGATGCCTCTTGTAAGGTTGAAGGTCCATCCTTGAATGATTGTTTGTATCCTGGTCCTAATCTTATTGCTAAAATCTTTGACATTCTTTTGCGTTTTCGGTTATATCCTATTGCTATCTTATCTGACATTAAACAAGCTTTTCTTCAGATCGAAATTGACCAAAAACATCGTGATTTTTTACGTTTTCTTTGGTATGAGAATCCCTTTGATTCTTTATCTCCTCTTGTCATTTACAGATTTTTACGTCTTGTTTTTGGCCTTACCAGTTCTCCTTTTATCTTAAATGCTACAGTGCGTCATCATCTTCAAAAGTTTAAAGCAACATATGGCTCCCTTGTAGAAAAGTTTTTAGATGATCTTTATGTTGACGATTGTTCTTCAGGCTGCTCTGATATTGCCGAGGCTAAAGATTTTTATGAAAATTGCTCGTCAATTTTGAAGTCGGGTGGATTTTTTTTTGAGGAAATGGGCTAGCAATTCAAAAGAATTGCAAGCGTTTTTTAATGAAAAGGAGCAGGTGTCAGAAGATTTACGTTTTAAGAAGGTTTTGGGAATAGAGTGGGATTTAGACTCTGATGAATTTGTTTTTCGTTTCGGTGAGATTATTGGATTAGCAAAATCTTTACCTCCAACTAAGCGCAATGTATTAAAGGTTGCTGCCACCTTTTTTGATCCTCTTGGTTTTATTTCGCCCATCACTGCGCGCGTTAAAGCCATTTTTCAACTTCTTTGCAAGGATAAAAGTGACTGGGATAGCGATGTTCCTCCTGAGATACTATTAATATGGAACACGTTTTTAGATGATATAACACGTTTTGCTGAGTTGAGAGTAAGTCGTTTTGCTTATGTTAGCCCTAGTGAACGCTACGAATTTGTTACCTTGCATGGGTTTTGCGACAGCTCAGAGACATGCTATGCTGCAGTTTTGTATCTTCAAGTTAAGTTGCTCACTGAGACTAAAGTTTTCTTTATAGCTGCGAAAATCAAGGTTGCGCCTTTGAAAAAAATGAGTATTGCGCGGTTAGAGCTTTCAGGATGTTTACTCTTGAGTGAACTTGTAGGGCAAGTTTTAGTTAATTTAAAAAGAAAGACTTCTATTGATGATATTAAATGTTGGTCTGACTCGCAAGTTGCTTTGTGTTGGTTGAAAGGGAAGAATAAAAATTGGACGCCTTGGGTTGAAAATCGTGTGGTGAAGATACGAAAGATTGTTGATAGTGATAAGTGGTTTTTTATTTCGGGAAAGGATAATCCTGCAGATATTCCTACACGGATTTGTGAATTGAGTGATTTCGAGAGGTGGCTGAGAGGGCCTGATTTTTTGTTAGCAAAAGTAAGTAATTTTGATGATTCTTTTGATGTCGAGACGATGTTGGATGATACAGATGTCCTCGTCGAATCAAAAAAGTGCGTTAATCCTACAACTGCAACAACAACAACTGTTACAACCGAAGAAGTTCCAGATATTGCTGAAGTTATTGACTGCAATCGATTTGGTTCGTTCAGCAAGCTAATTGGTACGACAGCCTTCGTTTTACGTTTTATTAAGATCTTGAAGTCGCGGGTTCAGTCAGATCGTTTCAACACAAAAACTTCAGGGCGGGAAGATGTTGACAAAGTTCACAACGTCAGTGCTGAGGAGAGAGAAGATGCTGTTCGAATGTGGGTCAAGTCGGAGCAAATTCATCTACGTGACTTGCCTCGATTTGACAAACTCCGAAAATCATTGAAGCTGTTCGAAGATAGACATGGGATCTTACGTTTGCAAGGACGATTTGGAAGTTTGGATTTGAATTTTGATGTTAAGTTTCCCGTACGACTTCGTGATAAAGACAGTTATTTTACTTGTCTGCTTATTCGTCATTGTCATGAAATGGTTTTACATACTGGCGTCGAGGCAACTTTAAATTTTTTGAGGAACAAATTCTGGATTGTTAAAGCTAGACAATCAATCAAATCTATTTTGCGAAGATGTGTCGTTTGTAAGCGCTATCAAGCGCGAACATTGTCTCCCCCAGAGACTCCAGATCTCCCTTCTTTTCGTTTTAGTGATGATTTTTCATTTTGTAATGTAGGGTTAGATTATGCCGGACCTTTATATGTCCGAGAAACCGCAAAAACCGTAGCCAAAAAGGTCTACATATTACTTTTTACGTGTGCTAGCAGCAGAGCCATTCATCTAGAGTTGGTACCAAACATGAAGTCACCAGCATTTATTAGAGCTTTTGAGAGGTTTATGTCAAGGAAAGGTGTTCCAAAATTAATTATTAACGATAATTTTCGAACTTTCAAGTCGAGAGATGCGAAATCTTACTTTTCTAAACTTGGAGTTCGACAAAAGTTCATTTTACCCGCTTCTCCTTGGTGGGGAGGTTTTTATGAACGTTTAGTTCGTTCAGTGAAACTTTCGCTGAAAAAATCTCTTGTTCCCTTCTGACGTATGAACAACTAGAAACTGTCTTATGTAAGAGTGAATTCGTCATCAATGGTCGTCCTTTAACTTACGTTTCGTCTGACGATCTCGAAGAAGCATTGAAACCCTTTCATCTACTTTTTGGTGGTAATGTTTCACATCCTCGTGAAGATTCTTTTGAAGACGCTCCAATCAATTCCAACAATGAAGAAACCAATCGCAGAGCAAAGTATATTCAAACTCTAATTCGGAAGCATTGGAAATCTTTTACGTCATATTATTTGAACGAACTTCGACAGCATCATTTGTACGTCAAAAAACCATCATCATCTTCATATAAAGTACCATCAGTTGAAGACATTGTCATCATTCGCGACGATGTTCCGCTTCCAAGACAACGATGGAAGCTTGGAAAAATCATTGAATTGGATCGGGGTAAAGACGGTTTTGTTCGGGGTGTCAAACTGAAGACAGATGCCAACGAATCGTTTCGTCCTCTTCAAAAGATAATTCCATTGGAAGTCGCAGATTCCGTTGAATCAGATCCTATTCCTGTCGTTCCTATTAACGTTCAAGAAGATCAAATTCCAACGGCACACGAAATTAGTGAGAAAAGACCGAAACGGCACGCGGCAGGCGAGGGACAATTGAGAAGGAGATTGATCGATAAATATACTTAACTTTGTCAACGGGGGGAGTGTAAAAGAAATATAAATTTCTTTCGTTTTACTTTTATATCACTTTACCATATTTTGTTATTGTATCTACCATTTTTTATTTAACTAGTTCCCAGACTCTTTTATGTATATATTGGCGAGCACGTGTCTGTTCGCGTTCTTCTTTCTTGGACTGGGACAAGATAACATGCTATGTGACGTTCGTGTAATTCTTCGTGTCCACGTTGTTTTCCTCCTGTCCCTTTTTTCATGTTCGAGAAAGTTTAAAAACAAGTTTTCTTCAAGGAACAAACAGTGAAATAACTATCCGGTATACTGTCAAAGTCAATGGATAGTGAGTAACTGAGCATAAATTTGAAACCGTTTTTACCTCCAACAACTTTCTAAGATTAGTTACAAAGAAAGCCATCCACCCGGTAGTTTCATTAAATGGAACTAGAACCTTCGAATCATACGGTTATTCAGTTAGTTTAATGGCTTTTTCAAAGTTGAAGGGAAATTAAGCCTTTATCAAAAACTTTTTATATTAGCTGCAGAAAAAAATTTACTACACTTATCTAGGGCATCGGAACTGCCGAGAAACATTTTGCGATCTCCTTGCGACCTTGTTTATGCACAAATTCAAGCTCAAACTACTTGCATTGGCGATTGGACTGTTGTGTTATCGCTAACGGGAACTTAATCCCTGATGCTTACTTCGATAGCACTACTTCGCTGCAATTATCCATGATAACATAAAGTATTCGATACTATCATCTATCAATAAGAACTGAGCACTAGATGTCCATCTAGAATTGTTTGGGCAAACATAGCTATATCTCCATGTTTCGAATTGAATTCTTCCGCGGAAGCTCCTGCATCGGAATGTGCTTCGACAGTAACGCTGACCAATTTGATATTCATCTGTGGATAAAGGCAAGACGATTCTGAATTCGTGAATAACACTTGTTTCGAATTTTTACGTTGCTTGTGAATGGTATATCACCTTTCCTCAGAAGGTTTAATAATCGCCTAGAAAATATTACCTGATGTACCTGTAAAGAAGCGCTAGCACTGCATGCTTGTCAAGTCCGTTTAACATTCGTTTTGTTATTCTCGAATCTGAAAGGATTGCAATACCTTTTGAGATATATATGCACTGTTTCACCTGTTTCTTATGATCTCATCTCCACTGGTTTCGCTTCTACGCCCGTGTTCACTGACGCCCTTTACAAGAATGTAGATTTGAAATTCTCAGTCGAGGGCTTTCCAAAACAAATATATGATATACACAAGCAAAGGGAAGGTGTTGGCATTTGTGTATTGATTCAGTGACAGCGGTGTGCATACCGAAAGTGATGCGTCTTTGGCGACAGTTGTTTTGTACGAATCATGCGGGCGTGATTTTTGCATTTTTGATGTTTTTATAAAATTCCATTTTTCTAAATTCAAATTTTCGAAACGTAGATGAATCTAGTTTTTTTGAAAAGTTGATTATCTCATTGAAGGATGTCTAAAAAAGAGTTAGCTCAAAAGTATGGTGTCCCAAAGAACACAATATCAATCTGGGCTAAGAATAAAAACAAATTATTGAACTTTTTGAAAAAAAATGACACAAAATCTGAGCGAGGGGAACTTCCTACCCCTTTCTCGATATCTCGAACTTTTCTCCCGTTCCCCTGAGAGTTCGAGATATCGAGAGTCGATTGTACCTTTATGAGATTTAAACAGCATCGACGATATTGATGGCATTGTTTCATGTACAATATCAACGTCATGAAGTTGATATTAAGGTCTCAGAGAGCTTATCCTGACGGCGTCTTTTAGCTGTCACCCAAAACGAATGACTTTCGGTATGCACACCGCTGTCAAACTGAGTCAATACACAAATACCAAGAATTTTCACTAAGAATTTTCTGTAAAGCTTTTTTGATTTTGTGGTAGGTTGCTGGTCTTGTTAAAAGATATTATTAATGGCTTCAGGTAAATTGTGGATGGCTCTATAAACCAACAATATACATCACCACCGTCCCGAGTAGATACCTCTATCCTTTACCTTCTTTTAATGACCCCTCACCACCTCCGATAAAAAAACTTCTGAAACATGCTGGAAAAGACAACTTATTCAGCATTCGATTTTCATTTGCTTGTGTACATCATATATTTGTTCCTCTTGCTGCACAAAAGCAAGAAAAGAAACTTCTTTTTATCCTTTTAAGAAATTTCTATTTTTTTCTTCGAAGTCGAAAGTCGGTTGATTCTTGGCTAACACCGACAATAATGTCGTTGGTTGATCGGGATGATTCGTACAAAATAACTGTCGCCAAAGACGCATCACTTTCGGTATGCACATCGCTGTCAACCTGAGTCAATACACAAATGCCAACACCTTCTCTCTGTTTGTGTATATCATATATTTGTTTTGGAAAGTACTCAACTGAGAGTTTAAAATCTACATTCTTGTAAAGGGCGTCAGTGAATACGGGCGTAGAAGTGTAACCAGTGTGGATGAGATCATAAGAAACAGGTGAAACTCTTCGAAAATCCGCCACTGATTAGAAAACTGGGTCACCTTTCTTTTACATGTCCAACTTTTTCTTCAATAGTGTTTTCCTGGCACGTGCAACAGTAAGCATAAGCAAATAATACCAAAGTTATCGAACCGTTGACAAATCCATTCACCAGAAAGAATAAAACGATGAAGCCATCTAAGTAATAAGAAGTCATACAGTTAATCTAACAAGATCCGATCATTAAAGTTTGTGGTCAAAAGTTTGTTATTTACGTCTGTAATAAACGAGCAAAACTGTTGTTATTGCCTCGTTCTTTCAAACGCAAATAACAGACTTTTGACCATAACGATAGCATGATCGTATCTTGTTAGATTAACACACTCGAAGTAGAGTATATCATTTGTATTAAGTAATGCCAGTCAATTCATCATCAGGCCCGTAGGAAGCAATTTATTATTGAGGGGGCATAAAATCTGAAGGCGAACAAAAACGCCGTAAGGCGTTTTTGTTTTAAGCTGGGGGCTTGAGGGGCGCTTAGCGCCCCCCAACGGGTCCAGGGCAGAGCCCTGGTGGGGGTACAGGGGGCGAAGCCCCCGTTAGCTGGCGAATTTTCTCAAAATTTTAGATAAAAAGACTATTTTTGAACTATTTTCCAACAACAGATTGAAAAAGTTTAAATAGTTTTAAGAGTTTATATTTAAGAAAAATGTATAGATAAAAATGAGATAAAATGAGAGAAATAATGTACATAAAATGAATGTTTTCAAGTTTGAGTAGCTTTACTCTGACAGGCTACTCTTCGTGAAATGTCAGAAGGGGAAAATGTTCCAAAAATTTGGCGTCGGTTATCTTTCCATTCAACAAACTCATTAGCCACCTTGATCAAATCAATCTTATCAGTCCTTTCTTTATGAATATGCATCAACATGATATGATTCAATCGTTTGTTTGTTGTTGTTGCACGAAGGTAGGTTTTTACCCGTCTTAGGGCAGAAAATGAACGCTCACTTACGGCATTTGTTGCGGGCATCACCAACAGTAGCTTGGCTAAAATTACAACCTGAGGCAAGTGGCGTTTTTGAGCGAGACTGAGATTTTGAAGAAACGACACCAATTCACGAGCATTAACGACTGGCTCTTTTGCGTAACATTGAAGATTGATAAGTTGGGAGGCTAAGTCATCCTTTTTGAAGTCGTCCCCGAAGACTTCATGGACAGCATTAAGCTCTGTCGAGAACTGTTCCCCTTTTAATGCTTTAAAGAACACTTCCTGTATGTTTTTATAAACTTCAAAATCAGGCTGATCAAAGCGAGATTTTATAGTTTCTGTTGCAAAATCTACGGCGTCACGGTATATCTGACGATACATATCCTCTGGAGTTTCAGGATGGTGAGTGGTATCGGTATCTCCTTTTGATTTGAAATGGTCATCGATTCTTTTTGGGATTTTTCTCTTTCTAGGAAGGGACGCATCATTAATACCCAAGCGAGTTTGGCTCAATTGGACAAGTCCCCAAAAACCTTCGAATGATTCATCACTACGAATCTTCGCTAATGCTTCCACTGTGTTTGCTGCAGTTGACTGACCTTCAACAGCAGTGCATTCCTTATCTTGTAGTGACTTGGAGAGGTTATCTGTTTGCTTGAGAATGACTTTCCCCAAATGACACCCGAAAATGAACTTGAAATTCTTCATGTAGGACCTTACTCCGATGATCCGCGCTCTCATTTCGGGATCCGTAACACCATTCTCTAATGACCAGTCCCATAAATCAATTAGTTCTTTGTAATTGTCAATCATTGCTTTGCAGGACTCTCCTCGGATGGTCCAACGAGTTGGTGAAAATGCATGGACACTTGGAAAAAAAAAAAAAACAGCAATAAAAAAAATTATTTTTGAAAGATTATTGGGGGGGCAACTGCCCCTGCTGCCCCCCCGGTTGCTACGGGCCTGATCATTAAGTCAAAAAACTAAGCCTACCACAAACACAGGAAGCGTGCAGATCTCGTAAGTAACAACCT
The DNA here is from genome assembly GCA_027922465.2 of Turritopsis dohrnii. NCBI lineage: Eukaryota > Metazoa > Cnidaria > Hydrozoa > Anthoathecata > Oceaniidae > Turritopsis > Turritopsis dohrnii. The sequence continues at coordinate 886,970 of BQMF02000010.1, forward strand.
GCTGTGAAATTGATTAGTCTGAAAGAGAGTAGACACTTACCAAAAATATTTGCGGCTTCCATATTTCAAAATATGCTTTATATTATTATATTATGTATTGATGACTCCCAGAAAGAAGAACAGCAACAACATCTATCGAGAGAAATAAAATACACCCTTATCATACGAATACAATTCGTCGAATGGATAAATCTTTTTCAAAATGACGTCAAATTTTCAAAAAACATAAACGGATGACGCAACAGCACCTGATTATCCAGACAACTGCAACATACAATCCAAGTTTATCAGTCTGTGATCGAGACAAATATCCAGATTCCATTTCGGTATGAACAAATTTGTCATATCTTCCTAACACCCCATCCACACGCATTTCATCAGTGGAAAAATAATTATCTATCACCTCAATTTGATTTACAAAATGGTTCCTTTTTAGAACTTTTCCCTTGCTATAGTTCTGTGGTAGAAAATAATGACCCCTTAGATTATTTTGCCCCCTCATGGTTTACGCTTATGACTTGTTAGATTTTCTTTGTTATTGTTGGGTTAGGGTTAGGGTTAGGTCATAAGCGTTAACCACGGAGGGAGTCAAAATAATCTAGCGGGTCATTATATTCTACTACAGTTTTCACCAGTCCCCTAGTGTGTTTCCTAAAGTTGTTCCAGGTCTTTGGTGATGTATCAGGTGTTAGCATGTTTTAAAGGTATCAATTATGGCGGCGACATCCGTAAATCGAAAAGGCTAAAAACCCTGGGTTCGAAGTTGGACTCGGATAAGGATATGATGACACAACACGCATTGAAAACGAATCCAGAAGTGAACTCTACACAGCTTGAAGATTCGAAATGATCATCTTCAGAAGGCTTAGACATCGAACCATTTAATTCGGATGCATCATACACTATACAAGAATACTATAATATCGCGGTATTTCCGCTAAACAACATCGTTTAGGGTTTCTCTACTCTGCTGACCCAACAGTTATTGAAAATGATTCTATTTTTTAATTTGACAGGTGGTTTCTAGACGACAATCTCATCTTATTTATTTATTTATTTATTTATTTATTTGGGCAGCCGAAATTTCAAATACTTTTGTTCGTTTGTTTCAATTTCGTCTTGAACATTCCCTGGGAACTTTCGTTGAGTAGAGTTAAAGCAAACAAGCAAATTATGGTTATATGATTATCTAGTTCAGGGTTACAAAATTGTTGACAAAAAAAGGTAATAAATAAATATTATGACTATGATACAAAACAGTTATAAAATTCATAAAAAAAAACCTCGCCTGTTAATTTATAATTCTGTCAGTTATCCATTTCTAAAGAAATCTCACTAAACATTACAATTCTCTAATTTTCAGTCCCCAAATTCCAACCAATTAAATTTACCTTGATGAAAACACATCAACAGAACCAGAATCCTCCACATCTCGAATCCTCCACAGAACTCATGTAAATAAAGTTGCTAAACGTGATCTCGACGTGAAAATCTGCACCAGCATCAAGCACAAAGAAACTTTCAGGCTTGTAGTGCACTCCCCAATAACTGAAACCTCCAAAAAGACCTGTTTAACTTACAGAATGTTCAAGTTAACGGAGGTTCGGGTTATCAAGCAATATGTATGGAAAAATATTAGTGGAGAACAAAGCGGAATTTAAAAACGGTTTTAGTAACCGCTGTAATCTGTATGGGAAAATATTACTGAAGATCGAAGCGTAATAGAAAACCAGTTCCAACTATCGCTTTATTATACTGGCCATAGATACAAACGCCAAACACTGCCGAAGATCGCAGATCATATTAGCAAAATTAGAAAATTTGCACGAAAGCTTTCCGGGACATGTTCTGCCTAACAGAAATCCGACAAATCAAAATCACGAATGGCGTATATCAATCCAAGCGAAGTGATGGCCGTATAACACAAAACACGGCAACAGAATCTGGTTTCTACGGAGCTAAATGTCAACCCACATAAAAACATTGTACTTTCACAATGTAGTGAAAGGGAAGCGACACGACACGGCAAAGACGGAGGCGATGCCGACGCACAGTTTTACATTTGAGAACCGCTAAACACGTTGTCAGGACAATTGAGTATCACTCGGTTCACGAGAGACAGGATTACCACAAGAACGAGTGGTTCACTTGTACCAACTAGTCCTATGGCGTGTCGCGTCTTTTGCACTCAGATGCGTCATGTCGAAAGTGTAACGTCGCGAAGTATCGTCGGCCTGAACATTTACTTCTGGTGGTGGGGTTTTGGATCGTATTGACGATGATTTCACCAACATTTTCGCCTGAAGGATACAAAATAATCCCAGATTCAACAACAGAATAAATAAATATTAATAAATAAATTAATATACGGGGAAATAATACAGCAGAATTAGATAAAAAGTCACGAAAACCCGGACAAAATTAATATAAAGATAAAATTTGGCACAGTGACTTAGAAACATGTCAGGAATGATAAAAAAAAGCCCCATTAATAGAGTATGAGAAAGGTCCCATTTGGAATTCATCAAACTTTTTGCAGGAAAGTCTTATAAAAATGTTTGAAAGAACGAGGCATGACGTAATTTTATGCTCACTGACCCAAGCAAATTTAACAAGGTTTTCAACATGAATTTTGCTCTTCCAAATGGGACCTTTCTCATAGTGATAGTGTTCAAGTTTCTGGGCAAAATGGTGGTTTCAACAATCGGAATGGTAAGAAAATTACAACTGTGACTTTCACCGGGTTTCGGAGTGGGTGAAAAATAAGAAACTTAATATTAAGAAACTTTTGGAACTATAAACATGGATTTTCAGCAAAAAAAATAAGAAACTTTTTAGAACTAGGTCCTTCGCCAGGTTTCTTATAAAAACAAACGTGTAACTGGACATCCAACCCTGTTCGAAGAGTGGATTAGAAGTTAAAAAAAGGATAGTGCGTACTTAAATAACAGTTGAGTATCACCTGCCCGCTGTTTTACCCCAAATACAACAAGGTTTCCAATCCAAATAAAACTTATCAGTATTCTCGTTAACTAAGACGTAAACTTTGACTAGGTCGTTAATACACTTTTTCATCACCACGTTCTTTAACAAATGTTTTTCTGCAGTTATGATGGACAGTGATCTTTCTCATGGGTTCTGATGTCAATGCACATTTTAGATGCCTTAAAGGAAAGGGTGCATTTTCTCCATCCCATTGTAGTTTCTCTTGTTTCAAAATTAAAACAAACATAAATCAATTGACGTCGCTGACATTCAAATTAAGAAATCTCCTTGTCATTGTAAGAGAGGAGAAATAGAAGCAAAGTAAAAGTAACAAGAGTTGTTCATTTTTTAGAGGTCCTTTCACCTCTGCCTACGTAAATAAGAATATGCTCCCAGTCTCAAAACCACTGAAGCGCCCGGTCTTATTCGAGTCTTTACGTTAAAGAAAAATTGAAACAAAGAAATGTACATATCTCTGGTATCAATACAAGAACTTTTAAGCTTTTTCGTTCATTTTTGGAAAATAAGATGCGTTGAAAAACTGATGGATTATATGATATTAACAGCCCCTTTGGCCTAAATAGGGTTAACTTACTCTTTCTGGGACACTTTATTGTAATATATTGCAATTTATATCCATTTTGAAAAATTGTTTTAGCATTGAAACAAGCTCTCCATTGGTGCACAATACTTGTAGATCCACCATTATGAATTTGAGGTATTGATGGGGCTTTTTTTTTGGTCATTGCTGACATGTTTCTAAGTCACTGTGCCAAATTTTATCTTTATATTAATTTTGGTTGGGTTTTTATGCAATTCTCCCTCCCTAAAATTTGTTGACATCACTAATACACACGCTATTTCAATATTCACGCTATTTCAATAAAAAATGCATTTCGTTGCAGTGTTTTTTTTGTAGATTTTACCTACTGGAAGAGTACAATTCAAATTCATTAAAAAGAATAAACGTGTTGTTACTTAAATACCTGCTGCAAAGCCGGTCGGAACATGATATCGCAACAACTTTGTAACCAGGGCTCTCCATCTACTTGCACAGGCAAATCTTCTTTAAGTTTCAGGTTGATCTATAACAAGACACGTCTGTTACAAAAGTATTAGCATTTTGTCCAACCGACACGGTAACTGTTTGTTTCAATATTTTTTGGCTATCATCTTTGTAAAGTCTATTCTAGTATACTTTCGGAAAAAGTTTGCTTGATATTGTATTATAAGCGTACTGTTTTATATATAGCCCTAAGTATCGTTTAGTCCGTCCGACATAAAACAAGTATTTTTGTAACAGACCCGACACGTCTGTATTGAAGCCAGAACACGAGCACGCACAATGAAATCACAAGTCATTAGGCATTCTCAAACACTAAAAGCTTATCGAAACCGAAAGAAAGTGAAACAAAATACACTAACAGAATCAGTGTGCAAATTCGTCATTAAAGTGCGTGGAAGAGCATTTTCATTGCAACAGTGGGTATATTTCTAAAGAAATTTACTCCTTCGTACCAAATTTTCAATATATTTGCCCACTGGGGAGATGGAAACTTTGGGGAATTTGTAATTTATTAGGAAATAATTTTGCACAGTCGTTTGCCACTGTTCCCTGACACTAACCTGAGCTCCTTGCGCTATACGAATGCCAGTTGACAGACCACTCTTGATTTTTCCCTGAAGCGAAACAGAAAGGATTGAAGGAGAGAAACAAAGAGGATTTGAGAAGGGAAACGAAGAAGATTGAAGGACACTCACCATGTGATAAACTCCAGTAAAACCAAGCACTTCCAATAGGCCATCGTCAAAACTTTGCGGGAAAAAATTCTGTAAAGCAACAAAACGTTTTGAAATAACCACATGAATACTATTATCATATTTTTCTGCATTTACTGATCGAGGAGGGGTACTGACGTATTCCATGCTTACCTCGTCGCGATCGCTTCCCCATGGATCCGCACCTGCTCCCCAACTAAAGAAATAATGACAATCAACACATCGTACACAAAAAAACCAAACAAGAAAAATCGTGTTATCAATCAACACGGTGTACTAATAGTTATGATGGAGTACTAAAGCGACTCAAACTGTTATTCAACAATGGACTATGATACACCTTCAAAACAGAACAATACAAGCTAATCAATGACTGCACACTAGGTTTCAGACAAGTTTAAAGACGTGCTTCTGGCAGTAAGTCCATAATCAAAATGCAAGCTAGAGGGTGGAAGAACCAGCCATGAAAAGTGCAAGGAACAAAGCCCCTTTTGATTATGTGATATGCTAAAACCAAAAACTCATAAAACCATCTATTAACAGTCACTGACAGTGTGCTAGCCAAATAACACTTTCTTCATTTTTTACTTCTTTATTTTACGTTCTTGTTCCAACGATGATTTTAGATGGTATATGGATGAAAATGTAATAATAATTTCTATCATTTATCTACTATTTATCGAAATCGCAAAAAAGCCACTCTGTCAAAGAGAATTTTCATCCGCATAGTGTATATATTTCTATAGAAATGTACTCCATCACACAGGGTCAAAGTGGGTCTGTTACAACAGTATCAGCATTTTGTCCATCCGATAAGATAACTGTTTGTTTCGATATTTTTTGACTATCATTTTTGTAGAAATCATGTTTTGGAATTTTGTAAATTCTATTCTAGCATACTTTCGAAAAACGTTAGCTTGATATTGTATCATAAACGTGCTGTCTTTTATATAGTATCGATTAAGTATCGATTTTCCCGTCCGACATAAAACATGTATATTTTTAACAGACCCTTTGGGGAATGTTTTTAAAAAATTTAACATTGCGGTAGATGCATGATAAGATTGATATCAGATTAGCAGAAAGACAGTACGCCCTATAGTATCTTTGGAAATACACACACACTCACAACATACAAATGAAAAGATGGGTCGATACCTTGCGATATTCAATATTGCCAAACCTTCGATAGACGGTAGTGTTATGATCTTTCCATCAACCTATACAACAATAGAGGCTAGTGAACAAGACGTTCTTCAATGCAGAATTAAAGAAACTTCAAATTTGAGTCAAAACAAACAAAGTTTTACATTTCCCCGTTGGGAAAACCTTGGAAGTTTCATAACATCATTCTGAGATTTGCGCGTTTCTCACACAGCGTCAACAGTTTAGTCTATAGAGGCTAACTCACTTTCAGCATTATACGCTTTGGTCGATGTTACCATACTGGCTTGATATAGGATCTGACCAATCGTTTACCGACTGATTGGTATGTTTCTCAATTTCTTTTTGATAGCTGGTTAGTATGAGAAAAAAATCGACCGAAGTGTATAGAGCACAGCGAGACAATGTATATTTATAGGCTAGAACATTAAAAGTCACGCTATAAATCATGGTGTGTGAGTATCTTGTATTTGGTTATTCTCCTTAGATAAAGTCTGTTTTATAAGTTGTACTCTATACCGAGCCAAACTCCGTCATTAGTTTTAGTTCGGCTCGACATTTGATTTCAAACGGTTGAACCGATCCGTGCCGAGGCGTGCGACATAACTAAATATTAGTTTTATTAGCTGTGCGGAGCGGAGCTCAGACAAAATTTGGAAAGTTCGGCCTTTAAAATGGATTTAAGAATGTAACATTTTTAACTTTTTGCCACGAATCTTCAAATGTCATTCATTTGTGATCTGTTATCTGAATATTCGCGAAAGACATAGTACAGCGTATGTGATACCTCCAGGTGCAGACGATCCTGTAAATTTGCCATACTTTTGTTTGTCATACTCTTTAAGCCAGCCCTGAAGTATACACCTTTGTTGTACAGCCTAAAACAGGAATAGCATTCCAGTTCAACAGCATAGACTAGTGAAAAACTGAAATTTTCCAAACCAATCGTAGCATACCTGCTGTCGAATTTTTCCGGGTTTTCTTCACGTGACAAATGAAACTGCAAACACAATTCCGCATCGATGCCCACACCAAAGTAATTGTTCATCGCCATGATAAAAGGTGGTGGTGGCGCTTGTGAACTATCTTTGAACTGGATCAGTTCATCAAATACAACGTTCCACCTGAAATATCAAACAACATAACATCAAAACAAACAAACAGTCAATATGAGGTGATACAATTCAAAAATATGAAAATGAAGGTTTTTGGGATACCTTGAAAGTGAAGTAGTTTAGCTAATATTACTGTTTGTGGAAATTATAATAGGCACATTGTTTCATTACACACAACAGATAAAATAAACAAAACAAAATTGTAGAAGGTACTAATAGGTAATTATAGAATAACGCAAACGTAGCCAGACCAATGTGACACTGGCATGAATAACAAAAAATAAGAAACCAGTATAAAAAACACAGTTCTTCGATATAGATTGTATTGTATACCTATCAAACATGACCTCGGATGCGTATGACACGTTATTCAACACATTCAATGGAGATTCTCCAGAGTAGCCTGATCCCCAATGCAATATCCTTGCTAAGTCGTTGCCTGTCAAAAAACAATTACATGAACTATATATTGTATGAATCAGAAATGCTTACCGTATTTCCTTTAATAAACGCCGCCCTCTGATAAACGACGCCCTCTATTAAACGCTATACTTATAGCCGAACGTTTGTAGTAAACGCCGCCCTCTAATAAACACCTCCCTCGATTAAACACCGCATCTTGAAAAGCGTCGTTTATTAGAAAACAGGTTAAACAAGAATTACAAAAAAAAGTTTTCATCTCATACAAGAGAACGGCGACAGTGATATTGCTCTCTTTGACATTTTCATATCTTTTGTGTAAAACATTTTCACACAATCTTTTGTAACCTTTTTAAGGATAAAAAAACATAATTGTTTAAGTTTGCTTCTGTCCAATTTTTCATTTCGTAATAAACGCCGCCCTCTAATGAACGCCTCCCTCTATTAAACGCCGCATCCAAAAACTTTGTTAAAAAATTACTGCAAAGGAGTACATATTAGGACGAATTGATTTCTTTCGTGCGAAAAACGAGTGAAACATTAAAAGCTTACCTGTTCCTAATGGCAACAGTGCAGAAGGTGGGTTAGAGCACTTTAAGATGTTGTAACGAACATCTTCCAGACAGGAGAGTACCCACGAAAATGTACCATCACCACCACATATAAGGATACGAAACTTTGATACATTACGAAAGACGTACAATCTAAAAGTTCAATAGCACTTCCTACAAAAAATGATTTCTTTCTGCAAAATATGTTTAGATGGGGGGATTCAAAATCCTACAATTGAATAAGATGTAACAGATAGATGGTGGGTGAATACCTTACTGAGTCGTGTTAAGGACTGATTAAATCAATTTGAGAGCTGTATTGGTGCCTAAGAGTGTTTTCTAGCTTAGTGGTGGAAGCACACCTGTGTATTCCGAAAAAAGGGCAAAGCCAATGTAAAACTTCCAAATATCGGATTAAAATTCACCAGGACTTTGCAGGAACCACATGAATAACTATAGGTGCTATAATTCTGGGTAATATCGAAAGTGAATTCAAAATTGATATAAATGTCCAAATTATTATGTGAAACAAGTTTGTGATTCTCTACACCAAAATCATTACTTTACAGGAAACAGGATGTAACACCATAAGGACATCCATGTGATACTTAAACACCATCAGGGTCATGAAGTGAACCCAGAAGAACCTGAAATGGTCTAGACTACCTTACAAAGAGACTAGGTCGCAGCTCTAGAGTCGTGTTATTGAAAGAGCAGTGGAATCAGACCTTCAACAATTATCACTCAAAAACTACTGTGAAGCTATCATAGTAACTTTTAATATCTGCATCATCATAAAAAACCTGAAGACTTCAATGTGGAATCTTACTGTAACAGTACTCACATAGGTAATGGTCCACCATCTAAAAGGTCAACCACTTGGTATGGATTCAAAAGTCGTTTGAATGACTGAAGCAATTTCATTCCTTGACCACCACCACTTTTCGAATTCACAAAAACAATGACAGGTGAAGTTTCTTTTGGAATAAGGCTTGGCTAAAGAAATAAACATGGCAAAATAAACTAAAGAGGACTACCAGGAACGTGAATAATAGCCAAATTTCAACCAAGGGACGAAAGTTTAAAATTGTACCAGTGTAAAAAGGCCAACTGAAACAACTTAACTTTGTTTACCTTGATGTCAGGTAAGATGTAAAATTTTAATTTTTTGTTTTCTGATGAACCGTTGTGAAGTGAACGAGTGTTGAGTGAACTGATATTTAGTGCAGTGATTATTTTGAACAGTAATTGGGTAGTAGGTACCAGGATAACAACAGCGCCTAAAAGAAAAATATTTATTAGAAAAACTGTAATGTAGAGATTACTGTGTTACAAACGCTTAGAAGATTCTGTTACACCACTAAAAACTTTGCAACCAATCATTCAAAATATCATTACCTCGATTGGGAAATGCTGCCATTATTTCCATCCCATCTTCCCCTGATTGGAAAAAAAAAAAAAAACGGAGTAAGAAATATTGAAATTAAATCACAACTCATACCCAGTGGGAAAATTTGTTGAAAGGAAGGAGTGCATTTCTATAGAAATATACACACTATTTCAATAAAAATGCTCTTCATTGCAGTGACTTTAAGAGGATTTTGCTCACCGAGTAGGATGGTAAAATCAGAAAAATCACGAAGATTGAGTGTAACAATAAAACAATTCAAACTTACAAGCTCCAGTAACATCAGCTAATATATATTGATATTGTTTTCTATCTAGGCCAATCGGAAGTTGTTCAACGTACAAAGACAAACAAGTAGGAGAACTATCCTTAGGTTGCAGATAAAACATAGTTGAATGAAGCTCGTTTATTGATTGCTATGATAGAGAAGTTTTTGTATCTCTCAAAAAAAGTGCAGTGAATGGTAAAAATATACTGAACGGAAAATGGACAAACCTTCCTTTTTTCTACAAGAACAGAATAAATTGATTCATCTCTATGTAAAGATGTTTCTCTCACTATAATAGAAAAATACATAGGTTTCAATTTTTAATTCCATTTTGCTCTTTCCTGACAATGCATACTTAATTGTTTTCATTTTGTTACAGTTCATTATTTAGGAAGAATCGATAATTGTTGATGAAATTGAATTGTTTTTGTTTCAGTACAATGTTGCAACTGCTTATCAACAAACCTCGTTGTTCCATAATTCTTATTTGCGTAATACAGTAATCATCAGGATTTTCCTAAAAAACAATAGGTGTTATATTTAAGTTAAGATAGTAAACCACATTTTGGATGTGCGTTTCATTATGAACTTCTGACAAATTCTAAAAAAATTTGTTTTAGCATACGTTTTCAAGCTTAAATAAAGCCAATCCTTGTACAATAATAGCACTAGCTGGCTGAGTCAAGCTGACTTTAAACGTTACATTAGGTATTGATGTGCTGAAATAGAAAATAGTTAAAATTGGTAAGGAAAACTTTGTATTAAATACAACACATGTATTGATGCTTATAGCTTGATTTTAACTGCAAATTATTTGGGTTATACACCATCACACATTTTCAGAATAATTTTCATTTCTCAACAAAAAAAATCTGTTTTTTTATCTAAGTTCAATTTTATTGATATAGAAATAAGGCTTGCTAGATGGCCTTTATAGACAAGGTTTTTACACCAGTGGCTAGTTTCTCTTTGACAGAATAAAATGATTTTAGAGTCTGTCAAGTTTCTAAAAATTCTTCCTGTATACATTGATTGGTCAAAAAACGTGTAGCACAATGTTTTTTCCACTTTTAGTGATTTGTCCAGCAGATTGTTTGTACCAACAAATACTTTGCAGAAAACACGAGGGTACACATATACAGCAATTAACATAACTTTTACTGTAAGAATATAATGTCTTACTCAATTGCACCAGCATGTAGCACTAATTTTAACTCTTTTTGGTCAAGTTTCTAAAAAGATATTTCAGAGAGTCAATCTTTAAAATCAAGATCAGCCCATTTTCTTAATAAGCATCTGGCGGAACAATGACGAGTGAATCCTATTCCCTAATCTGTTTGTTCACCTCATAGTCAATCTTAAAGGAGAACTAACGAATGATAACAAGTTGGGCTTATTTTAATAAACAACACACCTGCTATGACGTAAACCTGCAGTAGAATGAATTAAAAAAGATTACATTTTTCTAAGGTCACGTACGTGCGTTTCATTTTCATTCGAAATTGATCGATCAAAAGATTATCATTCAAGGCCTTTTCAGTGAGTCTTAAATTGATTTCCGATATAATCGCGGAAGACTAATCGAAGAAAAATTTAACATTACAGACCTAACTTTTTGTTGCTTTACATTTGCATTTAGTTACATTTGCAAAGAGATCACAGTGGTTTTTTTACAGTTGCACTAGCAGTTTAAAATGAAGTACATTATCCTCCTCATTCTTTTTTTTTCATTTCCTGTTCATATTCACTTCATGGACATATGTATATTACAGAAGTAATAAACCCTAGAAACTGAAGATTGAGATAAATCCTGGATATTTGTAATGAAGAAAAACAGGAACTCAAATTAGACATTTTCATTTTTCTGTATGGCATTTTTACTTCATTCGCATTAATACATCACAAGTAAGAAGTTTTATTACAAACCGTGCTGACGTTTGTATTGTAATGGTGACAAGCATTTACGAAATTACCGATTTTTAGGGGGTGATTCTGGACCTAAAAAGACCACTAGTGCAAATGTTTTAATGCAGAATTATTTCTAAAATATGAATGAATGTATTTAGTTAAAAAAAAAAAAACATACACCAAGATTTTACGTTAGTTCTCCTTTAATAACTTAAATTTTGAATACCTAAGAAGAGGAGGAATACCATTAGAATAAAAACATACAACATGTCTGAGAAAAAATAGCGGTGCATTATCCAAACCATCTTGAAGATATGACCATGGTTTTTCATCACTTTCAAGCGTAACTTCAGTCTCTTCAAAGCAAAAGATGATGATCAAAAATGATGAGACAACATGAAACACTGCAAAACAAAATCTTCATTGTGTACACTCACTTCTGTTCCGCACTCTTGTCAAATAATACTTCGTTTTCTCTTCACGAACATGAAATTTTTGCAATGCAACTGACTAGAACAAGAAATGAAATAGATTTTCCTAAGCTTTTGAAGAATAACTGACAAAATAGGATTGTTATGTCAGTTATTCTTCAAAAAACTGAATTGAGTAAAAAACACTATACCAATATTTCAGCAGTTGTGCAATTTTCATTGATATCGACATTTCGCCAGCCAGTTGGCTTGTCAATTGGACCTTCGTATATTCGTATAACCTGTTCAATGTCTAAGACAAAAATGAAAAAAATGATAGGAGAACTGTATCAAACATCGCCACAACCTTAAGAAGCTAAAGCAAAATACAACAAAAAAGATGAAGAAAGGAACGTGAAGCTTTGTAACTTTTCCGCTAACTGATGGCTTAACGGTAAAGTAAAAGTATATTGCCATCAGAGGAGTTGATCCACTCAGCATGATAACAACAGGTCTGACATCTGAGAAAGATTGTTTAGATGAGCAGTTTAAACATTTCTCCACTTTCAAGTATCTTACTGCATGGACTTCCGTTAATGACAGTTCAAACAAAATATAAGACAAGTCATAATAATAGTTTTGTTGTTTTCTGTGTGTTCTCTCACTCAGTCTATGTCATGCATTTATTTTGTTGTTTTATGTGTGTTCTCTCACTCAGTCCATGTCATGCATTTATGTATACGAATTGGAATACTATTATTTTTCCAGCATTATGTTATAACTCTTCATGTTCGTACATTTTAATTGGAAAAGGATTGGCAAAGGAATATAAATGAACAATGTTCACAAAAAAACATGAATGCAATGTGTTGTTTGCTTACAATTCCTACAGACAGGGAATCTAAGTAATAGTTTTTTTGTTGATATAGGCTTTTTGTAAATCATGGTGGCAATCAAGTCTACATTATACTATGCCACCTTGAACTATAAAGGTTGTCTCCCATCCTAAAATAACTGACATAATAAAAAACCTTGACAAATTCGTCTGTTTTGAGAGTCGTAAAACATAGAGAGTATACTGCTACCAAATGTAACAAAGTCAGATGGCAACTTATTTTCCAGGTCTCTCAAAGTTCTCTATCATTCAGCAGTTTGGCATGCTGAAACAATATATCAATGTATTGTAAGTATTACTGTATTGTATTACTAAGCAGCAGTGGCTTAGTGGTTAAAGCATTGAGCTTAGGAACCCAATATTGAGGGTTCAAATCCCGCTGTGGTCGGGTGTTGAAAATGTCACGACTCCCGCAGGTACTACAACTAGCTTGTTTCCCTGATGAATTTCGGGGAAAATGAAGGCTAGTCGGGGAGATGAATGCTATGATGAACATCCAGATGTAACCCCACTCCTTGTAGTGGCTTCGGCCTTGAGTGGGGCAAATGATTTAAAAGAAAAATAATTTGAAAAGTTATTATACATTTGTGCAAGTTCTATAAGAAAAATAAAGAAAACAAGCTATATTTATATTAAAACGTTTTCGTTGAATTTCACTTTTGTAGTTTACTATTCTTAACCAGTATTGTAGATTATTAACTATTAATGAAAAGTTCTTGCAAATAATCCAGAAACAAGTTGACGAAATGTGGTGAAATTTACACCAAACACAAAATAACGCCAGGTCTGCAAAATATGAAGAGAAAATAATGCTTACTATTGGTAGTGCCATTTCTATCCACATCTTTATCTGGTGTTGCTAATTATAGAAAAACAAAAACAAAAACGTTATCAAAAGGCTTCAGTCTGTTTTTAAAATTTTTGTAAAATTTGAAGTATTTTGTTTTTATTGGTCAGCACGATAGCAGCTGATCTTTCATTAGCGTTTGTACGTCCATCCGTCCATCCGTACATCCGTAATTCCAACATTTTGTGTCCTCGATTGTAGGCTGAAGTCTGTTGTAGGCTGAATCAGAGGCTATTTTCCAATTATGGTTGTTGCATGGAATAGGTTAAAAGAAGATATTTAAAACGTTTTCTTATTGTGAGTGTTGCCATGAAAACAGCAAATCATGAAATCACTGCGTGGAGTTTCTAAAAACTTCGCTATGATGCTACCTATTCAAATTCAGTGTAGTCAAATATTATTTTACTAGTCAGTTAGAACATAGAAATAGCAATAGAAATTTCTATGGTTAGAAGAAAATTGTTTATGCAAAATGACTCTTTTTGCTGGTGTGGATACATCTCCATTACATTCATACATATTGGTATGCTTTGATGATCCCACACAGCCAAAAACAAAGTGATGATAATATGACTGCAATCTCAAAAAACACACTTGAGGTAAGAAAATTTTTAACACATAATCCCCATTGATGATGCCATGGCTGAAGTATTTTGTATGTAACTGGTTGCTGCTCTACACACTCACTGATAAATAAATCATTTCATGTTTATTTTTCTATTTCTCCTTTTCCTGCCGTCCATCATCTATGCAAGGGTTTACTGACATACAATTGGTGACTCTTTCAGGGAAAAAAAAATATTAACCAATATTTCAATGCAGTAGAATAAAATAAACCCATTTTACCACCACAGGAATTTGATTTTTTTTTTTGTGGTGTTTGTGTGTATTTTGATCAAAATACTATCACCGAAACTTTGAATAATTACAAAACCATTCCTAATACCTTAAGTGTATTTAGTTTTTCGGTGTATCAAATTTCGCGATTCGCAAAATTTTTTCAAAAAATCTTTTTTTCGTGTGTTAAATTTCGCGATTTTTATCGTATGAGATTTTTTGCATGTATAAATTTCTTGAATTTAACCAAAATCAATTTTTTCCAAAAAGCTTGAAACATAACGTAGTGGTTATGCTTGGAACACAACATATGTTCATTAAAAGAAGTAGTGAAACCTCCTCAAAGGGACACTTACGGGACCAGAGATTTTGTCCGCTTTAGATAGGTGTCTGCCTGCAGAGGTTTTGCTTATTTTGGCTGTAAAAATTGAACTAGTACTAGTAAAAATTTAAAAAAAAATCTATCACATATTTTCGCGATTTTTTAAATTTTAGAACTTTTCGCATGTATTAAATTTCGCAATTTGGATTTTTGAAAAATTTAAGCTGTACCAAATTTCGCGATTTTTAGTAAAAAAAGCACGAAATTTAATGCACGCAAAATTTTAGTTACCGCGAAATTAAATACACTTAAGGTAAATATAAATACATTGTACTACTTTTGTACTTTTTGTAAGTTCCATTATACACAAAGGGTAAATATTTTATAAAGATATTGGTTTGCTACGCAAAATATAAAAGCAATGTTAATCAACCAAGGTTGCAAATATTTTAAAACTTTTCTACAGAAATTTAACATTAAATTCATCAATTAACATTTCAATGTCACCTTTCGCATTTTTTAGGAAATTGTTGGCGATGTTGTTATGTCGGACTCTTAGTGAGCAGAATCAGAGACGTATCTACCAGCTTTATTGGGCTTATGAGTTATCACAAGTTGGATAATTATTACTGTAAAACTTATTGAACACTATCAGAACTAATTGTAATTTCCGAACTGGCTTTTTTGTAAGATTGTTACTTTTGTATTTTCAATACTCTGTGTCTGCATGACCGTGAGTTTCTTTCATTTCAGGGTCTAATCTAGTCCAAAAGAGTGTCTGTTGATCGGATGCTGCCCTCTGCATTTTTTAAAAAATTTATTTCACTTTAGAAGCTTGTATAGGGGGGTCACAGGTTTAACCCACTGAAAGAAAGCTCAGGTTGCCCTTTTCCTAAAACAAAGTGCCCTTTGGATGTTCGTAATGTGCCTTTTTCCCTTCTGCCAGATGCTGCTCTTTCATTCTAGATTAGACCCTGTATTATCAAATAATCCACATTTGCTTACTTTTTCTAATTTTCAATCTGAAGAAAGGCGAAAATATTAGTGCACTGTGCCAAACATACAACCATAACATTGTCACTTATTTTTGATCTGTAGCAATTCCTTTTTATAAATTATGTGGGAGAGAAGTTTCCTTTTGAACTTGGTGATAGTGAGAACCACAGCTTGCTCTGAATTTTGTGAAATATAGAGTTAGTAACTTCTTTTTGAATTTGATCATATTTATAATATATATCTTATTTACTCGAAATCAGATTTGCGTTCCATTCAATTCAATTCAATTGGATATGACTTCTTGTAGATAAATATGCATGAAAGTCTTATATGCTTAAAATTTGTTTTAAGGTAAATGTGAGGCATTTGAATAATTTTTTGTATTTAATGTCTCTGATGTATTGTATTGAATTAAATTTGCAATGATATTGCTTTATGAATTCATTATCTGTTTTAGATTGTTTTTAACCGAAATGGTTTATTCCTTTAACCATTGCCACTCTAGATATATCTTAGAAATTCCTATTTCCACCTTCCCGTAGTAAAAATATATTTCGATTTTGCTTTGTAGTCCATTATTTTTTAGCTTTGCCGAGAGCGCTGACCTTCAGGCCCCAGGGGCCTCTTGTCTATTTTTGACCTTTGAATTGAAATACATCACAAAAATAATTAAATGATTTGACATAATCATAGTTAAGTTTGAAATGAAAATGTCTTCTTTTGTATCTACTTTCAGACACAAAATTGTAATGGTTCAAGGGAAAATCATAACCTTAATTACTGATAAATATATCCACAAATACTGATGAAAACAGAAGCTTTTGGGAACTTATAAATGTATCATTGATACTGATTATTATACATAAACATGAATTCTTTCATTTAATAGAATTCTTGCATACTATCCATATTATCAAAGCTAAGCAAAAGTGAAATGCTTTTATTAAGTATGGGATAATTTTAAGAAAACTTGATTACGTAAACCCTAATCCTAACAGTTGAACAGATGGTCACACCATGGGGTATTCCACCAATTAACCTACTAAAAGAGTTTGTAGAAAATTTTAGAAAAAAGAAAAGACAGTTTCATTTTTATATGGTAGGCTCAAGATTTCATAATTCTAGGTTCAGTCAAAATTTCTTTCATCTTTTCAACTTGTAAAAACTAACTTACGGTTAGTAACATTGGACTTGACTGTATTAGGATTGAGCTGTTTTATTGCATAAGGAGGAAGAATTACACCATGTAACGAACCATAGTTGCATCTGGTATTCAATTGACCGATGCAATACGAATGAATCTAAAATTGTAATGTTAAACTTTTCAATCAATCATTATGCAGTGGTGTAACTGAGTTAAACTAAGCGCAGGTGGGTTTTTCACATATTTGGGCTTAGAACATACAATCGTAAAGCAAGAGCACACTTCATACCATAGCAACAAATGCACGATGTTATTTTATGATATTTTGACAAGAAATTAATGAGATTTACACAAAATTAATAAAAAGAATATTGCATAAAATATTGCTTGGTAACAAAAAAAAGGGCTATAAATCTGATGGGATTGCACCCAATGCGTTCCCCATTTACACCACTATAACTTCATACAGTTTACAGACCAGACTTTGGTCTGTAAAATTAGAATGCAACAGTTTCTTCTGAGTTGCCGTCTTTACATGACTAACAGAAGCTTCAAAATGGTAACTCACAGTCGTTAAGCACCAAGAACATCGTAAACCAGTCACACAGTCAGCACTTGCACATCCTTTCTTACAAACAAAACATTTGGAGTTGTAAGGAAGATGTCCCTCACACCAATGGTGAAATTGTTTAACTTTTAACTGAAACAAAAAAGATACAAAGACCAATAATAAAGTGCAAAATATGAACCAAAATCGACTTAAAAGCCGAAACAAAACAAGGTTCATTTTTACAAAAGCTAATACTTTAGTCTTAGTTTTCAACAGCTTATCTTCAGGGTTTACAAAATAAAATGCTAAAATCAAAAGCTCCAATATGAGATACTGGCAACAAAATTGTGGCCTGTTTTGTATGGGCATACCTTCTCAGTTTTATGTGTATATGATGCCATAATTTTACAAGTATGCTTGACCCTTTTCTTACACCAATCATGAAGGTAGTAACAACAAACTAAGGATGAAAAGAAACTCATTCAACTTTGAATGTAATTATAATAAACACAATCTAGTTGTTTTGTTGTATTCTAAGGATGGGTAACAAAATCAAACATTGCACCTTGACAAGAAAAATAATGTGATTCTTCTATTCTTTTTCTGCAGACATTACAAAATCTTTTCTTTCTATCAGTCATTGGAATTAAGTGATGCGTCTGTGGCACCTATTGAAGTGTACAGTCAAGAAAATAATTAATGAACAAAAGAAAAACATAATATTTTAGAAACCTATTCATATTCATATTTTAGTCCCAATTCACCAAGTTAAAAAAATGGATGTTTCACAAAACTGCAAAGGGTTTTACAAGCTACACTGAGCAATGATTACATTACCATTCACCTATCCCCTTTTCCTTGGTTCCTAAGCTTGAGGGAAAACCCTAGGTGGGTTTATTTTATGGGTTTGTTCATAAGTGGTTTGTGATCTATAGTGGATTCTTAAAAACTTCATAAAAGTGGACTTCAACACAAGTTTCCTGCATATGAAATTGTAAAAAGTTTGAATACAGTGGAAGGAAGAAAGCATTGTATATAGAATACCTGAATAAGATCGCATGCTTTTGTGTTACATGGTGTAAGAATATTAACTTGGCATTTATCATGTGTAACATAGCCGCAAACTGTAAGAATAACATCAATCAATATAAATACAATAGCCAAATTTCCTGCAAAACTTTAATGAAATTGTTGCCTAATTTACAATTACAGCCAAATTTTGAAAATTCAATTCTCATAAAAATTTGAACATTAAACAGTTGGAAGGTGATGATTTTGAATTTCACAGCCATTTCGTCAGATTTGATCAAATCGTATCGGGCAAATCGTACTAAATTTGCATCATATTTCATGAAAAATTTGAACTAAACACCATCAAAAGATGCTGATTTTGTATTTGGCAGCCATTTTTAAAACCGAAATTGGGGAAAGGTCTTCAATTTTTATGAAAGATAACGATATTTAAAATCCTATTGCATTTTGAGAATTTATAATCCGCATCGGTGTGTCATACTTTCATTTTAGAGAGTGATTGTTTTATTTTAAATTTCAGACAAGTTCCTC
Organism: Turritopsis dohrnii; assembly: GCA_027922465.2. Lineage (NCBI taxonomy): Eukaryota > Metazoa > Cnidaria > Hydrozoa > Anthoathecata > Oceaniidae > Turritopsis > Turritopsis dohrnii. The sequence goes on from BQMF02000010.1 coordinate 906,132, forward strand.
ATAAAAGTGAACGTGTAAAAAGGCAGACCTAAGTGACGTTAATTTTTTTCAATGAATTCCTTACATTCATTTGTTTTGATTTGATTGGGTAACAGGATCAAAAACGATAGCAACCAGCTTTTTTTTTTTTAGCAAGTTTTCACTTAAACGTTTTGAAAAGAAGAATGAATGAGAGGAGAGTGAATGATTTGAAGAAAACAGTGTTGTTGATGTTATTAACATTCCTTTCTTTAGCTTCAGCTTCCTTGAAAATTGACTAAGAAAGATTGCATCATTAAAGCCTAATCTTCATCAAAGCGTTAAAGCATAAAATGATCAGTGCCAAAAAAATTCACATGCAGATGGGCACCTTAATGCAAACAAGTAACGTAAAACATTGAAGGCACCAAAATTTTCATTATAACAAAAAATTCGGAAATCCAAGAAATACAGATCATCTCTAAAATGTGGTGCTATTTAATGCAAGATCTATTGTGCTACTTCACTGTGTTTAAAGCAGTTTCTATCATGAAAATTGAAAAAGATATGCAAAAACCTGAAATGAAGAATCAGATGATAACGGATGAGATTGATAATTTGGATGACATATTGCTAAGTCCTTAAGATAAAGATGAAGATGAAGCATCGGTGGTTAGGAACGAGTAGGAAGAGACCGAAGAAAACTTAATGAAAGAAATTAAAGGAGTATACAGGATGCTACAAGCTGATTTTCTTCAACAACAACTTTTTGTCTCAAAAATAGGAGCAAAATATCAATTATATATGTCTTCTCCTTCGCAACCTCTTTCTGCAATGTTTTCTTATACTTGATTGTTTAAGGACTCAAAGCGTATCTTTCAAAAAGGAAATTTTTTTTCGAAAGATGCAATCATTAATATAGGTTACTATTATAGTTCATTTTAAATTTATAGTGAAAAATAATGCTTGGGCAATTTTTGTTATTTATTAGTTTTAAATCATTTCTAAGTCATGACAATCTTAAATACAATTTGTTATATACTTAAAAGGTCTTAAAATAAATTCTCACACAAACCATCATGCCATCATAACAATGTGTATGCAATGAAAAATTATTAGTGTTCTACTTCTTTGAGCACTACCTTCTTTAAAAACTTAAAAACTTAGCACACTGGTAGATAAAAACCTATAAATGAAAATTTGAGAGAAAACTTTTGATTGACTCAATAATCCATGATCGTTTTTAACTATTCAATAGCACAGAACTATGGAAAAGATCAAAAAAGGTTTTTATGCTGAGCCATTAACTGAGATTCTCTGGCACATATTGTTTCAATTGATTGTGAGGAACCAGCATAACCAAAAAAAGATTTAAAAAACCTTTTTCTTCAAGAGTTGGGGCTCAAAGAATCAAATAAAAGTCTGTATTTCTCATCATTCTTATACACTAATTTCTTCCTTATTATTTATGTAAATTATAATAATTTTATACACCTTACATATACATTTTATATTTTTATTGCTCTATAAATTCATGAAATAACTTTAATTTAAAGGAGAATTAGCATCAAAAATGCAACTTTGGCTTAAATTGTTCCTAATGTAATTTAAATTAAGGGTTAATAATAAGTTTTTATAAAAGACCACATTTTGCTTAAAAAGGTTTTAAAAAATTCACTGTCACGTCACACTTGCACTAGTTTCTTCATACGGAATGTGAGGTTCATTCATTTTTAAAGAAAATCATGAGTGGCGACATGTCTTTGACAAATACCTTTCCTCCATTTCATTTATTTTTATTAATTTCAGTTAAAATTAATAAAGTTTCTGATGTGTGAGAGTGAAATGAGAAAATGAACTTAACTCAAGTCATCTAGAAAATTTGCATTGGTGTACATGCCAGAGACCACAGAGCAGGGTAAATTAAGTTTCTTTTCTTATAAGAAAAAGGTGCTGATAGTAGATTTTCTTTTTATGGTTATATTTTCTTTTTCACAACACTTGTACCTGAAGAACTTTTATTTTCTACGAACATTTATAACTTCATTACGTACGCATGTACCCGTCTCATAATGACAAGACTGAGAGTCGCACACCTGAACTACGAAATAACCCTTATGTGTGTGTGATTGATCGCACGCCTGGTAATTTTTTCATTGACAACACTGTATAAAGTCATTTTTCCAGCAAATCTAATCACATTCAATCTCCCAATTACGTCTACATTTTTTTTGACTTCACCCCCTTGTAACCATACACCTGGTCTTACAAAATGTCGCCTAAGACCCCAAGCATAAATACAAAACATTAAAACATAAAAATCATAGTTATACCTGTACATTGTTTGCCTTGATTAGTCAAACCCCACAACAAATCACTGCAATGGTGACAATATGTTGGTTTATGGAATGTTTTCTTTTTGAAATAATGTGGATTTTGCTGTGATGATTTGTAAAAAACCGTTTGGCTACCACTTTCTACTTTTTCCATGACAGATATATTTTGAAAACTACTTTCAATACCCTCGATAGATTCGCTGCTATTTAAATGAGATGGTTCAGTTGTAACAGGGGCAATACGTCCTCCGTGATGTTTGATGCAGAAGCATGAAGTTATCACACCCATACCATGATGCCATTTAATTTCATTCAATTCTATAACAAATCACACAAAAACAGTATTATAACTAACGACTTCTTTGTTGAGTAATTCTGTAAGATTATGGTACAGGGGATCGAAGCCAACAAGTAAATCTCCTATCTGGAGGCATATCATTATAGTTTAGTCACACAAAAAAATCTACTGTTTCTGCCCAGTCAGTTAGGCTTTGATAAAAATAAACAGGTTACTGAGCTTAAAAGAAGCTGGAAATACAATTCAAGCAATACAAGCAAAGAGGATAATCTGCTTCGTCTCTGAGTATGAGACTACAGGGTGGTTAACAAATTTCTTAAACAAAGATCCAGCTTTTTTATCAAATTTGAGGCAATTTCCCAGCCTTGAAGTGTTGAAAATGGTACTAAATTCAAGTCTCAAGGCAAACAAAGGTACATAAATCCAGCCCTTATCATAGTAGCATAAGCCAGCTTAAATGTCAATTTAATGCTCTTTAACAAAGGTATTTGATCACACATTCTCACTGTGTGAAATACAACAAAACAATTTTGAAAATTATAAAAAGATCCTCAAAGACATAATACAAGAACATTTTCATAAATTGATAATATATCCTTATATAACTCAACAAATATATATTTAAGAAGATTAATGCCCTGAAACATTGTGCACGAAAATTAAAAATCCAGCTTTTCCAGCACTTTAGCTTGAAAAAGGGACCTTTTCCCAGCTTTTCCAGCCCATTTCTCAAAAACCAGCTTTCCCAGCTTTTCCAGCCCTGTTAAACACCCTGGACTATGAAAACTAGGCTACAAGAACTTACAGAATTTCCAAGAAACTGCAATTATCCAAATCATGTTCAGTATTCAGAAAGGCATTAAATGCACTTTTACAAGGACCAGCACCGCAGAAAAATCCTGATAGCAACAACCTACCATTTGTCACAACCAACTATAAACATAAACCTTCAACCAATAATAAACAAAAATCGTTAAGAATTAAATCCAATAATGGAAGAAGATGAATCGTTCAGAGAAGCTTTTTCAAACAGCAAAATTTTCCTTGCGAAACACCAACCTATAAAAATCTTTTACGTATCCTGAGTTTAGCTTCTTTCTCCTCTGAATCAAGAAAATATAACGAACCAATGGTTACTAAATGCACAGAAAGATGCTGTAAAATCTGCTCCACATACATTTTGTATATTCAATGTGTTTCAACATTCCCCTTGGCAACAGCAAAATTATGGGACATACATTGCAGCATGTCTTGCAATTTGAAAAACACCATACTTTTTACTGTGTAATAAATGTAGGAAGACATCGTACATTGGAAAAATAATTTGAGATTAAGGACAAATCAACATATCTCTACGTGCAGAACGGGAAATGGAAGCGATAAATTCGATTTGCATGTTTATAATTTGCAACAAAAACATGCCCTCAACAGAGATACATATATATTTCAAATTATATTAATGTTGGAATTAAAAGACCCAGTAGTTATTTACCTATGAATCACATTTCCACAAGTTAAAACATGACACTTTAAACCGATGAACACCATCTGCTCATGATTATATATATAGTAAACGTTTTTATTGACTCCTGATCTTGGTTTTAATTATATACATATATAATACGATTTACTTTTACTACTCCCAAAAGACACTGATATTCAAAAAATATTTCACCGCCACACACATCATTCATAACAGAGCTGACGAGTACAAACCAAAGGCCTTCTCTGTTTTTTTATAATTGCATATGTTTTGGAAATAAATAAACAAAATTTAGTCATAGTGCTTTATTGATCTTAATGGTTTTGGTTCTCGAAATCCTGTATAAATCTTTAGTTAGAACAGGGAAAAAACCTATATAATAAATCATTAATTTTGAAACATACAATTCCAATTCCCAAATGTCAGTATCAAAAACAAAATCATTTGTTTACAACCAGTACGTACATAACTTTTAACATGTCACTTGACAATATAAGTTTGAACTTACGAAAAGCTTGGCGTGTTTTAATGTGTTTTATATATTTTTATATATTTTTTTTCAGCCATTATAAATCTGTTATTAGTGAAAATACTCTCATTTTTTTTTATAAAATTACGAAAACGAAAGTATTTTCAACATTCTTAAAGATAATGCTATCATAAGGTCCAGAATAGTTTTTATGTTAGATAATCTCCATAAGGAAGGCAATCATTTTTTACGTTGCTTGAGCGCTCTTTAAATAATAAACAGCTGCTCGTTCCCATACCATTTCTCAATTGTTTTATTTCTACTGACATCAGCATGGTGCAACCTTCAGCTGTCTATTACATAAATAGTTCGTTGTCTTTAACATACACATCAAACGGGTCATGCTCAGTACATATCTGGGATTTCCTAACAGCAGTTATCAAACATTTTTCTTGTGAAAATAAAGCAATTTCACTAGATTCAAGAACAAAGTACAATAGAAATATATACACAAATTTTCAGGTCAGAAATCATAGATCATCTCATGCATTTCATGCATATCCAAATTTAAGGTCAACATCCTGTTACCATGGTGGTAAATAAAATTCACTAAAGCTACAATAACATTTGAAAATTTGAAATTGCGAAAACATCCAGAGAAGTTTACTTTTATTATTATAATAATACTTTTACTTTCCGAAAAGTTATACTATTATGGGGGTTCCAACAAATAACAAATTATTGACACAACGAAGCAACATATTTAGCACATTAGATGTGCAAAATATCTCCCCACGAAATCCATTGATAAATGATGTTGCTAATAAAATATAATTAAAATATTAACTACGCTTTAAACCAACAAGTGCTCTTTATACATTCGAACAATATTTTTGTTTTGTTTGTGGTCAGTGGCTGCACATATAACACATTAAAGATAAAAACGATTCATCAAGACATTTGAAAGACACAGAAATCTGTTGTTGCGACCTATAATATCTTCTTTCTTCTTTTACTATTAAACTAGAAAACTTTTACCACAGTTGTGGAGGAGTGCTATGTTTTGATCTTGATTACACGGCATCACGGTTTCGCATCATAAACAACAACATAATTGTGCCATGACTGACGTCAGAAGTATAAAAGTAAAAGGGCGACAGTCGGTTTCCTATCGTGTAGGCCAACAAAAACATTTTTATGTGCCTCCTTGCGAAACTGGCTGTTTTAAGAGATCTCTTTATTGTTTCGGTTCCTGATAAGCACATGATTCTGAGTCATTTTGTTAGCAAGACTTATGGGTTTAGAAAATGGATGTCTGAGAAAAATAGTTATTTCTTCCCTACCCAAACCCCACCAAATGTTCATCAAATAATTTGAACAGGGTCGGATACAATTGTCTTGACACATGTACACCGTCAGCAATGGTATTAATCAATTATGAATTCTGGAACTTGATTTATCAGTGAGCTCTTTGTTAAAATTTGGAGTTCAAGAGTTTGTGAGCTGAGAATGAAGACGGACATTTTCACAGTTCACGCATACTCCTAAGAGGGCGTGGTCGTGTGGCCTGTTATAAATCGCTTAAGAGGTCTTGTTGCAAAAAAACTCGACATTTCGCATAAATTTTTCTTTATATATAAATCGGGACCAATACTATAGCCTATAGTGGACGCTTAATTTGCTGTTTTAGAAGCACCCCATGCTGTTCAAAGTTCGAGTTTTCAAGATTGGTAGAAATTACTCCAATTTTTATGTCAAGGGAACGGCAAGAAGTTTGAGTTATCGAGGTATTCCAGTTTTCGAGAGTGTGGACTATGCAGCAAAAATACAAAATAAAAGTAAGCAAAATAAAATAAACAAAGAAAATAAACAAACATAACAATACAAAAGCAAACAAAATGGCAATGAATGTATTCCTGTGAATGATTGAGAATGCATAATATAACATAACATAACATTATATTGCGGTCCCTCAGTAGTTAACCTTGGTTCCATTTATAATAGTTTATCATATTTTTGAACTTTTCTCAACATACAATCAGATGAGAAACAGACCATCCCGCTTTGCAAAACCTTGCTTTTTATTCATTATTTCTATTTATTCGAGAATTATCAGTTCATTTGTCAGGCGTATTTTGCAAATTGTAAAAAGATATCTTCTTAGCGGTTCTTTAAAAGTTTCCGAAAGAATGTGAAAATACAGATTCAAGAGGTTTCGAGAAGAGGTTTCGAAAATGGACATTTGAGACAAAACAACCACAAAAAATCGTTCCGGAAAACTATTTTGTACCGGTTCAGCTGTTTACACATTGTAAATAACCATATGGGCCTTGGTGGCAAAAAGCCGGTTTTCCACTAGGTGGGAAATTTCGCTCGGTAAAGAGGAGCGGGCTGCCATAAGCAGGCGCCTGTAGACAAGTTAGATCAAGCAATTTTTCTGACGCAGAATATTCTGTTAGCCAATTAAATCATTCAATCAGTGATCGTGTGAAGAAGACAATAGTCCACACTGAATATTCCGCCTAGCAGCTAGTGGGGAAATCGGATTCTTAAGTACCATAAGTTGTGGAGATAATATAGTGGAGATAATATAGTGGAGATAAGATATAGTGGAGATAAGATATAGTGGACTGTCACTATAGTAGAACTGAGGACTGAAATATGCTGATGTCATCAGGGGAAAGCCCTCGTTTGGAATAAAAAAGGAGTCAGGGAACGAGAGCAGTTGACAAATATCAAGATACATAACTTGGTCAACCTCGTACCCAGGATTTCTTGCCTTTTCGATATACAAACAGCGGCCGTATATCGAAAAAGGCAAGAAACCCTAGGTTAGGAGGAGGTTGAAGAATTGGTGGTGACAGACGAGTCGTGAAGTTTTGAGATATAAATGCGGAGGAGGTGTTCAAGTCAAATTATTTCTGTCCCTATACTAAATACAGTCTTCATAATTTCAATATTCAGGTAACTTTTAAAATTCAGCTTACTACAGTACTAAGGCTTGTTCATAGTCATTTCCTCTTCCAATAATATGAAGTTTAACGAGTCCTCTGTGTTTTATTCGGGTCGTCTTCCTCGCTATCATTGCAACTTGGTAAGGTTTATCTACTATCTACCTACCGAAGATGGGTGATTTTCTATTCCGTCAAAGTATTCGTCTTAAGAGATTCTACACGGATAGACCTTTTCATGAATTACATCATTACAAGCATCACCTGGTTTCTACACGGATTGCTTTGGGATTACATAAATAACTGTGCGAATATCAGTTTTACTCTTGAAAGTCTTTTAATCTCGATTTTCATGTTTATACGTCACGTTCTAGTTACCAAATTTCTCGCTTCCGTCATTTTCCCCTTGAAAAACTTTTATTTATTGAATTATTACCATAACAACGCATCAAAACGAGGTCCGTTTGGACAAATGTTGTGAAAGGTGATATATAAATATGGACTCGACAGTAGATAAAATGTGTAGAAATCAATAACCTGTGTAACTCAGGGCTTGTTATACAATGACAGAGTGTATTCCAGGCTTTATTTCGCAATCATAAAAAAGTGCTTATCATATAATCACAAAAAAAAAAAAAAAAAAAAAAAAAAACAACAACAGTTATTGAAGCTCCTCAGTATGTTGTCCTTTAAGAATTCTGTAATGTCACCTGTGGTTTACAGGCTGACAAAAATTAAAGGACATGTGAAATGTACTATTACATACGACTTTCAACACTCCAAGTTTTAAAAGTGTTCCAGTTAACGTTCAAGTTTGATTCGAGTAAATTTTGAGTTCGTTCTGAGTAAAGGTCAGGTTCGCATCGAGTAAATTTTGGGTTCAGTTCGGTATTGCGCCTCATCAACTTTAACAGTCTATCCCTTAGATCACTCTTCCCCACTAGTGTTACCAACATCCATCTGTAGAAGTTCCTGCTCTTTAAACAATTTCAGCTTGATGGTGGAGACACCAGCCGTATCTTCGTCCCATTCCCTGAAATGAACAAAAATTTCATTCATAGCAGAGACGAGATACGAGTCGAGTGCACGATTTTTATCCATAGCAACATCGAGGCAGATAATGACGTAAGAGTATGTATATATTTTCCTGAATAAGTAGAGTGCTGACAGCGAGGTATGAAATGAATTCAATTCATGACGACATTTCCCGACATTCAAGCATTTGAATTAAAGTTGATTCAGACATGAGAGTTGTGTAGATGCTGTCTATATAACCTAGTTACCAGTCGCTTTTTTGAAAATTTGTGTTAACAGTTCTCATACTTTAATAAGTCTTGATTTGAAAATGGTGTCTTCATTCGAGTAAAACGAGTAGAACTCAACGACTCAAATGTCGAACTGATTACGACTTACTAATGACGTCACGAATCAACATCTGTAACGCCTTGACGACTTGATAAACTAGATTTTGGCGGCGGGTTAAGTTCTAAGGGAGATCCTCATTAATACAGCTATTCCCTGTTGATACTTAATTTTTTCCCTAAAATCCTGGATTTTGGAATACTACACAGCGTGCAACTAACGTGAAATACTCTAAGAAAATCAACTCAAAATATGTGATTCTACCGAAACAAAAAGTTTGGGCCAACCACCATCGCAAAGAACATGATAGTGAGGCTATTTTCGTGACATTTTACCGGAATAAAGATTTTTTAATCCATGTGCGTTACACGTGTACAAACAAACAAAACTTACATCAGCGTTTTCACATTTTTTCTGTTGGTTAAATCTGGCGCTTCTAAAAAAATAACAAATACATTAACATAGAATTGTCGCTGGATAGAAAAGTGTTCTGAATGTTATATCTGAAGGTTTGTACATTCCCAGCCGGCATATTTATTAAAAAATCTCTGCGGAGGAGTGCATTTCTATAGAAATTTACACACGAATCCAATAAGAATGCTCTCCGCCACAGTGACTTTTTGATGATTTTGCCCACTGGGTTATGTACTTTATCTACTTTGGTAGAGTGCTCGCTTCTTATTCGGAAGGTCGCGGGTTCAATCCCCGACCAAGTCATGCCAGCGACTATAACAGTGTGAATCATTCCTCCCTGTTTAGCACTCAGCAAGAGAGTAGGAATGATGTCTAGGATGGTTGTCTAGTTGAGCGGTTCCTGTCATTACAGCTTCCGTAACACAAATGAGGGCTTTTAATGCTCTAGGACTTCCTTCCCAGGATCTTCATTGACTGGAACTGAACTGAAGAGGTTACCCTGGGTAAACTTAAAACATTCGTTAAATAAATAAATAGCCAAAAAGATTTCCTTAGTACTTATAAATAGCTACTTCTGTAAAATAACGCTTATCTTTTGACAAATGTATTCAGAATTCTTAGAAAGTCAAATGTTGATATTACAGTATGAAAGATTTGTTAGATCTTTAGTAGTAGTAACTGTATTTGTGAATTCCTGTGAACATACCATAGCAAAAGTACTGTAAACGCCTATATTGCAAGTCTTTTGGATTTACTTATACAAGGCAATAAACAAAATTCACGCAACTTTATACATCATAACTTCAGCTTTGCCTAACTCAGCACAACAGAGCAGCGACATTCATAACATACTGCGTTTGAAGAGAAACGTTTGATAACTACATGTCTACCAATTATGTTTGACAAAGCAAACGTTGGTCTCTTACCAAACTGTCCAGCCACAAACAATCCATGCTCCTTTTCATAAACCATCTTCAATGCATCTTCTTCGGAAGCGTGAACACGGCCATGTCTGCCTTGTTGTTTGTTGAATTCGTTAGCTTCCATGATTTCTTTCAATCGATCATCAAAGCGGTGGATGTATCTACATGCCAAAAAAAATGTCATTAATTCAGATGATATGATGCAATAGTCTACCTTGAAATCAGATTGAAGTGAACACAGTATATATCAGGTATGGTTTCACCAAGTGAAAATGCTTGAATATAAGAAACGAAACATTTCTAAGTCTTGTTAGATAAGTCTATTTCCCAAACACAATTGCATCCAAAACATCATTAAGTGGAAAGAAAAGTAATGTACATAATATTTGATCTGTTGTTTTATTGGGAGGTGTTTATTTTACAGTCAATTTGTCAATCAGTTTGTTGAATCCAAAACAAACACTCCAAACAACGAAGCCAAGTTCCTGTTTTCTTTCCAAGAAATTCTGTTATAACTGTCTCCTTTGAACTAACCAAGGGTATAATAAACTGGCAATAACACACACCGTGATATAGAGAGTTTTACAGAGTGCAAGCGCTTTGATATGGAAGTGGCAATTGCTGGAAAACAACAAAAGCTTATAAAGTAAAGAAACATACTTGGAAATGAATTCTGACACTTCTAACAGCGAATACTTTGGTTTTTCTTCCACAAGCTGATTTTTAAACCAGACCAACTTATCACCTAAGATTGAAGTATGCAAAAGCCATAGATTACATTCGTTATTATGCAGTCAACAATCTGTAAATCTTTTGCTAAGATCAGCTTGATAGATTAAATAATCCATGCAAGGAAGTAAGTTCAAAAAGGGGTGGTTATCAAACTGAAGTAAACAAATCATTGGAGAATCTATGAAATGACACATGATGCAAAACAGCAGAAATCAAACGTAAACATAAACAACGTAACGTAACGTAAACAGCAGAAATCGAAGGTAAAACATACACAGACTCGAAACTTTTTTATTCTGTTCCTTTTTCCTCCTACAAAAACAAAACAAACATCAATATAATCAATGCATACCTTGTGGAAAGTTGTAACTTAATAGATGAAGAACTGTACGTATTGAGTCCTTGGGCTTCCAATTGTAAGAACTGGCTCTTACAACTTACAATTGACTAATGGTTCACTTTCAAGAGCATAATCAATAATCAACTTCAGACTTCTCACTACAGTCAGAAACATTCACGAAGGAGGAGAACCATTCCTTGCAACCAAATTGAAGATATTTGTCATAAACTATTGATAATCAACAGTAGCTATTTCACACCTTTCCTTTTTCTCATCTCTGTGTAAAGCTTTGGAAAGCTGTGTAGCTTTCCTTGAGTTTGGATGGATTTGTTTCTCCTTCTTAGTCTTCTTTGAAGCTTTTTCAGCTTTTGGCTAAAAAAATTAACCATACATATGCGAGAAGCAACAATTAACAAGCAACACACTCCCCATAAAAAACAAAAACAAAACTTTGCACTGATTTTGAGGGCCACTTTCAGTTAGTGTTTTGTGGCAAACAAAAAAAATGATAATTTATACAAATTTTGTGATTATGAAAAGCGTTTTATGTAAACTACTGGCTTAAAATTTTTATTGCCAGTCAGACGCTGTGTTCAAAATCTTTTTTATTTAAGAAATACACTATTGTATATACTGTAAAACTGACAAATTTATGAGAGAAATGGCCTAATTAATTTCGTATGGGAAAATACAAGAAATCACAATATAATTTCCAATTCAGATCGTCATTCAACAATAGCCGTCAAGTCGATTTTATACCAGGCTGAATTTGTCCAACCCCAACATGGAAGTTATTCCTCACATATAGGTGACCACTTAGGATTAAATCAAACTTATATTTATATTAATGTTGCAGTCTTCTCAATAGTAAATCAATTGAATTGTTATTTCAGTTCACACAAGTTTCTATTATGGAAATATGAACCAAGACTTTTCAATGCTCTACCATCCCAGTTAAGAAATTTAACAGAATGTGAGAAAGAATTGAATTGAATTGAATCATTTATTTAACGTTGGTTTCCCGTAGTTAAAAGAAAAATCAAATAAACTAATTTACACCAACAAAATTACAAAATTGGAACAAAAACTTTAAAAAATGAACACAAATTTAAGAAGGAGCTCTGCAAGTATCTGCCTGGGTATACACCATGATGCGAATCGTGGAATCAAACAGTGTAGGATACTTGCATACTGGGTGTTCATGTTGTCATTGGACTTGCGTTAACATTTTATTGTATTTTAATATTTTCTTTTGTTTCCTTAAAAACCACATTCTTAACTAATAAGTATATAGAATAAGAAAGACATTTTGTTTATGTGGTTTCATACCTTTTGTGTCCACAATGCCTGCTATTGCATGTCCAATAAATGGATGTGCTTATGTCACTGCTGACGTTGATCCTGCCATTGCGGCTGCTTTATTGACTGTTCATAACAATGTACATGTGAACGTTCCACAGCAAGCTGTCCCGAAACAGAAAGCACCAAAAATTCAACGTCCAACTATTATGAAGGGATCTACTGAGGAAAATTGGAATTCCTTCATTGCCAGATGGGGTATGTTTAAACAAGGAACTGCCCTTGCTGCCACTGAGATTTGTCAACAAATGTTCAGTTGTTGTGATGATGAACTGGGCAATGATCTACTTCGCCAAAATAGTGACATTTTAAATTCAACAGAGCAAGTACTTATGGACACTATCAAGAAACTTGCTGTTACCCCAGTTGCTGTGAGTGTTCGTCGTTCTGATCTTCTTGCACTTCGACAAACTGATGGAGAGAATATCAGATCTTTTCATGCCAGGATCAAAGGAAAAGCTGCCACTTGCGCATACACGATTACCTGTTCCAGCACCACATGTACACAGATAGTAGACTTTACATAAATAATTATAAAGGACGTTTTGATCTCAGGACTATCTGATGAGGAGATTAAAATGGAGGTGTTTGGATGGCACGATCTTGATCAAAAATCTATTGACGACACAGTGCAATTTATCGAAGCGAAAGAAATGGCTCGGAGTGCCCTTACAAGAACATTCACCGCAGCTTATATTTCCACTTACAAGAAAGGATCCAAACCCTCTAAACCGCAAAACAGTTCAACTGAGAGTTCCACAAAAAAGCCTTGTAAGGAATGTTCGATCCCTATCGAAAAGTCTGTATGGAGTGGACATAAAAAGAGAATGGTTGATAGACATTTTTGGTCATTTTGCTGGAATAAGCAGATCAGAAAGAAGCCACAGAGTTTCTTTGAGTCATATGATATTTGACACCGAGAGTGGATGGAAAAAAGCCAAATCCTTAAAACACCCTACCCTCTCTTTAACTATTGATGTTGATGAGAAAGACTACATTGTACTGAATCATAAACCTCCATCAATCCAATCATCTAAAATCAATGCTGTTACTGACACTGACACCATGTCTTGCCTTTGGGGACTTGATGGTTTCCTTCGAGCTGGTTTTACAATGGATGATCTCATACCAGTTAGACAAACTTTGGCTGCAGTAAACAAAGAAGTGATTCCTATCTCAGGTGCAATTTTCCTGCGACTTTCTGGATTTAGCCCCACGGTCAACAATACGATGCAGCCGTTATGACTTATATCAGTCCATCTGCTGACAAATTCTACCTATCCGAAGGCGCACTGATTCAACTTCAAGTTATTTCACCAACATTTCCTCAAGTTGGAGCCGCCTTACATCAGTCTTCAATAAAGAGTCAACCGTCTCACAACTGTGAATGCCCAAAACGTGTGCAATCACCACAACGTCCTGATGAACTACCATTTGAATGCATTCCTGCTAACAACAATAAAATGCGTGAATGGTTGATGAAATACTTCTCTGTGTCTAAATTTAATCAATGTACCCATCAGGAATTACCTGGAATGTCTGGACCAGAGATCAGCCTACATGTTGATGATTCCGCTGTACCATATACTGCCAACACTCCGGCTCCCGTACCACTTCATTGGCAGGACACTGTGAAAGAACAATTAGATAATGATGTCGCTATGGGTGTCCTGGAGAAAGTACCTATTGGGGAACCGTCAAGATGGTGTCATCGAATGGTAATTACTCCAAAATCTGATGGCTCACCTCGCAGAACAGTGGATTTATCTCCACTCAATAGCTTTTGTCTTCGCGAGACCCATCACGTTCAACCACCTTTCATGGAAGCAAAGAAAGTGCCTTCTAATTGCTGGAAAACTGTAACTGATGCATGGAATGGCTTCCATTCCGTTCCTATATGTGAGATTGATTGACATTATACCACTTTTATTACACCTTGGGGGAGATATCGTTATCGTGTTGCACCACAGGGCTTCCTTGCTAGTGGAGATGCATACTCTAGGAGATTCGATGAGATTATAAAGGACATCGAAAGAAAAACTAAATGTGTCGACGACACACTAATGTGGGATGATGATCTTGCTCAACATTGGTGGCGAGTGATAGACTTTTTAATCCTTCTTGGAAACCATTATCCTTAACCAGAGCAAATTTCAGTTTTGCCAGCGCACTGTCAACTTTGCAGGATTTCAAATCTTGGAGCAGTCAATCAAGCCATCACCAAAGTGATGCTATTTCAGATTTCCCGACGCCAACAAAGTTGACGGACGTAAGATCGTGGTTTGGTTTAGTGAATCAAGTTTCGCATTACGATAAACTGTCGAATGTCATGGAACCTTTTAAACGTCTTCTCAGTCCGAAGGTTAAATTTGAATGGACTCCCGAGCTTGACACTGCATTCCAAAAGTCCAAAACTTTTGTTGTTGAATCAATTCGTAAGGGAGTGGAAATTTTTTATCCACATAGATATACGTGTTTACGTCCTGACTGGTCCAAGACAGGAATTGGATTTTTTCTGTCACAAAAGCATTGTGATTGTCTTCAGTTATCTCCTGATGTTGTATTGGAGGTTGGAAGATTACCCTCGTAGGATCATAGTTACCGACCACAAACCCCTTCTTAAGCTTTTCGGAGATAGAACTCTAGACGAAATTGCAAATCCTCGCCTATTCCGGCTCAAGCAGAGAACATTGTTATGGCGCTTTACAATCATACATGCTCCAGGCAACAGTAACTTCTTTTCCGATGCGACGTCCAGAAATCCGGTGCAATCATGTGACGATCGCGAACAATCTGATATCATGGAAGACGAATTACTGAAAATATCAACCAACAATCTACATGAATTTAGAGCTCTGACGTGGGATATTGTGAGGAAGGCGACAACAAATGACTCTAATTCCCAAGAACTGATCTACCACATCAATTCAAGTTTTCCTTCGACTCAAGCTGAAATTCCTGCTAATATATCGTTATTTAGGAAAACACGAGAAAGCCTTCACGTTATTGACGGTGTAATTATGATGGGCAGCCGAATAGTTATTCCGAAACCGTTTCAAGCTGAAGTTCTTCAATCGCTCCACGCTGCACATCAAGGAATCACAGCAATGAAAGACCGTGCAAGATGTTCTGTCTACTGGCCAAATATCACTAAAGATATTGAAACAATAAGTGAGAGCTGTTTCCAATGCAACCGTTGTGCACCATCCCAGGCCAAATTGTCATCTGTTGAACCCCATATCCCTTCTACGTCATTCGAAGGAATCGCATGTGATTATTTTTTCTACAAGGGACATTATTATTTTATTTCCGCTGACCGTCTATCAGGCTGGACTGAACAGTCACAAATTAAGTATAGCGATGGTAGTTCTGGCTCCAAAGGTTTATGTTCAGCCCTTCGTCAACTCTTTATGACATTTGGTGTGCCCATTGAAGTATCCAGTGATGGTGGCCCTGAGTTTAAAGCGGCTGAAACGAAAGCGTTCTTTGAAAAATGGGGCATCCGACATCGCATTTCGTCAAGCTATCTGCCATCATCAAATGGACGTGCTGAATTTGCAATAAAGGCCATCAAGAGGCTGCTAATCGACAACATTGATTCTCAAGGCTATCTTGATACCAATAGAATGGTCCATGCATTGTTAATCAAGCGCAATACACCGAACCCTGACTGTAGCCTCTCACCATAAGAAGTTTTATTCGGTCATAAACTTCGAGGACGCTGTATTATTTGAGAATAACTTTACGTGAGAATAATATGAGAATAATTTTACGTCAATGGAGAGATGCATGGCAGTCAAAGGAAGATTCTTTAAAAGCTCGATACGTGAAAACCCTTGAAAGATTAGCTGAACATTCTCGACAACTTCAGCCCCTCCAAGTATCTGACCAAGTTTTGATTCAAAACCAATCAGGCCCTTACCCTACAAGATGGGATAAAAGCGGTGTTATTGTTGAGGTTGGAGACCATGACCAATATTATGTGAACGTTGCTGGTACTGGACGTATCACTTTGAGAAACCGTCGATTCCTGCGGAAGTACCAACCTCACCTTCTTCATGGCCCGAAACCTTCTATTCCTGCACGTCCGTCTAGTTACAAAGAGATTCCACAGCCGGACCAAATTGTTACTTCAACAACCGTCGTACCCACTTCACCAATTGTTGATTCTTCATCTCGCAAAGCGGATGTCCAGCCTACCTTGATCGATTGGGATGTGCCGAATTCATATGCTTCCAACATACCCAGGCCTGTAAATAACTTTTTGTCCCTTGCCGGACACGATGTCCTACGTGCATCGTGTCCATGTCGGACATGATCATTTCATGTCGGACATGCTTTTCCAAGTTTCTGGTATCTGGGATCGTTCAGAAAGGTAAGATGATGATTGTTTTGCCGTAAAAATTATGAGCAATTCAGAATAAACATGTGCACCCCATCAAGTTAATTTAAAAAATTTTTTTTGTTTGTCTCATCGTATCATCCAGTTTCACACTTTTTTGAAAATAAAATTCAGGAGGAGAGCGACTCTTTTGCTTTTTCGATTTGTCAAATTATAAAAAGAAAAACAATTGTTTCATTGATTAATCTTTTAACTTTTCAAATATAGTTTCATCTCTAATTAATATGTTACCTGCAACAAAATAAAAATTAAAATAAACTGACGTCAGAAAAAGAACAAAAAGGCAGGATTTCTTTTCTCCATTTATTTTCAAATTCAGCTTCAACAAAAGAAAAAAACATTCAGTTTTAAAAATGTGATATAGGAAATGGTTCACTTGCACAAATTTGGAAAGCAAAATATTTCCAGAAGCTATTTCATATTTCTAATCTTCTAGAAGATGAGAGAAATCTTCATCATCACTAAAGTCCCAGTCAACTGCCGAAATTAGTTTTTCTTCATTTTTCCTTTTCACAAAATTCTTTTATTAAGGTTAAGCACGTACCATAAACTTTTAATTGAGTTAATTGAAATGACCTCGGCAAGGTGGGATGAAATTTCGTCCCGGCTAACCGGGATCATGTAATCAGCCCCTAAGTCACTTGGGAGATTTTTATATTGATAAAAATAGAATCTAGCCGACGGTTTCTACCTTGACTAAAAATAAGAACCTTTCATTCATTCTTATTTTCAAATCAGTGTGAACCAGGTTACTTGAAAATTTTAAACAGTAAACAAAATTAATAATTAATGAGTTTATATCCTGTATCTTATGACATTCATTCTGCATACTTTTTATTCGTAGCATGTTAGAGATCAAAATGGCCGATTAGAAACGGCGATAAATTCCTGTCGGACATCATGTCAGGGGTTTTTCCAAGCAGTAAGCAATGACACCGTAGAAACTTTTAAATTGAGTTTAAGCAACGCGGCGTCGGCGTCCAGCCGAAGGGTGGATTAATGAGGCTGGTGGTATGGGGGGCTTAAGGCGCCCCCCATTTGGTCCAGGGCTAGCCCTGGTGGGGGTTCAGGGGGGCGAAGCCCCTGAAAGCTGAGCATTGCTTTACTATCACTTTGAAATGACTAAAATTGAACGAATTTCTAGGAGAATTTTTATTTTCTGAACTGATTAAAGAAGTTGAAAAATAAAGTATGTACAAAATAACAATAAAAAGCACCAGATTGGAAAAAAGTCCTAAATAAAGTTGTAATAAATAAACAAAAGAATGAAATGTTTTAAAAATGTTTTGAATGTAAAATGTTATTGATAACAAGTTTTTAGAGTTTGGCAGCAACTTTACGCTGCTTGCTTACTTTTTGTATCATCTGCTTGTTTGTTAGCAATGTTTGTTAACTTTTTTACAGGAGACTGGAAATGAAAAAGTACATAAACTACAACAAAGTTTTCTTTTATTAAAAGAACATTTTAATTGCCAATTCTTTAAGTTAAGACACTTTTCCGTAGGTGCTTTTGATTATTATTTGAGAAGTCATACTCATGTAAGTGGCCTCTAAGTGTGAGTGTGTTCTCAAAGAAAAATGAATCTTATTGTGCATGATTGATTTACAAATCTAAAGACTGTTTTATTGCTTTGTTTACAATGTCTGTTTTTACCGTTTATTGAAATAAGCAGCTGTTTTATAATAATAGAACTTGTACTGTAAAACTAAATAATAATATATCTCTATTAACTCAATTAAAAATCTCCTTAACAATAAACAAAGAAGGAAGAAAAAAGTAAAGATTTCTAGTACAAAAAAGTCAATTTAAAAAAATCCTATAATCAACACAAACAGCAGCTGTAGTAGTTGAATAAAGTTTCTCCTTATTCTGAGTTTCATTCATTTCATTCATTCATGGGTCTATTAAAAGACCTATAAAGCTCGGTTCCCACTGCGCGATAACATCGCAACCTCGATAACTGATGTCACGTGATCGCGATAGTCACTATCGCGCAATGTGAACGAACCTCTATAACATATTTGATGCATATTTTCTAGTTATCGCCAGCGCGACAATATCAAAAAGTTTTCTTTTCTTTTTCTGAGGTTTTTCTTCATCGTTTAAGCACGTAACAGCTCCTTGATTTCACTGTCTTCGTTTATCCATGTTGTTGTTTTTTTCTATGCACGTCGTTTTAAAAAAACTCTTTAATTTGTCATCGCTCGGTGTGAACCAACTCTCTTTCGGCACATCTGTTTCCGTTAAAAAAGTATCGCAACCTCACAAGCGCGATAGTAAGTTATCGCGCAGTGGGAACCGAGCTTAGAATAGTTTTGGGCTTATAATAGTTTTGTTAGTTAAATTTGATCTTTTTTTTTTTTGTGGTGTAAAAGAAACAATAAACTTAGAATTTTCCTTCAAATTGAGTTTTTAAAACTCAATTTGAATTGAGTTTAATGCCACCGTCTAACGGGGGCAAAAAGTGCTTGGAAAAACCACTGCATGTCTGGCAGTACAAGATCTCATGTCGGACGCAGCGCATTTCTTGCCGGACAATGTCCGATGTCCGACGCTTATTTACAGGCCTGCATACCCGTTACCAACTCAGCTGACAAAGGTACTCCAACTATTGATAAACCTACCGTTTCTGCGACTGATGAGCCACTCCTCCTAAATTCGAATTGAGACGTTCGGCCAGGATTCATACAGCGAAGAAAATTTACGAACCAGAAACTGGACAATATTATTTGATTAAGTACGGTGGATAATATGTTTATGTTGGTCGGTTATGGTAGACTTCATTTGTTGCTTATGTTGTTGTTTTTGTTGGCCGATTACGGGGTTATCGACTGGTAATCTGGGGAGATGTAGGATACTTGCATACTGGGTGTTCACATTTTATTGTATTTTAATATTTTCTTTTGTTTCCTTAGAAACCACATTCTTAACTAATAAGTATATAGAATAAGAAAGACATTTTGTTTAAACAGTTATTATATGTAATGGATATGAAATACTTGGGCCTACGCCAGGTGAGATGTGTAAAGACATTACTAAATCTTTCACAAGAATACATCACAAGTATTATAATAAGTATGGTCATAACGTATACCGTATCCTTAAGATATCTAAGTCATCCTTTGTTGTTGATTGACCACAAAACTAATACAATACGTTGAGCATGCTTTTAAAAAAAGTATCTGTGGTGGTGCGTGATTAAAAGCATCTCTTATAACTAACTCGCATTAGTGCGATGAGTAGACTGATGTTCATGTACTGTGATGAAAGATTTTACTTACCATATTGTCTCTGAAGTTAAACCCGTTGAACTTTTATTCTAAAATTAAATAAACTACCTTAATGGTACTAATTTTCGCTGGTACTAATTTTCGCGGTAAATTTTTTTCCAAAAAAATCGCGTTTCGCGGGTATTTATTTTCGCGTTTTTTCTGTTTTGACAATTTTCGCGGGTATTAATTTTCGCGATTTACCGTTATCATGGAAATTTTTTGACGAGAATAAGGAAACGAAATAAGGTTGAATCGACTAAATATGCTTTAGTTTTCGCTAGTTACTCGGTTATTCAGCTTTTTTTATTTTTTCCCGATTCTACGAATACCCCTAAAAACATCTGATGTGAAGCAGTGCCAGAAATTCAATTTTCCAGAAAAAATTCGCGGGTATTAATTTTCGCGGTTTTCAAAAACCTAAAAATTTCGCGGGTACAAATATTCGCGGTTTTGGGAAAAAACCGCGAATAGCGCGAAAATTAGTACCCGCGAAAATTAGTACCAGTAAGGTATTATATAATTTAAAACAGTTATATCTATTATGTTCAAATCATGTCACAATATTACTTCTCCATACACAACAATTTAAAGCCAGTTTTCCACAAAATGCACTTTTTTCCTTTGTTTTGACATGGTGTATTTTGTGTGAATTGAATTTTTTAGCTGCAAAAAAATGCTTACCGAAAGCTAGCCGTACCTAACAGCCGTACCTTAGCCGTTTTTAAGAAAACCAACGATTTAAGTTAATGTGTATGAAAAAAGTAATTCAATCAAGTTCAAAACAGTTAGAGAAGTGATGTAATAATAATAAATTAGCATTATTTCGTATTCCAAGTTCAACTTCTAATTAAATCAATAAGTAGTATTTTAGGCGATAAAAGCTATACTCCATCGTAGAGATTATCAGGGAATCTTCTTTTCCCTCGTAGAATTTCAGCTATATTGATTCATTCATTATCTGACCTTGAATCTGTAAGTGCAACTCGAAACTTAAAGGAGAATTAACGTCAAAAAACAACTTTCGCTAAAATAAAACTTTATCTTTTTACAAATCAAATGGCTTTATCCAAATTTGTTAAAAATTTTTATTTCGCTTTAAATAAGCATTTTAAGTTATGTTCCACAACTAACCGTTATTACAGTTGTGACGTCACGTATGTCCATCTGTTTTATAATGTATATGGACGAAGATAGCATAAGCAGCGTTGAAGGTGTTGTATAACTGAGCACAAAGATTTCGATATTATCTGTCTCAATAAAACTGTTCTGGAAACTGCGTACATTCAATTTCAAAGATACAAGAAAAACTTCAAGGACGTCAAAAATTTCACATCTAAAATAAGATTATCGTATTTTATTGGTGAAAACATTTCTAGTATATATTTTTTTGTATATTTTTTTCTGAGTTTGTTATATTGCGCACAATCTTTTTTTTATTGTTGTTAAATAAATAGAACAATTAATGAAAAATTTTTTCTTTACACAGAATATAACCTGGTTTTTATAAGATAGTCGCGGTAATGAAAGCATCCATATGCCTTACAAACCATCATTTCAGTCTTATTAACTTTAAAATTGGAAGCTTATTAAAAAGTGAAAAAAAAGTTAAATTACAAATAGAAAAATACTTTATTCATCCGCGTATTCCCTACGACGTAGCTGCATTAACTTTTTTTTCTTTCTTTGATGTTTAAAAACATTTCAATAGTCAATTGAAAAGGAAAAAGTTAATCGATTTCATTTATTGTTAGCGTGATCATAAATGTTAGATCACAAACGCAAACTTAACCTTGGACATACGTGACGTCACAGTTTCAAAAAGATAGAAAACTTTATTTGGTCATAACTTGACGAAACATGGTGCAATGAAGCTGAAATTTTGAACACGAGTTCTTCTTTAACAATACTATCGAACTATCGAAAAAAAAAGGCACATTAATTTTGACGTTAATTCTCCTTTAAGTACGGCTGGCCCCGAATCTGTTACTAAGATTGGTAAAAAAGTACGGCTGGACAACATAAGGTACGACTGGCCTCGAGCCTGTTAGTGCAACTTGAAAATTAACTACGGCTGGCCAAAATAAGGTTCGGTTGACCTCGAATCTGTTAGTGCAACTCGAAAATTAAGTACGGCTGGCCAAAATAAGGTACGGTTGACCTCGAATCTGTTAGTGCAACTCGAAAATTAAGTACGGCTGGCCAAAATAAGGTACGGCTGACCTCGAATTTGGTACTGTGACTCGAATTAAGTACGACTGGAAAAAATAAGGTTATCAATAATGAATACGTAACTTATTCGTTCTGATTTTACAAGAATCTGCAAAGCCATGGATTTTTGGATAGAGAAGTTCTAGAGAGTCAAGTAAAACAATAAAATGAATTTGACAAAAATACGCTGCTGCAGCAATACAGAACAACGTTGTGGTTGTACATTTGGTAAAAGGAAAGACAGGCCGTTTTGCAAAACAATCTCATTTTTCCTTCAAGCAAGCGATGACAATAGCTGCAAAGAAGTTAATCTCCAAATACCTTGTAAACTTGATTTTACTGGGAATGTATAATTTATTGAAAAGTTGAAAGAAATTTTACCACCATCAGAAAAATGTCTTCATTTTCACATAGTCATAAGAAAGACTATGATGTTCACTACAGTTTTAGATTAATAGTGCCCAAAAGTTCGAATTAACGAGTGGTTTTTTAGCCTAGGGACCAAAAAAACTGTTCGAATTAACGAAATGTTCGAATTAAGCGGCACAAAATATAAGACTTTATTAATTAGACCAAACTCAAGTCATGTCGTGAACAATATTTTGTCCAGCCGTACTTATTTTTATCAACTGTTCTTACAGTATAGGTTCCAATCGTTTGTGATAATAGCTAATCGCCCCTGTTTTAGTAAAGATCAAATGTATAGTAGTAGTATTTTTTGAAAAGATTACTGCCAAACTGTATTTGTCATATGTTCTTTTAAGCAACTGAAAAGACCTTGTTTGTTTTTGATATATTGTTTCTCACTCTCACATTCAAGCAGTCACCTTATTTTGGCTAGCCGTACTTAATTTTCGAGTTGCACTAGCAGATTCAAGGTCAGCCGTACCTTATTTTGGCCAGCCGTACTTAATTTTCAAGTAACAGTAGCAAATTCGAGGCCAGCCATACCTTATTTTGGCCAGCCGTACTTAATTTTCGAGTCACAGTACCAATTCAAATTCGAGGTCAGCTGTACCTTATTTTGGCCAGCCGTACTTAATTTTCGAGTTGCACTAACAGACTTGAGGTCAGCCGTACCTTATTTTGGCCAGCCGTACTTAATTTGGTCAGGAAGCTTTATTACAATAGTTTATAATCGTATATATTTAGTAGACTTACATTGAGCAGCTGGATCTGAGATGTTGCACGGGGGATTCCCTTACCTGCTCTTCCCCGCAGATCACCTATCATTACTTAATTTTGAAATGGAAATTTTCGTCTTTTTAGTGGCGATGTTGATTAACTAACTGTAGTTGTATTTCGGTAATACTTTGTTACAGCAGTTGTTATTGATCTTTTTGCTTTAAATACATTCTCCTATTCTAAATGGACATATTTTCTTAAGTACGGCTAAGGTACGGCTGTTAGGTACGGCTAGCTTTCGGTAAGCAAAAAAAATCGCCTTATATTGATTTTATTTACACTATACAAACAAAAATTTGGGGCTGCAAATTACTTTTTTCATAATCAGTTGTAAAAAATCCAGATGAGTATTTACTCAGTAAACTTAAGAAACTTTTAATTTAAAAAATCCTAATATTAATACTAATTAAAAGAAAATGTGTTAGGAAAATAGTTCGAGTCTTTTCGGAGACTTTTCTTTTTGTTGAAAATAATGATTAGCTACTTTTTTGCACGAACGGAATACGATCTTCTTTCACTGTGTAAATGTTTGCTACATAGTAAGAAAAATAGGAGGAGGATAGGTGCGAAAAGGAAATAACTCGGCCACTGTTGTAATTGTTGACTCTGCTGCTGATTAGGGAAATGCGGGAAGTAAGGATATTCAACTTCCACCACATGCATTTCCCAGCCATTTTTGATTTGTTTTGATGATTTTATTAAATCAGCATTTTGACTGTATTTTGATTGGTTGCTTATCACGAGCGACTTGACAAAGCTCAAATCCTCGGCTGTAGTCAACTTTTACAATGCGCAATCGATTTTTCAAAAGCAGCGCACAGTGTGCAATCTGTAAATGATAACGCGCAAATCCGCCTTTACAACAATTCCTTTGAGCAGCCAAAAAATGTGGGAATGATTTAAACTACTTTAATCGGAGAAACCTTCGCGAGAGAAACTTTCGCGAATTTCGCGAATTTGCCCCTTTTTCGCGAAAGTTTATCCCGCGAAAAATTTAAAATCACTCATTCGCGAAAGTTTATCTCGCGAAATTTTGCTCTTATTTCCAATTCGCGAAAGTTTATCCAGTAAAATTTCGATTTTTTTTTTGCAATTTTTAAAATTTTTTAGCTACCAAAATGTCGGAGATCTATATCAAAATCTATGTATTATTTATATGGGAGGGAAAGAATTGAAACATTTTTTTTTGTAACAAATCAGTCATATTTTGATACACAGATATAATAGACACTGTCAAATATTATTTATGTAAAAAAAGTTTTTCAGTCGTCGATAATGACAATATCAGTTGATTCCTTTCCCTGCAGTATATTATCTCCAATTCGCGGTTTCTTTAGTATATTCTCCCTGAACATGTCACGTATGTCGTACGATCTTGTCGGTTTTACAGTTGTCTTTGTTTACTCTGATTTTCCAGATTTGTAAATCTGCTCTTTTGCTTCAAAGTCAACCTGGATTTCGTCTGCTCTATCAGTCTCTATCAGCTCCATCAGTCGATCGAGAAGCTGGGCATTTTTATGGGTAGGAGACATTTGTATCGTTAAGGCTGATTTCCATACAGCAACATTTTGCGCATGAATCTCTGGAGCTTTTTGAGCTATAGCGCAAAATGTTGCTGTATGGAAACCAGCCTTTATTCTACAGGGGATTTCCAAGCGTCCTTGAACAAGAGACGACCTGTTTGTAGATGTTAAATCTGCGATAAATCTCGCATCTCTAATCATCAAAAAGGTTGAGAGTTCTCGAAAGTTCTCGTGGTAGATGCCCATCAATTGACCCATCCGTCTTGCATGTTTTTATTGCAAATGGGTCGAAAGCATTGTTCTGTTCATGAGAACGAGTATGACAATGACGGCGACGATATGAGGAGTGGGCACCAGAAGGTGCAAGAAATGTTTTTGATGACGTTTTCAACGAATTTGACGACGAACAATCTTTGTAGTTTTTGAACTAATTTTATCTTCATTTTATTTGTAGTAAAGGAAAAATACAGATTCGAATGCATGCATTTTGTGAATTTTCTGCATAGAAAATTCCTTTGTTTTCTAAAAACTGTCCTAAATTATTTAAAAAATTCTTTCATTCGCGAAAGTTTATCTCGCGAAAATTTATCAATTTCTTCATTCGCGAAAGTTTATCCAAAAAATTTCGCGAATTTTTGACCTCGCGAAAGTTTCTCTCGCGAAAGTTTCTCCGATTAAAGTATTTCGCCACTTTGACGCAAGCTATTCACGTCATATAAAAACCTCGTTTGTGCGAATTTAATTTCATGGCGGATAGATGAATTATTAATTTTCGAGAAAATTTAATTTCGCGGATGGTAACCATTAATTTTTCACGAACGAGAGTGTGGCCACTGCATTCCGGCCTCCACCATTCCCTGCACAATCCCAGGTGTTACTTCAAAGCATTGGTTGGGACAGGAAATTGAAGCACATCAAAGGATTTCAACACATTGTATTCTCTAATAACAATCAAGTTGTTAATCAAATAATCCGAAACCCATATCATCATCAGATTCTTCCGATTCTTCTTTCTTTTCTTCTTTTTTCGCTTCAGCAGCAGGAGCACCACTATCAGCTGTCGGTGCTGCTGCAACGGCAAACTTGCTTGGATCTGCCAAGTATTCCTTAATCTACAAAGATAAGGCATTAATTAATTCGATGGATGTCATTTCAAATTTTATTTGCGAAAGTGCATCCCAAGTAAAGTTATGGGGCTCACTCAGGCATTCTTGAAAAATTTCTTATTACAAATTATGAGGAAGGGAAATTGTGAGCAAAACAGATGCAGGGAAACAGTTCAGGGAATCAATTTCCCCTGAAAACTCGTAGTTCATTGTTGCTTCAAGTTAGACAGTACTCAATGAAATTTAAGTGAATGACAAATAGGAAATCTGAACAATTATTTTGGTATTAAATTATATTCTGGAACTCTCAAATGGCAAACGAGAGTCCCCCCTTTATGCAAGCATATTGTTTGTAATGAAAGTTGGTACACACAAAGAATAATGTTAACTAAAGAACAAGAATCAGAAATTTTGACAAGAAATTTACAGGCAATACTCACTTGAGCTATTTGCGGAATATCAATATCAGCCTCCAAGCATACAGCTGCCACTTTCTAAACAATGAGAGAAGGATAGAAAAAGTATGCTTTTATTTACATAAACCAACTAAACTGGTACTCGGATGGAATGAATGATGGAAATCTTGAAATGTACCTCTAAAAAAAATTGATTCCCAAACATACAAATCAATAAAATCTCACCTTGAATCCATTGATAATGGAATGTGGCACTGAAGCGGTAGTTGGGTATCCAACAGCTAATGATACAGCTGCAATATTGGCAACACCCTACAACAATAAATTACTTAAGTTTGAATGGAGTAGATTTTATAAAGCACTGTGTTGTGTGGGTAGATGATGAAACTAAAGGATTATGCAATGTTTACAGCAAATAACTTACAGCGCAAAACCTGGCAATCAAATCATCGTCTTTGATATCCAAGATGCTAGGATTGAATACACTGCCATTATCATAAACTGTCTTAATAACCAAACCATAGTGAAATGGTCGAATGTTCAACATCTGAAGTAAACTGGCCTCAGAAGCACCAACCTAGGAAGAAACAATTTTACATCTTTTACAAGCACATAAAATTCAGAATGGTATTCTGATTTCTTCCGGACTTTGAAAAAGGAAGGTTGTAATGTAAATGATGCAATTGAATAAAGAATCTTGTTTCGTTAATTCAAGTGCACAAGTGCTTTCAATTGAAAGTAATTTTTAATATTTTTTTGCAACGTTTCGTCACAACATTAAAGATTAAACTACCTTAATGGTAGAAATTTTCACGCATGACAATTTTTTTTCTTGTGTACTAAATTTTGCACACCCAGTAAAACTGCTTATTTTGCGTGTATTTTTGCGAGCCGTATTTTCCAAAAAAAAGAAACTTATGAAAAGTAAAAAACTGTAATTTCAAAAGAAATCTTTTCAATTACAAAATTTATCATCGCTCGTGGGGAAAATGTTGAGGCGCAGTTAACAACGACCTGTTATGGCCGCAAGTTCGTGCACCATCAATCAAATTATCCTGAGGTCAAAAGTACAAAGAAACCTAGCAAAAAAACAAAAAAAAAACAGTATTAATTTTCGTGCACAGCCCTTTTGCGCATAATTTTGATACTAATTTTCGTGCATTTCTGACTTTTTTTGCGCGAATGCACAGAAATTAGTGCACCCGAAAATTTCTACCAACAAGGTATCTAAAGGACATTGGGCGTGCTTTTCTTTATTGCTAGTCCTTTGATATCGTATTGAAATCATAATTGATGTTAGAACTCGTCCTTTGATATCGTATTGAAATCATATATTGATATCAAGAAAAAAGAAAAAGAAGAAGATATACTTTTTCATCCTTTTTGATTAGATGGATATCACTCAAAATTTCAATGGTACCCTTGGTAATCTTGGTTGGAATAGCTAAAGCTTGGAAAAATGATGTTTTTTCAGGACCTTGGCCTGTGTTGCCAGCAGGGACAAACACGTCCAATGGAGCAATGGCACCAGCTTTAGCAGGGGCTTCCTTCTTGTTACTGAGAAGTATTTCACGAACTTCAGATAAGTCTTCATTCGTGAAAACAAAACCAACATTGCCAATAACATGAGGCAAAATTCTGAAAAAAAAAATAATTTGTTACAATAACATCTGACTGCTAAAGTATAATCATAATTGCCATCTTTTAGAGGAGTATGCAAGGCATAAGTTGACAATAATTAACTAACTTTTCCAAAGCTGGAATCTTTTGAAGTTGCCCACGAATAGCTTTTCTCATCATGGTGTTTTTTCCCATCAAGACTTCCCCTTTACCACGCAGTGCGATACGAATTTGCTGCATTTGCTTGGAGCCAACATTGTCAGCAGAAACAAGAAAACATTTTGGGAATGTTTCTAACAATTGTTCTATTCTTGTGAAATAGTTTGCCTTCCATGTTGACCTGTCTTCCCTGACCATTTTGAGTATGGTAAGGATTGCTTGTGTAGCAGTTTAAAGAATAGTATCTATAAATACAATGAAATTTTCAAGTTTTAAAAGAACAGGAAATTTGCAGCCTGTTTTCTGTTATCCTAACTGGTTTATCATGTTATCAAATTTGAAATATGCTTTCAGCAAAAGTTAATTATATAGATGTTTATGCACCAGCGACATTGTGTGTGTCATGAGCTTTATTATAACCTTCACTCTGATTACCTACATAGAATTGCAGAAAATGAATAAAACTAGGAAATGTTTTTGACATTGTAATTCTCCTTTTATAATTCTCCATTAAGTAACACAAGTCACACAGGAATATTCGTTCAATTTTCCAAACACTCGGACTTTTAAACAAGATTTGAGTTCCTCATTCCTCAAAGCATCACTTTCTGATACAAGAAAACAGGAACTAGGCTTTTTGGAATAAGTTCTGAAATGGAAATGAACTGTCAGGCTCTATTTAGAAACTTATTTTGGTCATGAAATATTATTATTATTTTCAATGGATTTCCAGAACCAAAGTTTTGGTGTTTATCGTGTCACAAATATTGGGATATTAAAGAACAAGAACGGTGGAATCTCTGCGTTTTGAAAGAAGAACTTGTTTTTTCAAACTTGAGTCCTTAAATACATTAAAGAAACGAGTATTACGATGTTACACTCACCAGGTTAACTTGGATTTAAAAGAACGACATGGTCGAAGATGATTCTTTTATGGGCCGCCTAA
This sequence comes from Turritopsis dohrnii, assembly GCA_027922465.2. NCBI lineage: Eukaryota > Metazoa > Cnidaria > Hydrozoa > Anthoathecata > Oceaniidae > Turritopsis > Turritopsis dohrnii. The sequence continues at coordinate 935,595 of BQMF02000010.1, forward strand.
AATTGAAACGAGGCCCAACCAGCCTGGTGGAACTATTGAAAATTTCAAAGTTTCAATAAATTAATACTTACTATTGTTTCACTTTCAGTGCATGATAAATAAAGTATCTTAAATACCTTGTTATGGAACTCATGATATATGGTGATCAAACTGCCAAATTGAATACGAGTTTCCCTTAGATAGAGAGAATGTTGTATCACCGGCTAAACATTCTTGAAATATGTTGGGCCGTTCGTTGGCACGTGCGTAATCTAAAATTGCAGATCAAGTTATGGACACAGAATTGAAGGAAATCCTTGAAACTTATCCAGGAATTTTTGAAATACTTACAGACAGGAATAAATTACTTTGTAAGTTAACAAAACACGAACTTCCATTGAATTTGAGTACTGTTCAAAGTTACATCAATGGCAAGAAATTCCAAAGACTGTACGAAAAAGTCCAGTCTCCAAAAATCGCATTTAAAGTAGATGATCAGTATAAAGATTACTTTGCACCTAGTAAAAAAGGAAAATCCCGCATTTATTGTAATCTTACTAAGAAGGAAATTAATAATCTTCCCCATGAAATCGAACAACATGTTACTGGATATCGCTTTATGAAGGCAAAGTTTTATAAAAAGGAAGAAAAGGATAATCACAATGACGATGAGGGTAAAGCGGCCCTGCTGTCAGTAAAACTTGAAGATGGGAACTCCTATGACAATGATATTGACATAGATCAAATTGAAGATACACATATCCCAGACTTTGCTATTAGTTCTGATGAAGATGACAAACTTGATGGCAGCAAAGAAGATGATGTTGATGAATGTAAAAATAAGGAAGATGATGATAATGATTTAGATTTTGAAGATCCAAAACCTGATAACGATGTGATTGAAGTGTTAAAATCACACAATAAAAAAAGAATGGCAACGACGAACAAATTGAAGAACAATAAAAAGAGGAAAGCTAATGATGATGCTGTGAAACAACATCAAAAAGTGAAGAAAACAAAGTTAGCTTCCAAGAAACATAAATTTTGAAATTTTTTGTTTTTCATTTCAAATGAATTATTATTTTAAGAGATAGCTTAAATGGCCTCATATAAATTGAAAAACTTCCATAGGTTTTGTTTGTTATTTCTTCTCCATTTCCATCAATGATTCAAATTGATTATTGCGTAGATATCACAATTCACAATACAATTACAAGAACTTATGATACAAAGAAGCTTTGATCGTTTGATCGCTATGTTACATAAATGAAAATGTATAATACAAAATGCTATTTTGTACCACAAAAACCTAAAGGTTTTGAGCCTGTGGCAGCCTTAAATTCACTTCGCTGGCTCTATAAAACTGTGATACAAACTTTTTTTGTTTCATTCTCTATATCTTTTGCTTTTTTATGTTAACTTCCAAGCAGTCGATACCAAAAAGTTCTGCATTGTAACTGGATAGTAATTTGTAGACAAAATTATTAAAGTGATTCCTGTATCCAAAATAATATTTTATGAGATGAAAAAGTATTTCAAAGGTCTTTTGTGGTTTTATATAATTTTATATAATGCATAATAATATAACTATGGAAAAGGGGGTTAAACTGCATAGCATTCGAACTACTTTAAAGGAAGAAACTTTCGCGAGGTGAAAAATCGCGAAATTTTGGGAATTTACTTTCGCGAATGGCCCATTTGACTATATTTGAGACAATTAACTTTCGGGAATAAGGCAGTTCAAAAAAATTTTTTCTATGATTCAAAAAAAGACAAGTCAAAGTACAAACAAGTAAGCCCAAATACAAAGAAATACAGTTTATAAAAAGTTTACCTATTTATTTCAAACGATGCTCAGAGGAAAACCCTTAATTAAAGCATGCTATATTTTTTGTAGTGTGACAATTTGTTTGGAAAATTTAGTTGAAAAAATAATGTTTTTCGCGAATGGCTCATTTTGCGGGATTTTACTTTTCTTCCTTTAACGTAATATCATGACTTCACAACTTAAGTCATCAAACTACTTGCTTTTTTTATGTGTATAAAATTTATAAATATTTATCTTCATATCATAGTTATGCACTAAACAATTTAAAGGTTATTTTTTCCAAAATATTATTTTGGGTGCAAGTATCATTCAACTGGACATGTAGAGAGCTTTGTGATACGGAACCCAAAGCCTAAACATTATATAGAAAATACTTTCATAAGTTAAAATTTTACTTAGCTGAATCTTGTTCGCCTATGTGGACATGAAACTCAGAGTACGGAGTCAATAAAACAAATAGTCTTTTCTTGACCTATGGTATCTAGCTCTGTAATTTAAAAAAAATATTGAGCACTGTGTCGATTCAAAAGAAGACAGCATTTGCTTACAAATGCCTTTTAATAGTTTCTAATAGAATGTTTTTTTAAATTATTTTCAAAGCAAGGATCTAATATTTTCAAAACACTTTTCTCTATAATGCATTGAAGGTGCTATAATCAAGGTAAAATAATGAATGTCGCTATATACAATTATTTGAAATTTGACATAAAGTTGATATTCTTTCGTATCTGTCATACTACTTAATAATGAAACATTTTATTGTTATTAAAGTTTGAAATTTATATAATTTTATTTTAGTTAAGAAGAAAGTGTCCCTATTTCCATGTATTGATAATATAATCATGTTAAGAACTGATCAGTAGTTCAACATCCGAAATCTTTTCCGATAAAATGTTTCGAACACATTTGATTTTTGTCTGGAACAGGATACGACTGCATACGATAAAATGCAAACCGAAAAGATTCCTACACAATGATTTGATTAAAATCAGAACAGATGTCCAGGAGAGTTTACAACAGAATAAAGCAGTTGTTGCCTTAGAATCAACAATTATAACTCATGGAATGCCTTTCCCCCAAAATCTCAAGTATGCATACTTTATTTAGAGTGACGATTTCATGTAAAGATTTGATATTTTTCCACTTCAATCCTGATGATCAGTCATTTCCACTATTTGTAGAACTGCACTAGATGTTGAAGGAATTATCAAAGCAGAAGGCGTTCTACCTGCGACAATTGGAATAATTGATGGAAGAGTCGTCATTGGTATGATAAGTCAATTATTTTTGAGTAAATGCTGATGTAGATTTTGTCAAACATCACTGAATTTTAAGCTATATTATATATACTAACTTACTGTTTGATGATAATTGTTTTCATTTTTTCTTCAAGTTAAAACCTCCACACTCTTTTAGGATAGAAAATTATTATACCTCCTCCCTCTCTCTTACCCTTTTTGTTGTTCTTCAATGCATAATCAATGTAAAAAAAATCTGAAAGATATTTTAATGGTACAATGTTCAAGTCGTTTCATTTGAACATTGTTTGGGGATTGCACAGTGACAATATTATAATCTTGAATAGCTGTAAAATTTTTGCAAAAAAATTTCTATATGTTCATGACATTAGTGATTAATTGCTTTGTAATGTTTTGGATTTCATTTTGCATTAGGCTTGGACAATGATGAAATCAAGTTCTTAGCTGAAAAGAGAGTAGATTTAGTGAAATCATCTCGAAGAGATCTAAGTTACGTACTCGCAAAGGTATCCTAATTTCTACTGTCCAGTTAAACAGCTACAACCAATACAATTGTTGGATTTCTTGATATTTCTTCGAATTAAATTTAAGGCGTGAGTAAGGGAAACTTTTGCTTTTGCTTTTGCTTTTTTTTCACTGTAAAATGACCTGAACTTTCGAATGGTGCAATTGTTTTTTTGGCAAAATAAATTGGAAATTGGTTTCTTTTATTAAAACATTCCCTTTCCTGTTTATCCCTTCATTAATCATGTATCAATAAACAAAGCATACAATCATATAAAAATGAATGAACATAAACACAGACGTCATTCATTTTAAAGCGAGTGATCGAAATACCAGTGTACGTTGCCATAGATTGTTATATTCTGCATGTTTAGTTGTAAATTCTATAAAAAAATTTTTCGCTGTGTTCATTTTTTGAGAAAGTGACTGATACATTTGAAGCCCAAAATGTAAGAACGAAAAGAACTCCAAGGTGGAAATCTCAATAATTCAAGCTGAATATATAAATGATCTAAAATTGGCTTTTCATTATTTTTGTAAAAATGAACAGAACTTGAAGTTAAAAATATAGAAAAAAATATGCTGTAAAAGAGAAGTGGAAATATCTTCAAAAATACACAATTTTAGGAAAAAAGAAAAAAAAAACGTTTTTAGATTGAGCTGTTATGATTTAAAAACACCAAAAAGTATAAGTGTAGCTTCAGCAGTTGTGGCCAATATAAAATACACACCCCTTTTTTATTAGCCTCAAAAACCTGAAATTATCATTATTTCAAAATGATTTTGATATGTTTCTGATAGGGCAGATTCGTGGTTTTCTAAAAATATATATATACTTTGATATCGAAATAAACAATTTTTACACCGAAATTAAGGATATAAAAAATCATGCTTTTTCTCTTACTCACGCCTTAATAGCCCTTTTGAGATGCTTTTTGTTAATGCTCATCATTCACTACTCACTGGCCTATATACCAATTTGGTACGCGATTTGTAGAGTGCAATTTTCAGAGATTGTTTATAATATATATTTTAACAAGGTTATATATAATACAAAAACGCTGATGTGACGAAAGATTGTTTCCATAGAAACTAAGTGGTGGAACAACAGTATCTGCAACAATGTTTGCTGCCAAACTAGCTGATATACCATTATTTGTGACTGGCGGCATCGGAGGAGTTCATAGAGGGGCTGCAGAAAGTAATGTATACTTATCATCATGCATTTGTGAACTTAAATAAATGCAATCTTGATAATGTTTTTGTATGAAGCGATTAAGAAAAATCTCTACAATTTTGTGAGAGAAACTTTAGTGCTAGCGATAAAGCATTATAAAATAAAATGTTGATTTGGTTTCTCCCTCTACTTCCTAACTTAAGTTGTGTCATCTTATGCTGGCCCTTTACTAATGGAACTTTCTGTGATGATTGATTGGCTGCAGGGTTTGACGAATCAGTTTTCAGTAATGTATGATGATGTTAACTGATGTGTTCAAAGTGTTGGTTCAAACAAGTACATGTCAAAGAGTTTTCCAGTTTGCTATTAGTAACTTGTATGAATTTTTTACTAAAATGTTTATACTAAAATGTAAATAATTATTTTTAAAGCATTTGATGTCAGTGCTGATCTACAAGAGTTGGGGAAAACAAATGTTGCTGTTGTCTGTGCAGGTGTTAAATCTATATTAGATATTGGTTTAACGTTGGAATACTTAGTGAGTACTGTTTAACATAAAATGACAGATTTGAAAGGTTATGGTCAAACCAATGTATTGTGTATTTTTTCACTTCTGAATGAGTCTGGATTTGCAAATTTTCTAGGGTATCTATTTAAGTTAAAAGTTTATCCTAATGAAAGACAACTTATTTTTTGTACATAGTATATGTTATTTAATTTCCAAAAATGATTAAACCATTATACTTGTTCAGTAAAGATCACTTTCCTGCAGTTGTATAGTTCAAATGTCTAATGTCTAATGGCCATTGTTAAATCAATATATGATCTTTTTGTGGATTTTAGGAGACACAAGGTGTGCCAGTTATCACTTATGGTTCAAACAAATCCTTTCCATCATTTTTTACACCTGAAAGCAAATTCAATGTAAACACTGTATAGCTTCCTCCTCATGGTTTTCTCACTTCTAATTGGAGAAAAGTTAATTTATTGCAATTTCTTATTACTTTTCAGGCTCCATACAACTTGAACACTGTCCAAGAAATTGCACAGGTCATAGGTAAGTGTGGTTACAAACCTAACTGAACATTTTTTGCTAGTTATGCTTTACTCGTCAAAATGACCTTCGATTGTTACTGGCACTGAAGTTTAACCTCTTTCAGATCATCAATTTTCACTAAATTTACAGAATGGCATTGTTATTGGTGTTCCCATTCCGTCTCAGTATGCTGTCGATAACATAGAAGTGGTAATACAGGAAGCACTTGAGAAAGCGAGGTAAATTAACCTGATTCTGGACTTCTTAATGGGAACAGAGTTTCTTGATACTTTGAGGTAGTGGTTCCTATTTTGTAACTTCTTTTCAAATTTATGTCTCACTCAATTATTCTTTATCCTATTCCATAGGTCTCAAGGTGTCGGTGGAAAGAACATCACTCCATTTGTACTGGCAGAAATTACGAAAGTGACAGATGGTGTGTCACTGATGTCAAGTATCTTTTCCTAACATATCTCCAATATATATTTATTCATGAAAAACACACAGTGCACTTGTGTGAACTGTGAATGTTGTTATTATCTATGGCGAGCTTTTCGTGTCATAATTATTTTCGGCACTATATCTAATTTATTAGGTTATTAATTGGTTCGTTCGGCAAAAAGAAAACCATTTTCAATTTCATAAACATATACTTTCGGCATTTTCTGTGACTTAATTATTTGAGAAATGATTTACATAATGTTTTCGGCAATTCTTACAAATTGAATTTTCGGCAAAAGTGCTTTGCGGCCTAGAAATATGCGGGTTACTTACAATACGGGACTCAGATAAAAATGGCGTAGGAAGCAGTCAGAAACATTTTACAAAGATGTGCTGACCAGTTACTGTCTATGGTCGAAGAAATAGGAAACGTCCAGCCTCCGAATATAACTGCACCAAGGCAGAATGTACCTTCTCCAGCCTCTGAAATGACCAGATTGTTTGGATTTGGTCGATCTGTAGAGGTAGAAGCAGAACTGGCTCACCATCATCAACAACAACATCACCACAACAGTCATCCCCCTCGACCTCTAACGTCAGAAACGTAGTAGGTACTTTTCCAGCTGGATGCAGAACGAAACAGAGGACTTACCAATACTCCCCACAGATTTTCACGTGGTGCCACCTCATACGCCATCTTTCTATTCGTTCCACATGGTGCGAGTTAATGTCCCGTCTATGCACCTGTATCTCTCCACTTATAAAACCCTAGCAGATTTGCTTACTTTGCAGAAAAACGTTTTTAGTATCATTGAAAAAATATTTGGCAAATCAACCGAAAATATGATTTTGAAAATTATGGTATAAAAATTGCATTATGATAATAGTACAATATTTTCAGCAATGTTTCCAGTTATTTTTGATAAAATAAAAAAATAATAAAAGTTAGGGAACTGATTATAAACATGATGTCGAAAATAATTATGGCACGAAAGACTCGCCATAATTATCTTAACCATGAACTGTCAGAGATACATGACTTCAAGATTTCTCTGTTTCTGTTATTTTGTTTGCTGTCATTCTTCAAAGTGATAAGTAAATGAGCATTCCAAAAAGTAATACACAATATTTGCAAACAAAACTTCTACGCAAATCTATACACAGGTTTAACTGCTTGAAACTTCAAAAGTAATGTAGCTAAGTATTTCTTAGGGTTTTTTTCATTAACAGGCACAAGAGCAATAATTTGAACTATAGATTTAATCTTTTTGATTTTCCAACTGGAGAAAAATATTTATTTAGTCCTTCAAGTGTACGTTACGTCACATTTATTTTGGTCGTTATCAGTTGATTAAAAAGACATGTTTTTGCCATATTCTTGATCACATGGGAAGAGTTTAACATCATCTTTAACTTGTAGCAAGATGTCGGTTTAATAGAAAATAATGCTAAAGTGGGTGCTCAAATTGCCAAGGAATTATGCAAACTTCGTGCTAAACAGAAAAAGATGTCAGAACCGAATATTAATGACAACATTCCAACTATCAAGGTAAGAAATATTATAAACACCGTTTATGTTTGATCATTCATACATGGTTGGTTTTCCCTTTATAACACTTCCAATTGGAGTTTATAACCCATTCAAATGTAATTGATAAAAGTAAAAGTCACTGCGATGAAGACCAATGTTATTGTTGTGGTGTGTATATTTCTATAGAAATGCACTCCTTTCTAGTGCTTTTTCAACAAGTTTGTCCACCAGTCGGATTTCCTATGTATTGAAGTACCTTCACCTTCCAGATCAAACACCATGTTTGTTATTGTTTCTTTATCACAAACCTCTTTGTCACTTGTTTTACCACTTCAGGCCTTCAAGTCTTAATGTGTTTATATAACTCTTTGCCAGTATAGTGATAAAAAGAATTTGATTTGGTTGATGTTATTATGCTGTTTAAAATAATGTTTCTTATCTCAATACCAGGTGGAACATAAACAACATCCTCAGATTCAATCAAAGCATAGGCCTGTGAGGACATATCATTGCTTTTCATTTTACCCACTGTGTGGATTTTTTTTAAAATAATACATTTATTTTTTATCACATAGGTTATTCTGGGTGCTTCTATATTTGATATAAAGGCAACTACTTCAAACGTTGGTGCCGTGGTAAGGAAGTCACCAAGAATGTTTAATGTAAGGGACAATTGTCACGGGTGTGCTAATTTTTTGCATTAACTTTCAGGCTGAAGCTACCAGCACTGGAAAACTGCATTTGAGTATAGGCGGTGTTGGGCGTAATATCGCAGGTAGGATTTCTGAAATGCTGGGTGGGGGTTGGGTGTAATAATATAGCTACATTTTTCAGAACCTCTATAAAGAAGACACATGCGGATGCTAAATTGTTTTGCTTTTGGAAGGTTCTGTATCGCATTTTCTGTCAAAACAACTTGTGTGACAGTGTCAATAGTCGTGCGAGTCATTAAAAAGTTCTCTGCTTCACAGAGGTGTCCCACCATATAGAGGGTATCCTATAGAATTTTTCCGAGACTTTCCGAAAATTGTCCGATTTTGCTGTAAGGAGGTTCCTCTGCAGAATCGAAACATTTGTTGCGCAATAGTAGCCAATGACAAGAGCTTTGAAACATTCTAGTTTTTCTGTTGTTGCTAAGGTGGATGCGGTGAATGTCAAATCGTTGGATGGTTCCAATGATAATATACATCGTGGTCACATTAAAAGCTTCCTTTCATTATTTCATGATAGAGTGTTTGACAAGAATGGGGAGTGATCCACTGTTGATAAGTTCTGTTGGCAAAGATTACCAAGGAGAGCTGATCCTGAATAAAATAAAACAGATCAACATGGTATGAATGATATAGTGACTTGTTAATGTTAATGTATCTGTGTCAGCTGTATGGGGTAGTAATTTACTGGGGCAATCGTCCGGGGCCGATTATCCAGTGGAAATTGTCCTAGAACCATGGATGTGTACTGTCAACTTAAACCTTAAGTTGTATATTGACGTTACTTTTTCATTTATTCGAAGAAAACCTTCCATTCGTTGATTTTCTTATATCAGGATGTATCTGGTATTCACATTTCCTCCACGTTACCTACGGCAACCTATTCTGCAATGGCAGACCGTAATAACGGTGAATTAATAATGGCAGTTGGAGATATGGATGTGAACGAGTCTATCTCACCAGAGCAGGTAACTATGTGGAGTTTCCTCTTATTCACCATTCCACCTCATTCGAGGGTTATTCATGCAGTCTGTGCAGTTACAACGATTGCACTGTTTTCAACGAGATAACAGCAATTACACTGCTTTTAACTTTTTTTCTGTTCTTGTAAATAGACTGGGATGATTTCAGATTTGTACTAGTACTAACGAAGAAAATTTTACTAAATTTCAAGCACGAGTAACCATGTATTAATCCTGGTTTAAACCTGAATGGTTGGATGAAATTTTTGACATTTTTTGCTTGGCGAGAAATTTGAAATCAATTTCAGCTTAATTTCCCGAATACATCCGTTAAATTTCAACCAACCATTAGAGTTATTGGTGATTTGAGTTTGAATTGCCTTTCTATCGAGTTGAAAGTAAATAAAATGCTGAGTCATGTTAAGAGGTGACTCTTTGCAATCTCACGAATAAAAGTAAGGTATTGTGTGAAGCATTTTACGCTCCTATATTTTAAGTTCATCCCAGTGGGCAAAATCATCAAAAAGTCACTGCAACGAAGAGTGTTTTCATTGAAATAGTGTATAAACCTTCGTAGAAATGTACTCCTCCGCAGTGATTTTTCAACAAATTTGCCCACTGGGATGTTGGAGTGGAGGTTAATGTCAACCTACGATGGAGAACATTTTTATTGAAACAGTGTGTATATTTCTATAGGAATGCACTCTTTCGCAGTTCTTATTTTAAAAAATATACCCACTGGGTATGTTATAAACTGTCATACCTTGATTGGAAGGAAGAAAAGGAGCATGTTTTGAACTTGTATATGTTCGTGATATAATATGAGAATTAGACATAGAACATTCACCAACATTGAACTCCTGGAGGTCTCTGAGTAGAAAAAGGGAGATAATTTGTTATCTTCGCTGGGGGAAAAATCATCAAAAACTCACTGCGACGAAGTGCATTTTCATTGAAATTATCTGTATATTTCCATAGAAAAGTACTCCTCCGCAGCAAATTTGCCCGCTGGGTGATGCTTGCCTATTCTTTTTAGGTGCTTCAACATGAAACTGCTATCAAATCTGCCAGCATGTTTATAACTGATGCAAATCCACCAATAGAAACACTTCAGTGTGCCCTGGACCTATGTGCCAAACACAACACTCCAGGTATAGTTTTCGGTGGCGGTAATAATGATTGTTTTTAAGAATTACTTTCAGTTTAATTACCCTTTCGTTTAGTATGGTTTGAACCAACTTGCTTATCAAAAGCTGCGAAGCCATTCATGAATAAGTGTTTGCCCCGCATTTCCTATGCATCACCTAACGTGGTGGAGCTCATAGCTCTGGCGGAAGCCATCACAGGAATGGCAATATGTACCGACGTCGGTGATATCCTCCATGCAGATCTCAACGACGATGCGTTATGTCGGTTATGTGTAAATTTAGTCGAACCGTGTTTGATGTATATTGATCATCTAGTGGTGACATTAGGAAAACATGGCGTTCTTGTGGCGTGCTCTCCGGATGTTATAAACACTGCGGGTGGTGATAGAACAGCGATGGTTTTCCCGCCCGCCAGCGCTCATCGCTTACCAGTAAGCGTTAAAAGCGTCAGTGGTGCTGGAGACAGGTATGAAGTTATTGAGTTGAAGTACGAAAGTTTATAAGTTCTTAACCAATTGGTGGTCTGATTGGTGGTCTGTTGATGGAAGTTTTGGATATTTATTTCGTAAATCTCTTATATCGCCTGTTCCCAAAGACAATACTGAGCGTTTTGGTTCCAACTATAAAAATCCGGGGAATAGACATTTCCCGAATTTTTGTTTTAACGATGCATTGTGGCCGAGTTGTCGTGTCTAACCTCGCTTTTAAAATTCAAACTGTTTCTAATTATATGAATGGGAATTAGAGATAATAGAGACTATTATTAAGTTATAAAATAACGAAGTCAGATGGACAATGAATCACATAAAAACGAGGTTAGGTATGAAACTCGGTCACAATTCAGCGTTTAAACAGAAATTCGGGAAAGGTCTATTCTTAAAAAACCTTATATTTTTCCAAACTTCCGACAAGCTTCATTTAAGGAGAAATTATTAGAAAAAAATCATTTTCTTCATAGCTTTGCTGCTGGTATGATATTTGGTATACTTCAAAACTACCCAATGGAATTCTCCGTCAAATCTGGACTTTTGTCAGCGTTTCTGAGTTTACGTTCTCACGCTGCGATATCTGAGTCGGTTGACAGTTCAACGTGCACATATGAACATGTACAGAGCTGGGCCGACTTCTCTCCACGAATCCTGACCTTTTGATTGGCTTAAAAGCACTTTGTAATTCCGAAGATTTGTTAGGAATGCCAATAAAAGCAGAGTAAACAAACTCGAAAAAACTAAAAGAAATTAAAATTTTTATAGGGTTAAAGTTTTTTAGAAATTATATTATTGAAATATATTTTGTATTGACGGCTCATGATGGTAATGTTGACTTATCTAGCAAGTCCTTTAACCCAGTAGGTAGAATCGTCAAATAGTCACCGTGATGAAGAGCATTATTATTGAAACTATATTTCTTTAGAAATGCACTTCTTTGCTGAGGTTTTTCAGTAAATTTAACAAGTGGAAAAGCCTGTTCTCTAGAAAATGTGGTCATAAAATTCAAAGTAACATATATGTCCAGTTTTTAAGTGTAATTTTTTAGGCCAACCTTTCAAAAATTTGAACTTAAATATAATTAATTTAAAATATCCTTTTCGTTTTTCATAATTATTAAATATTTTTGCCTACAGCAACGTTCTCACGGAGAGTACTATCAAACCATTAGACGAACCATAAGCACAAGATTTCAAAAAACAGCTGGGTTTGGACAGTAAGGAAAAGAAGAAGAACTAAAGCCGGTTTTAATAGATTTCTTGCTTTCGCAGAAATCTGAAAATTTATTTTGAACAAAGCATAGATATTTATCAAACGGAAACCTTGCCGGAGCGGAAAATTGTGGTTGTCAGAGAGGTGTCCGTGTTATTGAAGTTTTCCCATCCTTGGCTAGTGTAGTCCTTGTGTATGGATAAGTGTTCATGATGTACCCCCAGTGGGCAAAATCATCAGTGACTGCAATGAGCAGTATTTTCATAGAAACACACTCCTTCGCAGTGATTTTCCAGCAAATTTGCCCACCTTGACAAATTTTCCCGTGTTATGAGTTGCCCATTTAAAAAAACGTTGCACTGTGTAAACGCCATGTAAGAACCATGTAAATAGCAGAAATTCACAGAAAGATTTTTCAAATTGATTTATGTGTCTATAACTTAGTGTAATCATCCGCCATTATTAAAAATCACTGCCAAATGACTAAGTTCAAATTTAAACATAAGAGATGGAAGAACAAGCTAGTACGGGTTACATATGTTTCAAAGATTATAAACAAGTCACCTGCAATGATCCATATACTGGATGGAGAACGTTCTTGTATGAACAAAAAATCGAAAGCTTTTCATTTCAACACTTCCATGAAATAGAGGAGACCGTATTTTCCGGTTTTATCGCGATGGTATTGCGATAGTGTGGCGATATCACTTCACATGGATCTGATAAGAGGCTAAATTGGGAATTCATGTTGATAAAGATGCAAATATGGTGCAATAACCAGTGGGCAAAAAATTAATGCGATGAAGAGCATTTTATTGAAGTAGACTCTATATTTCTATAAAAATGTACTCCTTCGCAGTAATTGTTTAAAAAATGATGTCGTAGTAGGTCGGAAATCAATCCTCATGTTTCGATAAGATAAGTCAGTTTACAAGAATTCATACTGTGTCTTACTCGCAAGAACAGGTCTTTACTTTCATATTTATAAATGGTTTCTGATAAATTTTGCCATCTTCTAAGGTTACCAAATCAATCGGTTCAAACGTTTTGGGAGTGCAACACGTACCAGGATGTTTTCCCGTAACCAAACTGCTCACTGCCTGGATAAAACTGTGATGGGTATGCTGCATTTCATGAAGGTACGGCCAATTGCAAGTTCCTGCACATATTCCGATGTCAACATATATAGGGCTAATAATCCAATCACCCCAGCCAGCGTCTTGAAAGTTTGCTGTAAATGACTTTCGTTCGCAATGAGATTTTGCTGCTCTGCCTTCAGCTAAAGAATCGTCATGATACAAAGGGGCTGTGTTGTTTTCATTCATGAAGTAATTGAGAAATCGTTCTTCTATTTGATCATCGTCATTCATCGAAGTCTCATAGTAAGCAACTATGAATGGGTTGTGTTTAGTTTCTGTGGTCATACCTACCAAACCACACTCTTCTAGTGTTTTGACTTCATCATTTGATGTTTTGCATTCAACGAACAAGCCATTATTGGATGTAGGATCGTCTATCCAATCTTGCATTGCTTTGGTGATATCAAATTCATTCCACTGAGATGACGAAGCGTCCACCTCTTGTGACGTCAGAGCTTGTTTCTCACCCTTCGTTTCCGAAAGTTGATAAACACTGACATCGAGGTTACTGTCAGAGACTTCCTTTTGATCTGCATCGAAGTAAAGACGTAAAGAAGCTTTGCTAAGCTTGTTGGTATTCTTTGAGTCTTCAATATCGAAAAATATGACTCCGGCTTCTTCATTGTCCTTTGGATTTGAAATAACAGCTACAAAATAATGTAACCAATAACAGGGACGTAGCAAGACATTTTGAGTTGGGGGGGGCTTTATAAATCTCTATTATCGAAAGAAGCCCCACCATGGTTGGGGCCGATGCGCCAAGAAAATTTTTGAAAAGCACTACCTCTAGATTGCCTATAAAAGCACTCAAAATCTATAATTTCAACATGATTTTCAATTTTTAGGAAAGGCAAAAACAAATTTCTCATAATTGAAAAAAAAGCCCTCAAGCCCTCCCTAATTCTACGTCCTTGAATAATCAAGATCTGCTTTTACAACTTCAGCAAGCAATTTTGGCCTTCAAACAACATTGCTTTATCAATTGATATTAGAAGTAGGATAGTTAGAAAAGATAGTTAAAAATGAAGATGACGAAGAAAATTCCCACTAACACTGATACTAAGAAAAGGGTTGCTTTAAAAAAAGTATGTATTTTAAGTAAACTTAAAACGTAAGGTACATACCGTACTTTGTAAAACTGACGACAGTTTTATGTTCTTTCGTATCTTGGTCCACATCAGACTCGGTTATGTCATCTCGTTTTTTCGATGAATCAGATTCATGCAAACCTATCATGTACTCTTTAGCTGAATCAATACTGCTTTTAAATTGCAGTTGAATCTCATCATTTACACTTTCTGAAGGCATCCCAATGCTCAGGTTGACCAAAACTAGGAGATAGGCTATTGGAAGCATCATTTGTTCGTAAATAACTGGAAATAGAAAATCAGATAGGATTGTTCTAACAAAAAATACATTAAAGAAATTATTAATAAATGAAAATGAAGGCCATAAAGTTAATGAATTTACCGATCAGTGGCTGCAAAACGTCTTCTCAGGAAACTTTTAAAAGTAACCTTGGTAAACGTGAATTTCAGGTTTTAATTTAAAGGCAAATGCACTCAAGCGATGAAAAGCAATGACTTCATCGATCACGATCGTTTTTAACCTCATTTTTAATATAAAATATGCAGCAAGGTGCAGGAGACAAGCTAACCGGAAGTGTTAAAAGGTAATGTTACGCGACCTACGATTCAATAAATCATTGATTCATAAGATTGAGCTCATACGCATGATTGCATGTTCTGAAGTCTTAAAATGTAAGAGTCTTCATTGACTTCAGTTGTTTTCTTCAATAGAGACTGTTGCAACAACACCAGTCATTGATCAGGTGAAACATATATATTTCTAGCATGTAAATTCAAAACATAAACGATAAATGATACAATTACTTTTGATGACCAACTAATTTTATGTATATTTTCTTTCATAGGCGCGGAGTAATCGAAGACAAAAATGGGAAAAGTAATCGTTTTTGGTTCGATCATGTTGATCCAATTGGTGGTTCTGCTAAATCTGAACATTGAGGTATCAGCACAAGCAACACCAGGGAAAGTTAAACGTCCTACAAGATTTACTAAAACAGGAAACAGCTTAGATGCAGTTAAGCAGTATATGCTTAGTACATACCAATCGGCAGCCACAAAAGGTCAACTTGTTGACCAGATGATAGCCTTCAGCAATTATGGTAAAGGTCTTTTTTTTTTTTTAAGAAACTTTCAATATGATAATAACAAAAAGTAATTCAACAGAGCTAACATAGTAGGTTTAGATGTATGCTAAAATAAAAGTAATAGTCTTATTTGCAGTCGAACAGTTACAGATATACCTATAATGGTTTATTGGAAGAAACCAACATGTGTGTGTTTAGCAGTGGTGGTTTTATAAAAAGGAAACAAAATTTTTTATTCACCAAGTTTTTATTACAGCTTATGTTGAAAATGCAAAAGGAGATGATGCTGGAGCAATGTTCTTTGATCTGGAAACAGCACTGGGTATTGATAACGTAAAGAAAGCTTTTTTGCGTTTATATCATGATAAGGGTCAAACTCTCCTAAGTGAAGATTCCACTGTGGATCTATATCAACTCACTGATGGCAAGTCTAATGACAACAAAAAGTTGTTGGGAACCACTACTATTGACGAATCCAAATCGAAATGGTATTCATTGGAAATCACAAAACCTTTGCAGGCTTGGTTGAAAGATCCTTCCACCAACCATGGTCTTTTCCTTCAATGCAAAGTTAAAGATAAAATGTATACATTGGATCAATGTGGAATTGTTGGTTTGAAGAGCAGCAAGAAAAACCGTCCATTCTTGGTAGCAAATATCGACAGCAACGATGATGACGATGATTTTCTAGAAGGCTTGGCTGAAAAGGCTAAGGATACAGGATCACGTGACGCCATTAGTGGCCTCTCTAAAAAGATCATGGCTGAAAAACGGAAAATAAAAAATTCATTTTGCCGAAAATATGATTTGGAAGTAAATTTTGATACCATGGGATGGAAGTTTATTATAGCTCCAACAAAATTGAATGTTGGTTATTGCAGTGGAGCATGCACGTACCCGATCAACAATTCAGTTCGCAGTTCCAACCATGGCGTCTTACAAGCAATTTTCCACGGCATCGATTCGTCAAAACATTCTCAGCCGTGCTGTTCTTCTGGAGAATTCGAACCATATAGGTTATTATTCCTTGACGCAAAGGACAACGTTATCCTTAAGGATTTCAACGATCTGAAGGTATCAAAATGTGCCTGTTACTAACAGTGCCATGGATTTTATCTTGATATATCTTTGTGAACACTCCATAATGTATAACCCTTTTTACAGTTGCAAGCCAACTGTGTCTTTTTTGGTTCATTGAGGTGTGAAAATTGTTAGCGACAGAAAATTGTGCTCAAATTATTTCAAGCACGCTTTATAACCATTGCTTGTAAACCTTATTAAAACAAAAAATGCTATCCACAAATTTTATTGATAATATTTATCCACTGATTTTAATGAATCAAGAAGTTGAAATAGATATCCCTCGAATACCTTCAGTAATGGAAATGTAATAAATAAAAGTGGCAATATGGTTTCGTTAGTTTAAGCAGCTGTGTATAGATCACCGAAAAGCAACATCAAATGCAATTGACAGTTCTTGCTTCGATATGTAATGTGTAGACCCATTTAAAGACTTATAAGACTTATCTCAGATTTTGTCAAGCAACTTTTCCACGGGGAATGCACAAATTAGGAAGATTCAAACATTTAGTTACAATATCATTACTATAATTTCTAAGTCATTTTTGGATATCCGTAATATATTGTTGTGCCTTGTAACAGCATGAATTTGATAAAATGTATTCCATGTAGCTATACTGCATAAACTACCGTGACTAACTCTTGCGTACCGTGATAAATTGCATACTGTCTAACCTATTTTCTGATTTTCTTTGGGATATCTTTGTTGTAGTGTTTTCGAGACTGAGTTGCTTTTTGAATTTCGTTCTCCACATATTTCATTTCTGATCTTGTCACAGTACACCTTTTTTTTATAAGCATAATGGATATAAGCATAATTAGGCTGATAATTGCCAAAAATTTAAGTATAAGCTAAGCATACCTTTGACCCTGAAAAAATTGTGTAAGCATAAACAATAGTCAAAAAATATTTTTTTGGGGGGGATATGAAACATCTCCATAGCAAAGAAAGGTTTTCTGGCGATATAAACAGTATATGATTGAAGGCATTGCAATGGTGGTTTGCTTGAAAAGTAATAACAAGCATAAAATAAGGGTGAATCTTGATATTTTTGGTCATTAGGTGTGGATAGACTAAGTATGTTCATAAGCATGGATTAAGGTTCGATTCTCAAAATCTTCAAGCATAACTGAGGCTGAACCAAATTTACCTGATGCTTATAAAAAAAAGGTGTATCATCTGAGGCAGTTCGAACAAGGCTTGGATTATCAGTTTCTTTACGTCCCTTCAAATAATTACGAATATCTTTAACATTCTCCATAATTTACATTTTGTTTAAATCTTCCTTCTTTTTGCGTTCTTGATAATTTATAGGTCAGTGTTTTTTTTCAACTTGGCAAAAAGTGGGAATTTGAAAAACTTTTATCAAAATGGAATAAAACTTTGTGCAAAGTCGGAAATCAAGATAATTTATCATGTGAATTCATCAGAATGAGCCATCTAGGATTAAAAATTCCATAAAACCGATTTTTTCAAAAATTCCGCATAACAAAAGTTCAAACGACATTCAAACTTTAGAAACTGTCATAAAACATTCTTATATTACTTAATATTTGAAATCCAGTTGGAAGAGCGCAAAAGGATTAATTATTCTAATATAATATTAATCGACATTTGGTACAGGCTCAATCTACTCTAATATCCCGTTTTAGAACAGGCTAATAGTTGCTGGTGTAGTCTAATAAGACAAGAAATAAAGAAAAAGGTTTTGGAGCCTCAAAGGATGCAATATTCCATAAAACGAAAGTCACTTTTGCAGAGGTTTTTGTCACAGTTTTCGGTTCAAAATTCAATGCTCTAAGAATGATTTCCAATTAATGAAGTTCGAGAAACAAGGGCCCGAAATGATTGATGATTCCGACTATAAGTACGTCATTTTTAAGAAAACACGGAATAATTAATTAAATAAGTAAGTAAGTAACGGGTGTTTTTAGTCCTTGGGCTTCTATCCGTAAGGGTTGGTGTATTGAGATACGACATGACTGGACTCGAACACGGGTCGCAGCGGTCGCACTCAAAGGTACTAACCATTACACCATCGCTGCACAAATACTAACACTAACTTGCTAACTTGCTAACTTAATCCTAAAAAGCCGAAAGTCGATGGAAATCGATCCTGGAGTTGGGTTAAGTGTGATTTCAGTTCGATGTTTGATGGATCTTTTATTTTTCAACGAATAATTGCAAGAAGATGAAACACGATTATTCCTACAAAATTTTCATTTGTGTACCTTTAGGATGGAATAATGGAATACTTGGGGGCTCTTGATTCAATTTAATTTTCGTTTTGTACTTTACCGTTCTTAATCTCATCAACACTCACAAAAGCAAAACAATTTGAGTGAACCAGTAAAGGACATCATCCATCATTGAACACATACAATTTTATAGATTATTGGTAATATTTCTTCCTAAAGTGCTCCAAAGCAGATATTTCAAATCGCGGATACGCGAGGTGTTTGGAATGCAAACCGATCGTCGTCGTCGTGAAGCCAAAAAATGTATACTTCGTGCATACGTTTACATGAAATCAACACATGAAGCGAAAAATTCGTACTGTGCACGTCTTCGAGGTGCCAGCGCAGTAACCCACTTTAGATTTCAAAGTTTCTTGGATTTAAAAGAAATTAAAGATGAAAAAGATCGTAAAGAAGTTCTCAATATTTTGTGAACAGAGTGAAAGAGATAAGCTTTTGTTATATTTTTATTCTTGTTTTTGTTTTCTTTTATAAATGTCTGAGTGTTTGTTTTGTACACGTGTGGGTTGTATTGCTTTTTAAGCCCTCCTGGATTAACACAGCTCAGCTCAATGTCCTTCTCAGCTCCAACATCGAGATTGTCTGTCTACTGCATCACTTATATTTGATGTTTCTCTAGCTATTTAAATGAATTTGTATGCCATCATTTGATTTGGTTAGCCCGCAGTATGATTTATACTTTTTGTTTTAATTAACCTTTTATCGATGATATTAGTTTTTAACTTTTACTAATTACTACGAACAGCCTTCCTTCTCACCATGCACCATGGCAACTACAAATTCAAAACATTGCACAATCTGCATTTAACACATATTTCTGCTTTCAGTTATATATTCATGGTGCAGATTTGTGTAAGTTTCGATCATGTATTGTTCGTGATCGTTAACTTTTTATGTTTACAATGTAGGAATTAGGGAGATCTATACATACATATATCAAATGTTTAAAGCATATGATTTACGTAATTCATAATCACTCTTATATCTGAAAGATCAGAATTAATATTATTTTAATATTAATATTATTCGTCCCCAAAGAAATGATGTTTTAGGTCTTTCAGATGAATTTTACGTCATTATATACATTACACCATTAGTTCATATGCATACAAAGTTTCACAATGCCGTGGAGTGTATATGATATTAGATTAATGTCATAAATAATTCAATCTTTTTTCGAATTTTGTATAAAGAGTTTTGATATAATACTGGTCTTGAATATATCAATTCAGGTCAAGAATGTTTGTAAATACAAAACATGGTACATGCCATATTGTCAAATAACTGGTAACTTATACCTTATAACTTATAACTTATAATCAAACTAAAGCACAAATATCTGATTTCAGTTATGTTGATTTCGGTATGGGTGCATTTTGCATCATCAAATCTATGTTTTCCTTTTCGCGGTTGTGATTTTGGAAGTTTGTCAGGAAGATTGGCATCAAAATATCGAATTCAGAAATTCAGAATGTTCAGAGTAACATTAGAATAAGTTACGTGCATACGCATCATCCTTTAATATTATTTTTTTATGTTGATCTTCAAGTCAAGAAGACTTGTAAATAATAACGCGATTTGTAAATATGCAAAGCATTTCTTGTTTTTTGTTTAAACGATAGAGATCAAATATGTCAAGGCGTATGCAAAATCTCAGCAACAAAGATTTATTAGAAAAACTTTAAAAAATCTTATTCTCTTTGGAATATTCTGCTGAATTCACATTGAGAATTTTCCGATCCTTACGTGCTCCCAACTTTAAACTTAAATAACTCGTGACCATCAAATGGTTTTATACTCGAATAAAGAAAATCGGAATTTTCAATCCTTTATTTATAAAAGAAAAACTTATTTTACTTTTAAAACACTAAAAAAGTCCTTTAAAAGGCACATACTTTATCATACCCTAAAATGACACTTTTTCCCAAGTTGAAAAAAAACACTGACATAGAGTGAATTTTCAAGAACAATAAACTTTCTCGTCTCTTTGTCATTGAATATAAACAGAAAGTTTTTTTTCTTTTGCATTCAATCAAAACATTTGAAAACTTTTATGTTATAATAAAAATTCCATTCATTTTTTTCTTTCTTTTTCAACCGTTGAACGAGTTCACAAAGAGAAAAACAATAGCTTCGAGAGGATACCATGTATATAAAAATACAACTTGGACAAACGCGAGATTAGAAGAACAAGTCTCAATAGTTTTAAAAACCTCACAAACATCTTTGGAAGTTGATCCTTATGCTTTTGTGCCGTTAAAATAAAAATATCGGTTTGACGACAATTACATCACTGTTGGCCACCTGTCTCGTGAAATATCAAGACATGTTCATTTTTTAATCAAAACTGAACTGTTCATGGCATTGTCATGGTAGAGCCTCTCCTATTCCAGCTGGAGGTCTGGAAATTCCCTAACACTCCAATCTAATCAACAACCTCGTACCCAGGGTTTCTTGCCTTTTCGATATACGGACGGGGGCGAAGAAGACCCTGGCGAACGCCGATAAAAACTGCAATCTGATTGGTCGAAGTATTAGCAAAGGCCGTTTGGTTGTTTTAAGAACATTCGGGAAATCGGAATTTTTATTGTAGCAGTTGTAGCTATACAAACATGGCTGAAAGATGGTGCGAAGATATCTTGGAAAGTGTTTTTAGGAATGAATGATTTATTTATTTCAAATCTAAGTTAGAAAATACAATAACAAAATAGTAGCAATGATTTGCCATTGTATGACATCTCCAACGCTCTGATCCTGACACCTTTTAACTTTAAGGATTACCGATTTATTTAGCTTTGGAACAATAAAGAATAATAATTATTCTTACACTTGCACGCGCACAGGTATTTTTCTCACTTGGCCAGCTGCTACCATACTAAAGCTATCTATATATTAATATCCGATTCTCTGTCTGTCTGTCTGTCTGTTTGTTTGTTTGTCTGTCACGCAAAATGGTAGATTGAGTTGTGAGAGTGATTATTTCATTTTATTTTGTGCGACGTCAGTGTGAAACCATTGTATTGAGACCCAAATAGAACGCGACGTTTAGGGAAAATTATCTCCGTAACCAATATGAAAACTGACGTTTTTTGGGGTCCGCGATACAAGTGATAGGGTGATGAAAAATTTGGGTCTAAATTTTTTGGGGGACGGGTCTATGACGTCATCAAAGTGTTTGATCAACGATATCTCCGTAACAGTTGGTCGTAGCAAAACGATCCCATACATTTTTTTGATCAGTTTTTCGAGCTCTACAACATGGGCACACTTATCATTGCCAATTCCATAAATTTATTTTTCGTGAACTCAACGCAGGCTGAACATGGGCGGCGAGCGACGCCGCCTTGGCGGCTAGTCTATAATTAACAGCCGATTCTTTGTCTGTCTGTCTGTTTGTTTGTTTGTTTGTTTGTAAGTCACGCAAAATGGTAGATGTGAACTGCGAAAGAGAGTCAGCAATGTAAGATCACACATAAATTATTTCTCTTCTTGTGCGCGACGTCAGTGTGAAACCATTGTATTGAGACCCTAATCGAATGCGACGTTTAGGGAAAATTATCTCCGTAACCAATAAAGATAACTGACGTTTTTTGGAGTCCTCGAAATTGGCCACGGGCTGACGAAAATATTTGGGCAAAATTTTTGGAGACGGGCCTCTATGACGTCATCAAAACTTTTGATCGACGATATCTCCGAAACGGTGCGTCATAGACATATGATCCTATACATTTTCTTGCTCAGAATTTCGAGCTTTACAAGATGATAACACTTTCCATTGTCAATTCCTTAATTCCATTTTTCGTGAACCCTTTGGGAGGTGACACAACGCAGGCTGAACAAGGGCGGCGAACGACGCCGCCTTGGCGGCTACACGGCTGTTTCAGTAGCTTTGTTTCGCGAAACTCAGACTGAGCATGCGCGATTTTCAATTACAAAAATATACATTGTCTTCTTTGCCATTCCTTCTCCACCATCTGTGGGGATTTTAAGGGCCAAAAATTCCCCCATTGCCAATTAATAAAAACAAAGTAAAACCACCATGATGGAGTTCAATACATATATTTTCCAAACAAAAAGTCATAGTGGTCAGATTGCAATGACAAACCCGCGAATTTTCAAATTTGAGAAAGCCACTAAGAATCCTGCTGAAAGACCGTACCACTTCTGTGCAGCTTTTCCCAAACTTACGAAGTTTTGCCACAGGAAAAAGAACATTACAGATAATAACATTATATTAACCTACTTTTTTAACACCGTTACACATTGCAAACATTTTTTTACAAAAAGTTACTAGGCATCAAAATTTGGCCATTTTACCTGTCATGGCGACCACCATAAGCCTTCACGATCATGCTTTAGAAAAACTTTGTCGTGTTTGTGGAAACATGATATGCTACAGAGTGAAGTATGCTACAAAAGAACATATCAACAACCTTAGCACGGCTTTCAACGCAGATTTCACTCTGGACAAAGAAGGTACTCACCCTAAATACTTTTGCAATAACTGCTTTGCAAAATTGAATAATCTGTTAAAACGTGGCTCTATCCACCAACAAACACCATTTGAATGGAAAGAGCACAGCACAGAAACCTGCAGCACATGTAGCTTGCTAGTAATGAAATCCAAAGGTGGGAGACCCAGTAAAGGTAGAACAAAAGGACGCCCGATCAAAGTTAAAGTAGTTCACAAGAATTGGTCACCGTCCTTAATCAATGAATTACATGCCATGTCTCCACAATATATTATTGATTTAAGCCTGGAAGATTTCTCAATTGTCATTAACAGCCATATCAAACCTTATGCGGAATTTGCAAGGATTTGATTAAAAAGCCTTTGTATATCGTTAATTGCAACCACACTTTCTGTGGGGTTTGCCTGACATTACACCTACGAACAGATTGCAACTGCCCCTCTTGCCACAATTATGTACCACCTAATACTAACTCTATTCATTCAGGACAAGTCCTGATTAACACCCTGGCGATGCAGAATATATTGTGTTCAAAGTGCAAAGTAAATTTTCTTATAACAAGGTTCAAAGGTCACATTTGCAAAAAACCAGTCCTGACCACTAGTGACATATTGAACATTAATGCCCAGCAAGAAGTTCCTCAAGAAGTCATGGAATGTGTCACTCATGTTGTCGGCATACAAATGCAGAAGTCCCAGCTACCAAACTGCAGTATACAACTCCCTACAAAAGGCTCTAAGGTAACTTACTTATACTTGGATCAACAATTTAAAACAAACCCATTTTTGTGTGAATGAAACTGTGTACATGCATGTTTTTTTTTGAAAAAAAAATCCTCTTCTACACAAATAAAAATAAAGAGGAACACTAACACCACATAAAATACATCCAATAGCTAAAAATTAATTTTTGTGTATATAAAGTATTAAGCCAGTTATTCTATCACAATATAATTTGTTAATCATGCACATATTGAAAAAAATCGTTATAATGTAATTTTTATAGCCACTATGACACCAATTCGTATCCCTACAAAGCACTCTGATGTATCAAGCAGAAAAAGTGTGGAATCTAGGACGAAAACTGCCAAAGAATTAATATCTATGATAGCTGGTCCCAGTGAAGCTGCAATTTCCACCCAAACTGCTGCAGTCATTGAAAGTTTTAATGAGAACGAGCGTGCAGATATTGTGAAAAAACTCAAAGTAGAAGCTGTCATCCCACCACAGCATGTCGCCGCAATGAAGTCCTCTCTCAATATTCCCTGGAACCAGTTTCGTCAAATTTCTCGTTGGCTGAAAACCTTTAATGTAAAAGTATCGTCAGAGAAGGAGACTAGAAAAATTGCAACAGAATGGGTTGGGGCTGGGTTGAATGCTGAAATAGCTCCACTAACCAAAACTAAAGGTACCAAATTGGAAGTGATACTTGTTCCGTGGGCGTATCTTTATAACTTGGTTGCCCATTGCCTCAAACGTATGGCACTTTTAGAAAAATGTCATCTTCTTGAACAACATAGCTTCATCGACCAACGTGAAATCCATGTCAAAATAGGTGGAGATCATGGTGACAATAGTTTCAAGATGGGCTACCAAATCGTAAATGTAAAAAATCCTAACAGGCCAGATAACACCGTCATCTTCTCGATTTTCGAGGCAAAAGATACAAGTAGCAATCTGCGAATTTGCTTGAAACGGTTTCAGCCACAAGTTGCAATGTTGCAAAAAACAAAATTCAATAACCAAAACTTGCGTGTATTCATGTATGGTGATTACGCATTTCTTTGTGCTATGTATGGAATGTCTGGTGCTAATGGTAAGTATCCAATCTACAATGAATATCTGAACTGTATTATTACTTATGAATATCTATTGCATTATAACAATTTCAGGTCGCCATCCATGTTTGTGGTGTTTAGCAACACATGAGGAAATACAATTTCCAACTTTTGCTAGAGGAAGTTCCAAGCCTCGAACCCTTGAAAACCTGCGATATCACCATGAGGCTTTCGTTAATGCAGGGAAAAACATTAGACATGCAAAAAATCACTTTAATGTCATCGAAGAACAATTCTTCAACATACCGATAAATCAGGTAAAATTTAGTTAAAATTCAAAAATCAATTAAGTAGGATTATTTAAAATGAAGATAAAACTGATATGAAATTCACCTTACATACATTGTTCTTCTAAGGTTGCCGTGCCGGGATTGCATCTGTCATTGGGCATATATTTAAAAATCTTCAATATGTTGGAAATGGAATGTCATTTGCTTGACATTGAAATGGCTACACTGAAATCAAAAAAAAATGTTGACAGAACAGACAATGAATATACAATTTTCATTGAAAAAAGAACAGATCTTGAGCAAACAAGAGATAAAATAATTAGCGAGATTGTGTCGCTAAAAGAGGAACTAGGATATCACCTGATAGCTGGTGGAAGTCCTGATGCAGTTTCCACATACTATATTCCCAGAATTAATGAGCTGGAATCGGAGATAAACGAGATTGAAGATACGCTCAATGAACTCAGCAAGAATTTACCCACTGGTACCGGTCCATGTGCTATGTCTCTGGATGTTAGTTTGCAAAAAATTCATATTGAAAGACAGGCATACCATGGCAAAAGCTTCATTGGGAATCATGTCCATAAGTTGCTAAAGGTAAGGAATTGATAAATTGTATATGATAGGACTCATTTCATAGATGATCTTGATGTCAACTTGAAGTGTATAATAAATTGTATATTTTAGAAAGAAAATACAACACATATATGTAGTGGGATAATCGTAGCTGTTCAAAATCAAACAGATGATGAACAGATTCTTGGAAAAGCACAGACGATGTGTAATAATTTTACACAATTAATTGATAAATATTCTGTGTGCCACAATATTTTTAACAGCTCCATGCACTTAAGTACCAGTGAAATTGACTCCCTTGGTGAGGATAATTTTTAATTTTTAGTCAAATCACAAAATATTATCACAGTATTGCAAATTTAACTTTTTACATTTGTTTAGAAATTGCGATAAATTCATTTTTAAACTTTTTGCGACTGAACTGGCCTAAAATCAATATCAGTCCAAAATTACATATTTTGGAAGACCACGTTGTTCCATTTATTAGACAATGGAAGTCAGCTTGTGGGGTTTATGGTGAGCAAGGTGGGGAAAGTCTTCACCATCAATTTAAGCAGATGAGAGCCAGGTGAATATTTCAAGTCATAACTTTCACGAAACATTAAAGATTTTTATTAAAGTTTGTAACAAACGATATGCATATTTTACCTGTTACAGATATGTCGGAGTGAAAGATCCTGTTAAACGTCTTGAGTACACGATGAAACAGCATCTGCTATCTTCATGTCCTGACACGCAAGTGATGAAACCGAAACCGAAGAAAAGAAAACGAGAAGAATAGTTTTCAGGGGTTAGGGATTTCTTGGCAGTAAAACGTTTGAATAAATAATCAGACAAACATAAGTGAGCAACACAAATAAGTGAAGATGTTTTGAAATTATAGCTAACTTAAATCAAAAGTAAATATCAGAGCTATTATTTATTCAGTTTTGACTGCCAGCAACAAGCAAACGTTTGCTTCGCATGCAACTTCATAAAAATTGTGTATATGAAAATCAAGAAAGTTTCAGATGTTGTAAAAAGTTTAAAAAAAATGTTTGCACTATACCTTCTGGAAATGTCTTTTATTAGCCATCTAGCTATCATATAACATCAGCCACATCCATGAGAAAACTTTGAAAGTTAAAAAAATCACCCTTGATTACCTTGATATGAATTTTTAGTCAAAAACAAATGATGAAAGTCATAGCCATAGTAAAGCTTCGCGCTAGCTCCCTCTGCCATAAATTCCAATCACCGAAGAATATGAACACATGTGGTGAATCATTCAGACTATTTTCCATCCAGTGATACGAGAGAATTCGCCAAAAATGGAAATACAAACTTAGTACCTAGGAATGTATTAAACCACATGTTGTTCTACCATCTTTAAAACCGTTTAGAAAAAACCGTCGAATGTGGTGCATGCGCAAACTAAGTTTCGCTTCCGAAACAGCCGTGGCTAGTCTATATATTAATAGCCGATTCTCTGTCTGTCTGTCTGTTTGTTTGTCTGTCACGCAAAATGGTAGATATGAACTGCGAAATCGGGAAGTCAGCAATGTAAGATCACACATAAATTATTTCTCTTCCTGTGCGCGACGTCAGTGTGAAACCATTGTATTGAGACCCTAATCGAATGCGACGTTTAGGGAAAATTATCTCAAGAACCAATAGGGATAACTGACGTTTTTTGGGGTCCACGATACAGGCGATAGGGTGACGAAAAATTTGGTTCTAATTTTATATGGGGACGGGTCTATGACGTCATCAAAATCTTTGATCGACAATATCTCTGTAACGGTTGGTCGTAGCGAAACGATCCCATACATTTTTTTGATCAGTTTTTCGAGCCCTACAACATGGGCACACTTATTATTGCCAATTACTTAATTTTATTTTTCGTGAAATCTGAAGCTGACACAACGCATGCTGAACATGGGCGGGGAGCGACGCCGCCTTGGCGGCTAGTCTATATATTAATAGCCGATTCTCTGTTTGTTTGTTTGTTTGTTTGTAAGTCACGCAAAATGGTAGATGTGAACTGCAAAAGAAATCTGGGAGTCAGCAATGTAAGGTCACACATAAATTATTTCTCTTCTTGTGCGCGACGTCAGTGTGAAACCATTGTATTGAGACCTTAATCGAATGCGACGCTTAGGGAAAATTATCTCGGTAGCCAATAGGGATAACTGACGTTTTTGGGGGTCCGCGATACAGGCGACGGGGTTACAAAAAATTTGGGTCTAATTTTTTTGGGGACGGGTCTGTGACGTCATCAAAACTTTTAATCGACGATATCTCCGTATCGGTTGGTCGTAGCAAAACGATCCCATACATTTTTTTGATTAGTTTTTGGAGCTCTACAACATGGGCATTTATTATTGCCAATTCCTTCATTTTATTTTTCGTGAAATCTGAAGATGACACAACGCATACTGAACATGGGCGGCGAGCGACGCCGCCTTGGCGGCTAGTCTATATATTAATAGCCGATTCTCCGTTTGTTTGTTTGTTTGTTTGTAAGTCACGCAAAATGGTAGATGTAAACTGCAAGAAGAAATCGGGGAGTTAGCAATGTAAGATCACACATAAATTATTTCTTTTCTTGTGCGTGACGTCAGTGTGAAACCATTGTATTGAGACCCTTATCCAATGCGACGTTTAGGGAAAATTATCTCGGCAACCAATAGGGATAACTGACGTTTTTGGGGCTCCGCAATACAGGCGATAGGGTGACGAGAAATTTGGGTCTAAATTTTTTTTGGGACGGGTCTGTGACGTCATCAAAATTTTTGATCGACGATATCTCCGTAACGGCTGGTCGTAGCAAAACGTTCCCATACATTTTTTTGATCAGTTTTTCGAGCCCTACAACATGGGCACACTTATTATTGCCAATTACTTAATTTTATTTTTCGTGAAATCTGAAGATGACACAACGCATGCTGAACATGGGCGGCGAGCGACGCCGCCTGATGAACTAATAGGAATAACGTTTTGTTTTTATCATTATTATTAGTTTTATATTCCACGTTGACTTGGCTTTGAAAACAATACATCAACTAAATACAAAGAAACTAACTGATTAAACATTTTGGACAAAAAGCAGCAGTGGCAGAACGTGGCAGCATATGTTCGGTTTGCCACTAACTCTTGCTTGACTGTCTGAGACGGGTGAACTTTCTTTTTGAGCAATCAAAATGTTTAAAAACCAATAGGTAAAAGAAGAGTATCATATCAAAACAAAATGGTTTTTTTTTGCTTTTCTTTTAATAAATTAATTTCTTCTTTTAATTGTTAAGCGTTCTGATCGAACGTTTTTTTATTCTATTTATTCATTTAGCACGTGCCTTTTTTCTCTCCTCCGTGTGAACGTTTTACGAAGAGAAACCATTTTTCCCCTGTTTGATAGCACCCATGTTAGAGCGCGTAACTTTTTTAAAACAAAAGCTAATAAAAAGTTGAAGTTTTCTCTCTCTACGTTTTGAGTGTATTGTTACACTGATAAAAGATTGGTTTTACCAGAGGTTGTGACTTCGAATCTGCTTCTGGTTGAACACAAGTTATACGAGCCGTTTATAAGGAAATTTGACGTTTATATTGATACAGAGCAGGTGGGAAGGGCGGCGAGCGACGCCGCCTTGGCGGCTAGTATATATAATTTAGCTACAAATTTTCGTATATTTCTCACACGAATTAATGTTTTTGAAAGTCGTGATGATTATTTTTTCAATTTGTCTTATTTAATTTGTTAAACTTACAACATTCAACATTTTAATGATCACTACTAACAACAAAAGAAGGTGAGCATTTTCATCATTGCTATAAGCTTATGCATTATTAAATAAAATTTAAGTCCTAATTTATTATACCTGCTCTTGATACTTAACATTGAGTTATTGATGCAATTATTAGTGATACTCAGCAGACAGCAACTCTGAAGAAATGGTGGCCTTACATGCTGTCGACTTAGTGGCATTGTACAAGAAAATAATAGACTGTTACACATATTTCAAAAAGCTGGGAAAGCAAAAGATCTTCAGCATAAAATTTTGAAAACCTCAGGTAAAACTGATTAGGTAAACTGGTATTATATTTTTTTAATTATTTTTGTGATTTCAAGTATTATATTATTTTTTAATACAATTATGCAGGTGTGGTTGTTTCAGAAACAGATGTATTAACTACTGCCATCTGTAGAAGTTGTGAATCAAAAATTGAAAATAACTGGTCATTTTGGAAGAAAAGCCAGGTAGCCCAATTGGAACTACGAAAGAATCTTTCTGTTAAAAGGGAGTGTGTTTCACCAGGAGAGAGAAAAAATAAGAAAGCACCAAGTCCTGTTGTAACAACTCAAAAAACAATTATTTCCTGTTACTCCTTTATTGGCAGACCTTCCGAGTTGCACTGTCAGAACAATTGCAACTGAAACCACAGCAGTTTATCATCCTGATTATGATGAAATTGTGACAAACCCAATAACTGGAAAAGAACGTGCATCATTGGTTGCTGCTACTGAAACTAGGCAACCTCTTGCAATTGCAAGAAATATGAAGGCAGTACCAAGCATTTTCTTAGCAACAAAAATGAAATGAGTGCTTCAGCAAAGAAACTTTGCAAAAGAAACAATGGTTCAAAATTAATCAATAAAAGTTATGAGGGTTTGTCAAAGTTTTCTTTCAAAGATATCTGGAAAGAAATGTTTTTAACACAATTGTTGAATTTTTTTGTATCTAATTGATATTTTAAACTCTGTCGCTGGTCAATATATAGATGCAGATGTTGTGCCAGATCAAGTAATGATCAAATATTGTTTTTTGTACTCAATATTGATGAATACTCGTTGGCATGAGCTAAGCTTATTTCAAAGACTAAATACTGTTCCCTTAATTGAAGGGGGGGGGTGGTAAACAGGTATGATAATCACTTTTTCTGTCATTTTTATTTCCACCAAGTTTGGTATAATAAAGCAATATTTCATGCTGTTTTCTAGTTTCAAGAACGTCTTCATATGGTTGGGGTTTGTTTGGTGCATCGCAGCAGATCAAAATTGTTGGAAGTGTTGGGGGTCATTTCCTTGATCACACCATTGACGAGCTGAAAAAAGGTGGAACATTTCGTGGAACTGGTGATAACTGGGACTTGAGGATTACATAACATCATATGACGAAAGCAGATCAAAACACAGACATGCACTTGTTTGCTTCAAGTATTATCGAGAACTGATTAGATTTTCGACATCTTCCAAATGGCAGGCCAAAGGGTGATATACTTCAGCTACCACTCAGTACATTTTCCTTAAACGTTGAGGAATGGAAGAAATACATTGAAACATCCAAAATCATAGTTGAGAGGGTTTTGTTGGAATTTTTCAATGAATTTGGATTTTTGAAAAAATGCCTTCCAGAACATATAGAACATTTATACAGTAATTCCATGGCTGAAAAATCAAACATCATGCCAATGCCTATAATTGATGCAAATAAAAGCAGTTACAATGATTGTGTAAAGATTTTAAGGACTTATGAAACTTGGATAGCTGAAATTTACCACCATGCAGGTATTCTTCCTTCATTACCTAAGGGAAATGACCCTCCCCTTCTTGAGCATTCTGCAGCACCAGGTCAGTCTTTTGACCATTGCAACTTTACTCCGGATGATCCCATGAAAGAAATGAAAATCCCATTTTCTGGGGACCAGTTAACTAGAATAAGATTTTCCGGAGCTAAAGATCTTTTTGATGGTTCCCATACACCTGCTGATCGACTTGAACATTGCGCACCTTTCAAACCTGTTATGTGGCACACGAAGGCATAGTTGTTGCAATGTTCATATCATTTTTTATACGATTCTACTTCTACCTGCCAAAAGGGAACTTTGAAATACTTTCGTGAAAAGTACAATCGAAAAATTGCAACACCCAAAAACGTTTTGGACTCATATGAAGGAAGTGAAGAACTTTTTGTAAGTGTAGAAAAAGCCTATAATATTGCTGCTGCCATGTCAATGCTTGGAATGAGTAATGTGGATAAGAAACCAATCATTCACTGTTTTCCTGTTGATTTAGTTCACATAAGTATGGATATCAAGAAAAAGTACTTAGATGAAATTCTTACATTGTTTATTGATCGATTCCTGTTATAATAAAATTGTAGAGAATTTAGTGATAACTATGTAATGAATTATGGGTTGTGCTCTATATATTTGACAGTGCTAATACTTCAACTAAAAGATGCAGCACGAGAGGGCGATGCGAGAGGAATCTCATAAACCAGAAGCTTCTACTTGGAATTTTCAAGTCATTGGGAGAATACAGCAAATATGCAATAGAAATGTTTTTAAGTCTGAACCAAATAGAATGTCTACTGACATCTAGATTATCAGAACAATTTAAATGGGGATTTTTTGTCAATTGGAGAGGCGGTAAAGGCAATAACATGGAAGAAGATCTTGCTTAAGAAATCTGCAATAAAGTGAGTAAAAAAATCTATAATTACTGCTCGGCCTGGAAAAGATCTGCTTTACTTTTCAGCATATTCTTGGCGTCAGATTCTTTTTTGATAGCTGACAAGGCATTTAATCGTCGTTGATACATGACAGAATTGAACGATTGACCAGTGAGAGTTACCATCATTTCTACTTCTTGAAGAAGATCCTCAATAGATAACTCCAAAGTTTCTTCCGACGACTGCAATGAATTTTGTAAAGTATGCCAGATGGAGCTCAATGGCCCCATAATGTGCATGATTCTTTTCTAAATGTTAGTTAGAATTTTGTCCATTTGCACTTCTGAATGTTTCTTATTTTGATACATCAGATTTTTAATAAATTCGTCTAACGTGGCTGCTTTTAACATGTTAGTGGGTACTGGCCTTTTACTAAGGATACTTTCCTTTAAGGTTTGCTCAGGATAGTATGTGTTGAATTGCTCTATGGCATGATTTAGCATTTCTTGTGGTAGATCCCAATCGTATACAGTATCTGCGGATACAGGCTTGAAGAACTTTTTAGCTGGTTGTATCTCAATTTGATCAACCTCTTCAGTAGCTTTTCTTTTGTTTGAGGGAGTAGTCTCAATGACATTATTGGTTGAATTCTCCTCATCAGACATTTTTCTAGATAAGGAAAAATAGTTTGTACTAGTTTTTCTTCTTAGAGGAACAGTTATTTTCTTTTTCCTCTTGACAATACTACTGGTTATAGTTTCTCTGGCGTTAATTTCAGTCCCAGAAGAAAACATACTTCTTGCACTGGCGTAATGTTTTTCAGTCCCAGTGTCAAGAAGAGCAAAATTATGGGATTCGTTGCTGGCCATCAGTGACATACAGCGTAAGCTCTTTTTCAGCAAGGAGACAATTATAGAGTCGTATTTATTCGTAATCGAAAGCAATTAGAAAACAAATACTTAAAATTGTTGAGATATTTGTGGATTAAATTCGTAAGAAAATTGTTTGTTTACCTTTCTGCGTTTGCTCTGTTTGATCGAAAAGGGTTGAAAGAGGTGGTCCGCAGGGCCGCTCTGCGGCCTATGCACTAGGGTTGACGTCATCCTTATATCGTCGGAGATTTTATGAAATAAAATTGTTCAGCGCATGGGTCCTAATAAAACTATAGATTCAATCAGCAAAGTCTGCAAAGCATTATCAGGTATAAAAGACATATTGGAAAATATTGATAAAGTATTAGGTGTTGCTAAAGTCAGCGTACAACATCATCGCAAGACATCAATGGAGGACGAACTTCAAATGATAAATGACTTGAAAGAATTATCACCATTTACATATACAGCTGGTCGGTAGAGCACATGATAGCTTTCCTGATATTCGACAGTCTCCAATATTGTATCTTAACTACCTAGATTTTCATAAATGGCTAAAATCACACAAGAAAGAAATATCTTTGTTATGAATTGATAATTTATTAGCATTATTGTGTTTATACAAAAGGTTTTTATATATTTCCCCATAGGGCGAAATATATGTTAAAACCGGCAGTTTCCTTCTTCATCTTCTCCGTTCACTTTTATAGCCGCGGTTCAGAATGCAATTTTCGTAGCCGCCAAAGTAGATAAGAATAGAGGCTAGTCTACAGTCAAGTAGTACGCCATGTTTTTTCAGTCAGTGCGGATGGGCTGTAGAAGATTTTTGATTTTTCCACTAGCTTTTAAAATGATTCAAGGGAATTCAACTTTAAATGATGGAAATAAATCATTTTAGTTCAGTATTGTCTTAAAAGGTTTCGTAAAAACCTTTTGATGAAACGTGTAAAAACAGAAAAATGTTGTTTTGTTTTTGTTGAGATGATGATTGATTGGTAATTAAATGCTTGGAACAACAAACCATTGAAGCTGTGATTTTAGTGCAAAGGCGAAAATTCATTATCAATACAGGCAGAAGATTTATTTTCATTTTACGTCCTGATATAATGTGAACTGAAAGCACATATGATTTACACGTACAGCGCTATAAAAAGGAAGTCTTTTTTTATGTGGAGAACAACCAGTTCAACCAGTGTTAATTCAAAAAGTACATTACAAAAACAGCAAGTAAAAATGTGATGTCGTATATGCAATAAGAACAGAAAACCAATTACGTATAATAACAGACAAGATTGAGAGACACAAATATCTGCTCGGAAAATGTGCTTCCCTGTGGATATTCATTTAATCTGACAACAGAAACATAAATTTACTATGGATTAATTCCATGATCACCTATACTGTAAATTAAATCAAACCAGAACACGAAACGTCTACTTTCAGCTTTTTAGTGATTTGGTTATGGATATGTAGTCTATTTTCACTACAGAAATCTGGTTTTTTTTCATTTAGGATTTACAATGGTCATTTTTATCAAATAATAAATAATGGGTGTGCACATATTTTTTTGGTAAACAGGTATGATAATCACTTTTTCACTTTTTCTGTCATTTTTATTTCCACCAAGTTTGGTATAATAAAGCAATATTTCATGCTGTTTTCTAGTTTCAAGAACGTCTTCATATGGTTGGGGTTTGTTTGGTGCATCGCAGCAGATCAAAATTGTTGGAAGTGTTGGGGGTCATTTCCTTGATCACACCATTGACGAGCTGAAAAAAGGTGGAACATTTCGTGGAACTGGTGATAACTGGGACTTGAGGATTACATAACATCATATGACGAAAGCAGATCAAAACACAGACATGCACTTGTTTGCTTCAAGTATTATCGAGAACTGATTAGATTTTCGACATCTTCCAAATGGCAGGCCAAAGGGTGATATACTTCAGCTACCACTCAGTACATTTTCCTTAAACGTTGAGGAATGGAAGAAATACATTGAAACATCCAAAATCATAGTTGAGAGGGTTTTGTTGGAATTTTTCAATGAATTTGGATTTTTGAAAAAATGCCTTCCAGAACATATAGAACATTTATACAGTAATTCCATGGCTGAAAAATCAAACATCATGCCAATGCCTATAATTGATGCAAATAAAAGCAGTTACAATGATTGTGTAAAGATTTTAAGGACTTATGAAACTTGGATAGCTGAAATTTACCACCATGCAGGTATTCTTCCTTCATTACCTAAGGGAAATGACCCTCCCCTTCTTGAGCATTCTGCAGCACCAGGTCAGTCTTTTGATCATTGCAACTTTACTCCGGATGATCCCATGAAAGAAATGAAAATCCCATTTTCTGGGGACCAGTTAACTAGAATAAGATTTTCCGGAGCTAAAGATCTTTTTGATGGTTCCCATACACCTGCTGATCGACTTGAACATTGCGCACCTTTCAAACCTGTTATGTGGCACACGAAGGCATAGTTGTTGCAATGTTCATATCATTTTTTATACGATTCTACTTCTACCTGCCAAAAGGGAACTTTGAAATACTTTCGTGAAAAGTACAATCGAAAAATTGCAACACCCAAAAACGTTTTGGACTCATATGAAGGAAGTGAAGAACTTTTTGTAAGTGTAGAAAAAGCCTATAATATTGCTGCTGCCATGTCAATGCTTGGAATGAGTAATGTGGATAAGAAACCAATCATTCACTGTTTTCCTGTTGATTTAGTTCACATAAGTATGGATATCAAGAAAAAGTACTTAGATGAAATTCTTACATTGTTTATTGATCGATTCCTGTTATAATAAAATTGTAGAGAATTTAGTGATAACTATGTAATGAATTATGGGTTGTGCTCTATATATTTGACAGTGCTAATACTTCAACTAAAAGATGCAGCACGAGAGGGCGATGCGAGAGGAATCTCATAAACCAGAAGCTTCTACTTGGAATTTTCAAGTCATTGGGAGAATACAGCAAATATGCAATAGAAATGTTTTTAAGTCTGAACCAAATAGAATGTCTACTGACATCTAGATTATCAGAACAATTTAAATGGGGATTTTTTGTCAATTGGAGAGGCGGTAAAGGCAATAACATGGAAGAAGATCTTGCTTAAGAAATCTGCAATAAAGTGAGTAAAAAAATCTATAATTACTGCTCGGCCTGGAAAAGATCTGCTTTACTTTTCAGCATATTCTTGGCGTCAGATTCTTTTTTGATAGCTGACAAGGCATTTAATCGTCGTTGATACATGACAGAATTGAACGATTGACCAGTGAGAGTTACCATCATTTCTACTTCTTGAAGAAGATCCTCAATAGATAACTCCAAAGTTTCTTCCGACGACTGCAATGAATTTTGTAAAGTATGCCAGATGGAGCTCAATGGCCCCATAATGTGCATGATTCTTTTCTAAATGTTAGTTAGAATTTTGTCCATTTGCACTTCTGAATGTTTCTTATTTTGATACATCAGATTTTTAATAAATTCGTCTAACGTGGCTGCTTTTAACATGTTAGTGGGTACTGGCCTTTTACTAAGGATACTTTCCTTTAAGGTTTGCTCAGGATAGTATGTGTTGAATTGCTCTATGGCATGATTTAGCATTTCTTGTGGTAGATCCCAATCGTATACAGTATCTGCGGATACAGGCTTGAAGAACTTTTTAGCTGGTTGTATCTCAATTTGATCAACCTCTTCAGTAGCTTTTCTTTTGTTTGAGGGAGTAGTCTCAATGACATTATTGGTTGAATTCTCCTCATCAGACATTTTTCTAGATAAGGAAAAATAGTTTGTACTAGTTTTTCTTCTTAGAGGAACAGTTATTTTCTTTTTCCTCTTGACAATACTACTGGTTATAGTTTCTCTGGCGTTAATTTCAGTCCCAGAAGAAAACATACTTCTTGCACTGGCGTAATGTTTTTCAGTCCCAGTGTCAAGAAGAGCAAAATTATGGGATTCGTTGCTGGCCATCAGTGACATACAGCGTAAGCTCTTTTTCAGCAAGGAGACAATTATAGAGTCGTATTTATTCGTAATCGAAAGCAATTAGAAAACAAATACTTAAAATTGTTGAGATATTTGTGGATTAAATTCGTAAGAAAATTGTTTGTTTACCTTTCTGCGTTTGCTCTGTTTGATCGAAAAGGGTTGAAAGAGGTGGTCCGCAGGGCCGCTCTGCGGCCTATGCACTAGGGTTGACGTCATCCTTATATCGTCGGAGATTTTATGAAATAAAATTGTTCAGCGCATGGGTCCTAATAAAACTATAGATTCAATCAGCAAAGTCTGCAAAGCATTATCAGGTATAAAAGACATATTGGAAAATATTGATAAAGTATTAGGTGTTGCTAAAGTCAGCGTACAACATCATCGCAAGACATCAATGGAGGACGAACTTCAAATGATAAATGACTTGAAAGAATTATCACCATTTACATATACAGCTGGTCGGTAGAGCACATGATAGCTTTCCTGATATTCGACAGTCTCCAATATTGTATCTTAACTACCTAGATTTTCATAAATGGCTAAAATCACACAAGAAAGAAATATCTTTGTTATGAATTGATAATTTATTAGCATTATTGTGTTTATACAAAAGGTTTTTATATATTTCCCCATAGGGCGAAATATATGTTAAAACCGGCAGTTTCCTTCTTCATCTTCTCCGTTCACTTTTATAGCCGCGGTTCAGAATGCAATTTTCGTAGCCGCCAAAGTAGATAAGAATAGAGGCTAGTCTACAGTCAAGTAGTACGCCATGTTTTTTCAGTCAGTGCGGATGGGCTGTAGAAGATTTTTGATTTTTCCACTAGCTTTTAAAATGATTCAAGGGAATTCAACTTTAAATGATGGAAATAAATCATTTTAGTTCAGTATTGTCTTAAAAGGTTTCGTAAAAACCTTTTGATGAAACGTGTAAAAACAGAAAAATG
Source organism: Turritopsis dohrnii (assembly GCA_027922465.2). NCBI lineage: Eukaryota > Metazoa > Cnidaria > Hydrozoa > Anthoathecata > Oceaniidae > Turritopsis > Turritopsis dohrnii. The sequence continues at coordinate 973,888 of BQMF02000010.1, forward strand.
TTGTTTTGTTTTTGTTGAGATGATGATTGATTGGTAATTAAATGCTTGGAACAACAAACCATTGAAGCTGTGATTTTAGTGCAAAGGCGAAAATTCATTATCAATACAGGCAGAAGATTTATTTTCATTTTACGTCCTGATATAATGTGAACTGAAAGCACATATGATTTACACGTACAGCGCTATAAAAAGGAAGTCTTTTTTTATGTGGAGAACAACCAGTTCAACCAGTGTTAATTCAAAAAGTACATTACAAAAACAGCAAGTAAAAATGTGATGTCGTATATGCAATAAGAACAGAAAACCAATTACGTATAATAACAGACAAGATTGAGAGACACAAATATCTGCTCGGAAAATGTGCTTCCCTGTGGATATTCATTTAATCTGACAACAGAAACATAAATTTACTATGGATTAATTCCATGATCACCTATACTGTAAATTAAATCAAACCAGAACACGAAACGTCTACTTTCAGCTTTTTAGTGATTTGGTTATGGATATGTAGTCTATTTTCACTACAGAAATCTGGTTTTTTTTCATTTAGGATTTACAATGGTCATTTTTATCAAATAATAAATAATGGGTGTGCACATATTTTTTTGGTAAACAGGTATGATAATCACTTTTTCACTTTTTCTGTCATTTTTATTTCCACCAAGTTTGGTATAATAAAGCAATATTTCATGCTGTTTTCTAGTTTCAAGAACGTCTTCATATGGTTGGGGTTTGTTTGGTGCATCGCAGCAGATCAAAATTGTTGGAAGTGTTGGGGGTCATTTCCTTGATCACACCATTGACGAGCTGAAAAAAGGTGGAACATTTCGTGGAACTGGTGATAACTGGGACTTGAGGATTACATAACATCATATGACGAAAGCAGATCAAAACACAGACATGCACTTGTTTGCTTCAAGTATTATCGAGAACTGATTAGATTTTCGACATCTTCCAAATGGCAGGCCAAAGGGTGATATACTTCAGCTACCACTCAGTACATTTTCCTTAAACGTTGAGGAATGGAAGAAATACATTGAAACATCCAAAATCATAGTTGAGAGGGTTTTGTTGGAATTTTTCAATGAATTTGGATTTTTGAAAAAATGCCTTCCAGAACATATAGAACATTTATACAGTAATTCCATGGCTGAAAAATCAAACATCATGCCAATGCCTATAATTGATGCAAATAAAAGCAGTTACAATGATTGTGTAAAGATTTTAAGGACTTATGAAACTTGGATAGCTGAAATTTACCACCATGCAGGTATTCTTCCTTCATTACCTAAGGGAAATGACCCTCCCCTTCTTGAGCATTCTGCAGCACCAGGTCAGTCTTTTGATCATTGCAACTTTACTCCGGATGATCCCATGAAAGAAATGAAAATCCCATTTTCTGGGGACCAGTTAACTAGAATAAGATTTTCCGGAGCTAAAGATCTTTTTGATGGTTCCCATACACCTGCTGATCGACTTGAACATTGCGCACCTTTCAAACCTGTTATGTGGCACACGAAGGCATAGTTGTTGCAATGTTCATATCATTTTTTATACGATTCTACTTCTACCTGCCAAAAGGGAACTTTGAAATACTTTCGTGAAAAGTACAATCGAAAAATTGCAACACCCAAAAACGTTTTGGACTCATATGAAGGAAGTGAAGAACTTTTTGTAAGTGTAGAAAAAGCCTATAATATTGCTGCTGCCATGTCAATGCTTGGAATGAGTAATGTGGATAAGAAACCAATCATTCACTGTTTTCCTGTTGATTTAGTTCACATAAGTATGGATATCAAGAAAAAGTACTTAGATGAAATTCTTACATTGTTTATTGATCGATTCCTGTTATAATAAAATTGTAGAGAATTTAGTGATAACTATGTAATGAATTATGGGTTGTGCTCTATATATTTGACAGTGCTAATACTTCAACTAAAAGATGCAGCACGAGAGGGCGATGCGAGAGGAATCTCATAAACCAGAAGCTTCTACTTGGAATTTTCAAGTCATTGGGAGAATACAGCAAATATGCAATAGAAATGTTTTTAAGTCTGAACCAAATAGAATGTCTACTGACATCTAGATTATCAGAACAATTTAAATGGGGATTTTTTGTCAATTGGAGAGGCGGTAAAGGCAATAACATGGAAGAAGATCTTGCTTAAGAAATCTGCAATAAAGTGAGTAAAAAAATCAATAATTACTGCTCGGCCTGGAAAAGATCTGCTTTACTTTTCAGCATATTCTTGGCGTCAGATTCTTTTTTGATAGCTGACAAGGCATTTAATCGTCGTTGATACATGACAGAATTGAACGATTGACCAGTGAGAGTTACCATCATTTCTACTTCTTGAAGAAGATCCTCAATAGATAACTCCAAAGTTTCTTCCGACGACTGCAATGAATTTTGTAAAGTATGCCAGATGGAGCTCAATGGCCCCATAATGTGCATGATTCTTTTCTAAATGTTAGTTAGAATTTTGTCCATTTGCACTTCTGAATGTTTCTTATTTTGATACATCAGATTTTTAATAAATTCGTCTAATGTGGCTGCTTTTAACATGTTAGTGGGTACTGGCCTTTTACTAAGGATACTTTCCTTTAAGGTTTGCTCAGGATAGTATGTGTTGAATTGCTCTATGGCATGATTTAGCATTTCTTGTGGTAGATCCCAATCGTATACAGTATCTGCGGATACAGGCTTGAAGAACTTTTTAGCTGGTTGTATCTCAATTTGATCAACCTCTTCAGTAGCTTTTCTTTTGTTTGAGGGAGTAGTCTCAATGACATTATTGGTTGAATTCTCCTCATCAGACATTTTTCTAGATAAGGAAAAATAGTTTGTACTAGTTTTTCTTCTTAGAGGAACAGTTATTTTCTTTTTCCTCTTGACAATACTACTGGTTATAGTTTCTCTGGCGTTAATTTCAGTCCCAGAAGAAAACATACTTCTTGCACTGGCGTAATGTTTTTCAGTCCCAGTGTCAAGAAGAGCAAAATTATGGGATTCGTTGCTGGCCATCAGTGACATACAGCGTAAGCTCTTTTTCAGCAAGGAGACAATTATAGAGTCGTATTTATTCGTAATCGAAAGCAATTAGAAAACAAATACTTAAAATTGTTGAGATATTTGTGGATTAAATTCGTAAGAAAATTGTTTGTTTACCTTTCTGCGTTTGCTCTGTTTGATCGAAAAGGGTTGAAAGAGGTGGTCCGCAGGGCCGCTCTGCGGCCTATGCACTAGGGTTGACGTCATCCTTATATCGTCGGAGATTTTATGAAATAAAATTGTTCAGCGCATGGGTCCTAATAAAACTATAGATTCAATCAGCAAAGTCTGCAAAGCATTATCAGGTATAAAAGACATATTGGAAAATATTGATAAAGTATTAGGTGTTGCTAAAGTCAGCGTACAACATCATCGCAAGACATCAATGGAGGACGAACTTCAAATGATAAATGACTTGAAAGAATTATCACCATTTACATATACAGCTGGTCGGTAGAGCACATGATAGCTTTCCTGATATTCGACAGTCTCCAATATTGTATCTTAACTACCTAGATTTTCATAAATGGCTAAAATCACACAAGAAAGAAATATCTTTGTTATGAATTGATAATTTATTAGCATTATTGTGTTTATACAAAAGGTTTTTATATATTTCCCCATAGGGCGAAATATATGTTAAAACCGGCAGTTTCCTTCTTCATCTTCTCCGTTCACTTTTATAGCCGCGGTTCAGAATGCAATTTTCGTAGCCGCCAAAGTAGATAAGAATAGAGGCTAGTCTACAGTCAAGTAGTACGCCATGTTTTTTCAGTCAGTGCGGATGGGCTGTAGAAGATTTTTGATTTTTCCACTAGCTTTTAAAATGATTCAAGGGAATTCAACTTTAAATGATGGAAATAAATCATTTTAGTTCAGTATTGTCTTAAAAGGTTTCGTAAAAACCTTTTGATGAAACGTGTAAAAACAGAAAAATGTTGTTTTGTTTTTGTTGAGATGATGATTGATTGGTAATTAAATGCTTGGAACAACAAACCATTGAAGCTGTGATTTTAGTGCAAAGGCGAAAATTCATTATCAATACAGGCAGAAGATTTATTTTCATTTTACGTCCTGATATAATGTGAACTGAAAGCACATATGATTTACACGTACAGCGCTATAAAAAGGAAGTCTTTTTTTATGTGGAGAACAACCAGTTCAACCAGTGTTAATTCAAAAAGTACATTACAAAAACAGCAAGTAAAAATGTGATGTCGTATATGCAATAAGAACAGAAAACCAATTACGTATAATAACAGACAAGATTGAGAGACACAAATATCTGCTCGGAAAATGTGCTTCCCTGTGGATATTCATTTAATCTGACAACAGAAACATAAATTTACTATGGATTAATTCCATGATCACCTATACTGTAAATTAAATCAAACCAGAACACGAAACGTCTACTTTCAGCTTTTTAGTGATTTGGTTATGGATATGTAGTCTATTTTCACTACAGAAATCTGGTTTTTTTTCATTTAGGATTTACAATGGTCATTTTTATCAAATAATAAATAATGGGTGTGCACATATTTTTTTGAACAGAGATGTTTATTCTGAACACTTGAATTTAATTTTATAAATTGTCACTTTAAGCCCATCATCTCTTTTTTGAAAATAACTCTTCTGTCAAAATTTTTAAATTGCTTTTTGATAGTTATTTTAAATTCAGATGTGCTAGTTTACATGATCATGATGATAATGTTGTATTGTTCATTTTTGTTTCAATTTTACTACATTTCTTATATTTTTCTTAACAATGTATAATGATGTATAATTAAGTTTCGCAACTTTGGGGAAATATATAGTCGCATTTTTGCGAATCTTGTTTGTAATAAGAACTAATAAGAACGATAGTATGATATACAACCCAGCCGGCACATTTGTTAAAAAATCTCTGCAAAGGAGTGCATTTCTATAGAAATATACACGCAATTTCAATAAAGATGCTCTTCGTCGCAGTGACTTTTTGACGATTTTGCCCGCTGGGAAGTATTGCATAGTGAATGTAAACTCGACAAGATGGTGTTCATAAAAATATTGTTGTCATAACAGGTATTTTTGTATGAAGTGAAGAGACAAACATTTTCACTTAAAATAACGAAAATGTGATACACCTCTGCAGCAGTATACACGACATCTAATCTTCACTTAATCAGACATAGGTTTTTACCACAAAGTTTCCAACACATCATCTAGCTACTCTAACGACATGCTATGCAACACACAACCATATTCTTCGTTAATTTGTGCGTAGTTTGCGCATATTCTGTTCAATGCTGTTTTTGTAAATTCGTAAACAGGTCGGTAATCCCATTCCTTCAATTTGTTTGTGTCCAGTAATTTTTCTAATTCTCTTTTAATATTACTTGTAATTTTATGGGAATAAAATCGCCACAGTTTAATGTCTTTCTCTACAGTGAAACTTGGTTTGCAGGCTACATTGTTACAGTTTCCACAACATCTATTTTGTACGTGAAAGGTTGCATTAAAATAGTCCATCATGTACTTTCGCAAGCAAACAGTTTCTGTACAATATCTTTTCAATTCATTGTTTACTTTCCCATCTTTTCTGACATCAAAGTTGTTGAAATATAGTGTTGCTGTGGCGTTCTGACCCTTTCGTCCTGCTCTTCCAATTTCTTGTAAGTAGCTTTCCAAGTTTGGTGATGGCGAAATATGAATAAAATTTATGATACCAGGGGTATCTACCCACATTCGTAAAGCAGTAGTAGCAAAAACAACTCGTATTCTACATTTATCGTTCTTCAGTTCTCTTATAATGTCTTCTTTCATCCTTCCAGTTGTTTCAGCATGAAATTCTACAAATAATCTGGCTGTTGGAGTTTTTTATCTCCCACATATGGAGTATCAGTGATAACGTTGAACAAATTCCAGGTATGCGCACAGTATTTTAATTTCATTTACATGATTGTTATTGGGTAGTTTTCTCTTTTGTTATTTAATTTTACTGCAATTGGTCTTAAAATGTCATCATAGCTTTTCATCCCTTTGTTGTTAGGTAAGTGCTCTTTTACCACCATATACACATTTGTGCGATCCGGAGAGGCTTTTAATATTTTGAAATTATCACTGGGAAGTGCAAGACTTTCTTTAATTGTCCAAATCAGCTGGTTACTAGCAGTAGCAGTTAAACATAGTGTTACAATATCGCTTAATATTGTTCGTACTACTACCAAATCTTTGTAGGCAACACGGAACTTTTCACTCCTAAAATATATGACAGATTGTATATGAAATTTATATATAAAAAGTTGTAAAAGTTGTATATTGTTATTTTGAATTTAAGAAGATCTTTGTTTGTGAAACAAATGTATCACATTTCTAAATCTAACATACCATATTTCCAGGCAATGACCTTCATCAATGACACAAGCAACAACTCACTCTTGAAATTGAGTTGACTTAAGGCGTTTTTGTCCATAGGTACTGAGAAGAGCTTCTGGATGGGCAAACACTATTTCCACTTTTCCATTTCTGATAGTTTCTGGAGTTTAAATATCATCAGCAACACTGTTTGTAAAATTCTGCTCAAATAACGATACATTGTTTTCATGAGAACTACGATATGGAAGCACCCTTACAGTGATTCTTCTTTTCTCCAATGTTTTAATTTGATCCTCTATGATCGAATTGAGGGGACTAGCCACAATTATAATGTTATTACAGCCAGGTTTCTTTGGTGGTAGTAAAGTTGACAATAACTGGTAGATTAATGACTTTCCAAAGCCAGTCGGAAGGACGGCTAACACATTAAGGCCTTCGTATAGATATTGCAAGCATTGTACTTGCTGTGGTTTAAAAAAAACCCCGTCGTATGATGTTCTAATGAAATTTGAAGGCTTCCAAAAAAGTTATTGACACGACTGCTCTCCATTTTGTAATACCGTAATAATCTGAAAGACCGCCACAAGTCTGATCTGAAAGAATCGGGTTGTTATACTCGGGCCGTCGTGAATGTAAAAATTTCCAGAAATATGGGAAATTTTAATCGGCGTTCGCCAGGGTCTTCTTCACCACCGTCCGTATATCGAAAAGAAAAGAAACCCTGGGTACGAGGTTGTGTAAAGACAAAGAAACACTAGATATAATGAATGGTTTCGTCAACAGTTTACACGATTTATGACGGTATTGTCATAGAAGGAGAAATTGATTCCGAAATCGAAGAGGAGACAGACTTTACTATTACAATTTCCGAAATATCGAAAACGGAGAAGTCGGTAGCGAAGAACAAAATAAGTCAAATACTGTCATTGTATTGGATTAAACTAGTGACACTTTGTTAAAATTTTTAGGTTGTAGGTTTTGAAGAAATACTACTGAGAAATATCTTGATTATTTTCTTCTTATAATGAAAATATTTAGTCAGGGAAAAGTGCCTAATTTCAAAATTTAGTTGGGGAAAAGTGACTAATTTCAAAAATTGGTCGGGGAAACGTGAATAAAATTTCCTTAGGTGACTAAAACTTTCCCCGACTAAATTTTTTACCGACTAAATTTTTTACCGACTTTTTTTTCCCCGATAAGGTATACCGCATAAACTACCGTGATTGACTCATGCTATTGTAAGTCGCGGCCACACTGTGAAGAATGTTTTGTCCATTCGCAGATTTTGAAACAAATTTCGCGAGCAAAAAAAGAACGATTTTTTTGATTTTTATAATTGCTGTTTTGAAATTTCCAAAAGCATAAACTTTCGCGAAACGGCCAAAAACGCGAAAGTTTCTGCCCGCAGAAGTTTCTGCCCGCGGAAGTTTCTGCCGTTAAAGTATCAGTTTTATTGAAAAATGTGCATATAAAATCCTTCATGAAAATATATGAATTTCCCATATATGTATTTCCCATAGCAGGTTTCGACAAATTCAGATAGTCTCTCTGTTTTTTATCAATAATAATTTTTGTTAATTTTCTCATTGACGTTTGAACATAAGCGGTAATAACGAGTCTGCATGTATGTCTATCCATTTCTTTATGACTCGATATTTTAATAAATTCGCCAATGATCTATTAATAATATTTCCGGTGATGCAATCTCAGAATCTAAAGAAACTCTTAATCAGCTTATTTATATATTATAAGCTTATATATTTATTTATTAATTTGGTACACAGTTGCTATTACATCTGCTTTTCAGTGGAGGGGGCCAAGAATTGTGTTTTGATTTTACAATTTACAGCATCTAAACGGTATACATGACCATAGACTTCATTCATAGTAAACTATGTTTCTGTTGTTGGATTAAACGACTATCCAGGGAAGTACACTCAATCAGATTCTTTCAAGTTATTATGTGTCTTAAGTTATATTATAGGTCTCCTCTTTGTATTAAAATGTTATACGTAATTGGTTTTCTGAACTTTATGTTGCATATACGACATCACGTATTTACTTGCTGTTTTTGTATGTACTCTTTGAATTAATATAACTGGTTGAACTAGTTGTTCTCCGCATAGCTACAAGAAAAGGGTTTCCTATTGTACATCGCATGCTTTCAGTTCAGTGGGGCTACATGATATCAGGATCATACTAAATAAATCTTCAGCCTGGCTGGTGATAATTAATTTTTACCTTTGCACTGAAATCAGAGCTTTAATGATTTGTTGTTTCAAGCATTTAACTACCCATCATCATCATAACACACACACAAACACACGTTGTTATCAACGAAAACAAAACTCTGTCGGTTGGGACTAGGTTGTGAGCTCTTCCAAAAGGATCACTATCAGTGGCTTTTACCTTTATATATTCATCGCCAATTTTCAGTAACTATGTTGCCTCTTTAATCAAACTTCAGATGTTCAACTGTTCCTATTTGACCATTACGCTGTTTATCTTCGACGTCAAGATTTGATGTTAACATCGCTTTCGCTATTACTTTTAATGAAAATTGTTAAGCTAATCAACCAGTATTCAAGTGCTACAATGATAAAGATTTACCGGATGGAGTAAATCACCAGCAGACGCTGTGGTGCCGTATTACAGTGGTTATCTTTTTCGTAAATCATGTAAGAGGTCGGGCTTCAATTCCTCTTGGCGGTGATTCACCATGCGCAAGTGAATGTACCACAGCGTCGAGTAAGTTAAATTGGGTAAATGATATATGGGTTTATAGGAGTTCATCCAGAAGAGCACAGAGACTCCTACCTAAGCCTTGGCCCCCTCCTCTGGAAAGCAGATGTAATAGCAACTGTGTGTGGCTAGCCACGTAAAACAATACCAAATTAATAAATAAATAAGCTGATTAAGAGTTTCTTTAGATTCTGAGATTGCATCACCGGAAATATTATTAATAGATCATTGGCGAATTTATTAAAATATCGAGTCATAAAGAAATGGATTGACATACATGCAGACTCGTTATTACCGCTTATGTTCAAACGTCAATGAGAAAATTAACAAAAATTACTATTGATAAAAAACAGAGAGACTATCTGAATTTGTCGAAACCTGCTATGGGAAATACATATATGGGAAATTCATATATTTTCATGAAGGATTTTATATGCACATTTTTCAATAAAACTGATACTTTAACGGCAGAAACTTCCGCGGGCAGAAACTTCTGCGGGCAGAAACTTTCGCGTTTTTGGCCGTTTCGCGAAAGTTTATGCTTTTGGAAATTTCAAAACAGCAATTATAAAAATCAAAAAAATCGTTCTTTTTTTGCTCGCGAAATTTGTTTCAAAATCTGCGAATGGACAAAACATTCTTCACAGTGTGGCCGCGACTTACAATAGCATGAGTCAATCACGGTAGTTTATGCGGTATACCTTATCGGGGAAAAAAAAGTCGGTAAAAAATTTAGTCGGTAAAAAATTTAGTCGGGGAAAGTTTTAGTCACCTAAGGAAATTTTATTCACGTTTCCCCGACCAATTTTTGAAATTAGTCACTTTTCCCCAACTAAATTTTGAAATTAGGCACTTTTCCCTGACTAAACATTTTCATTATAAAAAGAAAATAATCAAGATATTTCTCAGTAGTATTTCTTCAAAACCTACAACCTAAAAATTTTAACAAAGTGTCACTAGTTTAATCCAATACAATGACAGTATTTGACTTATTTTGTTCTTCGCTACCGACTTCTCCGTTTTCGATATTTCGGAAATTGTAATAGTAAAGTCTGTTTCCTCTTCGTTTTCGGAACCAATTTCTCCTTCTCTGGCAATACCGTCATAATTCCAATCGTGTAAACTGTTGACGAAACATTCATTATATCTAGTGTTTCTTTGTCTTTACACAACCTCGCACCCAGGGTTTCTTGCCTTTTCGATATACGGACGGCTGCAAAAAAAACCCTGGCAAATGCCGATTAAAATTTCCCATATTTCTGGAAATTTTTAAATTCACGACAACCCGAGTATAACAACCCGATTCTTTCAGATTAAATTTGTGGCGCTCTTTCAGATAATTTCGGTATTACAAAATGGAGAGCAGTCGTGTCAATTTTTTTGGAAGCCTTCAAATTTCATTAGAACATCATAACATATACGACGGGTTTTTTTTAAACCACAGCAAGTACAATGCTTGCAATACCTATACGAAGGCCTTAATGTGTTAGCCGTCCCAACGACTGGCTTTGGAAAGTCATTAATCTACCAGTTATTGTCAACTTTACTACCACCAAAGAAACCTGGCTGTAATAACATTATAATTGTGGCTAGTCCCCTCAATTCGATCATAGAGGATCAAATTAAAACATTGGAGAAAAGAGGAATCACTGTAAGGGTGCTTCCATATCGTAGTTGTTATGAAAACAATGTATCGTTATTTGAGCAGAATTTTACAAACAGTGTTGCTGATGATATTTAAACTCCAGAAACTATCAGAAATGGAAAAGTGGAAATAGTGTTTGCCCATCCAGAAGCTCTTCTCAGTACCTATGGACAAAAACGCCTTAAGTCACCTCCATTTCAAGAGTGAGTTGTTGCTTGTGTCATTGATGAAGGTCATTGCATGGAAATATGGTATGTTAGATTTAGAAATGTGATACATTTGTTTTACAAACAAAGATTTTCTTAAATTCAAAATAACAATATACAACCTTTACAACTTTTTATATATAAATTTCATATACAATCTGTTATATATTTTAGGAGTGAAAAGTTCCGTGTTGCCTACAAAGATTTGGTAGTAGTACGAACAATATTAAGCGATATTGTAACACTATGTTTAACTGCCACTGCTAGTAACCAGCTGATTTGGACAATTAAAGAAAGTCTTGCACTTCCCAGTGATAATTTCAAAATAGTAAAAGCCTCTTCGGATCGCACAAATGTGTATAGGTGGTAAAAGAGCACTTACCCAACAATAAAGGGATGAAAAGCTATGATGACATTTTAAGACCAATTGCAGTAGAATTAAATAACAAAAGAGAAAACTACCCGATAACAATCATATACATGAAATTAAAATACTGTGCGCATACCTGGAATTTGTTCAACGTTATCACTGATAATCCGTATGTGGGAGATATAAAAACGCCAACAGCCAGATTATTTGTAGAACTTCATGCTGAAACAACTGGAAAGATGAAAGAAGACATTGTAAGAGAACTGAAGAACGATAAATGTAGAATACGAGTTGTTTTTGCTGCTACTGCTTTACGAATGAGGGTAGATGCCCCTGATATCATAAATATTATTCATATTTTGCCATCACCTAACTTGGAAAGCTACTTACAAGAAATTGGAAGAACAGGACGAAAGGGTCAGAACGCCACAGCAACACTATATTTCAACAACTTTGATGTCAGAAAAGATGGGAAAGTAAACAATGAAATGAAAAAATATTGTACAGAATCTGTTTGCTTGCGAAAGTACATGGTGGACTATTTTAATGCAACCTTTCATGTACAAATCAGATGTTGTGGAAACTGTTACAATGAAGCCTTCAAACCAAGTTACATTGTAGAGAAAGACATTAAACTTTGGCGATTTTATTCCCATAAAATTACAAGTAATATTAAAAGAGAATTAGAAAAATTACTGGACACAAACAAAGTGAAGGAATGGGATTACCGACCTGTTTACGAATTTACAAAAACAGCATTGAACAGAAAACTAGCTAAAACTACGCACAAATTAACGAAGAATATGGTTGTGTTTTGCATAAAATGTCGTTAGAGTAGCCAGATGTGTTGGAAACTTTGTGGTAAAAACTTATGTCTGATTAAGTGAAGATTAGATGTCGTGTATACTGCTGCAGAGATGCATCACATTTTCGTTATTTTAAGTGAAAATGTTTGTCACTTCACTTCATACAAAAAGACCTGTTATGACAACAATATTTTTATGAACACCATCTTGTCGAGTTTACATTCACTATGCAATACTTCCCAGCGGGAAAAATCGTCAAAAAGTCACTGCGACGAAGAGCATCTTTATTGAAATTGCGTGTATATTTCTATAGAAATGCACTCCATCGCAGAGATTTTTTAACAAATGTGCCGGCTGGGTTGTATATCATACTATCGTTCTTATTAGTTCTTATTACAAAATACCTTTTGTATAAACACAATAATGCTAATAAATTATCAATTCATAACAAAGATTATTCTTTCTTGTGTGATTTTAGCCATTTATGAAAATCTAGGTAGTTAAGATACAATATTGGAGACTGTCGAATATCAGGAAAGCTATCATGTGCTCTACCAGCTTCTTATGTAAATGGTGATAATTCTTTCAAGTCATTTTTCATTTGAAGTTCGTCCTCCATTGATGTCTTGCGATGATGTTGTACGCTGACTTTAGCAACACCTAATACTTCGTCAATATTTTCCAATATGTCTTTTATACCTGATGATGCTTTGCAGACTTTGCTGATTGAATCTATAGTTTTATTAGGACCCATGCGCTGTACAATATTTTTACTCACTTTATTGCAGATTTCTTAAGCAAGATCTTCTTCCATGTTATTGCCTTTACCGCCTCTCCAATTGACAAAAATTCCCCATTTAAATTGTTCTGATAATCTAGGTGTCAGTAGACATTCTATTTGGCTCACACTTAAAAACATTTCTATTGCATATTTGCTGTATTCTCCCAATGACTTGAAAATTCCAAGTAGAAGCTTCTGGTTTATGAGATTCCTCTCGCCATCGCCCTCTCGTGCTGCATCTTTCAGTTGAAGTATTAGCACTGTCAAATATATAGAGCACAACCCATAATTCATTACATAGTTATCACTGAATTCTCTACAATTTTATTGTAACAGGAATCGATCAATAAACAATGTAAGAATTTCATCTAAGTACTTTTTCTTGATATCCATACTTTTGTGAACTAAATCCACAGGAAAACAGTGAATGGTTGGTTTCTTATTCACATCACTCATTCCAAGCATTGACATGGCAACAGCAATAATATAGGCTTTTCCTACACTTACAAAAAGTTCTTCACTTCCTCCATAAAAGTCCAAAACGTTTTTGGGTGTTGCATTTTTTCGATTGTACTTTTCACGAAAGTATTTCAAAGTTCCCTTTTGGCAGGTAAAAGTAGAATCGTATAAAAAATGATATGAACATTGCAACAACGAAGCCTTCGTGTGCCACATAACAGGTTTGAAAGGTGCGCAATGTTCAAGTCGATCAACAGGTGTATGGGAACCAGCAAAAAGATCTTTACCTCCGGCAAATCTTACTCTAGTTAACTGGTCCCCAGAAAATGGGATTTTCATTTCTTTCGTGGGATCATCCGGAGTAAAGTTGTAATGATCAAAAGGCTAACCTGGTGCTGCAGAATGCTCAAGAAGGGGCGGGTCATTTTCCTTAGGTAATGAAGGAAGAATACCTGTATGGTGGTAAATTTCAGCTACCCAAGTTTCATAAGTCCTTAAAATCTTTACACAATCATTTAACTGCTTTCATTTGCATCAGTTATAGGCATTGGCATGATGTTTGATTTTTCAGCCATGGAATTACTGTATAAATGTTCTATATGTTCTGGAAGGCATTTTTTCAAAAATCCAAATTTATTGAAAAATTCCAACAAAACCCTCCCAACTATGATTTTGGATGTTTCAATGTATTTCTTCCATTCCTCAACGTTTAAGGAAAATGTACTGAGTGGTAGCTGAAGTATGTCACCCTTTGGGCTGCCATTTGGAAGATGTCGAAAATCTAATTAAATCCCTTGCGCGTGTAAGATCTCCTCCACCTCTAACGTTTTTTGGGTGCCTTGCTCGAGCATTTCACCCAATACCTCCCTAGCATTTGTGATATTGCCGATGAGTTGCTTGTTATCCAAGCTATCCATTTGAATGTTTTTTAGTTGTTTCTCTAGTTTTCGTCTCCCCTTATGCATCCACTCTGGTGTGTTAACATTTAACTGATTTTTTATAGCATCCTCTCCACATAGGTTTCCTTTAATAGTATTTTTAACCAAAAATCCTCCTGTTTTTGCTTTTGTTATTCGGTGCCAATCACCATTTTTACAAAGTTCAACTTTCATAATACCTGGTGTATTAGTTGATGATACTCAAAACCGATCCAAAGCAAAACTGGGATCTCTCTCTATACCGATATTGTCTGTTTTTTAATTTCAATTATGATGTGTTTGGTATTTCAGAAGAATCGATTGTGTTAGATATAAGCGGTGTATTGTCATCATAGGCATCTTCTTCTGCATCTTCAAATTTACGGAAATGTGTTTCATATGGATCCATTTCTCTTATAATAAACATGTATGGTATTGCAAACCCCCACAAAGAATATATGACTCGCTTTGCCTCCAATGCACCGCGTCAGCATGTTAAGATCTCTACTACACCAAGTACCATTGACGAGAATATAGCTCTAGATGTGAGGCTGCCGAATCTAGGTGCTAATGATGTCATTGTACCAGAATCGCTCAAGCTCACGTTTGATATCAAACTCAACTCCACCGATACAGGACGCTACATCGTCAACAACTTGGGAAACGCTTTGATCGAACAGTTGACTATCAGTTACGAAGGAAATATCATCCAAGACATTCAAAATGCGGATGTGATGGAAATTTACAAGGACAGATGGCTACTTAAGGAAATGCAATTGGAACGTATCCAACAGGGAATAGATCTAGAGGGTGATGTGAACAAGCTCAGAGTCACACCGGGTGCAACGAGTACTTCAACGAGTGCGTCCACCCTGGCAGCTGTCTATGGTAATGGGAATGGTAATGGGAATTTTTTGAAGTCGTCAAGCATCTCCCCTATCTACAGCTTGGCGATCGCTTAAGCTTCAAAGTTAAATTCGGAGAGTATGGAAAGGTCATCAAAGATGCAGGATCAGGATCAGGGGCTTCGAAGAAAGATCCTGATGGCACCTACACTATCTCGAACATTGCTCTAAAATTCGACAAGGTAGAAGACTCTGAGTTCAAACTAAAAGTCTACAATGAACTTTTCATTAGACGACTACCCTACACGCGTGTTTTACGGTATATAATAATCCCTTTGGATAAGAAAGATACCGCCTGAAATATACATGTAAACGTGCCCAGTGTGAGTTTAAAGGCTCTTGTTCTATTCTTTCTTGACCCAGACAAACGAAAAGCATACGCTATGGAGAACACCCATTCCTACAACCCGAAAATCAGCAAGGTAGACATTACCATCGAAGGAGAGCCTAATCAGCTTTATACACATGGCTTACTTCCAGAAGAAATGCATGCCCCGGCACGGAAATATTTCACTTCCAACGAGGTACTGCCGGCCATTAGTGCTGCTAACTTCTTCGATTCTAATTACTGTCTTTTTATCGACTTTCGAAGTGTTGCCGACAACACTCTACATGGTGCGGGGAGGTGCCTCAAAAACATGTCAGATGGTGTCACATTGCAGATCACCAAAAAAGCTGATGGTGTGGGAGCCATTCAATGTTACGTGTTTGTGCTACAAGATGGACAGATAAACTTTGCAAATGCACACTTCAACAGTGTCGCCTCCTAAAAGAATTGGACCTTGTTAAAGATCCCTGTACGACAATTTTTTCAGGACCGACAGGCTGTGGTAAGACGGAACTGGCTCTACGCTTACTACAAAACCAGTTGAAGCACCACTTTGACTATATCGTCATTCTCTGTCCTTCCCTTAGATGAAATACAACCTATAAAGACTGTACGATTCTCTGGGAAGATGATGACGTTTTTCTGATCGAACTTACAACTCAATATGACTTACTATATTGGATTGAGTACTTCAACGAGCAATTTGCAGGGAAGGAAACCTCATTCATCATCGATGATTCTATAGCTGATGAGATACTCAATAAGAGGAGGACTCTACTTTTTCATCTAAGTGCCACAGGACGTCATCAAAAACATAGTCTATGGCTTCTCACCCAAGTCTACACAGCTCTTTCAAAGGACATCAGACGACAGGCAAAGATGTTATTCGTTTGGTATCCTAAGGAGAAGAGTGACGTTAAGCTGATTGATGAGGAAACTAATGTCATCTCTAAAAACGACTGGAGTCACATCTTGCAAGACTTGAACGCTTCAGAACACGCATACGTTTACATACGATGTAAGTTTCCAAGGAGTTACAAGATTGTTCAATAAGTATACAAACTACTTATTGAAGATAGGCACCTAAAAATTTCTTTTCATTCTCATCATAGTACCAGTTCCACACTCTATTCGGATGCATAGCAACCTCTATCAACTCGTAGTAGAGATCTTTCCCAAAGCGACGCTTGTGATGATAACGAAACAACTCTTCATGTATACTATCGTAACCTAACCAACTTCGACAGAGTTTAACGATCTTAAAGTGCCCCTCTATTGCTGCTACTTCCATTACCCAGTCAAAAGCCGTCGCTCCATATTGCTTCAAAAGCTTGACAATCTCGAAATGACCATTAGAAGCTGCCGCTAGCAATATAATATTAAAATCAGTCGCGCCTCACTCCTTGCAGAGTTTAACTATATCAATGTGACCCTTTCTACCTGCTATTAGCATTACATTATTAAAATCAGCCGCTCCCCACTCCTTGCAGAGTTTGATGATCTCGACGTGACCCTTGTAAGCTGCTACTACCATTACCCAGTCAAAAACCGTCGCACCCCACTCCTTGCACAGCTTAACGATTTCGAGATGACCCTTGTAAGCTGCTGCAGCCATTGCCTCATCAAAATCCTTTGCACCCCACTCCTTACAGAGTTTAACTATCTCGATGTGACCCTTTCTACCTGCTATTAGCATTACATTATTAAAATCAGCCGCTCCCCACTCCTTGCAGAGTTTGATGATCTTGACGTGACCCTTGTAAGCTGCTACTACCATTACCCAGTCAAAAACTGTCGCACCCCACTCCTTGCACAGCTTAATGATGTCGAGATGACCCTTGTAAGCTGCTGCAGCCATTGCCTCATCAAAATCCTTTGCACCCCACTCCTTACAGAGTTTAACTATCTCAATGTGACCAAATGAAGCTGCTACTTCCATTGCCTCATTAAAATCACTCACACCATGTGCCTTTAACAGCTTGACGCTCTCGATGTCACCATTACCAGCTGCCTCTTTCATTGCTGAGTTAAACCTTTCGATCATCCTTTATTACGATATTGCTGTTCAACTTTGAAATTTTTGACGAGTGGACAGAACTAGCGCATGAGTCAGGGGTATTCCCTAACTCATGTTCAGAAGGTTTTTACCAGTGGATTCTTTATCCATTCCTCCACTTGTTATGGCAGTTGTTACATTCATTGAACACTGATGTTCCTTTATCACATGACCTGACTTGTTTTGGTATTGAAAGAATGTTCCTGCTCCCACAGCAATGTCAAGTATACAATGTTTGTTCCGGAGCAGTAGCTCGAGGCTTTGACATTTCCTTAAATATTTCAAGGAGTCTATTCTTGGCAGAGTCAAAAACTGGATTTGAAAAGTCATCTTCCATTTATTTACTCAACTTTGAAATTTTTTCCAGTGGGCAGAACTGACGCATTCGGATACTGATAGTTTTGCTGATCTCAGCAGTTTTCCACGATACTGCTGATGTTTTCCACGATAAGATGACATCAGCAGTTTTCCACGCATGCGTAGTAGGTTTGGATCGATGACGTCATTGCTTGCGCCAAAATCTGATGACGTCATCGGGTGCGTTTTTGCCTTCGTTTTCGTTTGTGTTCGTTTTTGCGCTGGAATCGGCAATTAACTATCTCTTAACTTGCTTCCACAAAACAATTTTGCTTCAACATTAATTTGAAAAAAGTCCCAAATAAACTGAAATAGGTTTACAAGCTCAAGCTCAGTGTTTCAGGAATTACATCTTTCCAGGAGTTCGTAATATCTAATTTTGTGAAATTTCGAAAACATCAGCTATTTTTATAGTGCGTTCACTCTAACTTGGATAATGTCCTTTTGCACGATCTGGTGGAAATTGAGCGTCAATTCCCACAACACTTAAAAATACGAAATTTCTGTGATAACATTTTTCTAGGCTAAAAAAATCCGAGGGTTCTGTGTGAAAAACATTCAATCCTTTTAAAGTGATAATTCTAATTACCAAAGCGTGATTATTTTAACAAGACAAAAGACGATCAATGACTTTTAAGTGCTTTGGGAATTGTCAGCACGTTTTAGTTGAAGTTATAAAAAGCCATTATCCAAATAGTTCGCACTGGCATGACCCCCTGACAAAAATTCAACTTTCATCGTTAAAATTGAATCATTGCTTTTTTTATTTGCGTTCTGTTTCATTACTTTAACGTGTCTGATAAAAATCATTAACGATTATCCAAGTTAGAGTGAACGCACTATATGTACTGAAATCAATAACACCAAGTTGATGTTGACTCAGTGTATCTGTGTAATTGTAAAAGTTCAATATACATGTGAAATTCTTCTTTATCAACTGTCCTTTTACGCTTTTCTAAGTGCTTCTTGTAAAAAAACGAGCCATTCTTGTATTTCTACCAGCATTATTTACAAGAGTAACTGAATGCAGATCACAAATTAACTTCGATATTCTCATGGACTGAATCAACAACTTTTAATACATCATTATCCCCAACAAAAACAACAGTGGTGGGGATTTGTAAGGTTACGTTCTCATCCAAATCATCTACATTCACGTCAAAATCGGCCAGAACAACATTTTCTTCATCTGACATAATCACAGTAGCGACTAAAACCTCAATATTTTCGTCAAAATCGAGATCTTCAAAATTCAATTCCTCATTATCAAAACACGTGCTGTTGGTCGTCATATTGAATATAAATGAAAGGTATTCTGGCGTGTACATTCAGGACAAAAAACTACAAGTAATTTCATTCGTCCAACTCAAACAATAAAATGCAATCTGATTGGTTTAATAAGGAAAAAATTCCTTTGTTTTAAAATGCGTGAGCAAAATTGAATAGATAACAAGGTTGGTAACAATAGATTTATACTCGTTCACTATCCATCTACTCACAACAGGCGCTGATACAGGGTTAGTCAAGTTAGTCGCAACGACTAACGTCAAGACTTAAAGACGATTTATGATGAATTGATTAAAACTGTTGCTGGAAAGCCTATGTTTAGTCAAGCAAGCCTTTACAACTTGTTGACTGTCCAAAAGACACTTTCTAGAAATTTATGTGTGGAAAATGATGTCCCTGATGGCTTTAAAAATTTCATTGCTTTGAGGTAAGTCTCATAAGAATTAGGAAAAATTAAGCTATTCTTGAAACCATAATAACAATTTAATTATACAGTGTGTCCCAGAGAATTTCGGTCTGAGATTTTAACAAGCTGTAACTTTTCACACATATATCAGATTTTAGAGATTTTTACACCTATCGATAGCATTTCTTTCAAGGATTTTAAAAACCTATATTTTAAATAATTTAGTCGAACACCTTTGAAGTAAAAAGGATTTCTTTAAACTGTTACGGTCATTAACTCCTTAATGGTTAATAAAAGTATAGTGCGTTCACTCTAACTTGGATAATGTCCTTTTGCACGATCTGGTGGAAATTGAGCGTCAATTCCCACAACACTTAAAAATACGAAATTTCTGTGATAACATTTTTCTAGGCTAAAAAAGTCCGGGGGTTCTGTGTGAAAAACATTCAATCTTTTTAAAGTGATAATTCTAATTACCAAAGCGTGATTATTTTAACAAGACAAAAGACGATCAATGACTTTTAAGTGCTTTGGGAATTGTCAGCACGTTTTAGTTGAAGTTATAAAAAGCCATTATCCAAATAGTTCGCACTGGCATGACCCCCTGACAAAAATTCAACTTTCATCGTTAAAATTGAATCATTGCTTTTTTTGTTTGCGTTCTGTTTCATTACTTTAACGTGTCTGATAAAAATCATTAACGATTATCCAAGTTAGAGTGAACGCACTATAAGTTTTCACGTACGATTATTCTTTTGTTTATAAAGAACATGTCGTGGTGTTATTGAACACACTAAAATTATAATCTCATCACAAAGTTAAAAATTGTGAGACGGGGGCTTCTACAAAATTGCTTTGACATCATATGAGCAATCTGTAGTTGCCACAAAAACTTTTTTCCACTGAGATCCAGAGTCTATCAGAGTTAAGAAGTGAAATTGTTGACGCAGCAAATAATCTTAGACAAAATCAAAATTTTATTCACCACTCCAAGTTAAAGGGTTTTGGAGAACAAAATGTATACTTTTAGAATCTATGAATAAAATCCTATCGAATGGTGTAAAAATTGCTGAAATCTGATATATGTGTGAAAGGTTATGAGCTGTTAAAATCTCTGACCGAAATTCTCTGGGACACACTGTACATGATTGTCGTGTTTTTTGATGTTAGATTAGTATGTCATTATTTTTTGTGTAAACATTTTGGTCGCTTAAATTTTTGATTTAGAAAATACTTCTAAATCTGGCTAATCAAGACAGGATTTTATGTAAACAAGGCACTGAAGTTGTTATTATGAATTGCTTATACAGTGCTTTATCCATTGTTTTATGTGGTGATAACAGTTTGGTTGGTGAGTTAAAAATGTTAATAGCTATTGATTTATTTTTAAACTCATTTTATAATAATAATAATATAATAATAATAATCGATTTATTTCCAATTCCAAAATTTACATTGGTTCTTCTATTGGAAATGCGAAGTTGTGTGTATGTATAAGCGAGTCAATATAAAAGTAAGATTAAATTACAAAACTATTATTACTCTAACAATTTTTTTTTTTTTTTTTTTTTTTTTTTTTACATATTTTGACTTAATATTCTTGCAGTAGCACGGTCAAAATAGTATTTCTTTGCATCGCTGCAGAACTTGTCATAATAAGTTTCTCGTCTTAATGGCTGCGGAAGTTCATTGAATCGTTTGCCTGCGACATAGCAGAATGATCCTTTGATATTGCCTGTTTCTACTTCCAGCATTCTGTTCTCGTTTCCGCGAAGGTTTACCGCTCTCGTTGACTTTCGTGTAAGCTGTAAATAAATTGGCCAGTTGTCTGATTTGTATAACGACTTGTGAGCAGCTTTAACGAGAGATAAAGATATTCTTTCATCGACTGGTAGCCAATGCAGGGTTAGTACGTCGCTGTCATTGCAGTATCTGTTGTAGATAAAGCTGGCGGCAGAACGTTGAATTTTTTGTAAGCGTTTAATTAGGTAAGCAGGTGCATCTGCAAAAATGAGATTGGCATAATCAATTTTCGCAAGAACTAGAGACTGCACCAGCGACTTCTTTACGTTGAAGGAGGCAGATCTTTTGAATTGTTTTAAAGATCTGAGGGTTGCCATACAAGATTTTAGAACTTTGTTTATGTGGGTATTCCATGTTAGATGCAGATGAAAGTGCACACCAAGTATCCTGTATTCTTCTAGATATTCAATTGGTTGACCGTTACTGGAACGTAAAATATGTCCTTGACTGTGAAAATTGTGCACCTTCGCCATTTTTGGCTTTAAGAATAACATGGCTTTTGTTTTCTTTGTGTTAAGGTGAAGATTGTTTTTATGTGACCATGTTTCCAGTCGGTCCATCTCTAGCTGCATCGAATTGATCGTTGCATCCAGAACATTTGGTTTCATCCCACGGAAAAGCGTCGTATCATCAGCATATTGTAAATAACAACTCGTTCCATTTTGACTGATCATAGTCACGTACAAGTTAAACAGCAACGGACCAAGTATACTTCCTTGAGGTACACCAAATTCGACACGGAGCAATTTTGAAGATTTGTCATCAATTTGGACGAACTGCTGACGGTTCTGAAGATAATCGTTTAGTAGCTCTATATATGACTTTGAGAAACCCAGTTGATGGAGCTGATGTATTAGCGTTGGGTAGTCAACAGTGTCAAATGCCTTCGAGAAATCAGCAAAGATAGCCAACGTAACTTCACCTCTGTTCATTGAGTCTATTATGCTATCTTTTAGCTTCATTAGCAAGGTCGTTGTTGAGTGGCCTTTTCTGAAGCCAGATTGATGTTGGTGGTAAATGTTTTGGTTCTCGATAAACTCCGTCATCTGGTTTAGGATAATTCTTTCAAACACTTTTGAAAGGATTGGCAATATGCTAATAGGGCGGTAGTCGGCCAAGGTAGTTGGGTTTGCTATTTTCGGTACTGGGCATATACGGCTTACTTTCCATTGCTCGGGGAAGGACGAAGTGCTGATGCATGTGTTGATGATATGCGTTAATGGGGATACTAAGTAGCTGGAGACACTTCTTATGTACTTTGCTGGAATTTGATCGTAACCGGTGGAGCAATCTGATCGTAGTGATCTTAGTGCTTTTTCTACCTCAAGGTAAGTGGTTTGATGAAGACGAAAAGAGTGTGGAGTATCAGTAAGGTTATCAATGATTTCCTTGGTTATAGAGTCACTACTGGGATTCTTTCCAGTTGTACGGGTGGCAGTGTTCTTGAAGAAGGTGTTGATGTCGTCAGGGTCGACTTGGATGTTTTTAAGGTTTGGGTGAAGTATCTTGTTAATAACCTGCCAAACTACTTTGTTGTTTTTGTTGCTCAGAAGTTTTTTGAGGAACTCAGATTTGGTTTTGCGTATTTCAGCTTTGAGGCAATTACGTGTTGTTCTTAATTTTGCCTTGTTCTCTTCTGATGATGTTGTTCGTACCAGCTTACGCAATCGATTTCGTTCTTGCTGAAGTTGCGTGAGGTTCACTTTTTCATCCATGGAGAGGGTGGTCGTGTCAGTTTTACTCGTTTCAGAGGTGCATGTTTGTTGATGCAGTCCAATATCATATTATTTAGTAGGTTTACTTTGTCAGATACATCGTCGACTCCATAAACTATACTTAGAGGTAATGCGCTGAAATCTCTAACGAATTCATCGATTAACAAATTCCTCTCATCACGAATGAATCTGTATCGTGGTTCATATCTGGAAGGGCATTTTTTGAAAACGGCAAAGGGAGCGTCATGATCACTTATTTCATCGCATAGAACGATACCTTCATGAACTAGCTTCAATGTACAGCCTGAAATTATATGGTCAATTAATGCTGTATCTTTCCTTGTCGGATTGGTGACATGTTGTTTTAGATTGTAGGTATCGAGTATCTCGTTATAGACCCTGCACTCCATAGTAGGCTTCAAAATATCGATATTGAAGTCTCCGGTGATGATTATTGGACCTTCATGATTAAGTGTGATTTGAGACAGCATGCCATCAAATTTTTGAAGCCAAGCAAGCTTTTCAGTGGATTTGCTGCTTGGTTGATAGATCGTTCCTATCAAAACGCTAGAACGCTTATTGTTCCCTTTAATTTCGATCCACTGATTTTCAACAGAATTATCAATGGCATTGAGATCGTTCCGTTCTTTGAATTTCATATTAGATTTGACATAATAGCCAACTCCACCGCCTTTAATGACATCACGATTTCGAAAACCACAGACATATCCTGGAATTTCAACGTATTTCAATATATTATGATTGTCTTTTAGCCAGGTCTCAGAGAGAGTTATCACATCGAATTCGTAGGTCTTCAGCATAGCTTCAAATTCGGAAAAAGTTGACATGATGGCTTGGGTATTTAAATGTGCGATAGAGAGATGTTTCCTCAGTTGGTTTAGTTTTGAAATGTTTGGTGAGTTTGCTGGATCTTTTAGCAAAGCATTACTCACTATTTGATCATTAAGATCTCTAACCTGATGGAATGGAAGTTGAGCTAACAGGCAAGTTGAACAGGTCCATGTTGATGGTAGGCGTGAATTGGTGATCTGTATAGAGGAGATTTTCGTACATTTCAAGTGTGTTTGTTCTTTGCACGTTAAGCATTCCAGTCGCTTACTGTTGCTGCGTACGGTTTTACCGCATTTGGTACAGCTCACAGGAACTGGGTTAGTCTCTATGTCTCCTGATAATAATAAGCAATACCTGCTATCATGATTAGCGTAGTACGTAATCGGAGCTGACCATCGGTATCGGTTTGGTTTCTTGCAAGTGATTCGCTGCGTGTTAGCTTGATGTGTATGCAAAACACCCAATGTTTCAGAGTTTATGCTCAAAGTATCCAAATCAGTTCCAAAATATTGGAAACTTACTTGCCATGTCAGTTACCCACAAATCCATTGATTCTGGGAAAAGAGAGGATGATCTGGTAAGGGAAGAGGCCATTCATATTTGCCAGAATTTTGTTTGGTCCAAATTTCTTTGTGTACTAGCCCTTTCAACTGTGTGTTGTCGGAATGTACAGTGGTTTTACAGGACAACAGGTGCTTTACTTAAGTATAGCACTATGTTTAATCAATTGATTGTACCCCGCACTACTTCCTCCTCAAGTGAAACAATATCATTACTATTTTGTTTTGAGGGGACACCCCCCACAACCTTACAAACATAATCATTATGTACCTCTTATATTTCACTCAGGAAGTAGTAATGCTCTGAAACGAAAGATGGGACAATTATCTATTTTCAAGTTTATGGGCACAATGCCTTCTCAGGATAGTTCCATAAATGTACCTTATTACACAAAATGTACACTACATGTTTTTTTTGCGCCAGAAACTAACGCGGTCATTAATTAACGCGGATCCTGGAGGTAAAATTGTAAATGTGTAGAAATCAACGCGGATCGAGACCCATGTGTCTTAAAGTGTACAGTATTTAACGCGGAGGAATTGTACAAAAAAAAAAAAAAAAAAAAAAAGAATGAAAGAGAAATGATTGAAACCAATAACTTTTTTTTTCATCACTACCCAGCAGGCACCCAACGTTATACTAACGTTAGTGTTACGTTATTTTTTACGTTGTGGTAACGTTAGTGGTTGGTTAGAATGGAAGTCTTTTTTTAATTAGTATAACGTTAAATACTTACGTTAGTATAACGTTAGATACTTACGTTAGTATAACGTTAAATACTTACGTTAGTATAACGTTAAATACTTACGTTAGTATAACGTTAAATACTTACGTTAGTATAACGTTAAATACTTACGTTAGCATAACGTTAGAAAGTTACATCAGGACAACGTTAAATTTCGTTAACAACATCAAAATGTTAAAACATTGTAATGACTTCTGAAGTCATTATAAACAAATCCCGGTGTCCATCCCAACAAAGTAAGACAAATGACGAAAACAGCGAATAGTCATAGAAGTTGATATTTACCTTTAATTGACAAGAAAAGTATATTTTTATGTCTATATTTACGCATGCCTAATAGAAGAAAAAGAAACAAATATAAGTGAAGGTGTTAAACGAATGCTTGTGGTTACGGCAAATTGCAATAAATGAAAATCAATAGAAATTTATGCTAGAACAGATATCTATTTTCCAGCTGACTAATGTCCATAGAACAGACATTTTGTGCTTTCATATGTTAACAAAGCAAAACACTCTGGGGATACAACAAAATTAATCAGAAACCTTGAGTAAAAGATTTCTATTAAAAATAATCAAGTAGCAGGCCCTAATACTCTAGCTATCATCTATAAGTCATGTAGTACAGATCTTGCCAGCAAAACCAAGATTAAATAATCAAACTGATTTCTCGTTTTAAGGCTAGACTAGCGCGAAGTATATAATAGATATATAATAGACATATTACCATGTGTAAAATGGAGAGGAAATACTAGGTTAGCACGGTAAAAGCGAGTTTTTTCAAGAGATACACTTCTTAATTGAAAAGGCGAAAATGTGTAGCAAGTGCGAATCAAAATTCATATCATCCTCAAGGACTTACTTATGATAGCCCTTACTAACGTAAGTATTTAACGTTATACTAATTAAAAAAAGACTTCCATTCTAACCTACCACTAACGTTACCACAACGTAAAAAATAACGTAACACTAACGTTAGTATAACGTAAATTAACGAAATTTAACGTTATACTAACGTAAGTATCTAACGTTATACTAACGTAAGTATCTAACGTTATACTAACGTAAGTATTTAACGTTATACTAATTAAAAAAAGACTTCCATTCTAACCAACCACTAACGTTACCACAACGTAAAAACTAACGTAACACTAACGTAAATACAACGTAAATTAACGAAATTTAACGTTATACTAACGTAAGTATCTAACGTTATACTAACGTAAGTATCTAACGTTATAATAACGTAAGTATCTAACGTTATACTAACGTAAGTATTTAACGTTATACTAATTAAAAAAGACTTCCATTCTAACCAACCACTAACGTTACCACAACGTAAAAACTAACGTAACAACGTTATAACGTAATAACGTAACGTAACGTTTGAAAATAAAGGATTAGCAACATGGCGGACAGACGTGTAACGCGTGCTGCTAGTAAACGAGAAATTATTATACTAGATAACAAGAAAACTTCACAAGAAGAAAGCCTTATCTCAAACAAGCTGACAGAACTTTCTTTAAACGAAGAAGTTGAAGTGGAAGTTGAAGTGTTAGACTCGAAGGAAACCGAAAAATTATGGGAGGAAACGAAATCTGAATATATTGATTGTAAGTTCCTTAAACTTAAAGTCGAACTGATGAACTCCCTTCAATCGGTATTGGATAAAAGATTTTCCTTACAAGATAATGTCATTACCAGCCTTAAAAACGAGAATGATTTTCTAAAGGGACAGTTAACTGAGTGTACTAAATTACTAAATACTGTTGTTTCGCTATCTCAGAGAACGAATTATGATGAGTCAGCAAAAATTTCTACTTTGCATTTTTATCACAAAAGTTCTCATACATCGCTACAAGCTGCTGAAAATTTAGATTCAACATTAAATTCTTTTACAAATCGTGAGAACAATACATCGATTATTACTTGTATTGACGATGAGCGAATTGACAATCTAGGTAATAATAGCACATTACTTGAGACAAACATTACCCAAGACAATAATTACATTCAAACATCTTTACACGAACAATTGTTGGACGTAAGAAAAAGACAAAAAGCTAAGTTCGAAGAGAAAAAGATATGTGAGAAAGTGGCTCTTAGAAAAAGGTTGGAAAAACTCGCCTGTTACGATGAATGCGTAGAGGATATCACCTCAACGATTGAAAGTGAACCGGTCGTTTCTAGTAACGAAGTCAGTGCTGCGTTCGAAAATGAATATACAACAACGACTCAGAACAATCAGAACTCGCAGAATAACGTAAATCAACGTCGAGTGTATATAGTTGGAGATAGCATGCTTAAAAATATAGAAGGGCATAAACTGACCGAAAAACTCGACTCAACAAAAGTTGTTATTAGATCGTATAGTGGAGCAACAACAGAATGCATGCATGATTATGTTAAACCAAGCCTGCGTTCAAATCCAGACGTAGTAGACAAAAATTGATAATTCCTTTCCATCAGCGCAATTTAGCTTTGAAGGATTCAGCCAGCCTTACCGTTTGGATGTCTCAAATCACAGGGGAGGCCTTTTAACCTATGTCAGTAGTGACATTCCTTCTAGACGTATACTTGATTTCCATTTTCATACTGATATTCAGGCTATTCTTGTAGAGCTAAATTTTCGCAAACAGAAGTGGTTAGTCTGTAGTATCTATAGACCACCCACTCAAGATAAGGAATTGTTCTTCTCTCAGCTCTCTGCTGCATTAGATTTCTATTATGATAAGTATGATAACGTTATTATAAACGGGGATTTCAACCTAGAACCAACTAACCCAGACCTCGCTGACTTTATGGTTTCCCACTCTTTATATAATCACATGAGAGGGAAAACTTGTTGGAAATCGTCAGCTGGTACTTGTATCGACCTGATACTATCCAACAAGAAGCACTCTCTTATGCACACAGGGACTGTTGAAACTGGGTTGAGTGACCACCATGCATTAATATATACTATGCTTAGAAGTCACTATATGAGGGCACCTCCTCGTAAATTTTCATATAGGAACTATAAGAATTTCGATCGGGAGCGTTTTGCATTAGATTTATCCAACAGATTGAACAGTGATATCACTTCTTATGCAGAATTTGAAGAGATATTTGTCAAATTGTTGGATGAATATGCTCCATTGAAAACTAAGGTAGCTCGAGCAAATAGTCAGCCACATGTCTCCAAAGACCTTAGAAAGGCCATCATGAGACGATCGCAACTTAAAAAAGTTGCTAACATCTCAGGCAATTCTGAGGACTTTTTACGATATAAAAGGCAGAGGAATTTTGTAGTAAACCTCAATAGACGAGAAAAGAAATCTTTCTACGCAAATTTTGATCATTCCAATCTGAACAGGGGTTTTTGGAAGTCTATAAAACCTTTGTTTAGTGAAAAAAATACAGGTGCGAAAGAAAGAATCATTCTTGTCGAAAAGGATAACATCTTTAGCGACGAACTTGAAGTAGCTAACATATTTAACAATTATTACAATAGAATAACTGACAGTATCCAGGTTCCTTGCATCCCTAGTGCCATCACCAGTCAATTGGATCCTATTCTAGCGTCGATAGAGCGCTATGCCTCACATCCTAGCATTGGCGTGATCAAATCTAGATTTGGTACCAATTCTTCTTTTGATCTTACGCCCATCGAGTCAGATGAGATGTTTAAGGAAATTCTCTCCCTGGATACTGGCAAAAAATCAAGTGGTTCTATACCAACATCTATTTTCAAATTATCTGCTGCACAGTGTGCCCCTATATTAACTAAACTTTTCAACTCTATGATAAACGATGGCTCAGAATTTCCACATCAACTCTGCTTGGCCGATATTATCCCTTCTTTTAAGGGAAAAGGTAGCGACGTTGATAAAGGGAATTTTAGACCAATCAGTTTGTTACCTGTTCCATCAAAGGTATTTGAGCGCATCATTGTTAGACAGTTGTCCCCGTACTTTGAGGTCTTCCTGTCAAAACTTCTCTGTGGTTTTAGGAAAGGGTACAGCTGCCAGCATGCCCTTCTTAAAATGTTATATCATTGGGAAAAATCGCTTTCTACATCTGGGAAAGTTGGAGCGGTCTTGATGGATTTATCCAAGGCCTTCGATTGCATGTCACACGACCTTTTGATCGCAAAATTGGCAGCTTATGGCGTTGGATACAAAACACTAAGACTGCTTCATAGTTACCTAACTAACAGAAAGCACAGGGTCCGTGTTGGTTCTACCTTCAGCGAGTGGCTTTACATTCTTATAGGCGTACCACAAGGTTCGGTACTTGGGCCCATATTATTCAACATTTTTATTAACGACTTACTTTTTATTATCTCTGACGAGTGTTTTATTTGTAACTTTGCAGATGACAATACTTTATACAGTTGTGGGGACAGTATAGATGATATTTTGGAAAATCTGAAAACGGATCTCGTGTCTGTTGTTGACTGGTTTAGCAACAACGGCATGGTAGCTAACTCTGATAAATTCCAGATGCTTTTACTAGGTGCTGATTATTCTACTGTTGAACTTCAGCTCGGTTCTGTGATAATTACACCTTCCGATCAAGTGAAGCTTCTTGGCGTAATTCTTGATGCTCAGCTCTCTTTCTATCCTCACGTTCAAGAAATATGCCGACGAGTTTCATCAAAAACCAAGGTGTTATATAGGATTAGAAAATATGTTAACGAGTCTACTCTCAATATTCTTTTTAACACGTTTATTATGCCATACTTCAATTATTGCCCACTAGTGTGGATGTTTTGCAGCAAGCAGGCACATAATCTCGTCGAAAAAACCTATCGGCGAGCTTTGTGTGTGAAAACTGGATTGCTTCCAAATTACCACTCTGGTTCGGAAATAGTTGAACTGCCGACTATTCATTCTCGGAACCTTTTGCTTCTTGTCGTAGAGGTTTTTAAATCTATTCATAAACTGAACCCGCCGCTGATGTGGGGCATACTTGAGACAAAATTTATGAGATATTGTCTCAGACAAGGCCATACATTAAAGGTTCCTTATACGAATAGAACCATAGGATTGAACTCCTTTGTGATGCGAGGAAGTTTAGCATGGAACCACCTACCATCCGAGGTGAAGCAAATTACTAGCCTGCCAGACTTCCGCTCAGCTCTCTCTGCGTCCCAAATTTACTGTCGTTGTAAACTCTGTGTTGCTCACATGTAGGATTCCGACGAATGAATAAATTCTTAGGATAGTTATTAATTACTTTATGGTTTATATATTTCAACATTATTTGTAAATAGAATTTTTATCCTTTTATTTAGTTGGTGTGAGTTAGTACTTTATGTCAATTTGTATATATTGTTACTATGTAAAACCAACTCTAAATAAAGAAATAAATAAAATAAAAAAATAACACTAACGTTAATACAACGTAAATTAACGAAATTTAACGTTATACTAACGTAAGTATCTAACGTTATACTAACGTAAGTATCTAACGTTATAATAACGTAAGTATCTAACGTTATACTAACGTAAGTATTTAACGTTATACTAATTAAAAAAAGACTTCCATTCTAACCAACCACTAACGTTACCACAACGTAAAAACTAACGTAACACTAACGTTAATACAACGTAAATTAACGAAATTTAACGTTGTCCTGATGTAACTTTCTAACGTTGTACTAACGTAAGTAGTTAACGTTGGAATAACGTTGGTTTTACGTTGGTAACGTTAAACCTAGAACCAACGTTAGACTAACGTTAGATAAACGTTGGGTGCCTGCTGGGTAACATTAACAAAACGGATTTAAATTTACACTAATAACACGTTCAGCTCGAGTTTGATTAACAGTATCCGTAATTCCAGCTGCTTTCCACCCATTTTTGATGATATCTTGTCCCTTTGGAGACTTGAGGTATCGATAAACATCTGTCATTATCTTGGCGTGATGTGGCTTTAATGTTGACAGACGTAGGTCAACTTTTATAGTGGTTACGTCACGATCAGGATCTAATTTGAGAGCTTCCATTATCGAAGAGGTGAAGTATTCACTAAATGTTTTTTTCTCAAACTTTTTCAAACTTCCATTTGTGGTCAGATCTAAAGGTTGTAACAAATGCGTCATGTTTTTTGGTACCATAACAGTTTGAATACCGTAACTAGAAAGAAGATCAAAAACTTTAGGGGTGGATTGGACTTTAAAAGCATCCCATATGAGAAGGCTGTTTTGGTCACTTGATAGACCTTTTACTTCTTTCACCTTTTTAATGTATGGAACCAGCACCTTCTCGATAAGAGAAATAGTCTCCTTTTCATTGCTCCAATGTTTTTCGTTGTAGGATAAGCAGAAACCAGCAGGAAAATCATAATGCGGGAGCGATCTTTCTGTTTTCCCTGTGTAGATTAGTTGAAATGGTAAGACTGTTCCATCATATGACTCGCAAACCGTCATGGTTATGCTTCTCTTGTCGGTAGAACCAGCTTTACAAATGTGCTTCTCTCCCTTAGCTGCCATGGTTATACTATCGGTTGCGACAAATTTTGACGGGGTTTGGTCGGCATTTATTATCAGCTCACCTGGGATATTATGAAGCAACACTTTCTGTGAAATTTCGTGAAGGAACTGCGTCTTGATTTCATTCCACAAAGAACGTGTTATAACTGGTCTTGAAGTGGTAGCTGCCCGGCGTGAAAATTTCATGCGTTGATACAGTGACCTTGTCCAAGATCGAGTTACTTCAAAGTTGATATATCTACCAAACTTTTCAGGACTGGCTTGCACTAACCCCATCAATACTCCTCGGACAACATGTTGATTTATCCCTGCCCCAGCTGTTCGGAGGGATATTATCATCGATCGTAGCTTTGTATCAAGCTCAACATCCAGTAATAGGGGTCTGCCCCGTTTATGCCCAATCGTTAGAGCGGTTTCACCGTTTGATTTTTCCTTTTCTTTCAAACTTTCTCTGTATCTCTTAACCCAAGGTCGGACTGTACTTTCATTTAAGTTTGGAAAACTTTTCCGGAACTTTCTAACTGCGGCTGCGTTTCCATGCGTCAATGCATATTTAGCTATTTCTTGTTTTTCTTTCTCACCATAAGCAGAGTCTTTTTTGTTTACAGTCACATTCAAAGTACTTTGAACACTTTGTACTTCTTTTACTGTAATGTTTTCCGGTAGATTCACCGTTAAAGATTCACATACTTCGGATAACTTCTTTCCATCCTTCGAATTTTTCTGACGCTGGAAGTATATGAGGAGTGACATCTTCCTTGATTACAGAGACATGCAAACTGAATAATGATAATATAACAGTGTTACGTTAGCAGAAAAAACATTCGTTCATGTTACGTTTGTAGCAAAAAACATTCGATTTCGTGAGTACAAATTGCTCTCCTTCGTTTTGTTTTTCTACAAAATAAAACAAGGAAATTTCCACTGAAGCTCTGCAATGAAGCGTACTTTTTTAATGACGTTGCATTCGAACGATCTTTGCATGCATTCGAAATTGAAACTCTTTTCTTTCATCATTGTATTTTACCATGCTGTAGGGTATTGCTGATATTGATCGAGGTACAAGATCGCATTGCATTGATTAATGAAATGGCTGATAAATTTCAGTTTTTCACTGCACTAAGAGGATTCCATGTGTACTCAAATACTGTGAATTGGGTTCCGTATGAGGGACAAAAAATAATTTTCAAACGCGAATATAATAACAAACACGACAGATTTGCAGTAGCTGGTAGAACCCCGTTAAAAGGTCATATTGGACCCATAACTGTTGGCCATGTTCCTAGAGAGCTTTCTAGGTACACATGGTTTGCCATACAAGAAGGAGCGAAATTCGAAGCTACCGTAGAAGATACAAAATCAAGACCATCTCCTTTGGTACAAGGTGGGCTGGAGATACGAATCAAAGTCAAAGTTGTTTGGCCTGATGTTGAAAAACTTTCTATATATAAATCCAAAGTTGAGGAAGTAAAATATCCTATGGATGGATATTACGTGGATGATTCCAAGGAGATTATAAACGAACTCGGGGTTCACGAAGTCGAAGAAGATTACAGTGATGATGAGGAACCGGGAGATCTAACTGAAGCGAGCGAAAGGAATTACGACGAAGACGACCTTTAAATTATTGGCTAAAATTATACTGTTCTTTTTTTTATTTGTCTATTATTAGTATTTTAATTATTATTTTAATAGATATTTGATGTCAGTTCATTTGTCATTCATTTGTTACTTCACCTCGGTGATTTTCCCAAAAATGGAATTTAAAAAAGCGAGTTTTTTTAACACACACCAGAAATTAACACGGGGAAATTAACACGGGACAGAAATTAAGGGTGGTTTTTATTAACGCGAATCCAAGCCATCCGCGTTAATAATAATAATAACGGTTTATATTTCAGTTCCAAAGTTTTACATTTGGCTAATTCTACTGAAACAATACACAAGAAAGACAATAAGCGTTAATAACATCACAGTGTACATTTTGTCTAATAAGGTAACTCAGATCGCAAAGATTTAATAAAAAATGTGTTTAGACCAGACAAAGAATATTTGTTTCCCAAAACAGATGGGAGATCATTTCAATGGAAATGGTTAGAACAATTTCCATACAATTCTTGCTGAGGATGGCGCTTATTGTCTTTCTTGTGTATTGTTTGCACATAAATATCCTGCAAAGGCTAGCAGAGTGAAAAATTTGTTTTCGCAGCCAATGAAGCATTATCAAATGAATGATAACTTTTAGCCTCCTTTAGTTCAACAGTTCCAATGTTTCAAGTATATGTACCAGATATTCGAAGGTTATGATGTTTCGCCCAATTCATACATTGATATTGATTACTCTTGGTAATGCCTTAACACCTAAAATAGTAAAATCAAACACGCAAATTAATAAGAACATAAATTTACCATTCACAAAATGATATGTAAATATCATATGTATATAATTATACATAAAAGTCGCTAAGCAGGCTATGAGTAGATGGCAACGATACTCCATGTTTTTTTTATGGGCGCAAGGGATATAACTTATAGGTCATTGCCTCTAATCTCGGTGCATTAAAATCCTTCTTACACGATAGGAAAGTACATTCTGTGACAATTTCCCGTGGGTATTTGCCGAAGTAATTTGTCGTGAGAATTTGCCGTGAGAGTTTGCCGCAAAGTTTTATCTGCGCAGTTTCATTTTTGTAAGCATTTCTATTTTATTTGTATGTTATTCTTTCTTATTTGTGAACGTTTCCTTTTTGTTTGAAAGCAAATCTTTTTTGTTTGTGTGTGTTTCTTTAATATGCAAGTGATAGTTATGGGCTTCGGTGTAAAAGTGTGTACTGTATAATTGCACAATGCACCAATTACTTTTAAGCCTATTTAACAAAATTCAGAATTTATAAACTTGCATTACAATAATTTTTCACTCTAAGTACTATTGTACTTGAAGAGAAAATAGTGGTTAAATTTTCATACTTCATAAATATTTGAATAAATACACAATTTTGGCAATTTCTGACTTGATAAAAGTTTCCTACTATTTGAAGGTGGTTTGGAAGTTAAAATTACGATCTCAAAGATCGATGATTTTGACTTTTTAAATTACAGAAATTACCATTTGATCCTTGATCCTATACACAGGTGTGGGTGGAAGTCTCTTCATTTTTAAGGGTTTCTGTATATTTTTAACTGGTTTTCACAATTGATTTGTTAAATTAATTCTTGTAGTCAAAACATTACCGCCAAGCTTTTTACGCATGTAACGTTTAATATAATAACAACGCTTAATGTTATAGCGTTATAGTGTTATTACCATAAATAGCATCTGCAATTGCAAGGTACGAACCTTCGTAGTGGTTTCCAAACAACTTTACTCAAAAGTGGACGGATATACGAAAGTTACCTTGCATCACATATAAATTCCGAGAGTAGCTTAAAACACACCTTAAAGACAACAAGATTCGCAAAAATGCGACTATATATTTCCCCAAAACTGCCGTTTTAAAAATTACTGTATGTACATTGATAACCATAAGAAAAAATGTATCATTTCGCTATACATCAACAATGATACAATTACCAGCAAAATAAACATTATTGACAAGTCAGCCTGATACTCAGATAAAAACGCTGCTAATTTGGGTGGAATCGAATTTGATAACATGAAGAAGAACTTATTTTGAAATTATTATAAAATGAAGATGGTCAAATGATAAGGTTTCACTTACAATTCTTGCTGAGGAGTTAAAAAGTGACTGAAAAATTACTATGGCTATTGCTAAAAATTATATGACCGATATGCGACTAATATTTCGCCTTAACTGAATAGTTTTTTTTACAGAATATTAACAACTGCATCAAAATGTACGGTAATGCCATCATAATAAACATATAATCTTTATTCTTGCAGAAGCTTGCCAAGTTTCCTATCTCTTGTACCATAAAATCATGGAAAGCCTCTTGTACCATAAAATCATGGAAAGCAATGTAATTCAACGGAACAGTTCCTTTTTGTAGCTCGAGTTACTTCTTACAACATTATACAGTCAAAGTTGTATACATGTTTACGAATGAACAAAAGAAAATTGACTAAAGTCAATTCTAATGTGTAGCATTCCGAATTAGGAAAAAGAGAGTTATTTTCAAAAAAGGGAAGGGCTTAGAATGTCAATTTATAAACTTAAATTCAAGTGTTCCGAATAAACATCTCTGATACAAAAAAATATATTCTCGCAAATTATTTCTTCAGAATAAGAACTCCTAAACATACTGTCAATGTGATGAATGACCTTCCTTAATTCAAAATTAAAAAATAAATAAACAGATTTTGGTACTGTAGTGAAAATATACATTAATCACCGATCACCATACATATTAGCATTACATAATAGACGTTTGTTTTCTGGCTTGATTGATAACACAGGATGTGTAGTGCTTTTAATTTACAGACTGCTATGTTGTAATGTGTTTTGATTTATATACGTTCGTGATAAGAAGGTAAATAAGAAGAGGTTGTTCATAATTAGGAAAATTGACAGTATATTAAGGCCGATGAAAATTTTATATTTAGTACCAATCTCTGACCGACAGGATCTCGGTGATTACAATAATGCAAAATGGTGTATTTGATGTGTTCTCCGGCTATGTATGGCCCAGAACAAAAT
The DNA here is from genome assembly GCA_027922465.2 of Turritopsis dohrnii. NCBI lineage: Eukaryota > Metazoa > Cnidaria > Hydrozoa > Anthoathecata > Oceaniidae > Turritopsis > Turritopsis dohrnii. Next base: position 1,010,365 of record BQMF02000010.1, read on the forward strand.
TAATGAATAATGAAAAAATGCAGCATGACATTTTCAAAAAAAGTTTTTCATTCACTACTTCATAAAAACAAAATCTCTATCTAGCAACTTTCTTTGAACTTTTTCCCAAAAATAGTAATCTATTGGATTACAATCGGGAGAAGCAGGCGGCCATTCCGTACATTTCACAAATCTGTTGTTTTGTTTCTCCGACAGAAAATCTTGAACCAAATTTGCTCGATGGGAAGGTGCGCTATCCTGAATGAATATCCAATCTTGCCGTTTCATCATGCTTTCGATGTTTGGAATTAAATCTTTTTCTAGATGAGCCTTATATCTTTTGGCATTAACTTTCAAATTTTTATTATTTACAAAAAATGTGGCACCGTGCCATGTGATGCAAGCTGATATCATCAGTTTTTTTGTCTGTTGGTGTTGTGAAACAATCGATTATCAGGATAATCACCTTTTTGGCTTTTATCGTATTTATTTTGGTGGTTTATTGAAACTTCTAATGTGAAGTCTTTTTCATCTTGAAAGACGCATTTTTCTATACTTCGTTTATTGGAAAACCGCCAATGCACCGGACCTTTCCGTTCGTCGCTTTTTTGTTCCTTCCCTGATTTTTGGGGTCTTTATCCTCTTATACCGTTCTTTCTTATCATTCTTACAACTGAAGATCTTTTTATACCAGTGTGTCTTTCAATTTCCCTGGGTGACATGTGGGTTCCGGGTGATTCCTCTTGTGAGCAGATTAGTTGTTCAACAATTTCTTCGTTTTCCGGTGTGATTGCAGATCTTGGCCGTCCTGAACCTGATTTTCTATTCATCATTCCAATCTCTTTCAATTGTTTTATCAATCTTTGAACAGATCCTTTGTACCACTTCTTTCGCGGATGTTCCTTACATATACGATTAGCCGACCTTTTTTAACATAGTCGTTTTTAATAACTGCTTTATCATCATCAGAGAACAAGATATCGTCTAAGTACAAAAAGTTTCGTAACTTTGACGTAAATTTAAAAAGTTTCGTAACTTTGACGTAAATTTAAAAAGTTTCGTAACTTTGACGTAAATTTAAAAAGTTTCGTAACTTTCGCGTAAATTTAAAAAGTTTCGTAACTTTGACGTAAATTTTTAATCAACTTTAAAATGATAAGGCATACTTCTAACCCAATAACAGAAAATTAGTTAATCGGAGCTTTTTCAAACTCTTACAGCCTTAAGAAAATATAGGAAATATTTAACATGCAAAGAACTGTGAAGAACGGACATATAGTTGCCCCCGCAGCGAGCGTAAGCGAGCGAGGAGGCATAGTAGTTTCACGAGATAGGCGAATGTCAGTTTCCGATTTTGTTCTTCATCATCATCATCATCATCATCTTCATCCTCCAACTTTTGTGTTGACGTTACACGGTAGAATAGAATTACTAGCTGACTTAGCTTTTTTCTCGTTTCAAAGCATGGTACTGTAAGTGGGAGACAGAATGTTTTTTCGTATCTCTTTCCTGATTTATTATTATATTATATTATGTTATTTAAAAAGTTCGTATGCTAAAATTAATTAAACATTTTTTATATTACTTTTGTGTTGTTTTAGTGAAGTGAACAACAAGGATTTTGAAGCACAGCTTGAAATCTGAAATTTTGCCAACCATACATTTTATGTTTGTATATGTTTTGGCTCTAAATCTTTCATTCAATAAATTTTATTCAATTCACTGATTTTTGGTGAATCTTGCCATTTTTATTGGATTTCTGTGTATGCAAGAAATATTACAAATTCTGGTTCTTCTTCTTTAACTGTCCTCTACAAGTGATCATGATCAATAAAACCTTTTTATATTTTTTTTCTTCCTACTTCATGGAAACGTTGGCTATTTTTTGTTTTGAATTAAAGTTTGAAACGCAAATTTCTAATGGATTTTTCGCTTTAATTTTTTTTTTGAAAAAGTCTTTTTTTTGGATTTCTGCGTAAGCAAGAAATACTTTACGATCGTCCGTGTTTTTCTGATTTTTTTTTCATCTTACTGTCCAAACCTACGCATTTTTGTTTCTTAAATTTCATTGGTTCATAAAAAAGCCGTCTCAATCGTGATTGGTGCATAATGCCCGATTTCTACGAAAGGGTGCTAATATAGCCACCTTAACTTCAATAGCGACAGTTTATTGGCTTGATTTCCGCCATGTGATCATCCGGGTATTTTTCGACTTTACGTTTGCACGCCGTTTGCATAATGGCAGAAGAAACCGAAGAAACCCACATAGACTTCCACATTGATTGATCAATACTGAATAGATTTAAAAGAAGATTTACACTTTCAAAAGCAAAAGTAAAGGGTAGAAATTTATAATTATCTTACAATGATTCTACTGCGTTCATTCCTTTTTAAAAACAAGTTCTCAATGTTTCGTAAAAACTGTGTGCAACTTTTAATTTTTGGAAAATGTGTGGGATTCTTTTAAGCCTTTCTAGATACAAAATACCGTTTGTTTCATGTGTGGGCTGTAGTGTTTTTTAAGCTCTGGATACATACAGCTCAGCTCAGTTTCCTCTTCAGCTCCAACAACATACAAGGAATGTCTTGTCTACCATCTGCCTGTGTGCATCTCATTTTATGTTTGATGTTTGTCTAGCTATTTCAGCTTATATACTTGTATAGTTCTTGGCTGTATTATCAATGTCCTGAGTTAGGAATGGGGACTTACTATTTACGATAGCAAATTGAAACTTACCTTGATTGTCTGTAAATTCTAAATACTGGACATCTTTTTACGCAAATTTCTGTTTTCAGTTATGTTTGCTAATTTTGGTAGCTAAGTTTAGGTCATATTTTTCATAATCCTAATCTTTGTTTACTTTTTGTGTTTGGGAAGTCTTTTCGTAATTAGGAAGATTGACCGTACATACGTAATCACTGTGATATCTGAAAGCATATGAATTTGATGTTATTTTGTTCATTAAGTTTATTAGAAGTTAATGTAAGGTTCGTATTGTGTCAGTTATGCTTTCATGATGCCCTGGCATGTATACGTAATTAAAAATTTATTGTTTTTTAAGTTTCTGAATAAATTTTTATAATCTTTTCATGAAATTTAGTTCTGGTAATGCATGCTTTTAAATTAAAAAGATGGCATTGACATATTGTTACTCAAATTAAAGCACAAATTTCTGTTTTCAGTTATGTATGTTGATTTTGTATGTATATAGATGTATTTCGTATCATTAAAATCTATGCTTTCCTTTTTCTCCTTCTGAATTAGGAATTCTGTTAGGAAGATTGACAAGACATATTAAATTCATAACATTTACAATGACTTACGTGCATACTCATTGTCTTATCTGAATTGATCACTTGAGCGCGGGGCATTTTTAGCTAAAGCTACATGCTAGTTTTTAAGATAATAAAAATCTAATTTTGGACTCGTTTTTTTGGACCACCCGGTATATACTGAATCTCCGACCGGCAGGATCTCAGTGATTACAATAACGCAATGGTGTATTTGATGTGTTCTCCGGCCTATGTACGGCACCAGAACAAAGTTAATGAATAGCGAATAATGAAAAAATGCAGCATGACATTTTCAAGAGATAAGTGTGCGAAACTAATTTAAAATTTCCATTGGCCTAATTTTTACAAAATAAAACATATATATTATATATACAATATCAAAACAAGATATGTGAACATGGAATTCATCCATAGTAAATTATGTTTCTGTTATTAGATTAACCTACTATCCAGGAAGAACACTCGACCAGATTCCTTCACGTTTATTATGAATGTCATCTCTATCCTAGAATTAAAACACTGTTACGTAATTTGTTTCCTGAGCTTCTTGTTGTATATACGACATCATGTTTTTACTTGCATCTTTTGTTATATATACTCTTTGAATTAACATAACCGACTGTTCTCCCGTAAAGGGATGTATATTCAATAATTGGGCTCTACAACATCAAATCATGATGATGTATATAAAATAAAAATAAGTCTTCAGCCTGGCTTTTAATAATAATGAACTTTCGTCTTGCTCTAAAGTCACAGCTTCAATCCTTTATTGTTCCCAGAAATTAATTACCAGTAACGGTTGATACAACTTTTTTTTCAAAAAACATGGCGTACTACTTCGCTGAAGACTAGCCTCTATTCTTATCCACCTTAGCTTGGCCAAAGTTTAACTCTGTACCGCGGCTATAAAAGTGAACGGAGAAGAAGATGATGAAGGAAACTGCCGGTTTTAACATATATTTTGCCTTATGAGGAAATTTATAATTATAACTGATAACCAATTGTGTTGCTCCATATTCCCTCTAAAATTTTGCGAGCAATGACGGAAATGATTAAATCAATAGACCTTTTCATGAGTCACAACAAGTAACGTCTCGTTTTCAAACTGAATATTAATGACGTTTGCGCTGTTTACAAAGAGAAACATCTCAGGGAAACAATTTTCTCGAAATTCTTTTTTTTAAGGTCAAGCACGTTATAATCCATAAACGAGTCGATGCTTGTAATGACGTAATTTATGAAAAGGTCTATTCAAAGAACAATAAATGCATGACCTGAAAAAGCTTATAAAATTCTAAAAAAAATAATTTTGAAATGTGGGGATAGATCAACCTTGATAAAACAAAAATTCCTTTACATCATTTCACGAGTTGGAGCTTTAGAATCTGTGGAGAGTCATTGATCCAAGTATACTTAAACATCATTCATTTATTTATTATACCGTCGATGTAAATTAGTTTTCAAATGCAAACTACGTAAAACGGAAGTTAAATAAAGAAAAATAGAAATAATAGAAAATAGAATTGATGGGCAAACTGAAATATTTTGAATCAGAATCAGTTCCACACACAATACAAAACTGTAGCGGTCATACAAAATTTGCCATTTTTACTTGGCATCAATGTTTTGTAGAAGTTAAGACTAGCCAGTGGGAAAATAAAAAATCAAACACGTCAGTATTTTATTCACCAGAATGTAAATAATGACAGATTTATTGCATTGATATGATAAGATATGAATTCAGGTTAACAGCCAAGTTTGCAAATCACACAGGTAACATAACAAAAATCAAGAATTTTGCTTCCATCACCTGTCATCAGTCATTCATCAATCACATATGTATTTACTCGCATGAACAGGTATCCACTATAATAGTATTATAGGGTTTCTTAACATGGTTTCCTTTTTCATCCTCAGTTAACAAATCCGTTGGTTTATACGTTTTAGGAGTACAGCAAGTATCGGGATGCTTTCCCGAAACCGCACTGGTGACAGATTGCATATGACTGTGATGTATAGCCTGCATTTTGTGATGGTACGGCCAACGGCAAGCTCCTGCACACATTCCGATGTCAAGAGATTTAGGGAGAAGAACCCAATTCCAACCACCATCCGAAAACTTAATTGTAAATGGCGTTCTTCCACAAGACGATTTTGATTCTCTGACTTCAGCCGAAGAATCTGCTGTGAAGTCATCAGAGGAAACGGCATTCATGTCATAATTTAGAAATCGTTCATCGATTTGGTTATCGTCATTCGAAGTTTCATAGTAAGCAACTATGAATGGGTTGTGTTTAGTTTCTGTGGTCATACCTACCAAACCACACTCTTCCAGTGTTTTGACTTCATCATTTGATGTTTTGCATTCAACGAACAAGCCATTATTAGATGTAGGGTCGTCTATCCAATCTTGCATTGCTTTGGTGATATCAAATTTATTCCACTGAGATGACGAAGCATCCACCTCTTGTGACGTCAGAGCTTGTTTATCACCCTTCGTTTCCGAAAGTTGGTAAACACTGACATTGAGGTTATTGTCAGATACTTTTTTTTGATCTGCATCGAAGTAGAGACGCAACGAAGCTTTGCTAAGCTTGTTGGTATTCATGGTACTTTCAGTGTCAAACAATATGGCTCCAGCTTCTTCATTATCTTTTGGATTAGAAATTGTAGCTAGAAATTAACCGTAAAAAGTAATAAATGTTTTGGCATTCACTGCAAAACCATTTTTGGATATCTGGATCACAAACTCAAACAAACGCTGTGTTACTAAATAGAGGAGGAAGATTTAGAAAATGTCCAGCAATAAATTATGAAGATCAAAAAGAAAGGTCCTGGTAACGGTGATGCCAAGTTGAAGAAAAGGGCTGCTTTATATAAAGCATATATAAATAGTATGTATTCTAAATAAACTTAAAACGTATGGTACATACTGTATTTTGCAAAACTGATGACAGCTTTTGCTTTTGCGTATTGATCCACATCAGATTCAGTAATGTCATCTCGATTTTGGGATTCCATTGACTCATAGTTAAATAAAGTTACCATGTATTCTCTAGCAGCATCAATACTGTTTTTAGATTGCATTTGGATCTCATCATTCACATCTTCCGACGGCACTCCAACGCTCAGGTTGACCAAAACTAGGAGATAGGCTATTGGAAGCATCATTTGTCCGTAAATAACTGGAAATAGAAAGTCAGATAAGATTGTTCTAACAAAAAAGTCATTAAAGAAATTAATAATAAGTGAAATTAAAGGCCATAAAGATAATGAATTTACCGATCAATGTCTTTAATACGTCTTCTCAGAATCCGTTTATAAGTATAATATATGCAGGTTTGGCGAACATGAATTTAAAGTTTCAATTTAAAGGCAAGTGCACTAAAGTGGTGAAAAGCGATGACTTTATCGATCACGGAAGTTTTTGATTTCTTCTTGCTCTCCTACGTTGATTGATATAAGCAAGAATGCCCACAATAACCTCATTTTTAATACAAAAAATTAGCAAAGTGTAGGAGACAAACTAAAGGAAATGTGAAAAGGTAATGTTGCGTGACCTATGATCAATGAATCACTGATTCATGAAACGTACGCATGGTTGCATCTTCTTAATTAAGAATAAAATGTAAGAGTCTTCACTAACTTCAGTTATTTACTCAAACAGATGTTTTGAAGATATTGTTTGAGCAACTCTGAAGATTGAGTAGGTAAGGCATTATAGTACTTTGTACTCTAAATTCAAAACAGATCTGATGCCTGCTTATATGATATCAAATTTCCGTTGATATTGAATTAATTTCATGTATATTTTTTACGTACATCAAAGAGGCTGAGTTATCTAAAGTTGTCTAAAGGAAAGCCAAAATGGGAAAACTGGTCGTTTTTGGTTTATTTATGGTGATTCTGTTAAATCTGAATGATCAGGCAGTAGGGCAAACAACACCAAAGAAAAGTAACCGTCCTGCAAGATTTACTAAAACAGGAGACAGTTTGGACGCAGTGAAGGAGTATATGTTAAGTACATTCAAAGGCAAAAATGATGAACATCATGCCGAAATGATAGCCTTCGGAGATTATGGTAAATACCATTCTGTTCTTGTTTGTTTGTCTGCAAAAACAAGTCATTTTCCTTAAGTTTTCAAAAACCACAGTTTCGTTTTTCACAAAAATATGAAATCGAACTGGAAGGGTTTGAAACGTTGAAACCCAGCGTATTCATTAATTGAATATATTATAAGTTCCGCTTATAAAAAGGGCATTAATTTTCGCGATCCGACAATTTTACGTGTTTTCGTCATATAAACTTTCGCGAAAAAGGTAAAATATCCCTAAATCGCGAAAATTTATCTCGCAAAACTTAATCCGATTAAAGTGGTTGACAGAAATTTGAAAAATTACTGAACTGACTACTTTCCACAAAATTCAAAATTTAATCTTGCAAAAAGTAATCCGATTAAAGTTAATCTTAGTGAACCAAACGTTTAACTGAATGTTCACTTTAAGCTACTTTCAGTAACCAAACCTCTGACCTTCCCGAGTAAAAAACGAAATCCATGATTTAAAACAGTAATGAACGAATGTTGATAGGTTGCTAGGTTTCTTTACCATATAGTTCTTTTGAAGAATTTCCATCTCATTTGCTGTCGTGGAAGTACTGTAAACGACTTTTAAAAAGTCTTTCGCTGATGTTATGTAGATCTATGTCCACTTTCTTTCTTTGGCAAAATAATCAAACAAGTCCAACACAAAACGTTTTTCGTGTGTTTTTCTTATAGCTTATGTTGGAAATGCGAATGGAAAAGATGCTGGGGCAATGTTTTTTGATTTGGAAACCGCTTTGGTAATTGATAAAGTCAAGAGGGCTTTCTTTCATTTCTATTTTGATAAGAATCTTAAAACTCTCAGTCGCGATGATTTCACTCTTGATTTATACAAATTTTCTGATGGTAATTCCAATGCCAATAAAAAATTGCTGAAAACGTCAACTATTGATGCATCAAGATCAAGATGGTATCGAAATTACTACGAAATTACAGCGACTATGCAGGATTGGATGAAAGATTCTTCCACCAACTATGGCTTTCTTCTTCAATGCAGAGTCAGAGATCAGATGTATACCTTGGAACAATGTGGAATCGTTGGTTTAAGAAGCAGCAATAAAAACCGTCCATTCTTGGTTGCATATATCGACACCAACGATGATTACCATTTCCTCGACACTTTGGTGAAGCAAACTAAAGGTACCGGATCACGTGACACCATAAATGGTCTCATCAAAAAGTTGAAGGTTGACAGAAAACCGAAAATAGACAAATCATTGTGTCGAAAACATGACTTGACAATAAATTTTGATGCTGTTGGTTGGAAATTTGTTTTTGCGCCACAAACGCTGGAAATTGGATATTGTAGTGGAACATGCAAATTACCGATTGGCAATGGAGTTCTTACTTCCGGCAATGGGGTCATACATTCATTTTTTCACAGCATCAATCCCAAAAAGTATTCGCTACCATGCTGTTCTTCTGGGAAATTCGACAAGAAGCAGTTGTTAGTAAGCGAAAATAAAAAAATTGTACTGAAGGATTACAATGATCTTGTGGTATCAAAATGTGCTTGTTACTAACAGTTCCATTAATTTTTATATCGATATAAATTTTTAAGAGCACTTCACGATGTATGATATATATTTTTATGAGCAATTCACGATGTATGGTATATATACAGTTAATTGCTTTAAATGCTTTTTTTCTCTGATTCATTGAGGCGTGGAATCCTGACGATAGTTTCTATAGAAACTTGTGTGGCTTTAAAGCAAGTCCCGGAACTTTTAATGTAACCTTTGGATAAGCTTCAATAATGAAAAAGTGGGATTTCCGACGTTTGAAAATAGTCGGAAATCGAATTTCTGAACGATTCCGGACGAAAATCATCCATTCGCAGAAGATAAAACGAAACCTCTATAAAACCTCTGGAATAGCTTCAATAATGAAGAAAAAGTAAAATACAACAAACAAAAGTGGCAACGATTTTATTTGTTCAAGTAAGTTGAACATACTTTTTGAAGTTGGCCATCTTCCCTCTTTTCTAACGATCTGACATGATGGAAGACTGCGCAAACCGACATGTTTCCTTTTCAATCCATAGCGTCAAAATTGCTTGCATTCTCTTACAACTGAAAGGAGTGAAATCGAATTTCTTATAAGACTACACAGAAATAAGTCTGAGCAGAAGGAGTTTGAATTAAAGATAATGAACATATGTTCGAGAAAAATGGGTCAGTACTTTTATTTTCGGATAAATGGCCAATCATTAAAAAAATTAATCGTCACAATCGCCAATCGCCAGGAGGTGTGAGCACTCTCAAGTGTTTCATTAGTAATTTGTAAGCAATCAGTAATTTTTGATATTTCATCGTCGTAAAAAAGCTGTTAAATGGAGTACAGCTATCCAAAAACGACGTCTAAAATGGTTCGGAAGAGTCATCAGGGCATATGAATTAACGCCAATGAAGAAGGCGTTTAATTACGCAAACGCCCATTACAAACGACCCCGAGGTTGAGTATAATTAAGAGCGACATAATAAAACTGGGTATAAATTGGAACGAAGCGACAGAAATGGGAAACGACACCAATGCATGGGAAAGGATGGTTGGAAATATCTAAAAGCAATTATTGTATGTAATATAGATCTAGGTATCGGTGATGTAATTGTTATTTACGTAATATACCGTCGTTTACAACGATTATGGCGATTACAAAAGTGTTCACATTAGACGATTACGACGATTATGACGGTTACACTGAACTTTAATCATGGCAATCGTTATAATCGCAAGGTCTGAACCAGGCTATAAGATACCATTCACAGAAGACATGCAGAAATCATCCCAAAATGATCAGACAGCATATGTTTTCCATTACTATGAATATGAATATGAAAAACATGACGTTAATCTGGATGTTCATGTACAAACTTTTATTGGAAAGTATCATTTTTTTCATGGAGTGTCTAGATCATAACACTGTGTTAGAAATTTTTTTTCTTTTTTCTTTATATATTTTAATTGATATAGTAAAAGTAAAATTGACAAACGTTAGTTCAAAGATTCATTATTTTGACCAAATGCGTCTAGTGCATAGTTACGTACCTAAATATTATCCATGTTCCATATTTCAACACCAGTGCTTGAGTTACGCCAGCAATTTGCATCGATTCACTCAATTTACAACTCGACTCGACCGAAGGGGTCGTCTACAATATTCCACTGATCGTTGCCTAGGAATTTGTAAAACCAAACAGTTCCTTGCCATTTATATTGCTATCCTCCTTAGCCTCAAAAGAAGCGTAAACATTAAGGCAATAACTTATCATAAGGAATATTTTGGCAGGCGATAGATTAAGCTTTCTATCAGGCAAGCTATCCCATCAACATTTAACCTTTTCCACATTGGACATTAAAGATAATGGTCGAGAAAAAATTTTGTCAGCAGTTTTCTTGTGTAATAATCTCCACGAGGATGCTAATCATTTTTTTATTTTGTTTGAGCACATTGTTAATAATAAACAGCTGTTCCTTCCCAGACCATTTCTTAATTGCAACCCTCAGCTCTACATCATTTTCTTGACATTAAAAGTACATCGACTCTCGTATTCCTGGAACTCCTAGATAGCTCCAACATTTTGTCGGTCCCACAGTATTTAACAAGAAGTGTACTTTCAACCAATATTAACATACAGATCTACAGTCAAACTCGCTGTAACTCGAATTATTTCCTCGATGGTTAATGTTACTGTTAATGCAAAATCGTCAAAATGTCACTGTGACGGAGAGCATTTTGTATTGAGATTGTGTGGAAATTTCTATAGAAATGCGCTCCTTCGTAGAAATTTTTTAACAAATGTGCCGGCTGGGATATTAATGGAAGATCCTTATACTCAAACGGTGTTTACAGTGTAAAGATACAACTATTACAATTTACTTTGGTTTTTATCGCGATTGAAACACATTAATGAAACACATATTCCTAAAATAAAGAGGAACTACATCGATGGTATACGAAGAAGAAGTAGAAAAGAACATCATGTTAACAAAAGCATCGTATCAAACGCCTCTAAATAAAATCCACGAGGCAAGAAATTACACAAAGTCTAATTCTACTTATAAAAGCCTGCAACATTCGAACAGTTAAAGTATACTGGCTTCTTAACCAGCCACCAATTGTCTGGATATAAGTATTTGACAATATCTCTATTTGGTAAGTTAACGTAACGATGTCCGAATCTGACTTTCTTCATATTAGTGTCTACATATTTGCTTGGAAAGAAGTGCATTTTAAAATAATGTGCTGGAATGATAAACATTTGAAAACCCTTTCGATGTCTATATGATAATGTTTTTTCGTGAAGTGAGACATCGATGTGAGCACTTCCTTTATTAACTCTCCAAGCGCCAAAGTAAAACATTTCGTTTCTCATTTCTATGCCGTGCAATTTCAATTCACGAGCCACATTAGCCATTTTCTCATCTGTATAAGTTTCTGCAAATATACCCAAATCAATATCATGATCCCATGGCAACGGACCACTATAATTTCGTAATGGTCCCCATACCGATCCATAAATTAGGAAATGTTCGATTTTGTATTTCACAAGACTATCGTGAAGTGCATCAAAGACTTTGATATTCTCTTGGACGAGCTTTTTGTACTTTTCACATGATTGCCTCTCCATAATATGTTCTGGTTTAAGATAGCGAAGTGGAGCTACAGAGTCATACAACAGGTTTAGTACGACATATGCTGCTACAATGACCAAAGCGACTTTCATAACGAGATTGTGTTTCATCATCACATTTGTACCTCTTGTATAACATAACATGAATTCGAATGAAAATCAGGCTTTCTAGACAAATGAATAGTATTAAAGGTAGTGATCACTTAGATTCAATCTAATAGAGAAACTTTTCAAGTTTGAGCAGTTGTACACGCCTGTCCTTTAACACACATTTCTCAAGATCAGTTCAAACGTCAATATTTAGTCAAACTGTCCAACACTAACCTCGCTTTGATACAAACTGTCCAACACTAACCTCGCTTTGATACATGGTACCATTACATGCTAAACTCCTTCATTATAAATTTTACTTAATTACATTTGGACAATTTTCATCAGAGTATTACATCAGAATGAGGCGGAGTAGAATTGTTTTGCAAATATCAGCGTTTAACTTGAAACTGTGTGAATATATATTCAGACAGTAAATTACAGTCAAGTGATGAACTTGCCATTTACTGATTACATACCACTCTTTTAAGAATCATGTATTAACAACAGCCTAAGTCTGAATTTAAAAAGAAATAGACCTCTCCCGAATTTCTGTTTAAACGATGCATTGTGGGCGAGTTGTCGTGTCTAACTCCGCTTTTAATATTTAAACTGTTTCTAATTATTGGAATGGGAATTGAGAATAATAGAGACTATAATTAAGTTGTAAACTAATGAAATCAGTGGAGCAATGAATCGCATGAAAACGAGGTTAGATATGAAACTCGACCACAGTTCAGTGTTTAAACTGAAATTCGGGAAAGGACTATTAAGAACAATTCATGATGCGAGTTTTCACTTGTTACTATCTTATGGTGCAACTTGCAGCCTGCTTTCATGTAATCATAGGTTTAACCAATAAAAAATGTTTACAAAGATATGTCATGATAGCATTATGTATTTATGATGAGAGTGTCTATAAAATAACAAGAATTGAACAAGATAAATTTCCATGCCCGTTTGACTGAAAAATCAAAAGTGATGCTAACAGTGATAAATTGACTCAGTGTTCTTAGAAGAATGTAGTTTCTGAATAATTAGATTTCTGCAAAAACAAGAAAGCTATTACAACCGCCTTTCGTTTTTTTCTTCGTTTTTTTCTTACTGTCCAAACCTAGCGGTTTTTTGAAATTTCGTGTGTGCATTTACATGAAACCAAAGCACCGTGCATTGCATGTCAGCGAAAGATTTACAAAAGTTTCTTTGATCAATATTAAATGGATTTTAAAGAAGATGTACATATTTTAAGGTGAAAACAGAAAATATATAAAAGAAGCTTATAATTATCTTGGACTGTGATCATTCTTTTTCAACTAAAAAGAAGTTCTCAACGGTTTGTAAACAGAAGAGTCAAAAGAGCTATATATATTTATATCTATACTGTATAATGGCACAGTCGGTTAGTACAGCAACTACTAACCTAAGGGTCGGTGGTTCGATCCCGCGTTGATGAAATTTTTAAATGTCATAAAATATTTCGATTTTGGATTTTTGCGAAAGCAAGAAATACATTACAACCGGCTTTTCACCTCCATTTTTTTCTTACTGTTTAAAGCTAGCAGTTTATACATATGTAGTTCTGTGGCGCAGTTACTTGGCTGCTAACCGAAAAGTCGGTGGTTCGAGCCCACTTTGATCGTGTAACATGTTTTGTCGAATTTCATAATTGTCATAATATTTTTCATTTTTCATGCTTCAACAGATTTTGCAGAAATCTTTCTGCCCATACGGGCATCTTGTTTTAACTACATCCTCACTCAGGTGTGCTAAAATTCAAAAACATTATTTCGAAATATACTCAAACTAAATAAGTCGAGTTGTTAAATTACTCAAAAAACCTGTACAAAATTTAATATAGGTTTGCTTTGGGAGAAAACATGCAATGTTACCACTCTTAGAGACTAACAGTAATGTAATGTTTACTTAAATGTGTTTAGCGATTTGTGAAAACCAAACAAGATGACAGATTTGCCACTATAGTCTAAAGGGTATTAAAAGTTAAAGAGGTTGGTTATGATAATCTCGCGAATCGTCACATAGTAATTATCCTTATGCCTGGTTCAGACCTGACGATTATGACGATTAAAAAAATATCAATCGTCGTAATCGCCGATCGCCAGGTCTGAACACTCTCAAGTATCTCGTCGTAATAGTCAGGTCTGAACCAGGCTTTACGACGATTAAAATTCATTGTAATCGTCATAATCACGGTAATCGTCTATATGCGAACACTAGTAATCGTCAAAATCGTTGTAAACGCCTGGCAATTATGACGATGAGATATCAAAATTTATTAATTGATTTCTAATTTCTAATGAAATACTTTAGAGTGTTCACAGCTGGCTATTGGCGATTACGACGATTAATCGTTCTTTAATCGTCGTATTCGTCAGGTCTGAACCAGGCTTTAAGAGAGACAAGACAACTGACATGATTATATGGAAGGTAGCAATCTAAAAAACCTATTCTACTGAAATTGACATAAGGAAGAGGAATCGATTCTAGGGAAACAATTAAAATAATGAATATACATACAAAATCACATCCTGTTTTCGATCATCTATTCCGTAACCTTGAAACTAATAAGATTTCACTCAACCAAATGTTAAACCTTTAGATTGATGACGGATTGAAACGGATTGTATGTATCAGTAAAATATATAATATAAAAAATATTGAAGTAATATAATTGATTAATGTACATATTAATGAATTTTCGATATCTATGTCCATTACTGTTTGTTTCCATATTTTTTGACTATCATCCTTGTAGAAATCATGTTTTGGAATTTTGCAAATTCTATTCTAGTATACTTTCGAAAAACGTTTGCTTGATATTGTATTATAAACGTGCTGTTTTTTATATAGCCCTATATATAGCTGTTTTTTATTTGTCCATTTATTAATTATGTCCAGTCTATAAACTGGTTCTCGACAAGATTTCAAGACCTAACCACGAAAATATCATTGCTAAAAGAGAAATAATCACCACACCACACCACAAATCTTGCAATCCAAAACCTTCACCATTTTCAAAAATGTCTAAATCTTATAGAATCAAATAGGAAAAAACCTCACTTCTTTCCAGAATGCTGTTGATGTCTATGAAGCATGTTACAATATGTAAAGTTTTACATAATGGACTCGAGTGGACTTGATACTTGATATTTGATCTCTCCATTTTACGGAAGATATGCAATAACCAGAATCTGCAAGACAAAAGTTCGTCTGACCACGTTTTAAACAAATTACATGAATTTTGTGTAACTTCCATGTCACGTGACTGGCCTTCTTTGCCGTCAAGAGACCCTTGCTTACATCTTGGGTTAGGATAGAAATAAAAACAAGATGCCCTTACGGGCAGAAAGATTTCTGCAAAATCTGTTGAAGCATGAAAAATGAAAAATGTTATGACATTTATGAAATTCGACAAAAAAATGTTACACGATCTAAGTGGGTTCAAACCACCGACCTTTCCGTTAACAGCCGAGTAACTAGCCAACTGCGCAACAGAACTACATGTACCTGAAATGTAAAAACCGCTAGGTTTAGACAGTAACAAAAAAACGGAGGAGAAAAACCAAAAGCCGGTTGTAATGTATTTCTTGCTTTTGCAAAAATCCAAAATCGAAATATTTTATGACATATTTAAAAATTCGAAAAAGACTTCAGAACATTTACATGGGGTCGAACCACCGATCCTTCGGTTAACAGTTGACTATACTAACCAATTGTGCCACGGAAGCCATGAACGTCAGTTTAGATATAAACAAGAGCCACGTGGCGCAAAACGGTAACAGCAAAAGTACTTGCCACAAGAATACTTTCGAAATTTTACTTAAAGTTCTTATAAGTTCTGTAAACGTTATTTCTTGAAATATCTTACTGGTGGAAAACAGGCATAAACGATAATAATGTTTAAAATTACTAACTCGTGCAAATAGGGTCTAATTGTAACACACCAGCAATTTAATTTATTAGAGGACAAAAGAATTATACATGCATGAGCTGTTTATAACCAGAGATATGTAAAAAAGAAAGATAAACAACTCACTGTTTCTCGTAAAAGCTATCCGTGTCCCTTTTTTCTGGTGTGAGTATTGTTTCGCGCGAATATTTTAAACATATAATTAATTCTAATTGTTAAAATTCTAAATGTTCATTGGTTGAAAATTAAAATTATAGTAATAATCATTGCATAATTTTCATAATTTTTCCTAGTTGCGCATATTTCAATATTTCATAAAGCTTTCGTTCACCGAACATGCCGAACTATAGACGAGTACATTAATTATGAAGAATATTTCATCTGTAAACACCGAATTTTAGGTCTAACTTTTCTCAAAATATCTCGTTTTAAAACGAATGTTGAATAATCTTAACCAAATAAACTAATAAATAAAAGCATACCTTAAGTGTTATTAGCCAGACTTGCATCAGACTTCAGTACTTTTTTTGAAAAAATGATTTCAATGAGAGTCACTTATTTTTACGAGAAAATTTACCGGTATATGACTTATTGGTTATTTCTTTTTCTAAAATGATAATCTTTTTTACAAACATTAAGAAAAATGAAGAGTATATGTGTGAGATTAAGATTCGCCTGTAAAATATCAAAATCTCTCAGGATATATTTATGAAAGACAAATCAACAACAACCTAAATGGTCGGTAACACTCGTTATATATCTTAATCTTTCTAAAAATTAATTATTCTCAAAAAAAAGAGTCTGGATCTGGGGACACGGATGGCGTTGTATAGAAACGCGAAACAAAAAGATTAACAATAAGCTGTCAATCAAGTTCAAACGAGTTGTTTATCTTTCTTTTTTTACATATCTCTGTTATAACGTACGTTTTTTTTATAAGAGCTTATGTAGAAAAAAAAACTCGTTTCTTCGAAAAACACATGTATCTTTGAATTATAATTTCTTGAAGCCGAAATTGAATTCGAACAGATAACTTCCTTTTTTTTAACTCGATTTTTGAAAATCTGATGTTCAAAGACAGAACAGATAGCTAAAAAACGTAGAAAGTAATAAGAAAGTCTGATCTGTGCTTTACTGACATGAAAAACATATCTATTTTCAAGTGCCAAAGTACATTGATTCAGTACCATAAGTAACTAAAAGTCCCAGTTTTATGTAGACCTTTTTGATTAATATCCATTCCTTCATCAATTAATAATCAAGTGATAAAATATCAAAGAAAACGTATTTTCTACCTTAATTAGCTCTTTTGACTCTTCTGTTTACAAAACGTTGAGAACTTCTTTTTAGTTAGAAAAGAATGATCACAGTCCAAGATAATTATAAGTTTCTTCTATACATTTTCTGTTTTCACCTTAAAATATGTATATCCTCTTTAAAGCTTACCTCCCACACAAAATCATTATAAAATATATTAAACATACATCAAATATAGTTTCGGAATTTGATATTCTTTCCGTTAATTAAGAATATCTCACCGAAATAAAAAGCAAAACATAGTTCAATAATTCAAGTTTTATCGTACTGGCCGCCATATTTTTGTAAAGATTTCAAAAATACAGTGAAACGAGTTTTCTCGGAAATTAAATGGTGACGTCAGACCGGTAACAAATCATTGACCGGCTTTTGCGATTAAGTTAAAGATAATGTGCGATGATAAGAGTCGCATGAAAAGATGACTCAGCAGTTTTTGTGCGGGAATCCCCACTCAAGAAACCATGCTTTTAGTAAGATGATAGCCATAACTGCGGTTCTATGTCCTGGTAGCCTTTGGCTATATGTATGATCTCTAGCCATTAATATTATTATACTTTTATGCTGATTTGTAATGTACTTATTTAAAATGGCAAATAAACAATTACTACTACTTAGAGTATATCAAATAAATAAAGAAAAGACAAATTTTAAAATGAAGCAGAAGCTTTTCGTTACTTAGAGACGATTGAAAAAAGCAATTCAAAATGGTGATTTGCTTTTTCAGCAACGAAACAGTATATAACCTTTGTGAAATACCATCCTCATTCAAAGAGAAAGACGAATAAGAGATAGAAAAAAAGATAACGTTATCGTTTTTTTGTTGTTTTTTTTTCGTTTCTTTTTCCCAACTGAGGAAGCTAGGTAATGTTTACCTGACTATACAGACAAAAACCATGACAATGTTTATATATTATATGTTCAAAAAATTAAAATATATACAACTTTTTAAAAATCAATATTTCAATAAATCTATCTATGAAGACTTATCGATAAATCTTGATAAACATAATAAATTTATCAAAATATCAAATCCTTAAAAAAAAACAGACTCTTTCCGTTAAAAAATATATACGAAAGTCTACCATAAATCATGAAAAATTATGTTTGATAAACAAAATACTGATGGCCCATTTGAAAATGGATTCTACATATGTTAACAATTTAGTTCACTTTGCTAAAACAAGTGCAGCAGGTTCGACTCCTGTGCCAGGCTTTATTTTGAGGTAAGTATATTACCGGTGATAAAGTGACAGATCGTCTGGTAGTCACACACTTGTTTTACTGAAGTGATTGAAAATTGTTCATATCATATTTATAACTGCTTCTAAGTCAAACATAAAAGAAAGAATAAAAACAAAAGCTTTATTTTAAACATTTTTAAATATCTCTCTGATTTGAAGGTAGCAATCAACTTGTCATTGTACAATGTTTTTGGAGTTGAAGTTGATAAATGATGAAGAAGAAAGAGAAAACGATGAGGATAACATTTTCCAAGTATAGCAATAATTATATTTCTTTCTAACGTGTTCAACTGAACAAGGTAAACTTGATATGGTTTTGGTCAATACTATGGGACAAATTAACAGGCTGTCAAGTCATGTATGTCATAAAAAATCACAAAAATTTTGAACAAAATGACAAAAAATGAAAATTTGGCAAAATGACACGTTTTGAATATTTTTCTTAACAACATAATATTGAAACGATTTTATGCGGAATAAACAAAAACAATGAATGATAGCATGAAGATAAAATAGCATTAGTGTATAATTCCAAACACAATGAAACCAGGTAAATCAGAAAAATCTGAAGGGCACTACTTGATAAAGTTATTATAATTCAGGTAATAAAGAACGAAAAAAAACATTCAGAAATCAAAATCAAAAATCAATTTTCGCGTCATTTCTACAAATTATCTGAATTCACGATTCAAGATTTTGTATTTAAAATTGTATTTTAGTTGTATTTGAAATTGTATATTAGTGAAAATGTTCCAAAGAAGGCAAAGATATTCGAGCAACTAAACTGTTTCTGTACAACCTGTCTATTTTCAGAATCTTTTAATGAACAGAAAATAAAAAATAAAAAATGTTTTCTGATAAAAAAATGTTTTCTAATAAAAAAAGTGGAAACAAATAATAATTTTGGTGAAAAAAATGAAAATGATATATTATATAGCTCTTCGAAAAAATTTAAAAATGATGCACTTGACAACCTGAATTTATCCTATAAATGAACTGTGTATAATCTATGCTTTCGTGTACTAAGCCTACGAAGAAACACATTCCACCTCCAGATCTTTGTCAATTGCAAAAAGAGCAAATAAATAATGCCAAAGCTGTGAGTGTGAGTATCAAATCGCGCTATACTAATCCGCAATCGTGCATCCCACTTTTATTTTAGAGGGTGATGGTTTTTTTTAAAATTTACGGTCGAAATCTTCTTAATCGTGGTCATATAGCGGTAGTTAGTCCATTCGCCAATGGGCTTATATGCCCAAATAAAAAGGCCGAAATGAAACCGTTTCCTACTGCATCAAAATGAGGGAACGGTGGCTTTGAACAAGAATCTTATATATGGGGAAGCCCCGGCGCTCATCGTTTTTATTGGCTAATAAAGGAAAACTCTTGAAATTCGCTATTTTGATTGGCTGAAAAATTCATAGCAACGGAGTTCGTTAATAAGGTTCTTCATTTCTGCTGCTCTTTTGAAGAAGAAACGAGAAAGTTTTAATAATAAAACTTTTATTGTTGTACTTTTACTGTTATTGTATTGTATTGTATTGTATTGTAAGTGAGTTATCATTTGATTGGCTGACGATTTCCAAAAAGTTCGTTGCTTTCAAACGGTTTTCATTCTCGGTTGTCAATTTGACGAAGAAACACAGGTTTGTATATACGAAGGTTTATTATTATAAAACACGTTTTATAATCGTGCTTATTGCTAAACTGTTACTGTTGTTGTATTTTAGATCAATAAAAGAAAAATTTAGCACATGCGTAAGTGAGTAAGATGTATTGATGTCTTTTATTTATGCATGTATTTAAATGTTTGTTTACAACGTAAAATCACAGTGAAATGGTTTATGTCAGTGGAAAACAAAGAAGAAATGCGAGTGGTGGAAGAATGTATCCAGCACATTTTCAGGGTTACTTATTTCGTTTTAGTTATCAAATAATGTGGTTATACAGAAGAAGTGCAGTGAATGCAGAAAAAAATGATGTTTATTTACACGGTCGGTAACGAATGGTTTTAATTTTAAGTTTGTTTTGAAAAGAAACGAAAACGAGGGGGAGCGCAGTAAAAATTTGTTTTGAACTCGCGCCATTAGTTAGCAAAGAAGATTTATTTATTTACAGATCAATGTATATATGTAAATTGTATTACTATTATTATGTTTCTGGTTGTATTTGCTTAAAAAAAAAAATTAAAAATGGTTCTCATGACTGTGGAAATGGGAAACGTGTTATGCTGTCTTATCTCATCTCAACCATGTCTGCTTTTTATTAAATTTCCCTGTATATTTTATTGACGATGTTTGGTGCTTTGTCTCTCTGCCTGTCTGTCATTTATGTCTTTTGCTTTTGTTTGTATGGTTGTTGCAGTAGTAGTGTAGATTGTAGCTGTTCTTCACTGAAATCTTTTTCTTTTAGGTCAGAAAAGAAAAAGTTACATAAACCATTAAAGAAATGAAGCACATGGTTAACTTATGATGTTGTGAGGGTTAGTTAAGAGAAGAATGGATAATGTATTTCAGAAATTCATTATTATTGCTGTAATGTGATATGACTGTGCTACTAAGAAGCATTGCGCATTGCTGGATGGATTCTTATATTTTGTCATGATTATGCATTACTTTGTGTTATGGTAATCGTTTACGTACTATGTATGCCTGGGTATATAAGTTTGGCATTATGTTTTGATTTGTTACTTTTTATCTTTTCGGTATTAAATTATGGCTTTGGTAGGGCATTTCATTGCATTGTTTCAATTATTTTTATCATTTTGATGTTTGGTTGTGTATTCCACGTTAAAAGTCTTTATTTAGTTTAGCTCCAGTGTTGAGTGTTGAACCTGCATTAACTTATAGCATTGGTTGATTTTATAGACTTTCCAATCAAAAACCTTTACAAATTCTATCATTGAATTTGTGTTTTTAATTAATTATTTTTAGGATAAATGCGTACATGAATTTACTTTTTGTTTTTTGTTTTGTTTTTTATTTCAACCATAGCATGATTCTTTTTCTGCATTTTTATACAATTCAAATATTTTTTAGGTAAGATTAATAATAAAAAAGCACGTAAACCGTTAAAGAAATGAAACTCATGGTTTTTATCATGATGTTGATGGTTTTGGGAAGAACAGACTATCATTTCAAAAATTAATTAATGGTTGCTGTCCAATGTAACTTTGGCACAAAAGAAACAGTTGGAAGGTATGAATTTGTTTTCAATTAACATTTTGTAATGTTATTCAATGTTTTGTATGTCTGGGTAAACAGTTCTGTGCTATATATTGCTATTTTTACACTAAAGTTACTTCTCTTCTGTGTATAAATTTATATTCTGAGCCATATTGCTATTTGTTTCTGTTTTAAATCTTCTGAATGTAAGAAATGAATTAAAAAATTAATGCCTGTAAAAAAATTTTACACAAGTTAAATTCTGCGACACAACGCAACCTGAACATGGGTGGCGAGCGACGCCGCCTTGGCGGCTAGTCTTATTATACTAATTCGCAATTGTGCATCCCACTTTTATTTTAGAGAGTGACATATTTGTTTTTTTTTTCACGGTCAAATCCTTCTTATTTTTTCCCTTTTTGTCGTAAAACCACGTAGATGCGAGAACACTTTTTTTGATTTTCCGCGATTAGTATATGCTCCTCCGTTTTGTTATTTTTGGTTTGCGCACTGGAAATCAGCCGCAAAACGTCTTTGGAGGAGTGCGAGCAATGCAATCTTCTTCGTTCGAAATTTGTCAACGATCATTTCGTGAGCAAGAAACTTCGCGAAGAAGACGTGTTTCTTTTTGTATACGAATATTTTAATTTAAATTTGATTGTTTTAGGCAGCAAATTGACCAAAGAACTGACGAAGAAACACAGGTTTGTATGCACGAAGGTATTGTTATTATTATAAAACGTTTTATTATCGTGTTTATTGCTAAACTTTTACTCTTATTAATAAAACAACACGGGTAGCAAGTGAGTTAGTTATTTGTTTACAATGAAAAATCATATTTAGATATACAGAAGAAGTGCAGTGAAGTTTTTAAAAGATAAGCTGCAGAAAGATCGAACGATTAATAAAAGAATAGGCAGCAGCATGTGTGTAAGTGATTAGTTAGCAGCAGGTAGCACACATGCGTAGGTGAGTTTTTGAACAGATGTTTGTTTTTTTTTATATATAGGTTTTTTCAGATGAAAACCAAACGAAGAACGAGTGGAAGAAAGTCGTGCTGATTTTACGAATTTCTTTTTATAGTTATCAAATAGTTATGGGAGTGCAGCAGTACAGAAGTAGTGTAGATGAAGTTGAAGAAAGGATGATGTTTATTTACATTGGTGAAAATGGTTTTACTTTTTTTCGGTGGAAAATTGTTTGGAAAAGATATAAAGTAATATACGTAAGTACATGAGTCAAACGGATTTAATAAATACAGCATTAAAAGAGAATAAAAACAGAGTTAAAACGATCAGATCATAAAGATGCAGGTCCTACACTAGCAGTTACTGATTTGTTTTGGTAACAAACTGTTCCTTATTTTATTTATTTCAAAATGGCTCCACAGTTATGAAGTTACGAAGAAAGCATTTTTATGTCTTTCACTGTATAAAAATGGTAGTGAAATTGCAGTAGAAAACAAATAGAAAGTGTATGTTTACAATAGGAAAGTATGCTGGAAAGTTAATCGAGTGTTATTAATTTGTTTACAGGTATGAAATATAGAAAGTAAAAGAGTTTAGAAGTGTTTGATAATGGCTACAGAACATGATCAATATTGTTGTTTACTATCATGATGATGTGAATTGGTATTGAAAGGTAAAGTTAAAATAGTATCTATTTAGTTAAAACACAGTTAGTATTAGTGGATAAATAAAGGATAAGAGGGATTTTTACTGTTGTGTTTTGAATTTTCCAGCGCAGAGGAGGAGCTTTGAACTGGAAATAAAAAATGGCTCCACGAATGTTTTCATAAAATTTTTCAGCTATACTAATTCTGTCACTACGTTTGTGTTTTTAATTATTATTTTTAAGGTTAATATATTTTAATATAATATATTATATTAAAATAATATATATATAGTTTCTTTTACTTTGTTTTGTTTTTCTTTAGATTTCGTCATAGCATGATTAGGTTTTTTGTATATGTTTTTTTAATGTTTTCATCTGTTAAAATAGAAATGAAGCACATGATGGGTTATAATGTTGAGAGGGTTACTTAAGAGAAGAATGGATTATGTAATTTAAATGACTGTGCAATGAAACTATCCTACAAAAAATAAGCGTTGTTGGCTGTATTTTTCTTAAGTTTATATTTTATCGCGTTTATGCATATTTTGTGTTATGGTAATCGTTTATGTACTATGCCTAGGTATATAACTTTGGCTGTATGATTTTATTTGTGACTTTTTATCTTCTGTGTAAATTTTTGTTCTTAGTTATTGTTTTTAGGATAAATGCGTACTTGAATTTCTTTTTTTTTTGTTTCTTTTTTTTTTATTATTATTTTCGGTATTACAATTGAAATATTATTCTTTTAGGCAATAATAAAAAAAGCACAAAGAAATGAAACTCATGGTTTTAATCATGAAGTTGATGGTTTTGGGAAGAACTAAATATATCATTTCAAAAATTCATTAATGGTTGCAGCCCAGTAGTAACTTTTGAACAAAAGAAAAAGTTGGAAGGTATCATTTTTGTAATATTATTCAATGTTTGGTTTTGTATGTCTGGGTAAACGGTTCTGTGTTATATATTGCGTTTTTTTACATTAAAGTTACTTCTCTTCTGCGTATGAATATATATTCTGAGCCATGTTGCTATTTGTTTCTGTTTTAAATTTTCTGAATGTAAGAAATGAATTAAAAAATCAAAAAGTCTTTTACACAAGTTAAATTCTGCGACACAATGCAAGCTGAACATGGGTGGCGAGCGACGCCACCTGGGATGTTTTTGAGTTGCGATTCTATGATTTATTTTTTCGTCACGGGGTACGTACACGGGATGGTGGATTTGACCAAATGTTTTCGAAGTTAAGTTTGGTAAAAAGTTTTTACCCGGGATACTAGTCTATATTCTAATACGCGCTGTGCATCCGCTTTTTTTCACGCTTTCACTCTCTAAAATTTCGGGTCGTTTTTGCGGTCACTTATTCATAATGGAGTGTCAGACCACGGCGGTTAATATTTTTCTACGATTAGTATAGGGGAAAACATTGCATTGCATATAATCGTTTCAAATGTTTTGATTATTCGCGAGATCAAGAAACAATAGACAACAACGAAAGTATTGCGCGAAGATTTATTTATGTTTTTAGGGTAAGTACGCTTTAGAACCTTTTTGTTTGTTTGTTTTGTTTTTCTTATAGTATTAATAGGGTTTCTGCGTCATTACTTTTCAAACAAAGAAATGAATATCATGGTTTTTAATCATGACGCTCTGGGTTCGTGAAGAAATTGCGATTTTCTTCATTTTAATTCACATTTTGACACTTTTGCGACTTTCGCGTTTGGCTTTTATTTACATTGGGGTGTGGATTTCATGAACATTTACAGCGATTTTAATCTTTTTGTTGTTTACCTGTACGCACAATTTATTTTTACTACTGCATATATCGTATCGTGAAAGATTTAATACGAATATTTTGATGTGTTTCAGATCTTCTGATTAAAATTTTTTCTGTTCATAACTCCAGTGTTGAACTAAATATGCTTTAGCCGGAATACCTAGAGATTATTAATTAAAAGAGTGAAGAGTGTTTTTTTCTGTATTGACGTTAGATATTTTTAATCAAGGGGAACCATTGCATTGCATCTTCAATTTATAAGGTAAAAAGTGAAAAAAGTGGACGCACAGCGCTTTCTTTATTTTTGATGAATTAAAACCCGTGTTCTACATGCTGTTCTACACGGGATACTACATTCTAAACATTCTACATTCCAAACAATTGAGGAACTATATCATACTAAAATTCATTATACTAAGCCTTTCTCTCTCTGTTCAGCTCACATCGATTAAAACATGTAAAAAAATTTTACACGGGATACTAGTTCTATATATATACATGAAGAAATTTAAAACAAAATTTCTTGCAAAGAAAATGCACACCTTTTTTATAACAAACATACACATAAGAAACACCAGACTCAAATTCTTAAAAACTTAAGAACCTTGTAAGAAACAAAACATGATTTGAGGTAGGAATTTTCTCCCTGTGAAGCCCTTATAATATGAGATGAGATAAAAGGGCAAAATCTACTACTTGTTCTGAACTCATTGACCGCAACTAGGATCATGTTGAGATGCACAAGACAAAAGCCACTCAAAACAACTGGAGTTTGTGTCAAAATTACATCTTAAAATATCGAACTATTGAAAAATCCAACGCTTTTTTGCGATACCCGATTGCGAACTTTATTTGTTTACCACGCTTATTCGCCATTTTGATTTGAACTGAAACTCTGTCGCTCGTTCCAGACCTATTTTCTATTGTTCTAATGAGAGATTCCCACTGCTGACATCAGCACAGTGCACCCCGCAGCTCTACTGATAACAGTTCATTATCTTTAATAATCATTTATTTTATCTAAGTTTGAATTACAAAACGTCTTATTCAAACGAGTGTACTTTGTACTATTTTCAATGATTGTTTCGCTTCCTGGGCGATCCGCTGGTCGCACAGTTTCCTGTCTTCGTTTCAAACTGCGGTTTCTTTCGGATGATACTTTTTTATCAACACTGCCCTGAAATATGCGTTCTCAGCAATGAATTGATAGCTTTTAGCCTTTTTCACTTTCGTTGCCGTAAAGTTTTTTGTTCGTTTGTTCCACGCTATTTTGAAACGTGGAACTATTTTTCCTTCTTTCAACGTTGTTGCCTTGACAAAAAAAAACAATTTGTTCTTTTGATTTGTTTGATTTGTTCTTTTTTGCAAGGCAGTACTTGTTCGGGTTTCTGATGAACACCAAGGAAACTTGGTTGGTATAGTGCCCGTAAGCAGAAGTCGTAGTAATTTGATACGTTATTCAAATCATGTCATTAGGGTTTTAAAGTATTAAGACACAATTGTTGATGTAAGCAGCTTATCGGAAGTCTGGAAACGAATTTTCAAATCTCTGCTTGGATCAAGCATCAGAACAATCTTTTTTTCTAATAGCTGCAATCCAAATTTTGGCATATTTTTCATCCTTTGGCAATGAGAAGAACGTCTTTTTACTATTTGTCGATCTATGGTAACAACCAGGCACTGCACATATTCGCGGCATGATAGCAATATTTAGATTTGTTTCACGAATAGAAAGTGTGTATCGATCTTTCAACAGAAGGTAAGTTGAGAATATTCAATTTTTATTATTTTACAAGAAGTAAAAACTAAAGGAAAGTATTTCTTGGCAGTGATTATACAACAACTGTCCATTGGTTCATATTTCCATATATTCTATGACACTTTGGCAAATTCATTTTCGACAAAATTTCGCCAAAATAAATCTGGAAACATGAGCATTTTTATTGAAATAGTGTGTATATTTCTATAAGCATGCACTCAATTTTTCACGAATTTGCCTACTAGGTACTTACTGCAAAAGTCATGAGAAAACTTAACCCAGCAGTTCTCTAGAAAGAAATCTTCACGAGGCAGCCAATCATTTGCTTACCTCGTCAAGAAACAGCCAATCATTTGCTTACCTCGTTTGTTTTGTTACTGTTGTAGTAAGGGATTCTCATTGATGACACATAGCAATATCCTCATCTATGTTACAATACAATCTTTAAATTTTCAAGAAATCTTTATTTGATTTGATTTGTTGAAAACTCACTGCGAAGAAGTATATTTCTATAGAAACATATATAGTATTTCAATGAACATGCTCTTCGTCGCAGTCAACCAAAAATTATTAGCAACATACTAGTCACACAACTCACACACACCTTCCAAAATCTGCAAACGTTTCAACTTTATAAAACATTTCATTTATAAAACATTCCATAAAAAAGAGCTATGGCATATACCTTAATCTTCGTCTTTAAAACGATTATTATAAGAAGTCGAATAGACATATCAAAATTAATGATTAATGTGTTGACATCAACTTTATTGAAACCAATAGACCAATACAGGGATTTAGGGTTTAGTTAGTTCTTGATTTGCTAAAATCCATTTGTAAAGAACACAATTAAATTAAATATATGATACAGGTCACACAAATAATCCCCACTAGTATTCAGCATTGTTGTTATACAGGTTGATTCATCCGGGTCAATATAAGTGCAGGGTGTGTTTTGGTTCAAATTAAGCTCAAAAATTCTTTTACCGTAGTCAGTTTGGTCATTAATTTGTGTGCAAAAACTGAAGTACTTTGACAAATTAGGCCAATTTGGGCCAAATGAGCCCCAAACTCCCAAAGGAACCGTATGCCAAATATTTGTTTGATCTAAAATTCTCTGTTGATCAGTCATAATAGCCATAATAGATATTATGACTCAACATGGAACCATGGGTTTCCACTTGTCCTGAGTGCTCAAAATCAAAATGAAATCGAAATGAAATCAAAATTTTAATTTATAAAATGTTTGCCTTGGTGAACCCCACATTCCCATAATTGTTCTTTGAAGTAGGCGAATCCTGCATAACGCATGTGAAAAATATAAGCAAGTCGATCATTCATACTTCAAGAAGAAGGACCAAAAAAGACGGGATAACACTGAATAGACACGAGAAGTGTTGTGAAATTTTTTAAAAGGCTGGAACTTGCAACCTTATGATATGGTTTAGAAATTAAACCTGGCGGACGTACGCAACTGCCAGAAATAATCTGAAAATCATAAATCGCCTAGTATCGACGAGTTTGGTAGCGCATCTCGATCTTTTTAACAAAGAAGTACCAGTACGCTTAACAGTTTCGGAAGTAACCATCAAAATGAAACAGAAAATCGGAACATTCAATTGCCAAGGCATCCTAACATCAAAAGCAAAACAACAAATGCTCGCAGACGATTTCGAAAAATACAAGATGAATGCTCTTGTCATAAAGAAACTCATATGAAAAACTACGGAACAATGAAACTGACTTCAAAAAACGACAATGATTATACGCTTTACTATTCAGGAAACGAAACTAAATCGGTAAATGGTGTTGGTATCATTCTACCGTCAAATGTCAACGCCGAATTTCAACCAATATGTGACAGGATCTGTAAAGTAAGGATAAAAGTTAACGATGACGTGAAAGTAGAAATTGTAAGCGCTTACGCGCCCACTCTTGACAAATGTGAAAAACAACCTGAAATCAGAGAAAACTTTTATACCAAATTAGACAGTGTCTTACAAACTATCAGTAACAGAAACATCACAATAATAGCTGGTGACTTTAATGCTAAAACTGGAAGTGCAACAAAAGACAGGATCTACAAAGCAACGATAGGGAAATACGGCAAAGGACAAACTAACGACAATGGAACTCACCTGTTGAACTTCGCAGTCTCCAATAACCTCAAACTGATCAACACATTCTTCAAACATACTGCACCACACAGAACAAAATGGACCTCACCCGAAACACCTCGAGGGAATAGAAAAAACTTATGCCAAAACCAAATCGACTATATTCTTGTACGGAAGAATTGTGCAGTCCGTATAGGAAATGCAAGATCATATGGAGGAATGACCACACCATCGGATCATAAACTTGTGATGATGACATGCAACATAAAATACCCCTACATACCCAAAAAGAAATATGTTCCACAGGTCGACATTGAAAACCTAAAAAACAGAGCAGTTGCCGACTAATATAAAACCACCCTCAATGAGAAACTACGCAACCTTCCCGACTCTAACAACACCGCGAAATGGAAATTGTCAACGAAACAGCTTTCAGTGCCCTTGGTAAAAAGCCAAAACCACCACTACCACATAAATGAAGAAATTGCGAAACTATCAGAAGAACAGAAATCTATCAGATTGGAGATCGAAAACTGTTTAGAAGTCAATAGAATATATACAGGAGATATAGAAATGAAATCATGAAAGAAATCCATCAGAAAATGAAAGATCGAGATGAAAGGAAAATCGAAAACTGCCTTAGAGAAATTGAAAACAGCAAAAACGACTCATCAAGGATGTTCAGAGCGATCAAATAAATCCAGCGTAGTAAACAGAAACCATCAAAACTGTTAACAGAGGATACACTGCAAACGAAAAACAGCAAGCTGAGATCATTGGGAAACAATTCAAAAACCAATTCTGTAAAATGATCCCTCCAAATAACATAAACATAACACCTGTACCAATGCGTCAACCATTCACGGCAAATGAGATTCAGAAAGCAATAACAACTTTGCGCAACAACAAAAGTGCCGGGGATGATGGAGTACGAGCTGAGTTGTTAAAAAACGCGCCGAATATTCTTCATGAACTGATAGCTGATATTTACAACACGTTATCAGAAACAGGAGAATATCCATCAGAATTAACGCATGGAATAATAACACCATTGCAAAAACCTGGAAAGCCGAAAGGACCCGTGCAAAATCTACGACCTATTACGTTACTTTCCTTGATAAGAAAAATTCTTGCCAACTGCATGAAAAACCGCATTGTCGATGGACTGAACGCTGAAATCCCACCATCTCAAGCAGCATACAGAGCAGGAAGAAGTACAACTGAACATGCGTTTGCAGCAAAAATCCTCTCAGAAAAAGCTATAACATCGGCAAACTACCGAATACACCTACTAATGCTCGATATGTCTAAAGCATTTGATACCGTGAACAGAGAGAAACTCTTGAGGGAACTAGAGATCTGAATGAAGATGAAGTGCACATTATAAAAGTTCTTCTTAACACACAACTACAGATTCGCTGTGGAGCCGAAAAGAGTGAAATTTTTGCTACAGATACAGGTACACCACAAGGTGATAGTCTAAGCGCCAATTTTTTCACCTACTACCTAGCAAAGGCCCAAGCTAGTGAAAAACACAACGACCATAACTACTGTAATGCCATCGCAGTACCTCCATGGCACATAAGAAATGAGCATGCGTATGCATACATGAATGAAGAAGTGAATATCAACATGGAATATGCAGACCATGTGAAAGAATCCCTGCCAAAGAAACTTAGTCAATGGGACTTAGTTATAAATGAAGAAAAAACCGAGCAGTTTACGATCATGAGAAACGGTGAGGAAAATTGGAAAAAGTGTAAATTATTGGGAACATTGTTAGATACGGAAGAAGACATCAAAAGGAGAAAGATCCTGGCAGTCAACGCAATATTAGCAATGAAAGATATCTTTTATGGAAACGTCAGTATTGACGTAAAACTCCAGCATTTGATTGTTATGTTGGCAGTATTTTTCTATATAACTGTGAAATTTGGACTTTGACGAAATCGCTAAAGAATTCAATAGACGCATTTCACCGCAGACTGCTCCGAATGGCATGTCTAAATGTGAGATGGCCGAACGTTGCCACAAATGAAGATGTTTATGCCATAATAAGGCAAATTCCCTGGTCTCAAGTAATAATGAGGAGAGAACTAAGCTGGCTTGGTCATCTGTTCCGTTTGCAAGATGATGTCCCAGCTAAGATCGCTCTTTGGCATTCCTTGAGGCCAACGAAAAAGCCGAGAGGAAGACAGAAATCCACACGGATTTCAATGATGCAAGATATGATAAGAGGAATGAGATTGGAATGGGAGGATGCTGTTCAGTTGGCAATGGACAGGTTGGCGTGAAATAATTTCATGGAACAGTGGTGTCCAATGAGACTGTTAAACGCCAATTAGTACATTGCGCGCGTAGTCGCGAGTAGCAAACGCCCATTCTAACCTAACGCCCGTTACTACACAATGTATTTATTATACGAAAATGTTAATGATGATGATGATGATGATTGTTCGAATAACAAATTGACGTTCTATTGTTCGAATAAAAATAATCTCAGAAAGGCTTTTGGAAAAAGTAAACATAGCAATAATAAGTTTTTTAACTTTTTGGAGTAGGAAAACTACAGTACTTAAAGTTTATTAACTTTTTTTATGCTCCCAGCCTCTAGTTTCTTATAAACGGGTTCCTT
This sequence comes from Turritopsis dohrnii, assembly GCA_027922465.2. NCBI lineage: Eukaryota > Metazoa > Cnidaria > Hydrozoa > Anthoathecata > Oceaniidae > Turritopsis > Turritopsis dohrnii. Next base: position 1,042,014 of record BQMF02000010.1, read on the forward strand.
ATAAAATAATACGTGTTATACAACATTATTAGTCTCCTGAGTGCCATCATAGAAAATCAAATCAATTTTTAGGGCCTGGTTATATGGAAGAAATTATCCCGCTTAGCCGGGAAAAAATTCTTTATGGGTGTTTCTTTGTCCCGAGGTTACTTGAAAAAAAACCATCCTGACAACGCGGGACAGAATTTTACCGCCATCTATAAAGCTTGCTTTGAAATTTATATTCACCATACGCATGCGGCTGATGTCAGATAAAACCTAAGGTTGTCCCGTCTCGGTGTTATATGAGCGAAAAACGTCCCGGCTAGGCGAGATCCCTCTTCTCTGCGGGATGATTTTTTATCACATAATCCAAATCTGTTAAAACAAAATGAATGCAATAACGAGATCTCGTCAAAACGTTCCATTACAGTGAAACCTCTTTAAAGCGAACACCATCGGGAGACAAAACAAATTTCCGTTACATAGAGGTGTCTGCTATAAACCGTCCGCTATAAAGATGTTTTGACATAAGAGTTTGAGTGCAATTCAGTTTGTTTAACAAAACTGTCCACTATTGAGAGGTGTTTGCTATAAGTTGTCCGCTATAGACAGGCTTTGACATAAGAGTTTGATTGCAATTCAGTCCGTTTAAGAAAACTGTCCTCTATTGAGAGGTGTTCGCTATAAAGATGTCCGCTATAGAGAGGCTTTACAGTTGCATTCCTTGTGATATACTGAGGAGTAATTGAATTCGTTGCAGATGATATTTTCTTCAAAAGTTAACTGTCAAGCCAACTATTTTATTGATTAGGGATGAGAAAGAAAATGATATTACAATTAGCCTAATTGATTCTGGAAGAAATCTTTGTTTCCACTGCATTGAAATATAACAAAAAAGGTATTTGCTTTGTGGCTATCATGACATACATACCGTGTTTCCTCTATTAACCGTCCGGGCGCTTATTAATTTTTTTTCGAAATTTAGAGGGGCGTTTATTAGCGGGGAGCGGTTAAAAGAAGGGGGCGTTTAAAAGAGGAAATACGGTATGTATGTATTCGCATCTTTAATGTATAATATAAAGTGCTGTCAATGGCCTTTATTCTGAACTACAAACAATTCGTAACACAAATCAAAACATACTGCGAACATCCGTATGTCAATATCTTGCATTGTCGATCAAACTAATGTCTTCCTTTCAGTTATGCACCCAACTTTGGTATGTGGGTGCATATTTTGTTTAGAAAACTAATTTAAAGCAAACGTATATTTTGTTATTACGTTTTGGATCTGATTCTTTTAACCTTTAACATATACGTCCACGCTAATACGAGCAAAGAATTCCGCGAAGATTGTTTCTGCTCGTTATACTGAACAAAGTTTTTACTTGGGATGCTTATTATATTAATCAGCAATTGTGCATCCCACTTTTACTTTAGAGAGTGATAGATTCAGTTTAAATTTACGGTCAAGTTCTACATATTATCGCGTGAGGCCATTTAGAAGCGAGAGCGTTTACAGCCTGATAACAACAGCCTCGTTATGGTTATTGATCAATTTAACAAACGTTTTATTATTTCAACAAGTTCAGTTAAGAGTCGAATAAAATTTTTATTTACGAATTTCTTTTTAGAAATAAGTCGCATGATAAAAATTTTAAAACCTATTGCAACAAAATTAGATGTAATGCGATATCGTTTTGTATTCCTTTATTATGTTTTATTTGTATCAAAGTCGCATGATTTTCTTTTCTCATTTCAGTGTTATTGATGTAGTTACATACTCATGACGCTTTTCTTTAAGTGTTTTCATTTGTTTAAGATTTCTTATTGTATTCACTAGTAGATGTTGCTATGTTTCAACAAAACTGGCTTCTTTTGAATGAGAACGAGTGCCAAAAAATTACTTAAGACTACAATCACCTATCAGTCTAGTATGTGCAGTTCTCTGCCTTAAAATCTGAGGTATACATTCCTGGTTGAAGCCTACATCAGTGTGTTCACTGCGCAATTCCAAAAAAATAAAAAAAAAAAAAAAAAAAAATGGGTACAGTGGACACTGTTTTTGCAGGTGGTTCTGTGCTGGTTTGACGCTGGTAGTGATTCAAATACCAGCAATGTAGAATGCTAATGTGATATGAAAAATATAGAACAATAATGTGTACAGCGAAAAGGCATATTATGAGATACATACAGAGGCGTGACTGACCTTGAATACGCCTATGACATATGTGCATGATATGATGTAATGAACAAGTGCCTAAAATTACATAACCAGAATTAATTAGATTTTATCTCTGATAATATATGTAAGTAAGTAAGTAAGCAATATCATATCTTGTAATATATATTATGTATATATGTTAGTGGCAGTAATAGAGAGCATAGCAAACTCTCCCTAGTGGTAGTGATGTCGAGTTTTGATTTATTACGATTCTACGTTATGGGATAGTGATTGTGACATATTTATATCTTTTCTCAGGAGACAGTGAATAGCACGAAATTCTATTAAGTAACGATCAGCTGGGAATTTACGCACGAATTTTCTGTATTGTTTTAGTATATCATTTCTAGTAATTTTTCTATATAAGATGTACTTTTCTTGTGAATTTTCACACTATTGAAAAGGACACGCAAGTGCCGAAACATCTAGTCAGAATGTCGTATTTCTTCTCGTATTATATGTCACTAGTATCTCGCGTAAAAGTTTTTTACGGCTTTAATTTCGAAAATAATGTGACGAAAACAGGTGACGAAAAATTAAATCACCGAATCTCAATAAGAGACCGTGCCCATGTTGTAGAGCTCGAAAAACTGATCAAAAAAATGTATGGGATCGTTTCGCTACGATCAACCGTTACAGAAATATCGTCGATCAATAGTGTAAACCCCACTTAAGACTCATGTAAAAGACTTTTAAATAAAACTAACCGTCACGTGAACTTTTCATCAAAAATCATCAATAATACCTGAACGACCAATTTTCCACGGGTCCTTCAGGTAGTCTAAAAAATCAGAAAGCATCGTTACCGATCCAATGCAATAGTCTAATACACATTCCGGCATTTCCCATGAAGACGAAACGTCCGCACAACAGAATTTTGCATACTTCAGTACTTTCGCTGTTATTTGTTCTGCTTGACATAGGCTTTTGCCTCCTCCACCAGGACTCTGCAACCATTTAGAGATTGATTTGCCAATATTACAGTTTTTTGGAAACGTGGGCATTGAAGACGTGCTGTTTCGTTTGAATTTCTCTTGAGTGGAGAGACGAGTTGCTACTTCTGGAACTATGGTAGTAACGTCAGGTTTGTCGTCAAAAAAGTAAAACCAACCGTGCTTCATAAAAACGTGCTTTCTACAACCCCTTTGCGTTTTAAATCCTTCACTTTCGCATGCCTTTACTGGGCATATGTACACTCCGTTGGTACTGGCTTTTAAACATAATCTTTTCGGTTTTCTTTCGTTTCCAACAGCTTTTTGCCACACCTTTTTTGATAAGATACGTCTTTTCGACATCTTTGTTGATTAGTGAATCAGAAGATCAACGCGATCCGTTTTATGCAAGTTTCTTAATTAGGTATCATGTGACCAATCGACCAATCAAAAAGTTGGATTTTAATTGCTAAGTTGCGGAACCTGACAGACCGAATTAAAGTGGTCAGCAGAAATTCTTGAGGGTTTTCCACTCGTGTTCCGTATTATACACGATTGCGTGATCTTTATAATGAAAACGCAAATAGGAACATTTTGGCTTACATATAACGGAACAAAGTTGTCCTTACGCATAAAGTGTAATCTAGTAGAATACAGAACAACGTAGACCGTTTAGGATAGTTAATATCGGTCTTGCAAGGACTTTTCATTCATATTAAAACGCACGCATTTCAAATAATCTCTAAGAATCCAAGGGAACCTCAGAAAATGTTCCTTATGTCACAAAAGGACTTTCTGAAATAGGAACACGTGCAAGTGATATAAAGTTTATACTTCAGTACTTCTCAAATTTGCTCACACAAAGGAACAAAAAAACGTGAAACGTTATATAAAGATATTGGCGGACGATTATGTCTAATAAAACTGTTTTTCTGGCACGAAACATCATAGTGAATTGAAAAGTGGTTGAGATGAAGTTTAATAAATTAAAGAAGAGAGTAATTTGGGGAATTTCAGACTGTATCAAATTGTTAGTCTCTTTACAATGCTCAGTCAAGTTATCAATGTGTGGGACTGATTAAATTAACATTGAAAAAAATGACATTGTTCGAAATAATCATGATTTTTTTCGACGGCGAACCACTCGATGGATGCACAATGATTTAGTTGGGGATATTATAATGTCAGGAAAACAAACTTTGGATGATGACTAGAATCCAATTAATATATAACATACAATGAAATCAGTAAAGCCTTTTAAAAATTTGGAGTGTAATATGTTCTAGGACGCAATATATCATGTTTGAAAAGAACATTGCGATACAGATCCTAACAGTTTTATTGTGTCATTTGTCTTTTCGTGCACATTTATAAGTACCATGAAAAGATTCAGAAAAGATGGTAATATGCATACAATGTCGGACTTCTAGGGGTCCCAAGAAGTCGGTCTGATTTAATGGGAGTCTAACTTATCGGAACTTCATCTTAAGTCAGACTCTGCTTAAATAGTCTGAGGGGCACAAGGCTTTAGTCCGACTTAAACAAAACTCCGAAAAACGGTGTCCGACTTAACAAGGTACTGTATTTCTAACTTGTTGAGAAGTGCATTAAAGGTATCCTCCAGCTCTTCTACAACTTTGAATAATATAAATCTATTCAGTAAATCATTTGAGAAACAAAAACTTTATTTTCATAACAAAAACTTTAAATACAAGATTCATCAAAAATAAATTTTATGAATTCAATTTATATTATCAATGGGATTATCTGAACGTTTTTTATGTTTGAATTGCTAACACTCTCCCACACAAGTTGCGACTTACCTCTAGATCCCAGCCGCCACTGGCAGGTTAAGTAAGAATATATTCATATTGTGTTATGTTGATTTAAGTTATATACATTATAATTTTTATCTTCTTGTAATTAACTGTTATGGATTAAAATCTTTGAAATGCCCAAGTTTTTCCTGCTCCTACTAATCCAAGTTATGAACAAAATTTGAAAGGTTTGCACAAAGAACAATTTGAAGGTCCTGATATTAAATTGGCTGTCACTTTTGCAGATTTGATCATAAATAAACAAGGTTTTCAGTTTTTGACCTATTTTAAATCATTTGGTTGTAACAGATTTAATAGTGTTGAGATAAATACAATTGTAAAAGTCTTCAATCCATACAGCTTCTTTTTTCAAATGATTTTGGTTCACTTCTAGCAAATATCATTTTACTCTTCATGTGAACCATAAGTGTTACTTTGGGAATTGTGATAGGCCCGTTCTCAAATAAGCAACACGAAAAGAATGGATAGTCCTTCATGTATCTTGAAAATTAGGCTCAAGCAATTTCCTCTAAGCCGGATGCGGAAATTGTTCAAGCCATGAGGCTTCTTGTTATCTTTTATCACAAGACGAAGGTTATGCGGAAGTCCATAACGGGAGCATTAGAATCAATAAAAGATCACTGACGACAGATGACCAGATTATTAAAACAAAACGATATAGAAATGTAAACTTTTTGGAGACTTATTAACAAAGTATAAAATGTTTTTCGGAAACATTTTTTATTTCGATTTAGCGAAGTAACAAAGTCCCCTGCTCAAAAAGAAATGGCGCATACCAATGTGAAAAATATAAACAAAATTTTTAACAGCGATAACGGCAAAAAGGAAACACTAGAATCGAAAAAGTGATTCATTTAGAATCCAAAAATCGATTTTTTAGAATCTAAATTTCGATTATTGAGAATCTAAATTTCGGTTTTTTAGAATCTAAATTTCGATTTCGATTTCAAAAGAAGCTAAATTTCGATTTAAAAAAATTGAAATTTAGCTTCAAATAATCGAAAATTGAAATTTCGATTTAAACCGAAATTTAGCTTGTTATCCTTTTCCCATAAACTGCCACATATAAACATTATAAAATTGACTCATTATACAATATGCTTATAACTCACAATAAAATATCCTTAGTCAAAAAGCCCATAATAATAGTCCCTTAGTTAAACTCATCTGGGCAAAGATTGAATTCTGAGTAAATGATATCTAGGTTCATGACTTTCGTAAAGCCTTAGGAACTGAAAAATGAATCTTATGGAAAGACTCATCGGAGAACCCTTTACATTAACAGAAAATATTAGTATGAGTTTCCGCATTTAAAAATTCCCAAGAAAAGAACAGATCACCAGATGTCACACTACAAATTTACTTTAAGATCAATCAAGGCATTCTGTGCCTGAGTACGTTGACTGTAAATCATGCTTTATTATATAGCTATTCTATTACCAGATTTTGTGTCTCAAAGGGTAATAATGTTTTGGAGTTTTGTTCTAGATTTTCCCTTCCCTTTCTATCTTCTATCTCTCTATATATAACTGATGACTTTCAAAAGTGACATCGTTTATATATGCATGTGTTCTTTTCTTGATAATTTCTTAAAGAGGCATTGGTCGGATTAAAATAATAGAGTTTGAGTTACTCTCGATTATTCAAATACTCATACGGATTTTCTTAAAAACAGACTTATCGAGCAGAAGAAAATAAACTTCGAGCAAGAAGATCGAAAATTTTCATTGATGATAGAATTATTTTTTCAAAGTCTTGTTTTAAAGTTGTTGATTGCTATTAGAGACAGAATATTCATATGAAACATTCCCGACCTCTCCTCAGAACATCTATGTACTAACATATCAATGGGAATACTGTCATTATAATATGCATTAGCTTTTTAATCCCTCATCATTCGATTTGTGTACTTTCTTTGACACATATATGCAGTATTGTACAGCTTCAAAATTTTGTTTCACTGAAGTTTTTGGTCAAGAAATAAGAATATTTGGCCTGGTTTATCTGAATTACGAAAATGTTTCCCTTTTTGTGAAAATATGACTATAAATACTCTTTTTTTATTAGAACCAATAAAATTAACTGTATGCGTTTGTGTCTTACCAACGAGTAAGGCGGGTATGACACAACTGGGCTTGACTTAAACCTGATAGAAACCTATGCATATGCATCCCCCAAAATTTACCCAAACTAATTATGGCCTGGATAAAAACGGAACAGACCCAATGCGGTATACAAAATTCATGGCTTCAGATGAGGGTTGTTCAGTCATTGACAGTGTTTGCTCGCTTGATGTTGGCAACAGCTTCGACAAAATCATTTTGCGTTACACTGTTTCTGGAATAATTATGTATCTACCACACTCTTGTTTCAACATTCATGTAATGGTTTTTTCGAAGCAAAAATTTTTTTGCAATTTTTATCTTCATTTTTGTTATGTCTGTTATTTTTATTATTCAAAATGTAAAAGAAAATCTACTTGCTTTCGGACAATCACAGAAAAACATTTCCTAGGGAATAAGATTTTTTCATTACTGGTATGACTTCGAGTGCACGCTCTATAACTTTTGTGTCTACATATTTGTACACCGTAGCTGGAAAAACCTTTTTTGATTTTGTAAAAGAAGGAACCATTTCAACATGGGCCTATAAGGCAAGGCATTGTCAAGGGAGAAAAGGAAATAAGTTCAAACATTTAACACTGTTTATGGAAACTATTTGGTTTGAATTTGTTTCACTCTTCTCAATTTTCATTAACTTACTAACTTTTTACTGTTTCCAAAATTTTAATAAGAACACAAATCTTGATATTGTCAGAATGACATATCCATAATTTTTGCCTGGAGTCGCTTCTGTGGCTTTTCTTGTTTATTATACATTACATCAGGATAATCATTGAAAATAACTTGTGTTTTTCTATTCAACGTTTGACATTTTGATTTTTTTTTTTTGTCTTTTTGGACATTTGATTGCTTACTGGATATAAAAAATGATCATATCCTTATGATGACTCCATGCATGGGTTTGTTTATAAACATTTTTCTTTTCGATTCATTCAACTATATGATTCCCAATATGGCCATAGCTGGCCATGTGTGCACCATGAAGAAAGAAGAACACTGATTCAATCTGAGATAAAACATTGTTTGGCAGATTGAACTGTTGTAGTTATTTTTCTCTTCCCGTCCCTACACTGCTGCATTCTTATAGGAAGGAACACATTTTTTTAAAAAAGTATCAAAAATTGATGTGTAAACCTTGCGTAAAATATTCTTTCTGTCTTCACGTTGAATCATGTGTCACAAGTTACATGTGTCAGGCGTATTTCTATTATTTAAAGCCATGTGTTTCTATTATTTTATTATTATATTTTTTCACTTCACAGTCCAATAAACGATGTTTAAAGCGATTCCGAACTTCGCGCCATATTTATTTTGATTTTGAATGTTTTGATCACGTGAGAATAATATTTACATTTTAAGCCGGCCAATGCCTCTTTAATGCTTCAACATGAAACATAAATGATCAAGTCATTGAGTACCAACTTGGTTACGTAATTAATAAGTGCCCATTATAGACTTTTAAACATTTTCTGTTGATTTACAGTTCTCTGAGGGGCCATTTTGATAATGATAAAGACGTTTAATAATAGACCTTAGTACAGTGTGTCTCAAAATGTCTTATCCACGAACTTTCAAGGCGTATATCTCATTACATGTCTGATAAAATATTGTGAATTTTATATCACAAGAAAGGGCTTTTCATGCTCTATCCGTTAATATAAAATGTTTGCCAAAATATTTGTTCTTCGAAAAGATATTGAAGAAAATATAAAATTGAGAACTGTAAATCATTTTACATTAATGGATAGAGCATGAAAAGCTCTTTCTTCTGATACAAAATTCACAACATTTTATGAGAGATGTAATGAAAAATACGCCTTGAAAATTAATGAGTAAGACATTTTGATGCACACTGTATGACACTTATTTCAAAAGAACAGTGTTTTTTAAAGGACACAATGTAGCAATTATGGAAAAAATAATCTTTGTTCAACTTTTCTATGGAATCATATGTTCAACCCCCGTTTTAAAACATACTATGGTCGTATTTTTTATGTTTTATATTTTTTAATTTATGCGCTAATGAGAAAGCTAATAAGACTGAAACTAACTATTTGGCCATGAATGTGGTGAACAGACTATAAAACTTAATTAGCTAGTTGCAAAACACAAAACAATTTGTTCCATCATAACATCAACCTAGCACGTTTGACCTTAAATAATGCGGTGACATAAAGATTAACTTAAGTCAATTAGCAAGTAATTAAAAATTATTTTCAATAGAAATAATCAATTAAGTTGTTCTTCACAGGCGTGATCATAGTCACGGACCAAAATACAATGTGTATCAAAAGAGTTTGCCCAAGATTTTTGCATGCATTGTTTTGCTAAATAGTTATTAGTATTTTGAAATTCTTACATCAGATAAAAACTTTTTTGGAAATCTATCCAAATATATAATTTTTATTTTGAAAATATTTTTTCGAGACAATTTATGAAGGAAAAACGTTTTTAAAATTCTCGTTAACTTCTTAAAGATCAATTAACTCTGTGATTTCACAAAAGGAATCTATTTCTGACACAAAAAGATTCATTAACAAAACTTTATAACAGATTAACGTAAATTGTTCAGAGAATTTAATTTCCAAAATGATCACCATTAAATGAAAAGGCCGTCAAGTAAAGCCTGATTCAGACCTGACAATTACGACGATTACGGCGATTAAAATTTGGTATAGTCATCGTAATCGTTATAATCGTCTAATGTGAACACTTTGGTAATCGTCGTAATCGCCATAAACGCCTGGCGTTTACGACGAAAAAATTAAAAAAAACTGATTTTTTATCGTCGTAGTGGCGCTATGGTATGTAAAAATCTATTGAATTTTACGTCAATTCTATTGTTTTAAGATCGTAAAGGCACGTGCTTCCAATTTAACAAAGATGTTCAAACTTGATAAGTGAAAAAAGTATCATGTGGTTGAAATAATTTTGAATTTGGTATTTTGAGATACTTGAGAGTGTTCAGACCTGGCGATCGGCGATTACGACGATTGATATCTTTTTTAATCGTCGTAGTCGTCAGCTCTGAAACAGGCTTTAAAACAAAGAGCAATTTCGTCATCAACATCCAAGTTAATTGATCTTTAAGAAATTAATGAGGGTAATAAAACCTTTTTCCACTATAACTTACCTGGAAAAAACATTTTCAGAATAAAAATTATTTATTTGGATAGATCTGAAAAAAGGCTTTCTCCAGACACAAGAATTGCAAAATAGTAATAGTACAGGAGCCCATCACAGAAATTCCATACCATAAGATCCTCTAATGTAAAAGTACGTAAGAAAAACATTAAATTTTTTTATGTCAGCTGGTCTAACCCCGTGGCGTTATTGACCAAATACCCCAAAAATGAGAGCCCAAATTGACATCTAAATATACCATTGGGTACAAATTTTATAATATCACAGTCAAAGCTTCTCTGTATGACTAGCAAATATGAAAGGTAGCATACTTAGCAAATTTCCATGACCGAGTCCCTTTCAGCTGGACCCAAAGATCCCCAAAATGGCATTAAACCTATACCATAAAGTACGTGGCTGAAATTTTTCTTGAGAAGTCCCATACTAAAGAGGAATCAAAATTCCTAAAAGCTAACCAAAATTCCCATTGTCTTTTTAAGTCAGCTGAATTTTAGGTCAAAGTCATTTTAGGACCTAATATGGCATTAAACCTATACCATAAGGTACATGGCTGAGATTTTTCTTGAGAAGTCCTATACTAAAGAGGAATCAAAATTCCTAAAAGGTAACCAAAATTTCCATTGTCTTCTTTAAGTCAGCTGAAATTTTAATGATATGTCATCGAGTGTTATTTTCTCTACATTCGGATCTTTCAGAACCTTTTTATCAACACTGCAATGTTCGAATTTATACAAATTACTTGAAATGTATAAATATCAAATCGCCTTTGTATACATTTTTGGAATAAGTAACTAATTTGTCTTCTTATTTAGTTTTAAAAACTTTTAGCATAAAAAAGACAAAGAGGAAATCAAAATTAGTGCTTATTGAACGAGAAGTTAGTAGTTCAAAGAAAAGGTAAGTCCCTAAAAATCTTATTATGTGGACGCTTTTATTTCATTACATGGTCTTTTTAATGGATATGATAGATGTTTTAGTCTGTGATATTTTCTTCTAAACTCTTCCTCTAAATTTATTCAGATTTAAGGTTTTCTACAAGATAACTAAATGAAATACCGTTTAGATATGGAATAACAGCAAGGGCAAAAAGAACATAGCGAAAGTTAAGAAAAAAAACAAAGGTTGTTAGCATTTTCGTGTCTTATTATTAATATACAAGTAGCACACAAATACAAAAACACTAATTCAGTAGGTAGGATACAATTTCTGGATCGATGACATGAGTTTTGCTATCCAGTACAGTATGTGTAAATTGAGAGGTAAAATAGCAGAAATTAACATGACACTGATGATGTGATTTTGACTGGGTTCAATATTTTGATATTGAGATGGCTTTTTTTGGAGCAATTGGAAAGGTTATAGCAGAATCAGGAGGACCACATATTCTCAACGAATGTGAAGTTCTAGCAAAAGGCTCCTTGAAATCTATTAACAAAGGTACACACGCGTAGGGACGTCTGAAAATGGGACGTCGCAATTGGGATCCCTTTACGATCAATTTGCGATCTGATGAAAATTTTCAAATTTCATTCTGCAGTCATTAAACAGTATACTTTGAGTAACAACAACATACTCCATATGGAATTTACATTCGTACCGATTCTTTTTCTTGGTCGTGTGAGGGATCCTTTCACGGCGTTTTTGAGACGTCTCTATACAGATTAAATTACGACCTTCGAAAGAATTCTAAATTTTCAAAGGCGATCAGTCGACAAAAATTCATCGAATATGTTTTACTACAGTTGAATGATTTAAAGAATTTAAAATAGACCAATCACAAATACGTATGACAAAGAGAAATTCCCGGGTTATAAAATTCACGTGTGATATAGAAAGTTTCAAAAGGATAGACTTTCTTGTAAGAAAAGGTTAATACCGTTAATAATGATACATGTAACATAAGTTTCGATAAAAAGACGTTTAGATAAAACTTAGAAGATGTAATTTAAACATGGCGTTTTGTCAAAGGTAAACTGCTAAAGTGGAAATGGAAAAACACCTTGTAAAGAACCACCATAACTATGCAAGATGGATGGTTCGTTATTATCACAACCTATTAAACTTGCCAGATTCGCATCCAGAAGTGTTTGAAGAATTTCAAAATGGTTTATTTGCCATTAAGAGAACAACGAAGCCATTTTCCGGTTCTCCCGTTGACTTAACGTTGGAGCAAACCATCAATGCTGATGCATCGAACCAGAAGAAAGGTATAACTGCAATAACTAACTCGATATCAGCACGCCAACGTTGGGCAGAATCGTATTTCCTTCGTACAACACTTTTCTCTCACATGTTTGCTGACCTTGGTTTAAACAGAAAAGGAGATGTTACAGGAGATCTCAGACCGTACAAAATCAAAGCAAACAATGACGGGCTGAAGAAAATCTTGGACATGATTTCAGTTACAATGAACCCATTTGATGTTGCAGACAAAGATCATTTATACAACATAGGCACTGGAAAGACAGCAAGCGAAGAAACAGAAAGATTCTTGCTATCAGTGAAGAAAATTGGAGAAGAGGCCAGATTGGCCTTCACAGATGAATGTGTCGATCGTCCTAAGAGATTCGAAGAACACATTTCAAGGCAGACGCTGTGCATGTTTCAAAGTGAAGCTGGCAAGGAGAAGTTAAAATTGAAAGATGGAAAGTTACAGGCAGCTTGTATGATGCGTCATATTTTTGGTAGTGTATTGCGACTTTCTCGAACATCGAATTGACATGGCCCGAAGTCTTTCGATATCCACTAACACCTAATCCTCTTTCATTAAGCCATGCAGATGGAACAATGTTGAGTTCCCCGAAAGTAGATCTACGCCTCCAAGAACAATCGATGTTACAATACTAGATGCAATGTTTTTCCTTCACCTTCAAACCAATCTACCTGAAACATTTGGTGGAGTCAGCAGATTTTTGCTTAAACGCATTATGGGCTACCCAGGGAAAGAAATTCATTTTGTCACCGACAAATGGATTACGCCGTCAATCAAAGATTGTGAAAGAGAGAAAAGAGGAAGCTCTATGTTGTACGAGATACACGGACCAGGTCAGAATCAGGACCAGGTTAGATACGTCCATCAGATTGGCTTCAAGCGTTGAAAAATTCAACTTTTAAACAATCTGTTATGAAGTTTCTTTGCAACATTTGAAATGAAGACACTTTCAACGAAATACTTGCGGACAAGGTCCTGTTTGTCAACAACAAGGATGTTTGCTTCAAGTATTACAAGGCAGAAAGCAACATTCAAAAAGAAGAAATTCACTCTTTATTTTGTACACACGAAGAAGCGGATACCAGAATGTTCAACCATCTTTCAAAGATTGAACGCAATAAAAATGTCGTTATTCGTACAGCCGATACTGATTGTTTAGTAATTCTTAGAGATGTAGTATGGTTTAAGAAGAACAAACAAACAACGGTTTCGACAACGTTTCGGGTGTTCGCACACTCATTTTCAAGTCAATATAATTCTTGTTGTTACAAATTTTTTCATATACAATTTTTAAAAATTTTCTTTTACAACTCATTATACATACAAACAACATACAACAATACATACACGTTCAATTAAATAAACACAGTGATGTAGATCTAATATTATTATTCAATAATGGACTATCTCGCATTATAAATAAACTCTCTTTAATTTCCAAAAGATAACGGTTATTCCCACGTGCTAAAATACTGAAATTGTCAAAAGATGGAGAGTTGACACATTGTTTCAAGTGGTCTTTAATGGCCGTCTGCTGGGATGACGTAGATTTCTTACCTGTTAATGGCGATACACCGAGGTGCTTGTGACCCGAACTTTAAGGTGACGTGACGTCTCACCAATATAGGTAGGGTTGCAGCTACCGCACTTGTATTTGTAGATGACGCCAGACAAAAGTTCCTTGGGGATGATGTCTTTAAACCGAAAGAAACTGGAAATTCGAGTGTGAGTCTTAAAATGTTTAGTAATTGGTCCTGCTTCAGTGGGAATTAATCGACAAAAAAATGTCTGGATGGAAGTGAGAGTCCACTCGAAGAATACACAAAGATATATCTACCTCAACCACGCATTTACTGGGTGTGACTACACTGCCTCTTTTAGCAAGAAAGGTACCGATATTTCTGTTACCTAGATTTTCAAATTTAGATTTCTGTCAAATGATCGCCTGAAACTCAAACTGAAACCAAGAAGCGTTCGGAGGGTGTCCCTGAAAATTGATAATAAAACAACAACAAATCTATAATATATAAATTTATCATGAAATGTTCCGGTTGCACCCTGTAAGGCCATGGATTGACATTATTTATATCTTCGGCAATTAAAATTCAACCATAGCAAAAGTCTGTCCGTTGATAATCCTAAAAGATCCAAAGTTTACGAAACTTTTCATAGAAATTGGAATGGTAAACGAGTTGACTGATATGATCAACCAATTTGAAGAATTCGTTTGTTTGATGTACGGAAGAAAGAAGTGCACAAACGTTGATGATGCTCGGTTACAAATATTCTTGGATAAATATCGCAATAAGAGCATCTCAACTTTGAAGAACCTGACGGGAACATGCTGCCACCTTGTCACCGTTCACTGATGCAAAAAATAAAACGAACAATGCACATCACAAAGAGATGGCTCTCTTCAACAGACACTGTAAGTGATCCTGAAACACCATGTCAGTCTGGATGGCATTTAGATGGCGATGGGAATTTGAAAATTTGTTGGTACGAAGGGGATGCCTTGCCAGCGGAAATTGAAATAATTTTAGCTGGGAGAGAAGAAGGTAAAAAATATATAAAATAAAATAGTCGGAACTGACCATTTAATTAACTAGTTTATGAGTGACTATTTAGCTAGGTTAACGCTTTTCTGGAAATAGGGAAATATCTAGCAGGTGTCCAAGGCTACGGTCACAAATGACAATGATTTTACTTCTATTAATTTCAGAGGAGGGTGATGAAGAAAATGCTAATGACGACCAGGACGATGAAAATTGCCGTTTGTGTGAAGATGACTATGATGACGAAAGTAGCGATGAGGATGAATAGAGACAAACTCTTTATACTAAGATATATGAGTCATGTCCTGATATAGTTGACACCTAGTATACATTAATGAATTTACAGTGTCCACTTTATGTTATATGTTATGGAATAACAAAAGTTATTGTGCTTTCTTCTTTCTTTCTAGGAAAAGGATACCTTCTAAAGTATTGGCATAGCAGAAAAGAATTTTGTATTTTATAATATTTTAAAGTTCTTGTGTTGAATATTACAAACTTTAATCAATTGTCATTCACTAGAAATTTAAAAATTTAAGATATTTCAAGGACCATTTGGTTTACAGCAAAATTCTTGGTACAGCTGACTTAAGGAAGACCATGTGAATTTTGGTTAGCTTTTAGGAATTTTGATTCCTCTTATGTATAGGACTTCTCAAGAAAAATCTCAGCCATGTACCTTATGGTATAGGTTTAATGCCATATTGGGGATCTTTGGGTCCAGCTGAAAGGGACTCGGTCATAGAAATTTTGGTATGCCACCTTTCATATTTGCTAGTCATACAGAGAAGCTTTGACTGTGATATTATGAAGTTTGTACCCAATAGTATATTTAGATGTCAATTTGGGCTCTCTTTTTTGGGGTATTTGGTCAATAACGCCACGGGGTTAGACCAGCTGACATCAAAAAATTTAATGTTTTTCTTATGTAATTTTACATTAGAGGATCAAAAATTTTGTACCTTATGGTATGGAATTTCTGTGATTGGCTCCTGTACTATAATAACTATTTAGCAAAAAAATGGGTTCGAAAATCTTGGACAAACTTTTTTGATACACACTGTATGTAGGTCATAAAATTTCAAACATAAAGACTACATAGGGGAACCATGCTTGTTTCTAGATAGTGTGGAAATATATAGGTATTTGTATACGCATACTGTAGACAAAAAATTTCTAAAAAATGTATCAAAATTTTTTTGATTACGTACATTCCTTCTCATATAAAAGCTATTTTTAAATCTTTTGGTTGAGATAGAAAATGAATTTTACAGACAAGTGTAATTCAAATATGTATTCAATTTTGACATAGACTCAATTCTAAATTCTTTTCAAAAATCCAAAAATTTTATGATAGGAATTTATTACTTAACACACAACATAGAACTTTTCTAACTTCTTCAGACCAACACAATGTCATGACGTTTTTATCAGTATTTCTCAGCAAGTGTGTAGAACGAATAAAATGTCTACACGCTTTATCTTGATAATAAAATGCTTCATCAGCCAAAAATACATTTATAACGTCTAATCATCAACACATATCAAAGCAGTATTACATCATCATGGAATTCATTTATAGCTATTGTAAAAAACAAGACCAGAAGTTTGAAATTTTCATTAAACTTGTTTCAAAATGAAGTCATAGATGACTTTGCTATTTGTTATTTTACCGGGTGTCACACAAAAAACTTTAAGTCTTTGATAAATTACCAGGGCCGAACAAAAATCGATTTTATACTTAATTTTGTTTCCATCGTAAAGAGGATGCTTTCACTTAAATTTTGACGTATCAAACTTTAAATTTGGTTCATTGGTTAAAAAGTTATGACCGAAAAATTAAAAGATCACTTTTCAAAAATTGTCAAAAAAGACGAAAAAACAGGGTATCTAAAAAAGAAAATCGAAGACTTAATTTCCCTTTAAGAAAAAAATATTTTTTCTCTAATTAAATGATTTGATCCTTTCAGGTTAAATGTAGAGTTGCACAGGCATGAATGAGAACATATATGGTGGTAAAGATAACCAGAGGGCAAAGTCGCAACAAAACCACAACTATGAGGAGTATTTTTAATTGAAATAGTGTGCATATTTCTATTAGAAATTTGCCGATCGTTTCTGAACCACATAACAAATAATCATCACGAACGAAGTATCCTAACAATTGCAATGGTCACACAAGAACTTTCCACACTACAGATTTTAGATTTCATGATCATTTTATAGAAATGCATACAGTTGACTCTCGTTACCTCAAATATTGCGCGGACAAAAACCTTGGTTCCGTCAGGACTTACAGCCAACTATAATGACCGTTACCGTGAAGTTTCCAACATTTTATTCGGTCCACTGAGAGTTCAAGGTAGCTGGACTAAACTGTATAATACCAACCTCAAGATTCTCAAATGTAAGCTCATTAATTGTGTCGGTTAGAATAATTGTACACACTGCAGCAATTGTTTTTTTTTTCAAAATTAATGAAATAAGGTGGTGCCATACCAAACATACAGTGGAATCCCCCTAAAGCGGACACCCTATAAAGCGGACAGCCCTCTAAAGCGGACAAAAATTTTTGCACCGGCAGAATTTAGGTCAAACTCTCATAAAAAAATCTCTATAAAGCGGACGATTATAAAGCGGACACTCTATAAAGCGGACAAAAATCTTTGCACCAAATGACAGTTTCCCTTATAAACACTCCCTATAAAGCGGACAATGGAAAAATAACGAGGCGAAATATCACTTTTTCTTAAAATTTAAACCATTTTACTTAGTACATCTTTGAGTTTTGTTATTTACCGAGTCCAACACTTTCCTTATATTTTTCTCGGCCCACTCAACTGCCTTTTCAACACCAATTAATTGGTACTGGGCAGGAATTTCTAGTCCGTAGCCAGCACCACGGTTCACTCGCTTCCCAGTCACTTTACAATACAGTAGTGATTACGTTAAGTTTGGATAATAATATACGAATGAAATGCCATTACGTGCACTAGAATTTCTGATATCAACTCTTATTACGCGGTAGCAGTGAAAGCGAGCAACGTATTAAAACGTGCTACTACTAATCCGATCGAAATGGCAATTACGGTATTCTATCTCATAAGCGCCCGGGCGCTTATAATTTTTTTTAGAAATTAGGGGAGCACTTATTAGAGAGGGGCGCTAATTGGAGAAGGGCGCTTATAAAAATTTTTTGAAATGGTCATGCTAGCTGTGAGCGAGACATTGCTTTTGATCATAAAAGAATAAAAACAACTGTATTTTTCATGGCAACGAAATAAGATTTTGTACTAATAACTTACATGTAAACATCACAAAAATATAGTCTTCCCAATCTATTTTTTTTCACAGAATTTTTAAATTAGAATTTCAAATTAGAATTTTCTATCACAGGAAGTTCTAATTACCGCCCGGGCGTTTGCTAATTTCTGAGTTAATATTAAGCGCCCGGGCGCTTACTAGCTGTGGAGCATATGCTTTTTTAAACAAAAATTTTTTTATTAGAGCTGATGTAGAAAACAAATGAAAGCACGCCAGGTTTCCTCGAAAGAAATATGATTTTAATGATAATGTCATGAAACCAAAAATTAATTCTAACAAATAACTGCATTTTCCCAGTTAACGTCAATACAATGTTGTTTAATAGTCATTCTGGCGTCGCAACCAAAAACCACCATTAACCGACGTCAAGAACACGTCAGGGTTGGTCGCAACCAAAATTGACTATTAATCGACGTCAAGAAAACGGGTTGGTTGAAAAAAGCATTTAAAATCATTTGTTTACTAAAAAGCCAATTCTGACGTTCAAGAGAAAGAAACGAAAAACGATGGTTCGTGAACTGTACACTGCAAATAAAGTTTTAAAACGATGTTTTAAAAAGCAAGTAAAACTTACATTGCATTTGTTCTTTCATTTTGTCATTTCGTTCTTGTCTACCCGAAATTAAGTTGGTGATTTTGATATCAGTCAAATACATTAGGATATGTCAAAGTGCCGTAGTGTAGTAGTTATCACTCTCAGAATTCATGCGAAAAGTTAGGGTTCAATTCCCGCTGGTGACTTTTCATTTGTTGTCATTACCTTTCGTCGTCAATTTGACCATGCTATAACGTCTACAACGTTGTTTTCGGTCTTTTGACCGTTGCACAACGTCCGTACAACGTCATTTTTGGGTTTTCTTAATCGTCGTTTTGAAATCAAAATCCGACGTTGTTTTGCTGTTTCCATTTCGACCATTAAACAACCGTCATGCGACGATGAAATACAATATAATAATAATAATAATAATAATAAATGTATTTCAGGGTAATCCATTTACATGGCTATTCTCCCAATATATATATGTACATAACAAAAAAAAAATAAAAAAAAAAAAAAAAAAATGTCGAAACAACGTTGAAACAACGTCTTTGTGCTTACTGGGTTTGAACTAGAACAAAGATAGTGCAATATTTAACAAACGATGTAACAAAAGAAATTTTGAACTGAACTGAAAGATACTTGATCAGGTGTTTTCAGCATAATTAACTAAAAGTCCCATATTCAGACCTATTTATTGATTAATATTCAATTCTTCATGAACTGCGTTATGAAATATCAATGCAAATGTACTTTTAAAAGTTTGCTATGCAAAATTTTCCAAAATTTGAAGTTTGCCTTCCTTCGTTAGAATGAATTAATTGCTGGAGTTTTATTAGACCCTATTTACACTTATCATCATTTTAACATGTATTTATCGTTTATGCCTGTTTTCCACAGTACAATATCTTAAAAAAGAAAGCTTAAAGATCTTTTAAGTCACTTTATGGAATTTTAAGTAAATTTGCTGCTACCGTTTTGGGACATATGGCTCTTGTTGACTTTAGGACACCCGTGGTGGAGTAAAGTATTTAAAATACCCGTGGTTTCTCCTCCTCCTCTTCCTCCCACTACTACTCCAAGTTATGAGCGTTTTCGTGCAACGTTTACATGACATTGTTGCTGAATTCGCAAATTTGGTCAAATTCGGACTTGACCAATTTTCATGAAAATTTGCACAGAGCACAATTGAAAGGTGCTGATTTCGAATTTGACAATAATTTTGCCAGGTTTGACTAAAATTGGGCAATTTAGGCCAAATTTGGACCAAATTTCGAAAGTTCTTCAATTTTAATGAAATTTTGCACAGATCACAACTGAAAGGTGCTGATTTCAAATTTGACAATAATTTTGCCAGGTTTGACTAAAATTGGGCAATTTAGGCCAAATTTGGACCAAATTTCGAAAGTTCTTCAATTTTCATGAAATTTTGCACAAAGCACAATTGAAAGGTGCTGATTTCGAATTTGACAATGATTTTGCCAGGTTTGAGTAAAATTGGGCAATTAAGGCCAAATTTGGACAAAATTTAGAAAGTTCTTCAAATTTCACAAATTTTGCACAGATCACATTTGAAAAGTGCTGATTTCGAATTTGACAATGATATTGCCAGGTTTCACTAAAATTGGGCAATTTAGGCCAAATTTCAACCATATTTCCAAAATTTTTAAATTTTCATGAAATTTTGCATGTATTACATTTGATAGGTGCTGATTTCAAGTTTGACAGTCATTTTGTCAGATTAGTGTAAAAATGGACAATTTGGACCAAATTTGGACCAAATTTAGAAAGTTCTTCAAATTTCACAAATCTTGAACAGATCACATTTGAAAAGTGCTGATTTCGAATTTGACAATCATTTTGTCAGATTTGACCAGAAATGGGTCATTCGGGGCAAATTTGGACTTAGAAAGTTCTGCAATATTCATAAAAAATTGTACAACGGGCAATTAGAAGTTGTTGATTTTGAATTTGCCAGTCATTTTTGTTAGATTTGAACATAATTTGGCAATTCGGCAATATTGTATTTTTGAGACTAGATATGCATCGTTGTGTTACGTCTTGAAGTCTTCAAGTCAAGCGGCTTCTTGTACACATTTCAAAACACCACGTTTTTATACAGATTTTCTTTATAAATATGAGCATAAGTTATTCATCATTATAGCTTCCAGTCCTGTATTTTTCATGATGGCGGAAACATAAAATTCACGAATTACATTTTTATATATACATAATAACTCAGCAAATTGATACATAATTAATCAGAAGTGTTCATAATGAGTAACTTAAATTCACTTTCTTTTACAATAAACAAAGCATATAGTGATCTAACGTTGGATTTGAACCATTATTATATGAGCACGATTAAGAAGATTTTGACCGTAAAATTCAAAATTTATCACTCTCTAAAATAAAAGTGTGACACACACTCGCTATTATATATAAGATCAACCGAGAATACTGTACCATGCATACCTCAAAACCATCGGAAATTAAAACCGCAGTGTGATGATTTATACGAAAGTTTTCTTCGCTAACCTTCTTAACGCGTGAGAAAAAGCATGATTTTTTATATCCTTAATTTCAGTGTAAAAATTGTTTATTTTGGTATCAAAGTAAATATTTTTAAAAAACCATGAATCTGCTCTATCAGAAAATATAAAATTATTTTGAAATAGTAGTAATTTCAGGTTTTTGAGGCCAATAAAAAAGAGGTGTGTATTTTATATTTGAAGCTTCATTGTCAAAACGGCTGAAGCTACACTTATACTGTTTTCAAATCATAAGATGTCAACCTAAAAACGGTTTTTTTTCTTTTTCCCTAAATATTTTTGAAGATATTTTCTTTTTTACAGCATATTTTTTTCTATATTTTTATCAAAGTTAACATCATAACTGAAGTTCTGTTCATTTTTACGAAAAAAATGAAAAACCGTTTTTAGATCATTTATTCAGCTTGAATTATAGCTAGATTTCCACCTCAGAGCTCTTTTCGTTCTTACATTGGGGCTTCAAATGTGTCAGTCACTTTCTTAAAAAATAAACACCGCGAAAAAGCGTTTTAAAGTTTTTATAGAACATGCAGAATATATAATCTTTATTTTGATCTCTGAATGACGTGTGTTTATGTTCATTCATTTTTATTTGATAAAAATACACAAACAATGGTTAGTTTTTCTTCACTAACTATTTTATCCTCAATGAGAGTTTTTCGTGCCGTGTATTATTTGATCGTATGTTTTGTTTATTTGATACATGATTAATGAAGCGATAAACAGGAAAAGGAACGCTTTAATGAAAAAAACAAATTTCCAATTATTTTTTTAAATAAAAAATTGCACCATTCGAAAATTCAGGTAATTTTACATCGGATTAGCGAAAAAAATGAAAAAGCAAAATTTTCACGAAAGTTTCCCTTACTTTAATGCTTACTGTCAAGCAATAAATATCGGGCTTGGCCCTTTTATGTGGCCCCCACAGGGACTTATATGACCTACTATACATGTTTACCTATCATCAAATCGAGGCCGCAGAATTCGCAGAATCGCCAAAGACAGCCTTGTTTGAGCGCTTTAAAAGCAGCAAAATTGATATCGATTTAACAAACATCTACCACATTAAACCATAGACGGATTAAAAAACAAAAACAAAACAAACAATCGCTCACAACAAATGGCCTTCAGTTTGATAAATAAAATAAGTCATACCTTTTTAAAACAAAACTTGAAACACCTTCAAACTTCCTTCTGAAGAACTTTGATGATTGGTAGAAACGTGTTTTCTGAATAGAGGAAGACTATTTGAAAATAACAATTTATTGCATCACTCCCTCTTAAATCGAAATTACAGTAATTAAAATGAAAGCCTGGTTTACACGACAGTCGTATTTATGATTTAAACAAGTTATAGATGAATCTTACGTTTGCATTTGTTTTTAAACCACTTTTACACTGCAAAATTTTATTCATAGGCTCCTAGAGATTTACCCAGATTCACTCATCTCCCGAACGCATATCACAACTACGATAATACAATGCGATACTTTCATTAAAAAGCTCTCAATGGAATAAGAGAATTTCGTAACAAAACTGATATTCTTAAGAGGTTCTTTTAAGCAGGTGTTTTAATGCTTTAAATTTAAGTTGTACACTAAAAAGTCAAGTTACAGCGTCTCAACTCACTAATTATTTATAACCGCGTTGATGTGCAATTTAAATTTAAAGCTAACCACCTTTGAAGAAAAATTTTTCAACAATTTTTACGTGTAAACCTCTCTTTAAAACTTTATTGAACAGTACTTATAGTAATCTTTAAGCGAGTATCGGTTTTCTCTCTAATTAGCGCCCCTCTCCAGTAAGTGCCCCTCTCTAATAAGCGCCCCCACAAGTCAAACATACTTTTATAAGCGCCCCTCTCCAATAAGCACCCGAGCGCTTATTAGAGTGGCTTAACATTAACTCAGAAATTAGTAAGCGCCTGGGCGGTATTTACAACTTTGAAGCGAAAATTCTATAAAAGAAACGAAAGACTATACTTTTGTGATGTCTAAATGTAAGTTATAAGTACAAAATCTTTTTTCGTTGCCATTAAAAATATAGTTGTTTTTATTCTTTTATGATAAAAACCAATGCCTCGTTCACAGCTGGCATGACCATCTCAAAATTTTTTTAAAAGCACCCCTCTCTAATAAGCGCCCTCTTAATTTCTTAATGAAAAGTATAAGCGCCCGGGCGCTTTATTAATTAGAGAGAATACGGTATTTACAGCATTGCATTGTGGTAATTGTAGTATGTATTCGAGAGACAAATGAATTATGGGAACAGTTTTAATAACCATGGTAATTCATATCGAAAGTTCTCCAATATCAGTGCATAACAAAAATTCAAGCATTATTGAGATGTTTTGTTCGCTATCTCAAAAATAGATACGATAATTAGCACACAGTACAGTATCAAATATTAGCTTATTAACCTTTGAAGAAATTTCCATATTGTTCTTGTGTCAAATTGCAACCATTGATGTTACGCTGTAAACTTTGTGAAATGTGTCTGGGTTAGTGAGAGTAAGAGTCGGGTTTAGCCTCATTTGTTCAAACATATTTGTAAGTGTTTTTATTGTTTAAATGTAATGGTTGCAATTTGACATATGAACATACACTCCATATGAATATGGGCTTTTACTGCACCATAACTAACTCATCTGGGCAGTAAGTTAATGGAGAAGATCTTTCCAAAATGACTAAGCCAGCAAGTATGACCTCTTATCAAATAATTTTAATTTTATTTATGTGAAATGGAAATATTTAAGTGAATATTGCTAAGTAACAAAGATATGTAACAAAGATACGTGAGTAGATAAGTAGATGTAAGTAGATGTAGTCTGTGGAAGATAAGTAACAAACGTAATTAGTAACAAACGTAATAAGTAACAAACGTAATTAGTAAAACATTAGAATATAATAGAAACGAGAAGAAACTAGAAATCAAGATCCTCTGGAATTTATATCGTTAAAAATAATTTGCTCTACTCCTCTATAGTTGTACTAAATGTATCCTACTTCTACTATCCTACTTCCCTAACCCTAACCTGAACAGGAACAATTTTGCATATCAAGTTCCAAAGCATAAACTATGCATAATGAGCATTTGG
This sequence comes from Turritopsis dohrnii, assembly GCA_027922465.2. Classification (NCBI taxonomy): domain Eukaryota; kingdom Metazoa; phylum Cnidaria; class Hydrozoa; order Anthoathecata; family Oceaniidae; genus Turritopsis; species Turritopsis dohrnii. The sequence goes on from BQMF02000010.1 coordinate 1,066,532, forward strand.
GACCTTGACAACAATGATATTATTTTTGGCTGAATTTCATTCAACACAAAAACACATTTTCAAAACCAAAATCTTTTTGAATAAAATGAAACATTATTAAAGATCAAAGTACTTTGGAAATTTACAACAGGCCAAAATGAATCGCACACGTTACTGCAGAAATTCCTTGAATTGACTTTTTTCTATGCTCTAAATTTTGATGGAACTGTTGAATAATTATGAAATGTTCTGTGTAGATCAACCCTTTCACTGATACAAATTTCTGTGTAAACGTATTTTCATAAATTAGCGATTAGAAAAAAGTAACAAGGAAACATCAGATAACAATAAACTTGTGTGAGCTGTATTTTATTATATCTTACTTTATTTAATTTTTTTACTTACTTTATTATATCTTACTTTATTTAATGCAAGAATATTGGCTTTCGCTGTCACCATACAAAAACCCGACAAAACAGAACAGAAAATTTAAAGCAGACATAAGATAAATCTTTTAGGATATATCTGTCTATTTACTCAGATTCGTAATGTACCTTTAGGTTAAACTTTAGTGACTATTTTAGTTGAAAACAAAGTACGACAAGTAAGAAACAAACAAAACGTGAAGAACTAGATATTGTGAAAATAATTCCTTCAACAAATTGCAATAGAATTTATTACTGTCAAGGTTTTCCGCTGTTTCATCAACAAGTTTTATCAATAGCAAATAAGTCGTGAAGAAGGAATTCTAAAGCATGTTCTGGTGACTTCAACGGAAATTCCTTAAAGGAATTTCTGTGTCAAAAACGGTATTTACAAATGTAAATGAACTGAAAAGAAAGTTGTTTAAAAAGTCTCTTTTCAATGTTTTGTAATTTCTAGTTTCTTTTTAGTTTTGGGACATTTCAAAGATCTTGCATTTAAATTGTAATATATTAAATTAAAATAATAAATTAGTAGCAACACTAAGCCATATAATCCGGTGGCGGTCTTTTGTCACCCATACAATTAGAATTGGCCGATACGTCTGAAAATGCAATATTTTATGCTGACGTCAGCATTTTTGAGAAAACTTTGAGTGAAAAAAAAAACACCTTAATCAGACGCGACTAGAAAAGTACTATCGATTAGAGGTATAGTTTATAAGGTTGCCAATGCTAAATCGTGAGATATTTGAGTTTGAAATTTTGCTGACTCATCAAAAAAGGGCCAAAAACGTCGAAAAACGCTGTTTCTGGGGGACTAAGTCGACCAAATTAGACAAATGACCCCATTTTGGAGATCTACTCTTCAAGCCCTATCTGATGGTACAATCAATTTTAGCTTCAAAAAGTCGACTTTCTAAGGGCAATGACCCTAACGAAGTTATTTGTATTTTATAATTGAGAAGTTAGCTATACGCATCAACAAAATACTATCTTACTAGCATGTAGCTTTAGCTAAAAATGCCCCCGCACTCAAGCATTCCAATTTGTATACACAGCAAGCTATATATTGCAAGCTATACAACGGAAATAAAAATAAATTTTGTTTGAAAACAAATGTTTTGGTTTATTGTGGGCCTGGTAAGTAGTATACTTATAGGCTTAAATATTTCGACCATGCCAGTTTTTTAGGAAGCCTCAAAGCTGCTCAACACTCAAAATCGTTTTAGAACTGTCTCGCATTGTGATTACGAGACGAGTAGCATCGAGGCTCCAGTCATAACACTTGTAACATTTAATGCATCGAAACAGGCATAAATTAACACCCTTCATTCAAAGAGTTGACATGATGGCATCAATTGAACTTCAGGACAAACTCGATAATTGAAAAACTATTTAATCGGCCAACGGTCATTTAAAGAACAAGCAATGTTTTATGACATAATTTCTATTGTTTTGAAAGAACAAGAGTGAAGGGAGATCAAAAAATTAAAATGAGTGTTTTTGTAAAACTTTTCACAGTAACAAATTATATACATTTATTATAAACTTTTGATAACATTGTATAAACACAATAAAAACAAGAAGAATTGTGAGCATGATCATTTTGAAATGGGAGATCAGATTTGAAAACTCCTTGACGGATGGTCTTCACAGTTTTTCACTTACATTAGAATTGAGTTAAAGTTTCTTTAGGATTACTTTTCCAATTACAAGAACAATTAATTGTTCATATGAAACAATAGTTAAAAAGTTTTACAATATGTGGCATAGTGTAGCAGAATAAGATTTGTTAAAGAAATTGAGCCAAAAGGAAAAAAACAAACTTTTTCAAAAAAATCTTTTAGGAATCTCTGCTTCAAACTTTGATTCAAAACAAAAAATAGCCAAAGTTTAGATAAAAAAAGAGAAAAAAATATAGAAAGGTTTTATTGATCATGATCACACTAGGTTTGGAGGACAGTTAAAGAAGAAAAACACGAAGAAGGACAATTTTTAAATATGGCTTTCTTGCATATAATTTAAACCTTTTTAAGGCGAGATCCGCCAATAATCAGCGCATTGAATAAAATTTATTGAATGAAAAATTTAGAGTTAAGACATATACAAAAATAAAATGTATGGTTGGCAAAATTTCAGATTTTAAGCTGTGCTTTAAAATCCTTATCGTTCATTTCACTAAAACAACACAAAGGTAATATGAAAAATGTCTAAGCAATGTTGGCATACGAACTTCCTAAACAACATAGTATAATGTAATAATAAATTAGGAAAGAGATACGAAAAAACATTCTGTCTCCCACTTACAGTACCATGCTTTGAAATGGAAAAAAAAAGCAAAATCAGCAAATAATTGTATTCCACCGTGTAACGTCAACACAAAAAGTTGGAAGATGATGAAGATGAACAAAATCGGAGACTGACATTCGCCTATTTCGTGAAACTCTGCCTCCTTGCTCGCTGCGAGGGCATTTACATCACAATTATTTCTAAATCGAAATATCTGCGCAAGAAAACAGGATTTGCAAAAACTGTTAAGACTTCTTAAACAACTATGTGAATCCTATTATACCTCAAAATATAAATCTGCAGGAACCCCTTTAAGACGTAGCGAGACTCTGGACATAAATGAAATATAGTAGCTACATCGTCTAATTGTCTTATGAACAGGTTACGCAACATATTCTGCAATTGTTACTGATGATATAGTAACTGACCAAAACGAGGTTGGACATGATGACTCGTCCACAATACGGCGTTTAAAAAGATCTCCAGAAAGATTTAATTAATTCTTATTCACCTACTTTACACGTTTCCCGATTTTAGTTGTAACACCTTGTTATCAAACTGTAGAAACTCCACTTCGTTTTAATGCATTGTATTGCTACAAGCTAATTACTTGATTTTAAGTGGGAAAATATCTGTAAATTTTTAACAAACTATCACATCAAAGCAAGGTCATATCGCACAAAAAAAGTTGGGAACGATTAATTCTTTTAAAAATCCAAATGAATAAAACGGAAATAAATGGAAACATCATGACTTGAAATATTATGTACAGTTTCCTAGTGTTTGGTAAAGTTGATGATAAATCGACGATTTCTCGCTATACACCAGCCTTAACTGGGAAATATTATTTTAAATCATACCTTTAAAGTTAAAACTTGAAGCAGTATCTTTCTTGATGAACTTCTTCTTAAAGCTACGAAGATCTTCCGAAGAGGGACACTCTATAAAATTTAGAAAAAATGCTGAGCTGTTAAGATTTGTCATTCATAAACTGATAGTTCAGTTTCGACAAAATTCCTGTTTGAGGTTAAATCCAATTATAATTATGGCTGTTACATTGTCTAACAAGTAGCTATATGATTTTTAGCTGAGTTATCTTAATTTTCTCGATTAGTGATGAATATTATGATCAATCAAAAAACCGGAGACATGAGTGGAAGCATCAAGTTTCCTAATCATTAAGAAACTGACGCAAAAAGAAATTACAATATTAACATAATCAATATAAAAAAAGCCAGGTTTGAAGATGATATTGAATGAAGAAAGCATTAAAAACACACACAAAATAGGTACGCTATAACCTTTAGAAAGATTAGCAGATTTTGTTAGTTCTATTATAGCTATATATGACATTGGTTCTTTCAGGGTGAAATACTTCAATATTTCATTTGGGGGCTGAAATATTTCAGTCCTCAAATGCAATTTTTTGCTTACTTAGGATCCAGAAATCAAAATGTAACTGAAATTTTGGTCTGTAGGTGAGCTAAGGCATTAAGATAATTAATTTTGATCATATATCTTTCTTATGTAAGTTGGATCTGCCACTTAAATCAGTAGTTTCATTTCCAATCTACCATGTTCAAAATGGCTTGTAAAGCAATTTATATAAAACCAGAGTGGGCAAATATTTGGAAAAATCACAGCGAAGGAGTGCAAGTCTATGAAAATATACACATTTTTTTTGATAAAATTACTCTTCGCTGCAGTGGCATTTGAACTATTTTATCTCACTGGGAAGTATGAGTAACCAGAAATTTAATTCTGTTATTATTTTTCGAGAGTGGTGTTGCAGCATAAGCAGTGACTGACTTAGAGAGAAAGTGTGAATTAGGTGAACTGTGTATAAATTACAGGGTGTGAAGTGAAAATTAGTCTCACAGATAGGAAGCGTGGAGAGTCGTGGTGTTGTGTTGGTGCAGGGACTGTGGTGCAATATAAGTGTATAGTGGGGTGCATTGTCCTGTTCTTGTGTCCTTGTCAATGGTGATTTGTTTCAGTGTGACGTATAAGGTAGATGTGTCGTTTATTAGTAAATTGGAAACTATATTGTAAAATTAGAAATAATAATAATGTGCAATAAAAGAAATGTGAAATAAAATGAGAGAAGTCTTTCATAGTATGTACAAGGATGTGTCGAAAAAAGCGCGTGTATGAGTTTGCCAAGACAAAGGCAGAATTGTAGGTCCTTCATCAGGAGCTGACACCTACATTTGCACAATGTCAGTTCGTTTCTGGTGACCTATGGTACCACGGTCTATCAGCTCTACGAACTACTCATACTTTTGGCAAGGGTTCTTGCATATACTATGGGTGACTTGGGAGGACGGGGAAACAAGTGATAGAATTAAAAAACTTACGTATAGGTAGCTATGCTTGACGCGTCTGTTTATATCAAGAAATAAAATCTTTCTGTTGTTTTTTGTTTGTGTCGCCGTGTCTATGGTGCGAAATTCAAATGACGTTCGATTTGGATTCCATTGACGTAATCCTTGTGTTAGAAATGGTGGTTCGATTAAAAATGGTGGTTCCGTTTGCATTTGGTTTGAATTTTATTGACGTGAATCTTTAGATGGGAATGCAAGTTGTGTGGTGCGGCGTAAGTGTGTGCCTAGAGGTATACTTAGGGACATTGTTGTGTATGTAGACGTGGAAGGCGTATGTGTTCTTATAGATGTGGAGAAGGGTGTGTGTGTCATGTTGTGTTGTTTAACTTTGTGTGAAGTGGTGTGGATTTTGTGTAAGTTATGTGGACGATTTGTGTTTTCAGGCTGTGTTGTGGGTTGGTGTGAGTTGGACATTGCTAGTTTGTGTATGTGTGGGCTTTTGTGTGCATTGTTTGTTTGTGTATGTGTGGGCTTTTGTGTGCAACATTGTTGTGTATGTGGACGTGGAAGGCGTATAAGTTCTTATAGATGTGGAGGAGGGTGTGTGTATGTCATATTGTTTTGTTTTGTATTATGTGTGGAGTGGTGTGGATTTTGTGTGAGTTGGGTGGATTGTTGTGTATGTGTGGACGTGGAAGGGGTATGTGTGCTTATAGATGTGGAGGAGGGTGTGTGTGTGTGCTTATAGATGTGGAGGAGGGTGTGTGTGTTATGTAGTTTTGTTGTGTTATGTGTGTAAAGTGGTGTGGATTTTGTGTGAGTTGGGTGGATGACGTGTGTGTTGAGGCTGTTGGTAAGTGTGAGTTGGAAATGTATAGTGTATTGTTATTTTATTGGTTATTTGTGTTAGTGTGGGCTTTTGGGTGGGAATGGGTGTGTGTCTGTGTGGCCTCTTGTGTGCAAATGAGTGTGTGTGAGTTGTGCTGGCTGATTGGTGTGTTTTATGTGCGTGGCGTGGGAATGTAAAAAAGGTCGGTGAATGAGGATAATAATGGTGATTGGGGATACTCTTAATAAACGACATGAGGATTGTTACGAATAATAATGAATACTTTTTATAAACGACATGAGGATAGTTACAAATAATAATGATGGAGCAATTGTTTGTAGAAGAGTTTGAATAACTGTAACAAGGTTTGTTAGTGAAATGGTGTAGTGGAGTTCATTGATGTTGAGCGGAGTGTGTTAATATGTCTTTTAAAGATGGTGGGTTTTTGAATGCCTTTATGGGTGGTCGAGTCCAAATTTGTGATACGGTTGTGTCGTGGGATGGCCAGTGGTTTTGAATGTGGTGTGATAACTTTTTTCCTGCTTCATTGAAAGTGGTTGCAAATGGTAGGATGCTAACGTCTTTCTTCTTGCGTTGTTGGTGGATTAGCTCTGACTGTGTGAACGTGAGTGCTCGAGATATTTGTTCGTTTATGATGTTCAATGGGTAGTTCCGTTCGATTAAAGTGCGTGTGAATTGATGTAGATCTTTTTCTAAGTGTTTGTCGTCGGCTGTGATCATGTTGTATCGTAAGGCTTGTGAGTAAATAATGCTATTTTTGATATGTGCAGGGTGATAAGAGTTGTAATGGAGGAAACAGGAACTGTGGGTGGGTTTTTTGTATAGTTTTGTTTTTAGCGTTCTGTCTTTATCTATGTATACTTGGAGGTCGAGAAAGTTTACTGATGCTTGTGAATATTCAAATGTGTATTTTATTGTAGGGTGTAGATTATTCATGTGGTTGAAGAGATTTTGTAATTGGTCGAGGTTGCCGTTGAAAATGAAAAAGATGTCATCAATTAAACGTTTCCAAAATTGAATGTGTGTTCTGAATGCTTCGTTATCGAGTATTTCGTTTTTGCGTTTCCCCATGAACAAGTTAGCGTAAGGCGGTACCATGCGTGTGCCCATTGAAGTCCCATTTATTTAGTGGTAGTGGTTTTGCATGAATTGGAATGTGCTGTGTTTTAGAATGAACTCCATAATTATGTGTAATGTGAGTGGTATTGGTGTGTATGGTGGTAAGGTGTTTTCGTGTTTCTTGAGATAAAATAAGGCTGCTTGTATCCCTTCTTCATGTGGTATGTTGGTGTATAGCGACTTAACATCTGCAGTAACTAAGTATATGTTTGTGGCCAGAGGTGGTAATTTGTCAATGAGAGTGAGAAAGTGTTTGGTGTCGCGAATGTGTGATGGGAGTGGTTCTACGAGTGGTTGTAGGAAATGCGTGACATATCTGGAGAAGTTATCCGTGGGGCCATTGCATGCGGAGACGATAGGGCGGAGTGGATGATTTTTCTTGTGGATTTTTGGGAGTCCATAGAACAGTGGCGTTCGTGGAGGTGATGGTGGTAGTAGGAAGTCTTTCGTTTCGTCGTTTATGATGTGTTTATTGTGAAGATACGAGACTAGTGTGGCAGCGTCATGAGTAATGTGTTTGGTGGGATCGAAAGATAAACGGTTGTACGTGTTTTGTTCTTTGAGATACTCGTTGTGAACTTTTCCTATATAATCCTGCGTGTTCATGATGCATATGTTGCTGCCTTTGTCGCTTTTTTTTATGGTGATGTCGGTATTGAATTTTAGTTGGTTGAGTGCATGTTGTTCTTCCTGGGTGAGATTTTGTCGTTCCTGTCGTTGAGTATGGGTTATATCGTTTAGTGATGCGTCAATCTTTTGGAATTAGGTATTCAGTGCGTTGTTGTTGTTTGTTGGAGGATTCCATGTGGATTGTTTTTTGAAGGCTGATGGTTTTTTTGTTTCAGCTGAATTGTTCGTTTTTAGGTTGTGAAAATAGTATTGTGTGTTGATGCGTCTTTTGAAAAAATGTACGTCGTTTTCTAAGATGTTTTTATTGTTGTGTGAGGTGGGGGTGGGTATGAATCCTAATCCCTTGTGTAAGAGTTTCTTTTGTGCTGATGTGAGCGTGGTTGATGATGTGTTGATAATTAAGTTGTTGTTTGTGTGTTCACGGTAATGTTGGATAGCAAGCTTGCATCGTTTGGCGTAGTTGACTTGTTTGGATTTAAAGTGTGGGGAATTGCGAAATAGGCTATGGACGGTTGGTAAAGTGTATTTTCGTTTTAGGGTGGTTGGTATGATCTTGATGTTTTCTTGGTTCGTTGTTCGTTGATGATGCATGTTGTTCGGCTTCCGCTCTACGAATTAGTATCATTAAAGATTGTTAGTTGAAGCGGATGTGGAAGAACTAGGAAAGAGGGCGCAACCGTGGGGGTGGAAAGGACAAGTCTGAAGTTATGTGGTTGGTAAATGTGTTAGAACAATAAATTATGTAAACGGTGAGGAACACGAAAAAAACTATTGACACAAAAACTATTAACATTGAAAAAAATAAAAAAAACTATTTAAGTTGGAAGAAATAAAAATTGTTTATGATCTGTGTAGGTGCATCGTGGCATGGCGTAGGAGGTCTTTGTTGGTGGCGTAGAGGCTGTTGTGGTGTGGGTGGCGTCGGGAGTAGTGTGCGTCGTATTTGACTTGGTTGGGGTGGACGTGGACGATGTAGAGGTGGACGAAATTGCCGTGTTGTTGGTGGTGTTGGTGTGGGAAGTAGTGTGCGGCGTGTTTGTCTGTGTTGTGGTGCTGCGGTTGGTGGTGTTGATATAGGGAGTAGCGTGCGGCGTGTTTGTCTGTGTTGTGGTGCTGCAGTTGGTGCGGTTGGTACGGGTGTGGGAAGAAGTGGACGACGTGCTTGTTGTGTTGTGGGTGTGGCGGATGTGTGGAGCAAGGTTCTGCGTTGTGTTTGTTGTGCGTTCGTGTGTGGTGGTGTTGGTAATAGGGTGCGTCTTGGTTTGTTTTGTTGGATGCTGGATGTTGGATGCTGGATGATCGTGTTGTGTTGTTGTTGTGGCTGTGCATTTTCGCGAATAATTGTAAGTGTATTCTTGTTGCGTAAACGGATGTCCATGCTTTGGAATGTTTTTGTGCGTGTGGGCGATTGTGTCGGCGACGAAAGAGGCGTAAGTGCAGGCGTGGGCGTTTCCGAAATGTCTATACGTTGAAATTTTAGTTGAATGTCTGTGGTGAGATGCATCGTGTCGTGTACTTTTATAGTTTTCTTGTCGGCTGAATCCATATTAACCTATACGGTGGAAAGAAGTTTGATTATCTTTTAGTTGATATAGATGGTGTCGTCGTCTTCTTGTGTGCTTCTTGTTTTTATAGTTCCGTTGATATATGTGATTGTGTTATTGGTGATGTCGTGATAGTACCAGATTGTGTTTTTTGTGGTGAGGTTGTTGCATATCCATTTGATTTGGTAATGGTGTTTGTTAATTCTGTTTTTGTCGTATGCGTAAGAACAATATAAATGTTGCATTATTAAAGAGGGTGCACATCCATTTCCGTATGCGAAAAGTATAAGCTTGAATGTGTTTCTATCCGATATTGGTGTGTCCCAGAAGATCATTTGTATGTGTAGAGGCCATGAGTGAAATGGAAAGAAAGCGTCGCCGTCGAGTTTTTCGAAAATTTCGTGTCGTAAATGGAGGAAAGTTTTCGATTTGGTGTTGTATCGTTTGGATGCATCCTTTAGCGATGTGTGTTCATTGCTGTTTGCATATGTTTTGTACGACATCTAAATAATATGGGGGAACGGATTATTGATGAGAGACGCTTATTGATGAAGCCTTTAGTGTTGCGTCTTCCTTATGGTTTATGTAGCACTCGAGTTTCGTTGCATGTGAGAATCATTAATTAGATACATAATCGAATGTTTAAAATAGAATTCTGAACTGGCTGGAATGTGGAATGAATGTTAACAGCAAAACTTTAGGTCCGTCATTTGAAGTATTATTAAGTTTGACGGTCGTTGAATATATGAGGACACCACGGAGGAGTTGTAAAAATAGGTCCATCGTGTGACCTGAAATTCCTCGTTTTTAATGACATATCCTTAGTGGTGGGTCTTCATGACACACACACCCTTCTCCACATCTATAAGAACACATACGCCTTCCACGTCTACATACACAACAATGTCCCTAAGTATACCTCTAGGCACACACTTACGCCGCACCACACAACTTGCATTCCCATCTAAAGATTCACGTCAATAAAATTCAAACCAAATGCAAACGGAACCACCATTTTTAATCGAACCACCATTTCTAACACAAGGATTACGTCAATGGAATCCAAATCGAACGTCATTCGAATTTCGCACCATAGACACGGCGACACAAACAAAAAACAACAGAAAGATTTTATTTCTTGATATAAACAGACGCGTCAAGCATAGCTACCTATACGTAAGTTTTTTAATTCTATCACTTGTTTCCCCGTCCTCCCAAGTCACCCATAGTATATACAAGAACCCTTGCCAAAAGTATGAGTAGTTCGTAGAGCTGATAGACCGTGGTACCATAGGTCACCAGAAACGAACTGACATTGTGCAAATGTAGGTGTCAGTTCCTGATGAAGGACCTACAATTCTGCCTTTGTCTTGGCAAACTCATACACGCGCTTTTTTCGACACATCCTTGTACATACTATGAAAGACTTCTCTCATTTTATTTCACATTTCTTTTATTGCACATTATTATTATTTCTAATTTTACAATATAGTTTCCAATTTACTAATAAACGACACATCTACCTTATACGTCATACTGAAACAAATCACCATTGACAAGGACACAAGAACAGGACAATGCACCCCACTATACACTTATATTGCACCACACTCCCTGCACCAACACAACACCACGACTCTCCACGCTTCCTATCTGTGAGACTAATTTTCACTTCACACCCTGTAATTTATACACAGTTCACCTAATTCACACTTTCTCTCTAAGTCAGTCACTGCTTATGCTGCAACACCACTCTCGAAAAATAATAACAGAAATAAATGGAAACATCATGACTTGAAATATTATGTACAGTTTCCTAGTGTTTGGTAAAGTTGATGATAAATCGACGATTTCTCGCTATACACCAGCCTTAACTGGGAAATATTATTTTAAATCATACCTTTAAAGTTAAAACTTGAAGCAGTATCTTTCTTGATGAACTTCTTCTTAAAGCTACGAAGATCTTCCGAAGAGGGACACTCTATAAAATTTAGAAAAAATGCTGAGCTGTTAAGATTTGTCATTCATAAACTGATAGTTCAGTTTCGACAAAATTCCTGTTTGAGGTTAAATCCAATTATAATTATGGCTGTTACATTGTCTAACAAGTAGCTATATGATTTTTAGCTGAGTTATCTTAATTTTCTCGATTAGTGATGAATATTATGATCAATCAAAAAACCGGAGACATGAGTGGAAGCATCAAGTTTCCTAATCATTAAGAAACTGACGCAAAAAGAAATTACAATATTAACATAATCAATATAAAAAAAGCCAGGTTTGAAGATGATATTGAATGAAGAAAGCATTAAAAACACACACAAAATAGGTACGCTATAACCTTTAGAAAGATTAGCAGATTTTGTTAGTTCTATTATAGCTATATATGACATTGGTTCTTTCAGGGTGAAATACTTCAATATTTCATTTGGGGGCTGAAATATTTCAGTCCTCAAATGCAATTTTTTGCTTACTTAGGATCCAGAAATCAAAATGTAACTGAAATTTTGGTCTGTAGGTGAGCTAAGGCATTAAGATAATTAATTTTGATCATATATCTTTCTTATGTAAGTTGGATCTGCCACTTAAATCAGTAGTTTCATTTCCAATCTACCATGTTCAAAATGGCTTGTAAAGCAATTTATATAAAACCAGAGTGGGCAAATATTTGGAAAAATCACAGCAAAGGAGTGCAAGTCTATGAAAATATACACATTTTTTTTGATAAAATTACTCTTCGCTGCAGTGGCATTTGAACTATTTTATCTCACTGGGAAGTATGAGTAACCAGAAATTTAATTCTGATTGCTAACACAGTAAGGAGTTAAATATTCTTTACTTGAAGGATCCTTCAAAAATTACAAAAGTTTTAATTACCATGTCACTAAAACTTTGATTTACTAATTTTAACATTATATATTTTAAAGGTGCTAAAGTTGGGGAAAAAATAAAGTTCTTTGGAATTAAATTTTACGGATGGCTAACCACAGGTTTTTGGTAAAACAAATTTCGTGGATATCCTAAAGAAAAAAGTTACATGGGAATTTAACTTTGTAATAATTTTATGTAAAATTATATAAAAAGAAAATTTTTTATTTTATTTATCATTATTTATTCAATATTATTTATTCAGTATTTATTATATATATCATTTATCATTATCTATTTATCATTTGTATTTAAGCTTAGCTTATCTACCATTTTGGATTTATTTCATAGGTCTCATTCCCAAGTTGTCTGGTTTCCAAAGCAACTTGGTTCACAACTGTTTTGGTTTCCATGGCAGCTTGGTTTGAGTGTATATAACAGTTTGCTTGATCAGTTTTCACTTGTCTCTCAATCAGTCAAGATGTATTGACTTAGTGTCACACTATTCACACATTCACTATACCTCTTCATCATTTCAAAGCTATCTATTTGGCCAGCTGGTAGGTTTTGTTCTTTGTTTTTCTTCTTTGGCAGCCATCTTGTTTTGTGTAGGTGTGGCCTTCCTTTCTCTTTTGTTCTTATGTATACACACTTAGGTTAGGCTCTAGTTTTTACTCAAATCGATATTATAAATTTCATAAATAGATATTTATTAGTCCTAACTTGTATTACGTAGTTTGACGGTATTCAAAGATATCAAAAACCGTTCAACGTGTCTGATGAGGTAGCCCCACAAACTTGAACGATCGCATCAATTTGAAAATTCTATATATTGTGAAAAATAATCAGAATAACTGAAAACTTTTAAAAAACAGAAACAAGTTTTAGGTCATAACGCTTATTCTAAGAATAAGAGCAGCTGTCGCTGTTCATCAATCTGCTTTATAATTTCACAAAATGTCAATGATCTAAATAAAGTAAAAATGTAGACGCAATTTATGGGATTGAACGAAACACGTTATTATATAATACCGAACACATTATAAACAGAAAGTATGGACTCCAAACAAAACATAAAAATTATTATTCTAAGAATAAGAGCAGCTGTTGCTGTTCATCAATCTGCTCTATAATTTCAAATTACCTATGACACTGAATTTCCGCTTTTGACTTGAACTTCACGATTAATTATAAAAGAACACTTGTACAAAAGTTTTAACAAAAAACAATGGAAGAGTCTTCGAAGATTCTTTTATAATCATTTCGAATATTTGTCATTCGATTTGTTCATGAAATTGATTATGATGTTTAAAGGCCGGTTTACAGTTCATTCGCTGTGGTTGCACAAATGAGTGATCTGATTTTTGATTGTCTGACGCAATCTTATTCGCCTGGTAGTTCAAATCATTTCAACTACTGAGCGAATGAAAAAGCTGTTTCGCGACCGCAGCGATTGAAATGAAAACCGGCCTTAAGGCGACTTTCCATAGAAAATTTTCCGCGGACACGAATGGAACGGAAAATTTTTCACCGACATAGCCTTAATAATTACACTAAATTGTCAGTTGATCTTCATTCCTGATACTTGAATTGTATGTGTATATTTGCTTGTACCTCACAAGGAAGTCTAAATCACAATTTTTGGAGTTGTAAGCCAATACATTTACTTAAGTATGAATATCCTAGCTTAAACACGCATGAAACTAAAAGAGGACTTCAGAAAATCTTTGAAGCGACGGGAGAAAGCTACAAGATCTGGAACTGGAAAAACCCAACTGCCCACTTGTCTACATTTGAAGGAGTTGCAATTTATCACTGATACTGTGTGACAAATAGACCAACTAGCGGTAATGTGCCATTAACTTCAACTCCATTCACACCTCCACCTTCCCCGGCATTGGTCACAGAAACATTCACTAATAATATCTACTCAACCACTTCGCCAGAAACTACTACTACTCCTGTAACCACGAAACGAAAAAGGGACTGGTCGGATGTAATGAATTGCTGTTGCAGTCAATACAGCGTGATTTGAATCCACCACCTCAGTCACAAAAAACAAGTAGAAAAAGACTTGCACAGTTGAGAATTGTACAAATTATGAGTGAATTGCATATGTGGATGATGTTGATGAGTGGATTTTCATTTATTTGTTTTTGTTTTCAGAAAGGTTTATAAACAATCAGGATTCAATTAGGGATTTTTTAAAGCATACGATATATAGCTCAGCCTTGGTGAATCACTTTGATCTTTGTGTTTATGCTTGTTTTAGTATTCACTTCACATCGTTTCTGTGTCGATCATTTCTGGTGGACAATATTGGTACGAAATCTCGAAATCCTTACAATATGATCCATTACATAATTATGCAAAACTACGGAAGCTTCGGTAACAGCGAGGACTTCTTCCCTGGCTACAAGAGGTCAACGGAAAATGTGAAATCTAGAAGCCAATATTCCAAATGTGTTCTCAATTATTGGTCAGCGCGATAGCAGCTGATCTTTCATCAGCATTCTGTTCGTCCGTAATAAAATTTTTGTCCCTAGTTGTAGGCTGATACCACTAAACTAAGGAATAGAGGCTATTTGTTGATTGTGGCTTAATTCAGAACTGTTTAGCAAAAACAAGTTATAACTATTTAATCAGGGTGAGCGCGGCCTCTTGCAAATCTGAACACGCACACACAGAGGGCAGTTTGTTTTGTATTCCCTGCTGTGTCAAGTCGAAGGAAATACAGATCAATTCTGCAGTTTTTTCTACCAGAGAAACAAAGGAATTCTTAGTATTATGACTGTATATTATGAGTGATCATGTGATTATATACCGCTGAGTTTCCCTGCTCATGACTGTATGTAGTGATCCTGCGATTAGCTAGCTGATTTTGTGTTTAGTTTAGTGTTGGGTTAGACCTTAATGGAGATACGAGAGCTCTGCTGCCTCCAAGGGCCTATCTTATATTGTATATGAATATGTTATTTGTGATCCGGTTTTTTTTAATTCTATCCACCAATACAGACGAGATTTCAATCAATGTTAACCATGTCTATAAACAACTAAAAATTAAATTGGATTGCACACAAAAATGGATGACAAATATATGTGCTCTAAATGTGGGTGTATATAAGTATTTGTGCTATTGTCATTAATAGTCACCCAAGTAATGTGAAAACATCTTTAAGTGTATGAAGCATTTTATCATTCTGTGTTTGTTGATGTATAATAGTAATTATCAAGCAAAAACACAGTCAGTACTGTTTATAAACCTTATATCACATGGGATATTGTCCATTAATTCAATATTCTAATGAAAAAATTACCCATATGGAATCATTATGAGTCTCCTTATTTATCTAAAGTTAATCGCTTTTGTATATTTATTTTGATAGGCGAATACCCACTTCGGATACTGTCCACAGACTGGACCGGATTGGTTCGCTAAACAATAGACTACGTGAAAGTTTTCTGTAATATTTTCACGTGATCTATTGTTTTGCGAACCGATCCGGTCTGGTACGTGGACAATTATCTAAAGTGGATATTCGCCTTTAGATAGCATATATAGATAAAACTGTATGTGAAAGTCCTTTTTTACAAGATTAATTTTATGTCTAACCAACTACAAATGAGGTTTTGGTAAGTACTTTTTTTTCATCACTTTATTTTAATTCGGTTACACAAAGACTAGCAAAGTTATAGTCTATTAATACCGAATATTCAAGTGAATGCTTTGCATCCTTAAATTTCTATGATTAAGATTTTATTGAATTAAGTTGTTCCAATGATATATACTGGTACATGCACTTAGTTGTGAGATGGCACCTGTCTTCTTATACCCTTAGTCACTGTCACTTTTGTTATCATTCAGAAATTCTTATTTGACCTCTTTGGAGTGCAAATGTTTTTTCACTTTGCTTCACAGTGTAAAATTTTTCATCTTTAAGCGCTGACCTTCAGGCCTCATGGCCTCTTGTTCGTCTACATCTAGATAATCTGTACTTGAATATCTGTTCTTTCATTCCTAATACTTCTCTAGGCTGGGGCTTTATTAAATCCTTTCTAAAAGGGAATGCTTCAGCCCCGACAAAGATATATTGGCAGCGTATCTGGCTGGACCATATCGGCTCTGAAATTGGTAAATTCAATTTATTTTCGGTAATGGCTAGACCAAGATTGTAGCTGGAGAAAAATCCTTTATCACTGTTCTGCCAGTATCAGCAATGTCTACCATTACAAACTTGTAGTTGGCATCGCATACCGCCATTAGCACCATAGAGTGTGTTTTCTTATAGTAAAAACCATCGTTCCAAATCGTACTGCTGCTTGTATCACGATATGCAATAGCTTCCAAACAGTGATTAAATTGCCACTGGGGTAGGGCATAAATCTCCCAGACAGCGATTGCAGTTTCATGCACAATTTTTCCAATGCTTGTTAGGCTGATAAGAAAACTGGAGGCTGTTGTTGTTCGGGAATCACATATCTTAACATAACGCTAGGTGGTTCACTTGGACACTTATTGGTTCTCGTTTTTTTGACGATTTTGCTATTCTTGGAGCAATTTCATTCTTGTTCGTATTGTGGATGGATTCATACGGAAAGTCATAAAAAATAAGAAATGATCGTGCAGTATCATATCTTTGATTAGTAAGTGAATCTCGCCCTTCTGTTTTCTTTCTCGATAGACTTTTCATATTTCTTCTTTTTTATACGGTTTCGTAGCAGCAAAATGTAATAAGAATATTTTCTTCAGAAATGATAAAAGTCTTTAACTAGTTATGAAATTGTTTGTATGGCTTTAATTTTTGTCTTAACCTAAATATGTTTACCTACTCCATCAAAATCAAGTCATTCAAGGAAAAAGAAAAGAATTCACGCAACAGGCATTGATCACAATAATAATCAAATTCAATTTGACTTTCACATTGTGCTATTAATGTGATTTTTTTCAAATTTCCTTTTTCAGTTCCTACAGCCCTATTCCAATCGCTAAAAAGCATTATCCTTACTTTAGTAAGTTTTCTCACAAAACTTTCTTTCCTGTACATATAGATTTGCTAATTCCAAAATCAAAATCCTAAAGACGAATTCGATCTGAAATGACAAGGAAAGAATACAGTGTGTCTGATCCTACTTTGTATTACAGATAACAACAACCAATGTCTGTGATGCTGACGAATCTGAAGTAACACATACTACTCAATCACCTTCTCCGGTCAAGAAAAGGAAAACTTATGATGGACGTTGCACAAGTATGTTATGTACGGTACTGATCTTTTATCTTATGCAGTAAAAGTTTTATTTTAATAATATTTCCAAGTAACTGTCTTATTACATTTTTTTTATTTTGTAGCATCTTTTGTAACCACTCACAGTATGTCGTCATCACCAGCAAAGATAACAAGTTCAGCCATGTGGAAAAAATGTACAGTTTCAGATGTGGCTTTTTGAACTTTCCCACATTTTATTTCAATCTTCTTTTCGAATGGAAAAATAAACAGGAAGATTGCCAAGTACATCTCCTTCGCCAATAAAGAAAAGACATTCGTGAAAGGTACAAGTTCCAGAACTTACAAAAACAATGATGTTTGACAAAGGCTTCCAGATTATTTTAATGCTGTACCAGAGATGCATTTCTGCTGATAACAAAGAATTGCTGTTTCATCTTTACTTTTGATTTATTCAGCATCACAATGCCTTCAATTACATTTGGTGCATAATTGCTCAATGTTTTCCGTACAAGGCTCAAACGCTTCACTGTTCTGGGTTAATATGAAATCCGGAAAATCATTCGGGTCATGGAAATCATTGCCAATTTTACACATTTTTCCCTCGTTGTTCTCAATGGAAGATAAGTCACCTTTTGCGCAAATTAAAAGTTAAAAATGACATTCAATTGTTAGAAAACAAGATGGAAGATGCTGATGATATCTTTGGGAGAACTTAAAACGATCAATAATCAAAGGAATAAATTATTGGCAAAAAATGAAATAAGAAATGTGTTATTTCAATATCAGATGCCTCAATTGCCATCAAGAACACATTGTTCTCATTCAAACCCTTTCTCGATGTCGTGTCCACAAGCGTATTCACCATGCCTCAGCAAAACAGTTTTATGTTACCATTCAACCCATTACAGATGTTTCTCGGCCCCTACCATTCAGGTACCTCATCAAACATAGAGCCAGATTCATACGGAAATACATAAAGAATAAGAAATGATCGTGCAGTATCATATCTTTGATTAGTAAGTGAAACTCGCCCTTCTGTTTTCTTTCTCGATAGACTTTTCATATTTCTTCTTTTTTATACGGTTTCGTAGCAGCAAAATGTAGTAAGGATATTTTCTTCAGAAATGATAAAAGTCTTTAACTAATTATAAAATTGTTTATATGGCTTTCATATTTTTGTTTTACCTAAATATGTTTACCTACTCCATCAAAATCAAGTCATTCAAGGAAAAAGAAAAGAATTCACGCAACAGGTATTGATCACAATAATAATCAAATTCAATTTGACTTCACTGTAACAAATTGTGCTATTAATGTGATTTTTTCAAATTTCTATTTTCAGTTCCTACAGCCCTATTCCAATCGCTAAAAAGCATTATCCTTACTATATAGTAAGTTTTCTCCCAAAACTTCCCTTCATGTACATATAGATTTGTTAATTCCAAAATCAAAATCCTAAAGACGAATTCGATCTGAAATGACAAGGAAAGAATACAGTGTGTCTGATCCTACTTTGTATTACAGATAACAACAACCAATGTCAGTGATGTTGACGAATCTGAAGTAACACATACTACTCAATCACCTTCTTCGGTCAAGAAAAGGAAAACTTATGATGGACGTTGCACAAGTATGTTATGTACGGTACTGATCTTTTATCTTATGCAGTAAAAGTTTTATTTTAATCATATTTCCAAGTAACTGTCTTATTGCGTTTTTTTTTATTTTGTAGCATCTTTTGTAACCACTCACAGTATGTCGTCATCACCAGCAAAGATAACAAGTTCAGCCATGTGGAAAAAATGTACAGTTTCAGATGTGGCTTTTTGAACTTTCCTACCATTCAGATACCTCATCAAACATAGAGAATTCAGAAGCATTATGGAACATTAACTTGTAACTATTTTTTCTTCATTTTTTCAAAGTTAGATAGAAGCTTCAGTCTTTAATTTTCATCTTCTTTTTCTTGATATCATTTCACTTTGCAGCATCAACTTGAAATGTTTAACTTGTATGAGACGTCCTTTTAATATACACGTCCTGCCATGGTCCACTCTCATTTCAATTGCGGTTGTTTTGTAACGACAGCCACGCACAGGGTTGACAGATACTAGACCTCCGTTTTGAGTATCAGCACGCCATTCTCCTTTCTTAATAGTACCATCTCTCTCCTCTGAATCTATGAAACCCACAGGAGAATATGTTGCATTTTCTGTTTTTATCAAAGCCAAAGCTGCTAACATGATCTTTTCGACGTTTTTCACAGTTCCCTTTATCGGTTTTTGAAATATTCTCCAACGAGCACACAAAATTCTAAAAGCATTTTCGATAGTTCGTCTTGCTCTAAATAGACGGTAGTTAAAAATCTTTTCTGTGTCTTCGAACAGTGGACTAGGATATGGACGCATTAACAACACTTTCAAGGGGGAAATTGCATCACCAACAAGGTAGAACGGAAGTTTGAATGCTTCAGTTCCCTCAATACCATTTTCATCTAGTACAAACAGGGAAGCTTCGTCAAAGCGCTGACCCATTTCTAAATGTGCTAACACACCGCTAACATTGTTGCTTCCGTATTGACCCAAGTCAAACATAGTGAAGCAGTAGTTTGCGTCACATATGGAAAGTAAGACAATACTAAAAAAAAGCCTTGAAGTTGTAGTATAGGGTGCCGGTATTCTTTGGGCATTCAATACGTATATGTTTTTCATCAAGTGCTCCAATGACATGGGGCATGTTCCAAACTTCTTCAAAGGATTTTGATATTTTTAGCCCATATTCTGGAGTTTAAGACGGTGATAAAAAGGGATCCTGTGAGCCCTCGTAAATTGCCATTGTTGTTTCCGAGATAATGCTGCTAACGTTGATTTCCCCATTCAGAATGCAAAGCTTAGCGATTGCTGAGCATCACCCGTTGCCAAATACCTCAAGGTAGGGTAATATGGGGCAAGATGGGTCGGCGGGATAAGTTGGGTCATTATAACTTGAAGTGTAGATATAAAGCCTTAGAAATCGATATTTTTATCGGAAAAAAAATGGTAGGCAAGTAGTGACGGTTTTTATGTTAAAAATATCGGTTTTTAAGGCTCTATCTACACTCTACCTACACTCCGTGACTTAATGAACCGACTTACCCCGCTGACCCATCTTACCCCATATTACTCTATTAACAAGTCTTTCAGCTGCTGATATTGGTTTTCTCATCTTTGTTTCTTGCTTTTGAATCAGGGGAGCTTTATAGAAAACAAGTGCTCAAAACGGTTTGGTGACATATATATAATATTTCGCGAACTCAAATCTTATCTCAAATCTATCTTATTTCTATCTCATTTTCGCTCTAGTGGGAACTAAGCTTTAGAGTCTTTTCCAATCTATTTTTGATCCTTTGACTTCATCTGAACCTACAAGTGTTTGCTGGACAATTTTCTACAATAAAATGTAGCTAAAAGCTCTAATAGTGGTCGCCATACAGATCCAGATGGAATTTCTTCCACTTATTTTTAGCCAAAAAATGTAAATCAAGAAGATAAAATTTAATAGACACTCTCGAAATGACCTTATTTCCCCTTTTTAGGAACCAGTTTCCAATCCTTGTTTGGCAATACCAACTGATATGTTTTTCTCTCTTTCTCTTTGATAGTTTTTCCTTCTTCATTGTTGCTTCATCTTAAAATTGGTCATTGTTGTCTAAAGTCACATTGATATGATTTTTTGTCGACATGTTTGCTACGCTAGAGAAATTGACTATAGTAGCTTTTGAAACTTAGCATCTGCATTCCACGAAGTATTGAGACTCTATGCAAATCATTACCATGATCAAAACTTTGAAACATCATCTAACCACATGTCGGTGGCAGAAAGCTTTAAAGCATTTAATGGCTCCAATTGTTTGGGAAACAGATGTCGTGTTTTGATAAACACTATAAATTATAAGTTTGATTCGTGAGCAGAGCAATTATCGACTATCAATGCCGTTTTTTCTCCTTGAAGTGTCTTATTGAGCTTACGGACCCCACTCTTCAAATAACATACCATCCATCCACCTTTTGCGTTGAGATCGGTATTGACATAGTAGTGATGTCACGTTTTTGAAACACCCCGGATATTTCAACTTTCCGATGACACAGATCGTTACTTTGTTACCAACTGCATTCGCTGCATTATTTTATCTCTTTAAAGACAAGTTTTCTCAGAACCAATGAAATGAGTGCTTGCACGTTATCATTACTGGAAAACCTGTGAATTTGGAAGATGGTGATGGGATGCAAATACCTTACACGTTAGTTTTTACTAGGACTGAAAACTGCATAGGAATAATGAACAAACACACTTGTATTTGAGTTTAATGAAGCAATAAAAGATACACTTCCATTTATAAAACCACTCATTGGAAACTTGAAACCCAGACACATCAAAATCTTTTGAAGATGCCATTCTCAAAACTACACTGTCAGCTTACTTGAATCGCGGACGTATAAAAAGAGAAGGACTCACAACTAATACTAAAGCCTTTAATTTCAATTATTAAAATCTAGCATATCTTTGATGTAATTCTCGCCTCGCATTTCACTGGACTTGGGTTCACATGGGTGGGTTTATACGACGCTTTATGTTTAATGTGATGTGGAAAACCAAAGAATTGAGAAAAAATACGATTTGCGGATACATCTGCAATATTCTTTAGTATCACAAAACTTCTACTCAACCTTTTTTAAAACTTTGGATTGGAATTAAGATAATATTTTGTGTATGTACTTATATCCAAAGATTCGGTACTTTGAAAGACGCCTGGGTGATGGCTGAGGATATACAGAAAGAAGTATGCTTTCTCATTCAATTCTGAAAATTTCATGGTTGAGACTCAGGGGCGGATCTAGGATTTTTTAAAGGTTAGGCAAATTTTTTTTGTTAAACACACATACGGGCGCAATCGATGAAATTTACGCCAATTTACGCCCAATCTAATAGATACTTTTCGAAGTGTAAAAATTATTAACTCGAATTGATTCGTCCTAACGTAAAGGGGTGTTATAATGCAAGCCTGTATTGTTGCACTAATGGAATAAGGGAAATAAACAAAAGAAAACTAATTGAGTATGAATGGAATGTATTGAACTACGTTATGTAGGCCAAAATAATATTTTCTGCCAGGTTGGAGGTTAAGTAAAATAACCAATAAATTACTTCATCTGTTATCTTCTTCATTTTCTTGATTGCTTGTACATGAACAGGAAGCATCCACCAAACGAAAACATACTTGTAATGAATCAAATAAATAAATTTTCAATCACCTATCATGATAGATTGGAGCACTCAGATAAATACATGATATATACTTTATGATATTTTACTTCATATACATGATATTTTATCTATGTACTTCGCAAGATGGTCAGATAGAAAGAAAAGAAAAGAATTTATGTTAAGAAATAGAGTAAAATGACCAAAATCAAAGTTAGAGACAAGTTCCTTGATCATATCCAGCAGCAAAATAAAAACAGATTTCTGCACTATACGTTCATGAAATCAAATAGTATACCCTACCCTAAAAATGATCCATGGTTAAATAATTAATGTCAACCACATTATAGTAAAAGATGGTGTTTACAGAAATCCCTGAGACAAGTCCAAGAACCTATATATATAAAACTACACAACAACAGATAAATTATGTACTGCTTCCTCTCTAATAAGAGCTACAACATTTTTTCCAGAATTTAATGTAGCATAGGAAACAAAGAAGTCAAACTAAAACATTATGTAATTACCTTTTTCAAAAGAAGACATAACGTAGGTGGTTTTTATAAAATGAAAGAATAACTCCAAAGATGTTAAAGTGTTTCTGCATCCAAAATGATATTTCGAGGGATGATAGAATGCACAAAGTTGTTTCAGAAGTCTTATAGTTTTTGGAAATTCTGTTTCCTTGGGCAGATATTTTGATTTAAAAATCATGAAATGATACAATAGATAATTATGTAATAAGATTTTTATTCTTTCTTTATGTGTATAAACTCTCAATATATTATAACTTCATTTTCTTATCACTCACTCAGAGTGAAAGCCCTTTCTCTCTATAGTAAATTAGAAAGATATAGTATTAATGATAACTTGCGATGAGAAAGTTAACCTATATACTATCTTATTATACAGTGGCGGATCTAGAGGTATGTCGAAATTTGTGTAGGAGAGTGTTAGCAATCTAACCATAAAGGAAAAGCGTCCAAATAATCCCATTGGAAATATAAATTGAATTCACAAATTATGTTAATGCTCTCATACACAAATTTCGACATACCTCTAGATCCACCACTGTTACATATCATAAAATATATGAA
Organism: Turritopsis dohrnii; assembly: GCA_027922465.2. Classification (NCBI taxonomy): domain Eukaryota; kingdom Metazoa; phylum Cnidaria; class Hydrozoa; order Anthoathecata; family Oceaniidae; genus Turritopsis; species Turritopsis dohrnii. Next base: position 1,090,126 of record BQMF02000010.1, read on the forward strand.
TTGCATAAAGTGAATGTAAGATTTTAAAAAATAAATACATATCTCAGAAACTGGGAGTAAGTAATACTAACAAGAGGCTTTTTGATCTCTATCATATTGGTTCATATCATTTTGGACACAGGATCCTTTTAAAGTTCTTTAATTCAAAACCAGACAGTCATCTCGAACCAAGAAAAATTATATACTGAACTGTACAAATAAGTTACCAGGTTGAGATACTGGTGCTAAAAAAACCATGCAGCTGCCTACGCAAAACAACTCAGAAAAATAACAATGACTTTGTGTATTATAAACTCAGTCATTCAAACGTAACTCCATAACATTTTTACAGATGTATTTTTGGTTAACAGAAACAGATACCAAAAATATTTATATACATCATTAATCAATAAAGAAAAGGCTTCGGTTCAGTTGACACAAACAAACGTATTATACATAGCTGAGCTAATAATTAACTGTCGTCATACTTATGGTCAACGAATTATGGTGCTAATGATCCATGCTAATCATTTATATTACATAAAATAAAACACTTGCTTTAAAGCAGCCACAATCTTTTCATTTCGCATAAGCAAAAGAAGAGACACATGACTCGAAAAAAATGCTTTTCCTAGATTTTGAAGTCTGTTTTCAACAGATGTATTAAGTGAATTCAAAATTTCCTAATTAATACTTCATTATTGCTATCAAAAGCTGCAACGATGTTTTCTAGCGAATCCATGTTGAACTGGGTCTAATTCGAAGGTCTTCCACGTCGTTTTGTGCAGATTTGGTGACCATTCATTCAATAAAAGTGTGTAAACCCATGGTTGTACCTTAGGCAAATTTTCTTCTGGTTCATTCAATAAAGTGTTAACCCATGGTTGTACCTTAGGCAAATTTTCTTCCAGTTCATTCATTAAAGTGTGTAAACCCGGGGCTCCTTAGGCAAATTTTCTTCGCCTAGGCACTAGTCTGTGTTGTCAATGTAACTATGAGAAGTCGTTTTCCGGGCAGAATCAATACCTATAAACTCAAGCTGTAAAAAACATTAATTTGTAACATCATGGCGCGCGCCGCGCCTCGCCGGAGAATAATCCTATTTGCGAAAAAGAAAGGATATCGGATTGATGCGGGAATCTCTTGATATTTTCGATTATTTTCTGATTATTGTAATACAATACCTTTTTCAATTTGTGAAAAACATTATTTAACTGATTTTGGGTTAGGCATTTGCCTAAGTTGCCTAACCCTGGATCCGCCCCTGAGACTGTGAGGAATCAGAGTTTAAAACCTTTGCTTCAAAATAATCATAAAATCTTTAAATTCATTTCTGGTTGGTTATTACGATCATGGAAGTCAATGGAAACATGTATTTTTAACAGCACTTGAGGGAGTTTTCAAAACTGCTTTTGTGAAAATTTCAATAAACCGAGGCGAGGTTTGTTTGAATAGATTTATAAAAGTTATAAGTCCTTCCCTTTTTATACGTTCATGCTTGAATTTACCGTCGCTGATCTGTGATAATGTATTTTGCAGTTCTCTGCATTTCAAGGGAACGTCTTTGTTGGAAGAACTATTTTCGAATTCCCTCAAAGCGTTCTATTTTTTGTTTAAATTTTTCATGCTAAGTTTCAGCTATGCCTTGGCGAATCTTTCAAAATGAAAGTAATTCAGTCTTTCGAAGGTCTATTTTGATCGGATGTTCATTTCGAAAGAATATTTGCAAAGTTCGAGATAACATGATTAAATGTGCTGAAGGGACCGTTGAAAAACGTTCAAGAAGAAGAAAGTTTGAGATATTGAAGTTAGTTCGAGATGGCAGAGATTTTTCACCGTTTTACCCTGGGTTTCGTGTGAATAAGTGAAATAAGACGCCCAGTGGGCACAAGGACGTCCAAATGACGTCCAAATGACGTCTTTTTAGGACCTTAGGACGTCCACTTTGGACGACCAGAGGACGTCCAAAACACGTACCAAATGAAACGCTTTTCGTCCACGTCTGCAGAGGACGTCGTATGGACGTCGTTTTTTCCACAAAATTGACCGTCCAGAGGACGTCCATTGGGATAAGAAAAAGCTCTTCACAGGATGGAGATTGAATAGAGAATTGAAAAAAGCATGTTCATTCCATGTTTTTAAATTGTATTTACAGATTATAATCATGAATCGTAAAAATTTACATTGTTTTCCGCGTTCGTGTTCATCATCTTCTAGATGTGCCTTTTACTTTTCTCCCTTTTCAAAAGGTCACTAATTAACGTGTCGATTCCGTTCTTGTGATGTCATTCAGTCAATGCGCCTGGAATACAAAAGTATGATTCAGTTATAATACACGCTTATGTCAATCATAAACCCAGTGGGCACAAGGACGTCCAAATGACGTCCAAATGACGTCTTTTTAGGACCTTAGGCCGTTTTTTTTTTAAAGAAATTAATGATTTTGGTATCTCATAGATGGTAAAGGTAACAAAGAAACTCAATATATAAATTTAATATACCAGAAAGAGAATTCTGTGAAGAAAATAAACTGTCACTTGTGTCCAAAGTCAGCACAAGCCGGTGTTTCAGAGGCTAGATGAGCCAGTCTTTATAGTGATGAAATTTGTTCTAAATATATGAAGTGTGATACACAAATAAATAATATAAGGCAAGCAAAATCACTCCTGTTTTAAAGCAGATGTATCATAAATTAGATTCACTGTTCAATATAAACAAAACTTATGCTGGTGCTGCTGGTATAAAGTAATTATGCTTTCTACTCCAGTAAGTAATAGCTAAAGTCTGGGTACAGATTGAAGGTGGTATTCAGTAAAAAAGAATAATTACGTAAGTCATCTTGATGGTTTCTGTCTTCAACCGTCGAATCATCATCTTTTACAGGGCTAAGTCTTTTCAAAGATTTCTGCATGGTCTTCTTCACCTAAATTTTGAAATTTAAACGTAAGCTATGCTCCTTAGAAATTTGCTTTACGTAATTCATCATACACTTATGACAACTTACCGGATTCCTCCTCGTGGTTGAAATATTTATCATCTGTTCAGCTTCGTCTTTTGATCCGATTTCCAGGAGAGTTTCCAACAGCTCATATTTTCGCAAGTCTTCAGATGGAGTTGACCAGTGAGAGAGACAGTAAGCTACTGGCTTTGGACCTTTAAGAGAGTAGATTTTTGTTACATGTGGTTAATGATTACTTCAATATTAAAGCGTGTGTACAGATGTGTTGCCCAGAATCATATTGGTTATTAATTAAAATATTTATGATATGCTTTTACTGAGGTGTAAAGTTTAAATCTTTTAAAATCTTTTGATGGCACAGTTTGTCATACTCTGTAAACTTTTTGTAGTACAAAAAGAAAGCAACCAAAGAACTTTTGCTTACAGCACAGAATATTGACTTACATTATATGGTGTATGTTGTAATAGTTGTTGGCAGTTCGTCTATCAGTTCGCCTATCCAATGTTTTCTTCTGATGTAACGGTAGAATCTTGATGGTAGAATCTTGATCTTGATGGAATGTTTTATATCGAACGTCAAAACTAGACGGGGGTGTATTTACAAAGCTATTTCACTCATCAGAAAAGTTTTCATTAGATATTGAATTTAATTGAAAAAATTTCAAATAAACAAAATAGGTAAAATTTGTGCACGATAAAACACGATATTTATCACGTTTAAAACCAAGTTATATGACCAGATTTAGTATTCTGACCCCCGTATTTTATTTTAGTTTACGCACAATACGTGGAACGTTCGCACGGACATTCTACATAATCAAACTGAACCAACGAAAACTGAACTCTCTCTATCTCGAACTCGCAAGAGACCAGCAAATTTGTTCGAGTTAGAGAAAGTTAGAGATAAAGAAGTAAAAAATAGATTAGATTGTAGTTTACTAAACTACACTTTATCCCGAAATTCTCCCTACCTCGAACGAAAATTTCGATATTAGAGTCAACTGTACACGATGATGTTTGTGTAGCAAGTGATTTGAGTACAACTGCCGATCGAGTTTTAAAATTAAATTTTAACTTTTAGATTAAAAATAGAAGACAAACTCAGACGTCGAATGGACGTCTATTGATGACCTTGGACTAAAATAGACGTCCATTGGACGTCTTCAAGCGTACGTGGACGTTAGGACGAAATTAGTACGACTGCTGGACGTCCGATGGACGACCTGTGCCCACTGGGCGGAGACCTTGGGGGGAATGGAAACTTATTTTGTATAGGTAGGTTAGTAGTGCTGGGTAATTGCCAAGTGCCCGTTAAACAGAGGATGTCCATCTTAAAGAACTTTCACTGTATTTTATCCACTACTCATATGTATTTTATCCACTACTCATATAGATTTCAACCTATGATCTGACAACATGTTGTTGGAGTCAAAACCTTCATAAAAAATCAAACAATCAAGGTTAGTATGAATTTTGTCTCGTTCTTTCAAACGGCTTTGTAAGTCCTTCCGACAAATCTTAAACCATCAACACTCCATTGATTATTACATTGATCTTACAATAAAAAACTTCCAAAAGAAACATAAAATTTTAGTCAATAATTTCATTTCATCCGAATTGTCGTCGATTAAGTGATTCAATGGAGTGATTCAATAACCGTGGAATATGCATAATTCCCAATTTATCATATTCCCCGTAACATATATATTTCAGAGAAATGATTAAAGTTCAAATCAAACATTTATGTGTTTCAAACACACACGAAGTTTACAGAATTATGACCGTTTTACATTCAACCATGAACGCATAAAGACGAGAACTTACAACTAACTCTTGAAGCCTTTCAATTCTATTGTAAAAGCCAATGTAAACATGTACTTTCAACGGCACTTGAGGGAGTTTTACGCCTGCCTTTTTCAAAACTTCAATAATCCGAACCGAGTTTTATTTGAATAGTTATAAGTCCTTTTCCTTTTATACGTCCACTCGACGTAAAAATCAAAGTGGAAGAAAGCGAGAATTTCCTCATTAATTTTAGTCATTGGTTGAAAACTGTGTTGGCTGAAAATCTTTGAAAGTTCAACTTTTACTAACGGTCAACCAGAACTCTTAAATTTTGTTTCTCCTCCGAAATTTTATGCTGAACGCAAAACGATCTTCAAAAAGTCCATGAAATAGTCACTATAGGTTCATTAAATTTAACACGAAAGAGACCATCATAAATCCCTAGGTTTTCCACTTAACCGACATTACAATAGACCCTTCCCGAAGTTCTGTTTAAACACCGTGTTAATGCGATGCTATAAAGTTTCTTGATTCTATACCTTATCGGGGAAAGAAAAGTCGGGGAAAAGTGATCACTTTTTTTGAGGGGTGACTAAAATTTTCCCCGACCAAATTTTGTTCCCCCGACTTTTCTGCACCCGACCAAAAATTTTCCCTGACTTTTTTTTCCCAGATAATGTATACAATAACTCAGACGTTATTGTAATATCTTGATTATTTTCTTCTTATATTGAAAATAATTAGTCAGGGAAAAGTGACTAATTTCAAAACTTGGTCGGAGAAAAGTGACTAAAATTTCCTTAGTTGACTAAAATTTTCCCCAACTAAAATTTTCCCCAACTAAAATTTTCCCCAACTAAAATTTTTACCGACTTTATTTCCCTGATAAGGTACATTCTATTGTTCACTAATTACAGTTCTCATTACTTAATAATATTTAAAATGTTCTCCGTCACAGTGACTTTTGACGATTTTGCCCACTTGGAAGCAAAATGTTGCGAGTTTTATTAATGGAAACCACTAATACCAGCATTAATAATGATGTAATGAAACAATGATGTAATGAAATAAGAATAAAGCAAGACTATTTTTGATCTGCGCAATAGAGGCTAAAAAACCTTTTGAAATCCTGGTTATTTCAGCATATCTTAAAGAGGCGATTTATTTCCATTTGATATTTTATTTTCATAGTAAAGTTCGGTAGTGACGTATATTGACGTAGGATCTACTGACACTTCTAAATTTCGGAAATAAAATATTCAAAGTCGAGACCTATCATTTTTAACCTGACATTCGTATGTTAATCTTGCTAAGATGAGTGACTTAAGAAAAGCTGTGACAGTCATGAAATTATTCTGGCAGCAATAGCCATATTACGTTTCGTACATAAAGTATTCGGATGGCTACACCCAAGAACATCTTCTTGAATCTCCAGAACCTCTTTATATAACGACATTGCTTCATTCAGCTTGCCTTGATTCTTTAACACAATAGCCATGTTATGTTTCGTGGCTAAAGTATTCGGATGACTATAACCAAGAACGTCTTCTCTCGTTAGCAGGACCTCTTTATATAACGACATTGCTTCATTCAGCTTGCCTTGGTCATCTAATACATCAGCCATGTTTTGTTTCGTGGTTAAAGTATCCGGATGGCTATAACCAAGAACGTTTTCTTCCGTTACCAAAACCTCTTTATATAACAACATTGCTTCATTCAACTTGCCTTGATACCTTAACACAATAGCCATGTTATGTTTCGTGGATAAAGTTTCCGGATGACTACACCCAAGAACATCTTCTTGAATCTCCAGAACCTCTTTATATAACGACATTGCTTCATTCAGCTTGCCTTGATTCTCTAACACAATAGCCATGTTATGTTTCGTGGTTAAAGTATTCGGATGACTATAACCAAGAACGTCTTCTCTAGTTAGCAGGACCTCTTTATATAACGACATTGCTTCATTCAGCTTGCCCTGGTCATCTAATACAGAAGCCATGTTATGTTTCGTGGTTAAAGTATCCGGATGATTACATCCAAGAATATTTATTTGTGATCGGTAAACATCCTCAAAGTTCAATTTCGCTTTCGCATGCCTCTATTGTACTTTTGCTAGCTCCGTTTTCCCTTTTATTGCTATCGGATGTGACCTTGTTTGAAATATTTTCATTTTATGGTCCATTCCTTTCAGTACAGCCAATGATTCAGATATGTTTCCTGTTAATCCCAATATTTTGGAATATTCGATTTTAATGTAGGCAGCTTGATGTATTTTCGTATAATCTTTGAATTTTTTCCAATGCTAGTTTGTAGTTACCCTGGCATACATAAATACTTATGAGACAAAGTTGTAACTCCCACATATTACTCTGCAAATTCATAGTTTCCAATATAGGCTCTACATTTTTTATTACACCAGTACGCAATGTATGTCGGACTTTCAAAATTTTGAGTTTCAATTGTCGGGAACTAGAAATATTTGTGCTGTCAAAAATAGGATCGTTAATGATCTCATTGAGTTTAAGAAGGTTTTGCTGACTTTCCAATAAGGAAATACCATATAAGTTTAATATTTTGGCTTGGACGTCTATTTCTATTTCCTTCGTATCATCTTGGTTGGTAAGCTTTTCGAGGATCTGCTGACAATCTTTGTAATCTCCGTTTTTGTGGAAAGATTTCGCTATTAAATAGTTCAAATAAATCATTTCTTGGGATGAGAAATGGATATTTCTAACAAATCCATGTAACAGATCGACCGCACTTCTGAACTGCCCACGATTGAATAATGCCAACGCTGAGTTTTTCACTACATTCAAGATCTCATCATCGGCTTTTATCGCAATATCATTTGTTTTGAAGCATTGGTAAATATGATTTAACCAGAGATCTCCGAAGTTGAAGTGTTTCCTGTTTTGACTTTCTTTTACGAATTCTTTGCAAATGTTTACCACATCATTCGTTGCTCTTTCCTTCTCTTCTGCTGACATGAAGTTTGTTATGTTCATTTGTAGCAAGGAATGAATCGACATCACGTTATCTTCGTCAGTTTGTATCAATGAATATGAAGTCAAAGTGGATACTGCGTCCAGTAGGGCTTTTGTTCCAACATCAAATAACTTTTTGAGAAAGTCCCTACGAATCGATTTCCCATCTATTAGCGCCATCATGTTAATTATGCGAACAGCAGTTTAATTCGCTTTTATTTCATTAAGAGCCATCATAGACGATGTATATATGGACTTATCTGTATTAATGTCAAAGCTCGAGCTTTCCTTCAACATTTCGTCACGACACTCGTTAAAGAGAAGTAGATAGTCAGCTACAGAGCATTTTGTGATTTTGATATAGGATAATGCAATCTGCATAAATAATGGCAGACATTCGGTGAGTTCAGGTAACTGTAACGTTTGCAGAGTTGCATCTTTAGTCAGAGGAAGTAGATTTAGCAATTCGAAATTATTCCCCCAGTTTATGAACTGGCTCGTTATCAGTACATCTCCCTTATAGTCGTTTGCTTGCGGAAGAAAGTTTTGTATTTCTACCAAGTTCTTTGCATTATCAAAGATTATTAGGTGTTTCTTATCAGATAGGAATTCGTAAACGCGTTTCACAGTAATTTTTAAATCGATAGTAATGCCGGTGACGTCCACACATGACAGACCAATATCTTGCGCAATGTCAAAAAAACATTTCTCAATTGTGTTTTCGTTTTCGGCATTCAGAAAAATAAGGTTTCCTTCATAGTAACTTCCATACTGTTCGGAATAAACGCGAGCCAACTCGGATTTCCCAACACCGGAAAATCCACATATCACCACTTTATTGCTGTTTTGATTTGTAAATTTTTTATAAATCTGTGAAAGTTCGTCGCTTCTGCCAAAAAAGTTTCGAATTGTTTTCCTTAAACCATACACCAACTTTACGCAGTCATTGTAAAATGGACGGTTAAGTACTCGATCGAGATCATTCTTCTTACATCCCAACCCAAGTAAACAAGCGGAAAAATTTTTGATGTTATCTTGAAATTCGAGATCATCCATGTCTAAGCCACGGTGGCTTTGTGCATTGCGAAGTCTTCTTAGTTCGTCGATTAGCTTTTGGTGTTGGGTGGAAAGATTGCAGCAAGTGCGTAGAATGACAATGATTAAACTGATATCAAGTTTTGACGAATTGGTCTCTTTCGATTGTGGAAATAAATGATTCCACTGCTCAGTGCAAATCACTTTCTTTTTCCGGAGATCTTTAAATTTGGCTTCAAAACCATCCAAAAAGATATATAACTGCTTTGGCTCCTTTGGTACTCCATAAGTGGTATGGAGTAAATCCACGAGGGTTATAAGGCCAAAGTATTTTAGCAAATCCAACCGTATGTTTCTCTTTTGTTCTTCAGCGAAACAGTAGTTCCTCTAGAGAAAATAAACGGAAAGCAAATCAAAACCAGGTCTGTTGGTTGCCTTGGTGCAGGACCATTTCAGTCACATGTGAAATGTATGGGGATTATGACAACCAACACGAAATAAAATACTGTTCAATTTCATGGAAATTTGTGGCATCTTGAGGAAGATGGGGAGAACTAAAGTCATTAAGAAACTAAAATTTGCTAGCTATAATGTTGCTTTTTATTGTTAATAAATTTCTCTTTATGTATTTACTTCACGTTTTGGCTATCAGATAGGATTTTTAGCTTTTGCTTTTTAATCTTGAACATGAGTAATCTCAGTAATTACTCTGGAAAATTTTCTTGATTATGGAAATTGACGAAAAATATATTTGTCACTGGTGTATCTCGAGAGAAATCCTGTTGATTAAAACACTTGTGGCACATTCTCGTGATTCGTAGCACATGTGAAATTATTTGATAAATTATCAATTGAGTTTTTCAAAAAATGGTCGAAAAGTTTTATTTGTAGACTATTCAGTTTTTTGTTAGGTAAAAAAACTTTCTTATTGATTATAAAAAGAATCACCAGAAGCTTCATCGTTTGATAAGAAAGAAAAGATGACGAAATATTCTTTCTTAAAAGCTACTATATATTCGACCTCAACATCGAGAGGTCATCTTCTTATTGATCATTTTCCTTGGAGATTATGAACATGGTTCAGTTTGGTTGGCTGTGTTTAGATTCAAGACCACCCAATATGTATTTAGGTCTTATCTCAAAAGTGACTCGGCTTGAATTTAAAAATAGTATAGAATAAGTCACAGAAAGAGTCAGTAACATTTGAAATGATTTTGAAAGCTTTGCAATGATACGTCAAAAGAATTGTTTGTTCGCGAGAAACCATGTTGCATAATGGCGAAAAATAGGATGAGAAGAAGATGATATCAAGTCTTATTTTGGGGATTTAACATTAGAAGTATGTTAACCTTTTTCATTTTTTGATATATTTATCTACTAAGAGTCATAAGTGAAAATTAAAAAAAAAGTGAAACACTTCACAAATTTGGTCCAATTAGGCCCAAATTTTTCCTTTCTTGGCCAAACTGCGGAAAATAAATGGCACATTCGAAAGAGTCTAACAAATGAAAAAAAGAGTCAAATTAATGGTATGTACAAATCTTCATGAAAAAAGTTTATAAGGGGCCTTTACCCTTATAACCCTGAAATTATTAAATTTCACTTTTATATCTTTATTAACGTAAGATTTATCGTAGATTACGATTCTGTAGTCAGATTTGTGAAATTCGTTATATTTCAATTGGAATTGTACAGTTTTTAGACCATGGTGAGATTTCGCATCCATAGCAACCGCCCTTAGCAACGTATTCAAGCCTTCATTTCACCCTAAAAAGTCTTTCGACACCCTTTAAAATGACTACCATAGCTCGGGTGATATGTCCACTTTGATTTTAGAACATTTCACGGGACTAGAAGTCATACTTACCATACATAAGCCATATATGTTTAATCAAATGCAGCTGACCAAAGTAATGTAATGTTGGCAGAAGACAAATTGGATTTTAATATTATTTCTGGTTGCTTTTAAGTATATAATAAAAGAATGCCAAAATATCGTACTAGAAGAAGAAAAGTTCCTAGGTTTCATGGAAATCAATATCAAATGAGGAACATTGAAAAGGTTGTTGAACCCACGCCATCTCCAACTGACATTGCAACTGACATTTGGATCTGCTTCTAAGATGAAAATTGAATGTGTTTGTGGATGGGAACATGAATTCTATTCATCCAAAAGAATTCCAACAAAATTTGGCGGTAGAGGCTGTGAAATCAACCGGAGATTTGTTTATGCTATGCGTTCTTGTGGGCAAGGACATTCTGGGATGAAAAGGTTTTCAATACTTATGAACATGCCAACACCTGTCACTCCCAAAAATTATAAAAAGTTGGAGCTGACAATAAAGAAAGCTGCAAAGCATATACCTTCCAATCAATGAGGGATGCAGCAAGTAAAATCATTGAGAAAGGAACACCTGATTCAGACGGTGTTGTGAATACATCGGTTTCATGTGATGGGTCGTGGCAAAAAAGAGGTTTCAGTTCCTTCAATGGCACCCTCACATGCATGTCAATGATTTCTGGAAAAGTTTTAGATGTCAGTATTATGACTAGATATTGTAAGGGCTGTGTTAATGCAGAAAATTTGATGGCATAAAATCCTGATCGTGCTGCAAAAATGCATGAAAACCATCATTGTAATTTAAACTATGAAGGATCAGCACCAGGCATGGAAGTTGAAGGTGTCAAGCGAATATTCAAGCGTTCCATCACCAAACATAAGTTGAGGTATACTGAATACTTTGGAGATGGTGATAGCAAGGGATTTGGTGCTGCAAAAAATATTTATCCAGGCATCAAAGTCACAACAAAGAGTGCATAGGACATGTACAGAAGCGGGTTGGTACCCGCTGTCGACAACTGAAGAAGACTGTAAAAGGACTTGGTGGCCGGAGAAGATTAACCAATGCCATGATAGATAAACTCCAGAACTATTATGGAATAGCAATAAGAAGTAATGTAGGAGATATCAAGAAGATGAAAACAAGTATCCATGCTGCTCTTTTTCATGTGGCATCTTCAAAGAATGATAACTATCATGTACATTGCCCTAAAGGAGCAGAAAGCTGGTGTGGGTTTCACAGGGACAGAGAAAGTTTTAAGCATGGTGCAGGACTGCCACTGGATGTTATAAAGCATTTGAAACCTATTTTCAATGATTTGAGTCGAGACAGTCTGTTAGAAAAATGTTTGGATGGAAATACCCAAAACCAGAACGAATCGTTCAACAACCTAATTTGGGAACGAGTACCAAAAACAACCTTTGTAGGCTTCACTGCTCTTGAGACTGCTGTTTATGATGCTGTTGCTCATTTTAACTGTGGCAGGAAGTCAGTAGTTGACATTTATGAGAGGCTTGGAATTGATGCTGGAAAGTTTATGAGGATTGGATGTGCACGAGAGAACAAGGACCGGTTACTATCATCTGCAAGGCGAAACACGGCAGCCAGTAAAAAAAGACGACAAGTGTTACGAGGAAAGCGAAAAGCAAAGGCTGACAAGTACAAAGAGTCTGAAGGACAATTATATGGAGCTGGGGCATATTAAAACAATATAACTGACCAATTTAGTAAATTTCTAGTTTATTTGAATTTTAAAGGCTATTTTTTCACTTTTGCGATTTTCCTATAATACAGAATACGCCAACGGTCATATTTCAACAACGGTTTGTCCTTTTTAGCTGAAATTTTCAGGATATCTTCATTTTGAGATGTAGTGTGTAACCCACCTAAAATGCTGCAATAAGATACCAAAATCAGTGTTTTATTTCAATTCAAGTAGAAAAATTATCTGAATAAATTCAAATTTTAAGTAGGTTGAGAAAATTTGAGCTGGTGAAATAAATCATGGTTTTAGATGCCATTTTTTGGGTGGGTTGCATATACCTTATTAAGTTTCAAAGTCAGAAAAGTTATTTTTCAAGAGTTATCACTGATGGCGTTTTGCCCTGAAATTGCCATTTGCCATCTTGAATTGGTTGCCATGGTAACCAGTGGGTATATATAGAATATTTTTTAGAAACGTTTTACTAAATACTATTTGTTGACATACTAACATTTGATTTTAATTGCCTTTTAAAGAAAGTTTTTTGGATAGGGAAAATTCTCTATTGACCCTTCACAATAACAACGTGATTATCCATTAGGCTGCTTCTTTTTAATTTTTGTTGACACAATGACACAATGACACAATGACACAATGACACAATGACACAATGACACGGTAAATAACGAGAAATGTAGTTTCGAAACAGCGTGTGGAAAAAGAAAAAGCAAACAAATTTGAGATGTCTGCATTTAAATGTGGTACAATTTTAGCTCCAAAAGGGTTATCGCTGTTTACTGTTACATCGCCAATTTGCATTTCTAGCACTTTTGTAGACATAGCACTCTTTTAATTCTCTGTTCATTAATTCGCAAACGGGGTAAAGTTTTCATAGCTTCCTTTGTTTGCATCTGTAAAAAGTATACCATTTTAACATCTGCAAGAAATTTTGCTTCGCCAAAATGTTTGTAGTTTCAATGTGTGTTGTTGTCATTTAAAGGCAAGCTAAATGGGATATCAAATGATTATTATATTGTGGTGATTACTTGCATTTTTAATTGAAAAAGTTACAATTTCATAAAAAGTTTCGGTAATGTTGAACAAGGCAATAAAAAACAACTTCTAATTTTAAAGTACCGTATTTCCTTTAATAAACGTTTATTGCAAGTTACAGTTTTTGGATGCGGCGTTTAATAGAGGGTGGCGTTTATTACAAAATGAAAAATGGGACAGTAGAAAACTTAAACAATAATGCTTCCTTATCCTTTAAAAAGGTTACAAAAGATTGTGCGAAAATGTTTTACAGAAAACATATGTTCACAAAAATGTCAAAGAAGAGCAATATCACTGTCGCAACTTTTATAGCAATTAATCACATATCAAAATATTCATGCAAACGTGAAAGAATTTGTTGAGAGAAAACAAATAAAACTATTAGCTATTAAACCAATTCTTGTTTAGCCTGTTTTCTGGAAGGCGGCGTTTATTAGAGGGCGTCGTTTACTACAAATGTTCGGCTAGAAGTGCGGCGTTTAATAGAGGACGGCGTTTATCAGAGGGCGGCGGTTATTTAGGTGAAACTTTGTTTTCAGGTTTTCTCAAATTCAGAAAATGTGCGACATATATTAATGATGGCGCGACTTGAAAAATTTGCATACTCATATTGGGTCATTATCGAATAAGAACAGATTGAGGTTGAAATCTGAAACTGTGTTCTTAAAACTAAGAATAAAACAAGAGCCAGATGGCACAAAACGGTAAAAGCAAATATACATAAAGTTCTAAAAAGTTACTAAAACGTTCTTTAAAGCTTGTATTTTTTAGATATTTCACTGGTGGAACACAGATGCCTGTGAAGATAAATTTTGTTTAAATGATTAGTTTGTGTAAATAGGGTCTAATCATTAAACACCAGAAATTAATTCATTCAAACGATTTACATGTGTGGGCTGTGTAAAGGCTAAAATACACTATGTGATTAATCATATATGATTTGTGAGACTCACTTGATGTATTAAAAGAGTCATCAGTCAAGGTGAAAATACACTATCTTTGTGATTAATCATAAGAATTTAAATGAACAGAAAGTTGATAGCAAAAAATAAGAAATTAAAATAACGGATTCTGATGATGAAGTTGAAATTGCAGCAGTAGTAACAGCTACATGTTGTGGCGATGGCGATGAAAAAGTTCAAGAAAACAAAGAGAAAAGTGATAGTGATAGATAGTGATAGAGTACACACCACTCACAAGAATTATTCCTTTTCATATTCAGAGATAAACTCGTCTGTTTTTTCAACTTTCCAGTCGGCAAAATCGCCAAAAAGTCGCTGTGACGGAGAGAATTTTTATGGAAATTGTGTGCATATTTATATAGAAATTCACTCCTTCGCAGAGATTTTTTATTAAATGTGCCGGCTGGTCAAAGACATTGACACTTTTATTTTCTCTCTTTTTCAATTTCCGCGCCTTAGCGAAGGAAATTGTTTGATTTAGACATTCTATCTATCTCTCTCCGTAACAGTTTTTTGCTGTTTTCGGAAAGTCCGTTCGGATTTCGGATTATTTGTTTATTCAGAATAGTTAATGACAGACCCGAAACTCCATGCAAAATGTAATACAAAAAGGCCACTTTCAATATTAATTCATAAAAATAATTAGCTTTTTATACTTTTGAAATACTTTTAGAAGTTATTTTAGCCGTTTTATATTTAAAACTTGCCAATTCAATTATCTTTAAAATTTCTTTAAAAAGTCAGTAAAATATGCACACCGAACACGTGAATCGTTCTCGAACCGTTTGGTTTATGTTTTGAGAAATTGTAGGTAGAAGCTTTGAAAAAGAATTTTAAGACTTTATCTACTATTGCAATCGAAATATAATCATAAGAACATTCCTTATGGAGGAAATATTGATGTTTAGCTGACTCTGAGAAAATTCTTGAAAAACAAGGTGAAGGTTTGATAGTAAACGAAACTTTGCTGTAAAAAAAACTTTCAATATCGCAGCAGAAATGTATTATAATAGTATCAAAACATCACTGGTGAATACGTCTTATCAATAAATGCATGAAACATGTTCATTTCATTTAATAAATATTACACCGAAAGTTGAAGATATTGAAAAAAAAACAAACAAATGAAATTGTCATAGAAGCACAAATCACTAGTGAATGGAATTGCCCCAAACATACATACATACTGAAAGTATAAACATGTGCAAGATATTGGTGAACGATATGTCTTATAAAACTGTTTTTCTGGCTCCGAAACGTCATAGTGAATTGAAAAGCGGTAATAAATTAAAGAAAGGAGTAATTTGGGGAATTCCAGACTGTTTCAAATTATTCATCACTGTACAATACTCAGTCAAGTTATAACTTGTGTGGAACTGATTAGTTTTAAATTCACATTTAAAAGATTTTAAGATGACATTGTTCAAAATAATCCTGCAAACCGTTCAATGGAGGCACAATGATTTAGTTTGGATATATGTCAGAGGAAAACAAACTTTGGATGATGATTACAATCCAACCAATTATATACATACAATGAGATCACTAAAGCCTTGTGAAAATTTGAAGTGTAACATGACAATACCTTAAGGGGATTTTTTTTGCGTGGATTAAGTTTTGCAACTTTTGCAAATTTTGGCCAAATTCGCAAAAATAAATCCACGCCAAATTTAATGATTTTATTTGCTCATTTTTTGGCTCTGTGTACCTTTCATATATTAAACTATTTCCTTGTACTTATCAAGCACCCATTGGTTTTGCAATGTGGCAGGCATGGAAATGGTGATTTTTGCTGCTACTTCTAAGCTATATTATAAAGTACACACATTGCACTTTGTGCCCATTCGCAAATATAAATCCAAACATTTTCCTTGAGAAGCTCTGACTCGAAAAAATTAATCCACACAAAACTCTCTCAAACTTGGCTCGCAAAAATTAGTCCACGCAAAAAAAATCCCCTTAAGGTATATCATGTTCGAAAAGAACATTTTCATACAGATCCTAACAAAGTTTTATTGTGTCATTTGTCTTTTCGTGCACATTGGTGTTATTTATAGACTCCATAGAAGTGGTAATATGCAGACAGTGGTGGATCTAGAGTGTAGTCGCAACTTGTGAAGAAGCGCATTAACATAAGTTGTGAATTCAGTTCATATTATCAATGGGATTATTTGAACCTTTTTCTTTTATGTTTGTATTGCTATCACTCTCCTACACAAGTTGCGGCTTACCTCTGGATCCGCCATTGGCAGGTTTAGTAGAAATAGATTTTCGTATTGTATGTTATGTTGATTTAAGTTATGTATATAATTTTTATCTTCTTGTAATCCTGTTAATGTCATAGATTAAAATCTTTGAAATGCCCAAGTTTCTCCTGCTCCTTATTAATGCAAGTTATGAACAATTTCAATGTTTACTTAAATATATTACCAAATTCACATTTCTGACAAAATTTGGAAGTTTGTGCGCAAAGAACAATTGGAAGGTCCTGATATTAAAGTTGGCAGTTACTTGCAGATTTTTCCCTGATTTTTCCCTGATTTTCAAATGAGTTGGCTTCACTTTTATCGAATATCATTTTATTCTTCATGTGAACCATAAGTCATACTTTGGGAATTGTGATAGACCTGTTCTCACTTAAGCAAGAAGAACAGAATGGATAGTCATTCAGATATCTTGAAAATTAGCCTAAAGCTATTTCCTCTAGGCCTGATGCGGAAATTGTTCAAGCCCTGAGGCTTCTAGTTTCAATATATTCTTGAAACATATCAAAATACAACTTTTTTCTACTTGCGCACTTGCTGCATTGGCGATGAAGGAATCTGATTGGTTAAAACTTTATGATTAATCATAGAAAGTAGACCACCGCCCGACTTTTTAAAAGTCATATATGATTAATCATGGCGAGAAAAATTCATGAGTTTTTAAAATACTTTATTGTCTGATCATATATAATGAATCACATAACATAGTGTATTTTAGCCTAACGTATATTTTTTTTACAAGAAATTTTTTCATTAGAGCTGATGTAGAAAATGCGTTTCTTCGAAATAATATATTTGTGGTAAAAAACAACGTTTCGATTTTTTTTCGTCAGGTTTCAATATTACATATAAATTCGTTTCAGGAGCAGCATCAGTAGTTTAAAATAAATAACATGTGGCCAAAAAAACTACATTTTTTCGTTTCGATTTCTCTGTACAAATGTACAAAGCCAGTGTAGATAGCCAACAAACGTATAAGTTAATAAGAGGTCTAAACTGGCCTTTTCGAACAAGATAAACATCTATTTTCAAGTATCAAAGTACATTCCGTACCACAAGTAACTAAAAGTCCCAATGTTATGTAGACCTATTTGATTAATATCCATTCCTTCATGAATTAAGTGATAAAATATCAAAGAAAACGCTTAAAATGTTTGAGATGTAAAAACTTTCGAAAATTCAAAAGGCTGCGTTCTTTCATTAGAATGTATATTGAGTTTTTTGTGGAGTCTCGCAAACTCTAAATCGTAGACTAATTGCCATTTCGGCCGAGTAGTAGTAGGAGGAGGAAGAGTCGCAGCGCAGGTGTGAAATTTTTTTCACAACCGAAAAAATTTACACTTTACTGCTTTATTTGAGCAGAAAAGTAAATAAAAAATACAATAAGGATTTTAACGTTGACAAGTATAAACAGTACGAAGAAATAGAGAAAGCCATGACTTGTATCTATTTGAATGAGATAAAATATTTTAGATCACCTAGGTTATCATCTGATGCAGATAATTCAACTCAAAAAAACATAAAATTTGAAAAAGATCTTATTAAAGAAATTCGTCAGCAAATTAGTTTTTCTGTTTCTTAGCTAAGCTTTATTCACACTAAACCTTATTCACTCTAAATTTGTAGAGGTGTCAGTGTAACTTAGGCCTAGGAGAGTTAAAGGAGTGGTGTCATGAAAATTTGAAAATTTTTTTTTTCTTCATACATACCTTGTTTTAATGTAGATACTACAAAATAAATTTAATTTGGAAAAAAAAAGTCTTTTTTTCGCTATAAAATGCCACTTTAAAACATAGGCTTAAAACGCTGAATAAATTAGTTGCCCCCGCAGCGAGCGTAAGCGAGCGAGGAGGCATAGTAGTTTCACGAGATAGGCGAATGTCAGTTTTCGATTTTGTTCATCATCATCATCATCTTTATCCTCCAACTTCCGTGTTCACGTTACACGGTGGAATACAATTATTAGCTGACTTTGCTTTTTTTCCGTTTCAAAGCATGGTACTGTAAGCGGGAGAGACAGAATGTTTTTTCGTATCTCTTTCCTAATTTATTATTGTATTATACTATGTTATTTAGGAAGATCGTATGCTAAAATTGCTTGGACATTTTTCGTGTTACTTTTGTGTTGTTTTAGTGAAGTGAACGACAAGGATTTTGAAGCACAGCTTGAAATCTGAAATTTATCATTATTTTTGTATATATATGTTTTAGCTCTAAATATTTCATTCAATAAACTTTGTTCAACGCACTAATTTTTGGCAAAGATTTTAATTGGATTTCTGTGTATGCAAGAAAGCTATATTACAAATTGTCTTTCTTCGTGTTTTTCTATTTTAACTGTCCTCCTCGCGCCAAACCTAATCATACTAGTGTGTGATCATGATCAGTAAAATCTTTTTACATTTTCTTGTTGTTTTTTTTATAAACATTGGCTACTTTTTGTTTTGAATCAAAGTTTAAAACGCAGATTTCTAATGGATTTTTTGCTTTGATTTTTTTTTAAAAAGTTTGTTTTTTTTCTTTTGGCTCTTACAGAATTTCTTTAACAAATCTTGTTTTGATTATAAAATACGTATCCATGGTTTCAGTTCACACATTTCTTTTGTTTGTAGCAAATACTTTCTGACATTACTTGTTAAGCCTTTATTACACTTTTTGAAAGGTATATTGGCATCAATAAAAAAAAAGTTATCCTAAAGAAGTTTAACTCAATTACAACGTAAGTGAAAAACCGTGAAGACCATCCGTCAAAGAATTTTCAAATCTGATCTCCCATTTCGAAATGATCATGCTCACAATTCTTCTTGTTTTTATTGTGTTTAGTTTATACAATGTTAACAAAAGTTTATGTATATATTTGTTTCTGTGTAAAGATTTGCAAAAACATTCATCTGAATTTTTTTGAGTTTTCGGACAAAAATTTGTTTTTGTTTCCGTTGTATAGCTTGCAATGTATAGCTTGCTGTGTGTACACATTGGAATGCTTGAGCGCGGGGGCATTTTTTAGCTAAAGCTACATGCTAGTGATAATTATGTGACGTCATTGAAGAAGTTATGTTCAGTGTCGATGCGATGTTTTGCATTCAAATCGAGCAAGTGTTCTTTGAAATTCAAGCAATAACTAAGTGTTTTTCTTAAATCTAACGAAAAACATGGTTATTTGTGCTGTTGTGGAATGTGACAGTGACTCAACCAAAGGACAGAACATTAGTTTGTTTAGATTACCTAAAATTCATATTTAAAAAAAATATGGATTTCAAAGTTGAGGCGAGGCCAATTGTCCATCTTTACGTCACTTAAATTTTAAAGAATCATGTTTTGGAAGAAATTTAATGGTAAACATGTTATAAGGAGTTTTACTTTAGTGTTTTATCTGCATTTTTCGTTATACATATAGGTGAACTTTTACTTTCTGTGTGCAAGCGTTTTTTCGATTTTTGTTTTCATGTTTCTCTTCAAACTGGGCATTTGAATATTATTCCGTTTCACCGATTATTTCATTATTGTTTTCATAGAATGAGCTATTGTTTCTTGAACTCCTGCCTGAAACGGAAAATTGAAAAAACGTTAACTTTTAATATAATGAATTTTACTATGATCAATGATCAACTCAATATTGCATGTATGTTTTTTTTCATTTTGATTTTTGAAATTTCAGCATCATCAAAATCATCATCCGGACTTCTTTCATGTTCTTTACAGCAACTGGGTCAAAACTATATGGCTCAAACCAGAGGCGTAGTTAGGGTCAGTCAAAAAAACCTGGAGGAGTTCAACATTATGATATTTCTTTTCAGTCTTAAGTGCTGATTAGGTTACTTGCACGCTTTCCTTTTCTACCTTAAATGACTTAACTCTCCTCCACAAATTTTGACTGACCTCTGGCTACGCCTCTGCAAACCGCTAAAATTCTCTGTGAAATCCTTGAATAAAACCCATTGCTACATTCTTCATCTTCGCTGAGAACATCTGATTCCTCTTCACTTGAATTCTCACTCATGGTTTGTGAAAACATGAGAAACTAATACGCTCCTTTGCACTGACATGCCAAATAAAAATAAATGAAACTTCTTCAATGACGTCACACGTTTTTCATCAGAAAAAAAGACGGGGGTTTATAAAAAACTCAATATCTTCGGAAGTAAAACGTTTTTTAAAAAAGCTTTAACGCAGGTTAACTATACATTTTTTAAACTAAAATTTGTCAAAAAATTTGAAATGACGATACCACTCCTTTAACAAAGTTTTACGCGGAAATTCAGTTGAACGAGTGGATTTATTTTTTTTATTTTTTTTTTTTTATTTTTATTATTTTTTTTAATAAGAATCAGTAAAATCTGACCTGAGGCTGGCTGCTATCCTAATTTTTTGAGCGTTTCTCTGCTTTGTTCATATTACGGTAGCAGCGAACACGAATACCGTATTAAAACACCCGTGTGAACGCAACTTTTGATTTCAAGTGTTTCCATTAAACGATAAGATGGAACTCCAGCCCAGATACACGTGGAAAATTTCATCTCGGGATGAACATTCTTCATATAAACAGCCCCTTAAACTGAACTGCAAAACTTTCTCTCTTCCATTAAAGTATTCAAATTCACAATAGCCTGTACACAAACATTAATATGATAGAAATTGTTTGGTGACTTATAGCAGCGATAAGTTTATTGGAGATATCACTATAATGAAATACAAACGTGTCAAATATACTGAATAGTTTTGGGGAATTTTGGAAAGAAGATTTTGTTCTTCTAGCTACAATGTAATACTTTTCAGAAAGCAAATTACACTTTCCTAAAGATTCGATGGACTAAAATAGCGTGTTTTCTCTGAGATGCACGGACCTATTACCTTCATCGGTGTCGTATACAAAAAACTCCCCTAAGTAGAAGATTGAATATAAACTCATGTTAAAAAGACCTACAAGCAATATTTTCAAAATATCATTCCCTGTTACAATCATATCAGAAAGTAAAAAAGGTTTTTACAAGTACTTACTGTTGGTGTTGCTGCTGATGAATTACTTGCCATTATGCAGTTGGACAGTGAGACCAGAGATGTTGCCGAAAGTGATGCGGCTTGAACCTTAGTTAAAAGAAAATCAAAGATTAACTAATATAAAGTATAATAAAAGCTTCAGAGGCGGAAGAATATGCTGTAAGGTATATGCAATACTTATGAGTGACGGAATGTGTAAACGCTGTGCAGATGACTAAGCATTCGCGGGAGAGGTTGAACTTGATCATTCACATACTACATTAAACGTCTTCAAATTTTAGAACAAAACATCAACTGAAAGTCATCGGTTCCTATACTTCAAAGTAATAAATTTCAAAACTTTAAAACTCAGAATGTTCTTCAAGAACAAAACGAAAACTTACTTTCACTTTGAGACAGCAAGACCAGAGATGATGCAGAAGGTGATGCGGCTTGAACCTTAGTTGAAAGAAAATCAACGATTAATTAATATAAAGTATAACTAGAAGCCATTAGGCTTGAACAATTTCCGCATCAGCCCTTGAGAAAATTGCTTTAGGCTAATTTTCAAGAAATCTGAATGACTTGTACACTGACTAGTAATTTGATACAGTCTGGAATTCATCAAATTACTCCCTTCTTTAATTTATTTAACTTAATCTTGACAGCTTTCCAATTCACTATGATGTTTCGGGGCCAGGAAAACAGTTCACCAATATCTTGCGTATGATGTTTATTCATGAGAATTGAAGATTTTTCAAAATTTGGCCATAATTTGGCCCAAATCGTCCAATTTTAGTCAAATCTGACAAAATGACTGGCCCAAATTGCCCAAATTGTCCAATTTTAGTCAATTCTGACAAAATGACTGTGAAATTTGAAATCAGCACCTTTCAAATGTAGTCCATGCAAAATTTCATGAAATTTAAAGAACTTTCGAAATTTGATCCAAATTTGGCCCAAATTGTCCAATTTTAGTCAATTCTGACAAAATGACTGTCAAATTTGGAATCCGCACTTTTCAATTGTAATACATGCAAAATTTCATAAAATTTGAAGAACTTTCGAAATTTGGCCCAAATTGTCCAATTTTAGTCAAGTTTGACAAAAAGATTGCCAGAATTGAAATCAGCACCTTTCAATTGTAATACATGCAAAATTTTATGAAATTTGAAGAACTTTCGAAATTTGGTCCAAATTTGGCCCATATTGTCCAATTTTAGTCAAATCTGTCAAAATGATTACCAGAATTGAAATCAGCACCTTTCAAATGTAATCCATGCAAAATTTCATGAAATTTGAAGAACTTTCGAAATTTGGTCCAAATTTGGCCCAAATTGTCCAATTTTGGTCAATTCTGACAAAATGACTGTCAAATTTGAAATCCGCAACTTTCAAATGTAATCCACGCTAAATTTCATGAAATTTGAAGAACTTTTGAAATTTGGTCCAAATTTGGCCCAAATTGTAAAATTTTAGTCAAGTCTGAAAAAATGACTGTCAACTTCGAAATCAGCACCTTGTCTAAATTGCCCAATTTTAGTCAAACCTGTCCTAAATTCCTAGCATAAGTCAGTCATTAACTATTCTGAATAAATAAACAATCCGAAATCCGAACTGACTTTCCGAAAACGACGAAAAACTGTTACAGAGACAGATAGATAAATAGATAGAATGTGGAAACCAAACAATTTCCTACGCTTACGCGCGCGGAAATTGAATAAAAGCTTCCGAGACGGGAAAATATGCTGTAAGGTATATGCAATACTTATGAGTGACGGAATGTGTAAACGCTGTGCAGATGACTAAGCATTCGTGGGAGAGGTTGAACTTGATCATTCACATACTACGTTAAACGTTTTCAAATTTTAGAACAAAACATCAACTGAAAGTCATCGGTTCCTTTACTTCAAAGTAATAAATTTCAAAACTTTAAAACTCAGAATGTTCTTTGAGAACAAAACGAAAACTTACTTTCACTTTGAGACAGCGAGACCAGAGATGTTGCAGAAGGTGATGCGGCTTGAACCTTAGTTGAAAGAAAATCAAAGATTAACTAATATAAAGTATAACAAGATTCGCAAAAATGCGACTATATATTTCCCCAAAGTTGCGTAATTTTTGCCAATTATTGTGTGTACATTGATAACCATGAGAAAAATGTTTGATGAAACAATTACAGTGAGCGCGGTTAGAAGAACACCTACAACGAGCAAGCACTAATATATAATGATTTACCAAATTAGGATAATTAGTGATAGTAAAAGTTTTTGCAAAGAGGCGATGAAGTACTACAAAGACAGAGCTCTGGCTAGAGTCCTGTCCTCGTAGTCTTTCTCTCTTTTCTATAGGTCATGTATATATTCGAATATAAATTCCAAAAGTTGATTTCCAAAATCAAAGTCAATACCGCAGGTTATTAACGATCGATATGGAAAAGAAATTGTTAAATCCATCCGAAAGTTTGAGAGACTTGACTTTAAATTACGAAAGGTCAAACTTGAATACTGCAAGAACAATGATTTGATTCCAAACTTTCTTCACTTTCGT
Organism: Turritopsis dohrnii; assembly: GCA_027922465.2. NCBI lineage: Eukaryota > Metazoa > Cnidaria > Hydrozoa > Anthoathecata > Oceaniidae > Turritopsis > Turritopsis dohrnii. The sequence goes on from BQMF02000010.1 coordinate 1,114,220, forward strand.
GTCCCAAATAAAGCTCTTGGAAATTCAATTACCTACAAAGTATGTCAACGGAAACTTCTGGATGAAGAAATCTCACTTAAAAAGTCTCGTATTCGTAGTTTATCGAACGACTTTACCATCTTGAAGATTTCTTTGGAAAATGTTTTGTCTATCATTGATTTCGCCCATATTTGTTCAATATTTCTTGGAAGTAACGATATTAATTTAAAAAAACAACATTTGGTTCAAGAAAAGAAGTTATTCAAGCTGATGAAAGATCAGGTGCCGAGAAACAATCCAGAACACGTTATATTTAATTTTTCTAAATACGAATTGACTGATTTTGAGAAATCTTTACTTGTCAGAGGTCTCAACTTCTCCATACCACCCACATCTTTAAATTATGGAGATTATCTTTCTAATTATGAATTTCTCTACCGGGACATTAAGAGGTTAGATATGTTATCCTCGGAAGACCTTGATTTCATCAAAACTAAGATCAAGGACACAGCTCTTTCTTCATATCGTTCTTATAATAATAATAGCCCTCCTCGTAATTTATCAGAGGAAGAATTTGACGCACTCATCAATTTGTCCAAAAACTCTAGTCTGGTTATACAAAAGTCCGATAAAGGTAACTCAGTTGTTATACTAGATAAAGACGTGTATATTACTAAAATGGAAGAAATCTTGAGTGAAGAAACTAAATTTAAGAGATTGAATATTACTAACGACAAATTTTTAAATTTTAGTACCAACCAAGAGAAGAAGCTGACAAACATCTACCAACAGTTGATGAAAAGTGGTAAACTCAGTAAAGAAAATTATAACCGATTTAGACCAGTTGGTACTCATCCAGGTATATTATACGGTTTATGTAAGGTTCACAAGGCCTGTACAGGTGCATGTCCACCTTTTAGACCTATACTTTCAGCCATAGGTACTCCTGTGTATAATCTTGCAAAATATTTGGTACCTAAACTTGCTACTCTTACATCCAATAAGTACACAGTGACAGATTCTTTTCAATTTGCCAATGAAATCCGCGATCAAGATCACAAGTTATTTATGGCAAGTTTAGATGTCACTTCACTGTTCACTAATATCCCTTTAATAGAAACTGTTGAATTATGTACAGATTTACTTTTTGAAAACACTGACACAGTTGATGGCTTAAGTAAGGATGATTTCAAGACTCTTCTTAGAACTGCCACACACGAATCGTATTTTTTCTTTAATGAAGTGTTGTATCAACAAATAGACGGTGTAGCCATGGGTTCACCATTGGGACCAACATTGGCCAATTCTTTTCTTTGTCACCTTGAGAATACCTGGCTACCATTATGCCCTGAGAATTGTAAACCTTTATTCTATAGACGCTACGTTGATGACATCTTTGTTCTATTTTCATCTCAAGAACAATTAGCGCTTTTTCAGGATTTTATGAACTCGTGTTATCCTAGTATCAAATTTACAAGTGAGGTGGAGAGGAACAACTCATTATCTTTTCTTGATGTTCATGTTCTTCGAGAAAACGGCAAGTTCACAACTTCAGTCTATCGGAAACCCACATTTAGTGGTGTGTACACCCACTCTGATAGTTTTATACCTGAAAGTTATAAATTTAGTATTGTTTATACTCTTGCACACAGATGTTATAAAATATGTTCCAATTGGCATAAGTTTCACTCTGAATTACAAAAGTTAAAGGACATATTTAGAAAAAACAATTACCCTTCATCGTTTATAGAAAGTTGTTTACGAAAATTTTTGGAGTGCGTACACAAACCGGCTGTATGTACTGTTCCTAAAAAGAAACTTATGATTGTTTTATCATTCTTGGGCCCAGTCTCTTTACAATCTAGGACTAAGTTACAAAAATCTATCAGTACATCACTTAACTGTTGTGACATCTTCGTCGTGTTTAAAATAAAAACACGTATATCTAGTCTGTTTAGATTCAAAGACCGAATTCCCGATTCCTTACGTTCTGGAGTTGTATATCGTTACAAGTGTGGGGGCTGCAACGCCTCCTATTATGGCCAGACCAACAGACATCTCCATGTTCGCATAAGTGAACACACGGGAATTTCAGCACTTACAGGTGAGTCAATTAAACCCAAACCTTCTGCCATTAGTGACCACCTCAAAGAATGCCGTCATCATGCTTCCTTTAAAGATTTCAACATTTTGGCATCTGGGGATAATAGATATCAACTCGAGATCAAAGAGAGCTTATTCATAATGAAAGATAATCCCCCTTTGAATAGAGCCATTAAATCAGCTCCATTGTATTTATTTGACGTAGTGTGAATTTTTATATTAGCTATTTAGCCATATTTTATAAAAAAACCCATTCTTGTAAAGATTTTTGATTACTTGAAAATGGATGCTTGAAGCATCCGAAACGTTGTATTAACATGTCGTTTTGTTTGTTTTTTTCCTCGAATATAAATATTTATTGTTGTTTGTCTGCTTATCGTTTTACACTTTCATTTTCAGTTTTCTCTCAGTGTTTCAATCACAATTTCTCTCAATCCGTCAGACCTTGTCCATAGTCTTGTGCACTGGCTCACTTTTCTTTCTTTTTTTTTTTCTCCCCTTACACATTTTATCGATCATGCAAGTTATTTAACAATAATAATATTTAATAATATTTGGATATTTTTATTTGAAATTTATGTTCTAGGGAGAAGAACCATATATTATTGTATGGATCCCAATTTGATGATTAAAAAAAAAAAAAAAAAAAAAAAAAAAAAGAGGTTACTATATGGGCACTTAGCTAAAAGTTATATGAGTAGTAGTAGTACCACTAGTAGTAGTAGTATTTATTCTTCATTCCAACAGATACATACAATAAAAGTATAATTCCCAAACAAATAAAACAAGGAAAATCATGTACACATCTGAAAAAATGAAAGGAGACACACCTTATAGTCAATGACTAATCAGAGAGGTGGCCACCTAAAATACAAGTTAAGTGCACAACTGTATCACTACTTTAAATAAGTAAAAATTTAATTTGTAACAAATCAGTAATTACTGAAAATAATGCTTTTGTAAAGATTAATAAGTATAGATTTTGAAAGAGTGGTGAGGTCGGATCCTGGATAAAGCATCTGAAGCTCATTCCACTGAACTACAGACTGGTAAATAGAGTTTATGCCATATTTGGAGGTATTACATTGTGGTCTGACCTAAATGCGACTAATATTTACCATTAAACAACTGCATATATCATCAATGTGTAAAAGAATTTCATCATAACAAATGTATGATCTTTATTGTTGCAGAAGCTTTGCATCCGTAAACAATGTAAAACAGAACACTTGCTTTTTGTAACTCAGATAAAATCTTACAACATTATATTATCAAATTTGTATACAGGTGGTTTCACTGTACAAAAGAAAAAAAAATGTTAAACCTAGTTTTAATAGCTACAGTGGAATTGTAAATAAAATGTAAATAAAATTCTCAATAATGAAACTTCTCAATATATTCTGTTTATTATTATGCATAAACATTTTCAACAGCTATTATAGTATATATAATACTTTGGGGTAAACATCATAAGCAAATAACTAATAATTATATATAAGCAATCAAAATTTTTACTCACACAAATATTACATAGCATTTCAAATTAGGACCGAAGAGTTATTTTCAAAAAAGAGATGGGCTAAAAATGACAATCTATAAAACCAAATTCAAGTATCAGAATAAATATCTCTGTTCAAAAAAATGTGTTCACACTCATTATTGTTTATTATGTGATAAAAATGACCTTCGTAAATCCAAAATGGAAACGAACAACAGATTTTCGTAGTGAAAATACACATCCATAACCAAACCACTACATAGCTGAAAACAGAAGTTTGTTTTCTGACTTGATTCAATTTACAGACTGTTTGTCATGTTGGATTGTGTTTTGATTTATGTTTGTTGTTCGTAAAGAAAAATTGTCAGTAATTATATATATATTACATTTTGAAAAATTAAATATGATATACAGCATCAAAACAGTATACATGACCACTTCATTCATAGTAAACCATGTTTCTATTGTTGGATTAAACAGCTATCCAAGTACACTCCACCAGCCAGATTCTTTGAAGTTATTATATGTGTCTCAATCCTCCGTGTATTAAAATATTATACGTAACTGGTTTTCTGAACTTATATATATGACATCACATATTTACTTGCTGTTTTTAATAAACGCAACTGGTTGAACTGGTGGTTGATCTCCATGTGAAAAGGGTTTCCTTCTTTATTATGCTGTACATCATCATCGTGATTTCAGTTCAGTTGGGCTACATTACATCAGGATCATACTAAATAAATGTTCAGCCTGGTTATTGAGAATGAACCTTTGCACTGGAATCACAGCTTCAATGGTTTGTTGTTCCAAACGTTTAATTACCAATATCATCATCATAACACATTGATTGTTATCAACACATAAACAAAACATACCAATGTTTCTTTTTTTGTCTGTTTTTTACACGTTCATTCGAAAGTTTTTAAAACTTTTTAAGAAATAAAACGATTCATTTCCATTACTTAATGTTTCATCTATATATTGAATCATTAAAGCTAGCAAAAAACATCTTCAAATCCCATCTGCACTGCACTGACACTGACTGAGAAGATGGCGTACTACTTTACTGAAGACTAGCCTCTAATCTTATCTACCTTAGCTAGGCCAGAGTTCAATACTGAACTGCGGCTATAAAAGTGAACGAAAAGAAGGAGAAGGAGGAGGAGGAGAAGGAAATGCCGGTTTTAACATATATTTCGCCCTACGGGGAAATATATAATAAAAGCTTCAGAGGCGGAAGAATATGCTGTAAGGTATTTGCAATACTTATGAGTGACGGAATGTGTAAACGCTGTGTAGATGACTAAACATTTGTGGGAGAGGTTGAACTTGATCATTCACATACTACGTTAAACGTTTTCAAATTTTAGAACAAAACATCAACTGAAAGTCATCGGTTCCTATACTTCAAAGTAATAAATTTCAAAACTTTAAAACTCAGAATGTTCTTCAAGAACAAAACGAAAACTTACTTTTACTTTTTGTTCCAACAAACGATCGACTTTAACGTGAAATGTTATGTGTTGTTTATTCAGAAATTTTTGAGAAAGAAACTGGAAACCACACGAATGTTTTTGTTATAAGAAAGTCCTATGATTTTAGTTAAGGCTATGTTCTCACGAGATTGGATATGGAACAGTATGTAGGGTGCCAGGTAGCAAACGACATTTGAAAAGGACAATTTGCGTATTCTAAGGAAGTGTTTTTTAACTAATCATAATTGTTGAAAACCTCTCTTTTTGCGATGATGAAAGCAAAATATGTGGTAATTACAAACTGTAGAACGCTTTCGTGTAAATATAACTTTATCAAAGTATAATGGAGATTATCACATGATTCGATATAGACATTCGTTGACCTTTGTATAATCGATCTAAAGACCAGGGCCCACGAAACACTTTTTAAATTGATGGGGCCATATTGCAGTGATATACTTGGATGTGACAACCCAAGGCACTGCAAAAGGTTTTCAAATTTTAAGGGCCTAGAAAGGCTAAAAACGATCAGTTTTTTGAGTTAAAGGAAACAAACAATTTTATGACCTGTAAATGGAAACTGCCATTTTGTAAGCTCAAAATTTACTTTGTCAGAATTTTTTTTTTTTTTCTATGTGTAGGTGCTATTTTTTTTGTTTTTTTGTTGTTTTTTTCTTTGTAATTATCAACAATGTAAGCATTCTCTCACGTGGCTCTACATTGCTCGATGTGCTACTTTTTCTAATTATCGATGTAAAAACTCTTCTCTGTTTTGCCTTTTTATCTTTTGTTTCTGGGCACGAAAAGTTAGGTACGGGCTTAAAAATCTCATACGAATATATTGGATGGTTTTGACATAAAGTTAAGGATACTAAAAACTAAAAAACACCATTCTTATAAAAAAAATGTAATGACAAGAACTTAATGATTATTTGACCATAATGTCAATGCAACGTTGTTTTCAGTCATTTGACTTTCCCGCAACATGATTCGTATAACCTCAGCTTTTATGAATCGTTTTTTTGACGTCAAAATTTTACTTCATTTTCCTGCCTCTGTTTCGACCATTTAACGACCGACAAGCAACGATTTAACCCGACGTCGAAACAACGTTGATCGATCGTTTTTATACTTCCCAGTGGGCAAAATCTTCAAAAAGTCACTGTGGTGGAGAGCATTTTTATTGAAATTGTGTGTATATTTCTATAGAAATGCACTCCTTCGCAAAGATTTTTTAACAAATGTGGGTTAATGGGTTTTAATAAGCACAAGTTTGCTGTCCTGAAATTACAAACCCAAATCACTTCAAGCAAAACTAACTGTGTACTTGACACAACCACTGGGGCAAGCGAAGTTAGCAAATCCTTAACCACCATGGTCTAGGTAATGACACAATCGTTTATTTGATCATCTTCAAAAAATTATTAAACTTCTCATTATTAATAAATTATTAACCCTAACCCTAACTAACCCTTCAAATTTTTAAATTTCTGTTATCCTGAACATTTAGTCAACTACTTTAGATCTTTAAGACTCGATTATTCAAACTGTAGGGAGAATATTTTGTGATAATTATCGATAGGAGACAATTAAATTAAAACTCGGGAAATGTCTGTATCTGTTTTCATGACAGCTTCTTGACAACAAATAGTTCATTAAAAATCACTGCGAAGGAGTGCACTTCTAAAGAAATATACGGTGTTTTCCAAAAAATAAGATTCAAAAAATATTATCGCAGTTTTTGAAGGAAATATAGCAGAAGAGGCAACCTCGTCCCCAGAGCTTCTTGGCTTAGGCAAGAGAAGAAGAAGAGGAGAAGAAGAGAAAATCGGAAAAATAAGTTTTGGGAAAAACTCATTAATTTCGTAACGATAAATTAAGATGTTTAACAATAAGATCAATTTCCGAAAACAAAAACAGTTTTGTTTTAAAAAAAAAAAAAAAGTCAAAATGGTAAATATGAGTTTGGAGAATTTGGTTTACGATCAGACGGTTTTAAACCACAAAACAAAATAAATAAATAAATGCCGAGATCATGATTATTTTGTTTATCTATTTTACAAAAGCGAATAAACGCCCTGGGAACAAGGCTATTTTAAACGTCAGTTTGAAAAATGATAATGCCATATTTAGTTGTACCACATTTCTATTATTTTTGAATTCCTGCAAATACGATACTAACCTCTAAACCACATGCAAAGCCTATCAGGATCTCATTCTGGCTAATTATCCTAATCATGCTAAACACAAGTCAGCTGACCAAGTAACCAAGAAGTAACCAAGCAAATGCCAATCAAATTCATTTAAAATGTTCTACCAACTCCATTACCAGTCTCTTATGGCATTCGCTTATTTAAGTTTTTGAAATCCATAACGTTCATTCACTCACGTTTCATAAACAAAAGACCAAGCTCAAAACAAAAGAGATTAAATCAAAATTTCATATCATCAAACTCCACTTTGACGTAATGCTGGTTATGACCTACGTTACGTATGCTGAAGGTCATAATTTTAACGATCTCTTAAAAATTCTTTTGCAAACAAAATAGAGGCTTCGTAATTATAGATAGCGCAATTAATCCGATAATTAATCCGATAACTAATCCGATAATTAATCCGATGGTTTCTTGTGAATAAACTCTCTTTGTGGTTTCCATTTACTCCATAAAAAATAGACATTGTGAAAGTTTTTGATATCATCTAATTGTGTTTTGATGATGCTATGTTTACTCATAGTCACAAGAAAAAAAGTAGTCTGGAAACAAGGGCGATTCCGGCCGTGCGATGAATATAAGTCAAGTTACGAGAAAAAACTAGAACCCTTGCTTTTTTGTAGTGCATGGAGTTTTTGAATCAGACCGGAAACTTGAGACTTTTTAATTATTTTTCACGTCTTTCAGCCTGACAGGGGCAAGTTGCTCCATTTTCCGCTGTTAAATATACATAAGGAGTCACTAAATTTCATGTTCCGAGTGGAGACGATGAATATAGTGTGAGTTAGCGATCAAAGATGGATGGATGACCCAGGAACAGGTTGTTGATAACCCTCGAGCAAATTAAGAAAATGAACACACACATATGCATTAGAATGTTATTAATTGAAAAGGGGAGTAGGTGTTATGATACAACATTTTCTTCACTATATTTTATATACAATATGCATAAAGCCAGCCACAGCTAGAAGTATATCGTGTTGATAAAGTTTGTTGTTGAATAGATTTCCGTATTTTTTAGCGCCCCCTTTTTTTAGCGCCCCCCTCTAATAAGCAGCCCCTTAATCCGAAAATAATTTTATAAGACCCCAAACATAGTCTACTTAATAAAATGTTCCTTCACATTTTGATGTTAGTATGAATCGCCTTTCCTTCCTTCAACTTTTGCATCTCTTGCAAAAACAGTAATAAGTTTCTGCGATAAAGGGTGTCCACTTGTCTTTGTATACATGGTGTCCATTAAAAAGATGGCGTATACATGTAGACATGAACTATACTTGATATTTCTTCTGTTTACTGTACATAGTTTTTCAGACTGAAGTTGAATGATAATAGTGCATTATAAGTATTTAATTTTAAGACCTCTCACAATTTTATGTAACGGTTTTTAGAAATAATCTTCACTCCTCTCTTTGAAACGCCCCCATTCAATAAGCGCCCCTCCATTTTTCGAAAAACATTAATAAGCGCCCGGGCGATTAATAGAGGAAATACGGTATGTGCAGAAAATGTTTTGAAAATATTTGAAAAGATATTTATAACAAGCCCATTTCTTCCTCTATTACACCAAATGCAAAGAAAACAACTTCGATTCCGGGACCTATTCCCTGCTCTAAACCTGCCTGTCAAAAGTAATACACACCAAGACAGTTTGTTATGTTATGGCAAAAACAATTAAATAAACCTGCTACATTATCTAAGCCTTTCGAACCAGTTCCTCTTTAAAGATTATTTCTCAATTTACAACTCAAACATTCAAATCCTTCTGAAGGTCCCCGTGGTCTTGCCCAGGAGGTTATTTAAGGCGGACATTTAAGAACATTTGAAAGTGCGCATGCGTCAGATGAGATAAATTTCAAAATAAGACCGAGGTGTGCTCTCGTAGCTCTCACACCGTCCCCAAAATTTCGTCCAAATTGGGGAAAATACTGCTGTACTGTAAAGCAATTGAAAGGTAGGTGACCATGGATTATGGTTTGGGAAAACTTTGCGATTTTCCAACGAGAACTTTGTGCTTCGGGGGAAAGTATCGGCATACTTTTTCTTTCGTTACTTCTTAGTGTCGTTTTGCTTTCATTACTTCTTAATGTCGGTTTTCTTTCGTTACTTCTCAGTGTTGTTTTTCTTACGTTACTTCTTTGTGTCGGTTTTCTTTCGTTTAACTTTGTTGTTGAATTTCTTTCGTTAATGACTTGTTAATGGTGGTTTTCATTTTTTAGCTTCGTAGACTTTCTTTGGTATTTATAAGACTTCTTTGTGTATTTTCTCTTCTCAGTTATTTCCGTTGTGCAGACTTTTTTGGTATTTTTGTCTTTTTTTTTGCAGGAGAAAGTCAGGAAGACTTTCTCCTGCTCCACAAACACGTCTTGTCGCGATGAAATCTGACGTCAAAAAAATCCGTCAAAAAAAAAAAAAAAAAAAAATACAAGAAAGAATGACACTTTTGTAAAAACTCCAAACAAATAGCTTTTCCGAAGTGGAATTCACTTTGTGCGGCTGAATTCGATTGCTATCTCAGCGCTTCTCACATATCATCCAATCCAAGAGTTCATTGTAAAAATTGTGGACCAGATTCGAGATTTAAGTGACCAGAACGAAAGAGAGGTTAGCTGATGCGAGTCTTCGTCGGAAAAGTCTAATCGCGACCGACCTCGTAAGTAAGCGAAATTTCCGACGGATGATTTCGAGATTAGGCAAATGTTTACGGATGAGGGAAAATCGCGATTACTGACACCGATGCCGCCTCATACGAACGCATACCATAATTCAGTGCGACAAAGTCAATAGAAATCCCTCAATGACGTAATAGTTTTAAAACAAAACTGATATTCTCTCAGTTATTATATATTTCCCCATAGGGCGAAATATATGCTAAAACCGGCATTTTCCTTCTTCTTCTTCTTCTTCTTCTTCTCTCCGTTCACTTTTATAGCCGCGGTTCAGAATGTAATTTTCACCTAGTCGCCAAAGTAGATAAGAATAGAGGCTAGTCTACAGTCAGGTAGACGCCATGTTTTTTCAGTCAGTGCAGATGGGCTGTAGAAGATTTTTGATTTTCCAACTAGCTTTTAAAATAATTCAAGAGAATTCAACGTGAAGTGATGGAAATGAATCGTTTTAGTTCAGTATTGTCTTAAAAGGTTTCGTAAAAACTTTTGATGAAGCGTGTAAAAAACAGAAAAATATTGTTTTGTTTTTGTTTGATGACAAAAATGCTATGATTAATGATGATGATTGGTAATTAAATGCTTGGAACAGCAAACCATTGAAGCTGTGATTTCAGTGCAAAGGCGAAAATTCATTATCAATACACGCTGAAGATTTATTAAGATTTCCATGGAATGGATAATCTTATTCATTTCGGCGGCGTATCTATTTCTCTATCTATCTATCTATCAGGGTAATGCTCTAGCCTGTGATTTTCATATCTCCGCTGTGATGATAATGTAAAATGTTGACAGGCTAAAGCTGAACCGAAAGCATGTAAAAACAATATGGTGGCGCGTGGAAGGTCGTGCTTGTGTTTTGTGCTTGGTACTTTTATCTGGAAATGTTGGAAAAGTTTACGTACAGATCATTTCATAATTAAAGAACTGCATGTGACTTGTAAAGAGACAGGACTATCGTTTGTATAACAAAATATACGTGATTTACAGTCGAATTTTGAGAATTTTATATACAGGTTGTTGATAATAATAACAAGAGAAGGAATATCATAACATTGATATTATACTGTGTATGAAGACTCATTTATCTGATGCCGAATCTCAAGATTTGTATTTAATCGATGGTTATGAATTGTATACATTGACATATGAAACAAATAAATTGGGAAGACAAGATATTGAATGAAAATATCATGGATTAAGATATTTTCACAAAAGAGAATTCCCATCCTAGTCTTCTTACATGCTGCATGTATTGCTTGGCTGACAACAAAATATCTGTCAAAAGCCTTCAATAATGATTTTAATTATGTTGTGCAGTCTTTGAAAAAAGAAACGATGTAATCTTGAAGAGAGTTTGTGTCGGTACCTATGATGATCCAGACATTATTTAAAAACAGTAAATTGATACACTTTGAAGCAGTTACGAGATGTCGATTGGTTTACAGTCTACAAAACAATAAACATTAACAAGACCATACCAAATTCATGAGATCATTTTTAATAACTATGCCCTGGTAATAGAAAAGAAAATTAAGTGACGTCCTTGCCCATGGCTGAATAAGTCATTTAAAAGCAAAATGAACAATCACGATGCAGTATATTAAGGAAAGCCAACAGAGTAAAGGTCACACCTATCCTGCCTTATTCTGTTTGTTGCAAATAAAGCAAAGCTCTGTGGCTGTGTGAAAACTGCTCTGTATTTTAGACCACGGAAGAACATAAGGATCAAAAAGTTATTACGTAATTGCCCAGTGAATTTGAAATTTTACTTCTGTCGACTTATTGAATAGTTCTTGACGATTTTTATTTTTTTAATTTTTATGTATATAAATTAAGCAATTTTACATTGTATATATTTATTTTCACTCTGCAAATTTGTTATTGTACTTAACAGGACTTATATATATGGAAAGAGAGAGAAAGCAGCATACATACATAATGAAGTGTATAATCCCTTAGAAAAAAGTTTATTTTTGACAATGAAAAGTAATCACAACAACATCTTTTATCAAATTAAAATTACAAGCATGTCATGCTTAAGTTACGGAAATCTTTTAACAACTTAGTTGTTTCTTGTTTTTATTTTAAGTCCTGATATAATGTGAACTGAAAGCACATGATGTGCAGCTATAAAAGGAAACCTTTTTTATGTGGAGAACAACCGGTTCAAGCAGTGTTAATCCAAAAAGTACATTAGTAAAAATGCAAGTAAAAATGTGATGTCGTATTATGCAATAAGAACGTCAGAAAACCAATTACGTATAATAACATAACAGACAAGATTGAGACACAATTGAAAGAATCTGGTCGAAAAATGTGTTTCCCTGGGGATAGTCATTTAATCTGACAACAGAAACATAATTTACTATGGATTAATTCCATGATCACCTATACTGTTTTGATACTGTATATATATATATGGTATTTTAAGAAAAATTGATATACTGTCAATTTTCTTTACACAGACAACAAACGTATATAAATCAAAGCACAATCCAACAAACAATCTGTTAATCAAATCAAGCCAGAACACATCTACTTTCAGCTTTTTAGTGATTTGGTTATGGATGTGTAGTCTATTTTCAGTACCGAATACTGTTGTTTTTTTCATTTGGGATTTACAAATGGTCATTTTTATCAAATACTTTAAATGGGAGAAACTTTTGCGAGAGAAACTTTCGCGAATTTCGCGAATTTTGGACATTTTCAAGAAAGTAAATCCCAAAATATTTTTGATTTCGACCACACGCGAAAATAAATCCCATAAAAATTTACAAAAAGTGGCATTCGCGAAAATAAAACCCGCAAAGATTTTTTCAAAAATTCAAAAATTTCAAAATGTTTACAAAACAAGTTTTTGACTGTATCCGACGACGAGGTTGAAAACTGATAAAAACACTCTTGAACTAAAAGAATACACGTATATTTCACAGAATTCGTGCTGTCTTTGAACCGATTGAAGTGACAAAAAGTGTTACAGTGAGGTTTATTTGAAATTTCATGCGTGTAAAATAAAGGGAAACATTTAACTAATTCAAGCTTAACAAAATTTGTTTCTTAATCATCTATATTTATAATTGTTATTTTCTTCGAAGCATCAGGCATTTTGGTTTTTGAAGACCCTGATGATGGTTTCGATGGTTGTCGAAACATGTCTCGGATGTCTAGTGTTTTGCTTTTTTCCAGAATTTGGGAATTTTCCTTGGGAATTTCAGTTTTCTCATTCGCACCACCTTGAAGTGAAATCTCATTACCAAAATTAAAGCCAAGGAATTCCGGATTTTCATTTGATCTCTTTGACGAGTTACATGATGATGAATAAAGTAGTTTCTATAGTTGTTCAAAAGAAAAATATCTATCATAATCATTGATTTTTTTCTGTTTGGTCGTAGGTTTATCGTTAATTCAACTTTAACTTCAAAGCCTTGTGAAATTCTGAGGTTAAAACGTAAGAAAAAGTGATAAAAGTTACTCTCTCAAAATGTATTTTTGGCTAAGTTTAAGGAAATTTTCAGGCAATTCGCGAAAGTTTATCTCGCAAAAATGTCCCAAAATCCACATTCCCGAAAATAAATCCCGCGAAAATGTTTAAAATGTGGCATTCGCGAAAGTAAATCCCATAAATTTCGCGAGTTTTTGACCTCGCGAAAGTTTCTCCCGCGAAAGTTTCTCCCATTAAAGTAATAAATAATGGGTGTGCACATATTTTTTTAAACAGAGATGTTTATTCTGAATACTTGAATTCAATTTTATAAATTGTCACTTTAAGCCTATCTCTTTTTCGAAAATAACTCTTCTGTCCGAATTTGAAGTGCTAAGTGCTTTTTATTGCTTTTGGTAGTTATTTGCTTATTCATTAAAATTTAAAAACATAAAAATACATGACTTTAAGTTTCATGCATATCGCAATCATCAGATGTATAAAATTTTATACATCTATTCTTTTAGCGACATTTTTATGTGAACGTGAATTAAGATAGAATCTGAATTATGGTTATAGTTACCTTAAAGGAAGAAATTTTCGCGGGAATTTAATTTCGCGAATCGAAAAAATTGGATTTTTCGCGAGAATTTAATTTCGCGAATTTGAAAAAATCAAATTTTTCGCGAGAATTTAATTCTCTAAAACTCGCGAAATTTTCTTCCCGCGAAAATTTCTTCCCTTAAGGTACTTGCTTATATGTCTAACTCAAAGTATTCTTTTCTTCGTTTGTAAATCTGTATACAAATTTGATTGTATATCTGTATACAAATTTGATTGTATAATGTTGTAAGATTGGTGCGGTTGTTGATATTTAGTTGTTTAAGGGAAAGTATTACTCAGCAAAATTTATAAGAGAAACCATGAACATCTTCATTTCTTAATTAGTTCAAAATAAGTTGTTTTGTTGTATTAAATTCAATTCTACCCTGATTAGTAAGGACAACATTTTTATCTGAGTATGACATTGATGGTAGTTATACCATTGTACTTATTTAATGATGCATATTTTTCTTATGGTTATCAATGTACACACAATAATTGGCAAGTTTCGCAACTTTGGGGAAATATATAGTCGCATTTTTGCGAATCTTGTTAGTGTTAAAAGTAGAGATAACTGAATTGTTCAAACGTTGCGATTTCTAACATTCCTTGCATACGAAGAAAAAAGCACATAAAAGCTTGTGGATTTTGGCAACAAATGAGTTATTCTTTTTTTTGTGAGGGTGGCTATAGTTGGAAGGCTAACAAATATCGTTTAGAACCACACAATCACATTGAAAACCCCCCGAAAAGAATCCCTTTGTGGCGTTTTAAAAACGAGGGCGCAAAACCATGGCTAAATTCTGGGAAAATAAATCTAACAGGAAAGACAAATAAGATTGTGAGTAAATATTCTTTTTACTAAAACATTAAAGCATGATTACAATCGTTCAGATAGTTCCCTCATAATGCAAAAATATCTTAGAAGAAACAAAACAGAAAAAGAAGGGAAATCCTTTCTACCAAAAAAACATCTTCCTTAGCGTCAGAATATTATATAGTTTCATTTCCAATCTACACAAAAACAACAACAAACCATTCCACAGAGACATGTGGACTACCAACTCCGTAATTATATACTTTTCCAGGTTGCGACGAATCCGATGAAAACTACAAAAACACACTGACATTATGAAAGCGAGACAGACCATGAGAAAGACACACACGAGTAACCCTCAGATATTTCACTGGTGCATATTTAGCTTGAACAAATCAAACTCATGCAATAGAGAATGAAGGTTGCAAGAAAACATGTAAAACCATTAAAACAAAGTAGGTGAGGAACTACGTTTTCAGTGGCCAAACATTCCTTAATAAAATTTCTTAACAGCTACCATGGTAAGACCGTAATTTCAGGGAGTCTTGGCGATGTAAGGAATTCACCATCAACTCAATGAGAAATCAGATTTTCCACAGTTTCTGTTGTGCCCTTCCTTCGTTAAATCAAATCTTTCTGTGTTTATAAAGTAAATCATGCTAGCAATAATGGTAAAGAGAATATACGTCTACTGTCCATTATTTTTTTTTTACTTCTTGTCTCCAGTGCTGCTGGCATTAGTTGCCGCTTCCTTAGCTTGGTGCGCTTGCAACACCTGCACAGCTTCTTCGACCTTGCTGCGTAACAGGTCGCGCGATTCCAACATATGCAACAACTCACTGTTATCGATTTCCAGTAACATACCAGTAATCTTGCCAGCAAGATGAGGTTGGTAATCTTGCACAAGTGGAAACAACCTTTCACCAATCATTTGCTTCTGTTCACTTGGAGTAGCTGTGGCCAAAATTGATGCTGTCAAAGGTTCCTGACCCTAACATGATTTTAAAAATATAATTAAAATATAAATCAAAAATTAAAAGCATACATAAATTTATTAGTTGAAAATCACATTTTGAGAGGATAAATGCTTCTGATGTCATAACAATGCAATGTCATTACCTGCATTACAGGCACTGAGCCTTGATCAGCATTAACTTGTGGCATAACTGGTGCAGCTGGGTACGTATTTCTTGAATTGGCTGTCAACTTGTATGTTGGTCTTTGCTGCTGTTGTGTAGGTGCAGAAGGTCTCATCATCTGCTGTCCAGGAACTCCTCGACCAGCCATGCCTGGCTGATAGGGCGCTTCTCGTCGAGCCATGTTTGAAGGTACTCTTGGACGTGCTCCTCTCATTTGATTAACCTGCTGTGGATAACCGCCCATGGGTCGCACATTTTGCGATTGCCATCTCGGCCTGGTCATTTGATTTACAGGTTGAGTAATGAATGCACGCTGGCCTTGAGGCATAGTTGGAATGTAGAAACCAGGCTGGCCAGCTTGAAAGGAATAGCCTGGTTGTTGATGAATGCTCTAAAATACATTACATGCATTATAAGTATATTATAAGCTGATACAATAAAACAGTAAATACTTTATTTACCAAATAAACATTCCATTTTGAATAAACAATGAAACTTTCATTTCAAAATTTTAGATATCTGCAAGTTTCAAAGTTAAATAACTTACTGATGCATTGTATCTTAATGGGCCAACTCTTTGCATGAATTGAGTTGATAGCTGAGCACGTCGTTCTTCTTTCCGTTGAGCCAGAGCAACATACAGCGGCTTAGTAACCAGAATGCGGCCATTCATTTCTGTAACAGCCTTTGTTGCTTCATCAGGGGATGAAAAGCAAACAAATCCAAAACCTTTAGAATTCCCCTTATCGTCTTTCATCACTTTAGCACTAGTTATAGTGCCATAAGTTGAAAATTCAGATCTGAGTTTCTCATCGTCAATTCCATCTTCCAGATTCTTGATGTACAGATTGACTCCTAAAAAATTTAAAATCCAGAGAGTGTGAGTATGTGATGCAGAAGTAATTCAAAATAGTCTGACATCAGTTTCATAAGGGCAAATATTATTTTTCACACATTACTCACCAGTGTACACTTTTCCACACTCAACAACCGTACATAGTTTTATCTTATAAATGTAAAATAAGAGATAAAAGAACAACTATTCCTCATCTTCATGATTATGAATTCAACTGCTACATAAAGTGATTAGAAGATGGGTGAGGGTATGTTTGTGACAGGATTCAAACGCTACATAATTATGGTCAAAACACTTTAAGTATTTGAACAAATGAGGCTAAGCCCACCCCTTACACTCTCTAACCTAGATACATTTCACAAGATTTACACTGTAAAGTTTAATGTTTGAATCCTGTCCCATGAACTGTATGTGAAGAACATTAAAATGTTATCAATCCAATAAGTTTACCAAACACAAACAAAATAACAACATATATAGAAGTATATCATGCAGTATTTTAGGAATTAGCAACCAGTGACAGACATTGCAATTAAAAAATATGGTTTAAATATGGCAGGTATGTTGGTAACACCATCACACGTACACAATAACAGGAAACTTTCAGTATGTGAGTGTACAAAAAAAGTGAAAGACAGATGTATGCTATATTCTTCACTAATTACCTTGATATCTATTGATTCTTTCCAATTTTTGTGCTTCAAATTTACTCTTGAGTTCCTGAGCACGTTCAGCTTTTTTTTGAGCACGGCAAGCAGTTATTTTGCGACCCTCAATTTCACATCCATCCAACTCAGAAACAGCCTACAACGATAAATAGCCAGAGTAACAGAGTAGCAATTTAAACAATTTCACAATAACAGTTCTCCCTATGACTTACACTTTCAGCAGCTTCATGACTTTCAAAAGCGACAAAACCAAAACCTTTACATTTTCCTTGATCATCATTCATCACAACACAACTTGTGATTTCTCCAAACTTCGCGAACAGCTCACAAAGTTTCTCTTTACTGCAGCCCTCATCAAAGTTTTTTACAAAAACATTCTTGAATTTCTTAGCCTGATCCCCAAGTTTTTCAAGACGTTCTCTCTTTGACATAAACTCACCAACAAATCTGAAATGAAATCATGAAAACTCTTTAAAACTGATTATGACACATTGTATTGATCAGTAAAAATTTAACGACTTTTTTGATGATCTATTCTACAGCAGGGTTTGTACAGAATCTGATAAAAAAAATCCCTGACTTTTATTGAATTTTGATCATTTTTCCCTGACCAAAACATCAAAAAAGACCTTTTCTCCCTGACTTTCCCTGGTTTTCCATGACCAAGTCATATGAAAAGAGCACAAAAAGCATAGAAACCTTTTTATATCTAATAACCTAAACAATAAAGTTGAATCAGTTTAATGGAAGAAGATAAAAATTATAAATGACATGTGAATGTGGTTAAACCTAGCACATAAAGTAAAATAATTATAGCGATAATTCATATTCAAGAGTGTATTATCAATGATCATTTGTAATCACCTAATTTTCCCATGACTTTTCCTTTAAAACCTAGTTTTTTCCAGACATTTAAAAAGGTTCCATGACTTTTCCTGACTTTTTCCAAAAACGCAATTTCCCCCGACTTTCCATGACTGTACGAACCCTGCTATAGTGGTATGTAAACTACATGGTTTTTTGTTGTGTAAAGGGCAGCAACTGGCAATCAAAACATTGACCTACACTTTCTTATCATTCAACATCATTCCATTGACTTTTGCAATAGCCTCCTGAGCCGCCTCCTTTGTTTCGTAATGAACAAATCCATATCCACGTGAAGTGCCTTTACCATCGGTTGCTATCTTACAAGACAAGATATTACCAAAGGCACTAAAAGTATCATACAGCCCCTTGTTATCAATATTTTTATCCAGGTTTTTTATGAAAATATTGCCAACTCCAGATCTTCGCAGGGTAGGATCACGTTGTGACCACATAATACGACAAGGTCGGCCTTTAATGGGATCATAGTTCATTGTGTCAATGGCTCTCTCAGCTAAAACATACATAAAAACAAATATAGAAATGCAAATTTGGGTTGTTGTTTGGAAAATACTGTTTATAAGCATGCAGTTCGTAGCATAAAATATTAATCAAAATTAGTTTTGTCAATCTCCATTCATCAAACCATTAACCATCAATGTTCCTTATTACGGACACAAATCAAAACACATTCCAACTGTCAGTTAATTAAAAACAGAATCGTCAAACAAACTAAAACATAAACTTGTAAAACAGAGATGGCCACTTACTTCCAAACATGACATACTGGTAATAGCATTTGGAACAGAGTTTTGAGTGGTCAAAAATTTGTTTTTTCTGGAAATTAATTCAGAAAATGCTTTTAGGAAGTTAATTTTATAAAATAAGTCAAATAAAAGTTTTGATGAACTTGGTAAGAATGAATGTATATTTTCAAATGTTTACATCCTTTTTGTGGCCAGAATTATTAAGGCTGCTCATTGTTAGGAACACTGATGGTGCTTAGATCTAACATTTACCAAACATCCATTCAACAATAACAAAAACACTCGAAGAAGTTATTTAGAAAATCAATTTTGTCTAAATATCCAAAAAGTGAAAATTAACAAGTTTCTATTTTTTGAGTTCAAAAAATTGAAAATGAAATTGAACTATTCTTTCTGATAAATAAAGCTGGTCAAATGTTCCGAAATTTTTTATATGCATGATTGCAAATAAATTCAGGTGAGCTTGATGTCAGGTCAACATACTGGGGTACAAAATTTTATTATGGGTAAACATCATAAAAGAATTTAAAAAAAGGAACGAAAAAATGAGAAAAATTTTGGGTTTTCATTTATGAAAAAGAAATCCTTACCATCAGCTGGTTGCTGGAAATTCACATAAGCATAACCAAGGGATCTTCTGGTAACCAAATCACGACAAACACGAATAGATAAAACAGGACCTGTAGCACTGAACTTCTCGAACAACATAGCCTCTGTAACATCAGGACTTAAATCTCCAACATAGAGCGAAGCAATAGGGTAATTTGGTGTACCTTGCTGATTCATTTTGGTATTAGAATTTATGAACGTATTATATAATAGCCACTAGTTTTACCGCCAAGTTTCGTTAAACGTATTGTATTCTCTTTTTAACTGCACACGTTAAAATGTTGTCCACCACTTCTTCAACTTTTTTTTGTGATTTTATAAAATTTTTGTATTTTTTTTGGTATATTTTTTAAAACATTTAAGGTTAGGCGTCGGCACAACGACACAACCAAAACCTTTTCAACTTAACACAAGGTTAGCGTAATAGCAAATGAAGTGGAAAGGAACTAAAAAGTTGCTGATTCGACACATCATGGCATTAAAGAGTCTGGGTCTGCTTCATTGGAGTCCACTCTTCTTTCTCGACTTTTGGACATGCCGAATGTCACAATACCGGAATAAAAGTGAGATAAAAGTGTTTTTACAAATCTTTACATTTGCAAAAAATGAATATATGAATACTTCCCGACAAAACAACAAAATAAGCGAAATCTGGAATGATACAGAATAATGTTTGATATTCACAAGAGGCAAAACACAGGGTTTCATTTATTTGAAACAAAGTAGAAATAATGCTCTGGATCATATATATAGTGTGGAAAATTTAGATTTTTTTACTTTTTATTATTTAAATTTTAATCAGGAAAGTTGGATTGACGCCAAGCTCACACACCGCCAGATGTGCCCCTGTCCTTACCGATAATTATTTCGGTCTCCGGGAAAGTAGGCAATATGGCTTACTTAAAGTCAGAGTTACCTTCATCAACAAAAATGGCTTTTTGCTGAAGTTGGAAAAAACAATTTTTAATCATATCTTTGCCTTAGTCAAAAATGGGAAGTGTCTTGGGTTTATTAGGAGGCTGTTCACTTGCAAGTTGTTTGCCATCGCTTGGTGGATGTGCAGCAACTCAGGTTCGTCTATTTCTAATGAAAAATCAATGCAATGGCAGTGTGCACCGGTTTTATTATAGTCTTCTTGTTGACAATCTTTTTAAAGTTGCTTGAAAGGATTGCTAATTTGGTATATATATGTAAAGTGGAAGACATTTATTAATGCATTTGCATTTTTAACATAAAATATGTCAAATCTGACTATTAGTCCTTCTTTTTGTTTGCTTGTTCCTATTAAGGAGAAGGGACTTTTCCATGTAGCAAAAACCTTACTTATTCAATTTATGTGCTTTTAAGCGTAGGAAATTGTTTGGATTACACATTCTATCTATCTGTGTAGCAGTTTTTTGCCGTTTTCGGAAAGTCCGTTCGGATTTCGGATTGTTTGTTTATTTAGAATTAGTTAATGACAGACCCAAAACTCTATGCTAAATGTAATACAAAAAGGCCATTTTCGATATTATATTCATAAAAATATTTATTTTTTTATATATACTTTTGAAATATTTTTAAAAGTTATTTTAGCCGTTTTATGTTGAAAACTTTTTAATGCAATCCTTAAAATTTTTATTATCAAGTCTGTAAAATATGCATACAGAGCACGTGAAACGTTTTTCAACTGTTTTGAGGAAGTTCTGTAGAGAAGTACAAGTAACTTCGTAGAAGCTTTGAAGGAGAAATTTAAGACTTCTTTCCTGTCTTTATCTACTATTGGAATCGAAATATTATCATGAGAACATTTACTTATAGAGAAAATATTGATGTTTTGCTGGCTCTGGGAAAAATTCTTGAATAAGAAGATGAAGGCTTGATAATAAACAAAACTGTGCTGAGAAAAAACCATCAGTATCACAGTAGAAATGTATGTAGTATCAACATTATTGGTGAATATGTTTTATCAAAAAAATGAATGAAACATGCGCGTTTCATTTAATAAATATTACAATGAAAGTTGAAGATGTTGAAAAAAAGTAAACTAATGAAATTGTAATAGAATGCACAATTACTTCACTTGTGAATGAATTGACACAAACTGTCTATATACTGATACATACTCAGGCACTTCCGTGAGAAAAAACTCTTGTGTGCGGTACTTCGCACGCGCAAACTTGATTTTACTGATTTGCGCGTGCGATTTTAATTTCCATGAAATAGTATTTTTCTTAACTTTACAGCGCTTAATCAGATAAAGTTCTTGGGGTGCTCAGAGTGAATTATACAGTTGAATTTAGCTTACTCAGCAGATTCAATGAATTTGTTTACTATGAGTGAAGTTGCGGGGATACGATTTAACTACATCAACAAGGCAAAAAGGCCAATCTCAAAAATCAATTATTTTTTTTATTTGAAAATTTGAAACTAGGGGCCAAACTCTATCTTTTGACTTCAGAACTGATGGGCCAATCTTGCTGGATTTCTAGTTTTAATAAGGGTCAATCTCAAAAACACAATTATTACATTAGGGTAAAAGGGCCAACGTAGAGATTGGCCTTTTTACCAAAATGTGGTTAGTCATTGTAAAGGGCCAATCTCTACTTTGGCCCTTTTACCCTGTTTTTCCACAATATTGCAGTAACAAAGTCTTGAGATTGGCCCTTTAATAATAAGATAATATTTCAAAGAAGTCATTGCATTGCTCTCCATTTTTGTATCTTTTTCATCTAACAGAATCATTGCATTGCATTCTTATGCAGATCAAGACACAAGTTGTCAGTGGCAATGTTAAATTGATTAAATACATTATATTGATTAAAGTTAAAAATATGGCTGCAGAAGTTGCTAAACTTCGCAATAGAGAAGATTTTGTAGAAGGAGAGCAGGTTAGGGTGGAAGCTAGCTATTTTGATGATCCCAAATCAGCACCAGAAAACCGGTTTTCTGCAACTTGCAATGAAGTGTTTGGAGTGATCATGTCTGTTGCATCAAAAACATGTAAGGTTTTATTTGAGGACGGATCTCAATCATATGTAATTAAAGAAAAATTAAACCTGGTTGGCCAAGCAAGAATGGTAAACACTGCTGTGGGAGGCAATGAAGAAGAGAGTGACAGTAGTAATGACAATGATAATGACCGCCGAAGGAAGTAGCAGCAGTGAAGATGAAGAGGAAGATGACACAGTGGAAACATTGCATTATTTAATGCAACAGGACTTAAAGCTTTTTGTCGGAAGGTTGGTGCCAGGAGCAGAGATGGTGCACAGTGTGCCATTGGAAGGATCCCTAAGAAAATTCCAAATCATTAAATTACTTGAAGCTTGTAAATGGGATCACTTTGATGAAGACAGGCATGTAGCAGGGAGTTACATTGCTTGGGATTTAAAAGCTACCCTGGTAAAGGTGAGTATAAAGATGCTATGATCAGCTATTACAAAACTGAATGAGGTTAGCCACGTAAAACAATACCAAATAAATAAATAAATAAATAAATCAAGCTTTTAATAAATTTGGTTTTGTTATTTTTAAACCTTATTAACATATAATTAACTCCATATTTTAGATTCAGCCGAGAAGACCAGAAGCTACTTTGGAAGAAATCATTCCACCTGAAACTTTGGTTGATTATAAGAACCATTTACAAGAAGGATGTACTCTAATATGTGGGGATAATGCTGTTTGTAAATACCATGAAGATAAAGTTTACAATGAATGGGCGAATTTATCTCAGGCCCCTCTAGAAGAAAGCCCAAAGAAGAAGACCAAGCGAGGCAAAACTAACAGTAGGAAGGCTAGGAAACGACTGAAATTGCAAGGAAAGGAATATAAAACTGCAAAAGGGAAGACTGTTCCGGCGAGAAAGGAAATGCAATGGGCTGACTGTAAACGTAGAAATAAATGTGCAACAAACTTGGTTGAAGAAGACAGAAAAATGCTTTATGAAAAGTATTGGAACCTTACCTCTGATAACGAAAGGAGGCAGTACATTTTATCCATGACATCATCAAAAGAACCTGCTCAAAGAACTACAGCAAAGAAAGAAAATTCACGAAGAACGCAAACTGTTGTGTACAATCTAACCAGATCAGATGATGAAAAGATAGAAGTCTGTCCCAAAATCTTTTTCTCAACGTTACAAGTGACAAGAAAATTTGTTCGCTATACCCGCCAAAATGGAATTCAAGGATTTAGTAAACCTGATTCAAGGGGCAAGGGTGAACCAAAAAACAAGCTAGATGGTGATAGACTTCAAAGTGTGTTAAGACATATCAACTCATTTCCCAGAGTTGCAGGTCATTATGTCAGAAAATCTAGCAAAAAGAGCTACATTGAGGACACCACAAACTTTTCTAAGTTAACCAAGGCAAGTATGCACCAGTTGTACCTGGTTAAATGCAGACAAGAAGGTGTTATCAACCCTGTTGGACTTAGCAAGTATAAGGAAGTTCTCGAGTCTGAAAACGTAAAAATCCATCAACCAAAGAAAGACCAATGTAAAATCTGCACTAAGTATAACAGAAGTAATGATGAAGAAAAGAATGAGCTCGAAGCATCACAGCAAACTCATATCACTAATAAGAACAAAGTGATGGAATTAAAAGAAGCCTATAAGACAAGAGGAAAAGAGGACACAAAGTTAATGGTGTTTAATTTCGATCTAGAAGCTGTACTTTACACACCTTGTGATAAAGTGAGCACAATTTACTACAAGAGAAAATTGTGCACATACAACGCCACTACATTCAACTTGGTCACCAGAACAGGTCATTGCTATATCTGGGACGAAAGTGAAGGTAAAAGGGGGAGTAACGAGATAGGTACCATCATTCACAAATATTTGGAGCAATTCAAAGGCAGAGAAGTGGTCATGTTTTCAGACACATGTGGTGGACAAAATCGAAATCAGTACATGGCAGCATTACTTTTACACATTGCACAAAGTCACAGTACCATTAAATCAATCGATTATATTTTCATGGTTCAAGGACATAGTCACATGGAGGTGGATTCTATGCATGCTGCCATTGAAAGAAAATCAGGTATTTTTCTATTGGGACATGTCATCAACATTTCCTATGAGAGTTTTTGTTCATTGTGCCAATGTGTTATTGATTGTCACAACTTTCTAGGAGGATTACAGATCTATGATCCATATGGATGGGCAGTTGTGGCTTCCATTGCAAGAAAAAACCCTTACTTAGTGAACACTATCAAGCATACTGATATCATCGACCTAAAAGCATTAAAGCAAGACATCAAGATAACAAATGTGAAGAAAGATGAGAATGGCCAAAACATCAAGTGGAACAATGATGGAAGCATTACCTGGATGCGCTTTGAAAAATCAAGTCCTGACATCATTAAGTACAAATTTGATTACAATGAAGAATCTCCTTTTAAGAAAATAAAGGTTTCCCGAAGTCTCCGTCAAAATGTAACCTTGAAGGCTGGTTACACTTTGCCGAAAGCTTACAAAACCAGAATTCCTGTTTCCAGAGCGAAGTTCTGTGATCTAATGGAATTATGTAATGATTTGACAATTCCTTCTGCTCATCACCATTTCTACAATAATTTACCTGTTCGGGGACAAGATGATAGAGATGAAGACACAAGCAGTTGCAACGATTCAGGCGAAGATGAACCGTCACTTGAGTAGACATGATTGTCTTCCCCCAAATGGGGGAATTCTGACATTTTTATCTCATAACCTTTTCTGCTGTTTTTTGTTTTGACTAGTTTAAACATCCCCCTGTTCACATTCCAAACTTTATTTTTTTTAAAGCTGTAACAATTCAAAGGATTCCTTAAGCCCTTTCGTGATGTTGAATATCGCTAGAAATTTTCTGTTTTGCTATTAGCATCAAATTTGGTTTCTTTCTTTAAAGAATCAAAACCCTGAAAAATATCATATGTCTACTGTTATTACTACATTAGGGTTTTTGGTTTGTTGTTTCTCAAATTTCTGTTAACATTTTTTTATGTACCAATGCTTTCGGCTAAAATATTTCGGAATTTAGAGTTCGTTTTAGCCAATCTAGAGGGTTAAAATCCCAAAATTACAAAGAGAATAAGAGTTATAGATGAATAAATATGTAGAAGAAATTGTAATGCTAATTGAAAGTTTAATTGAAAGTCCTTAGTTTTAAACCGTTTTTTGGCTAAGTAATAGTCAAAGTTGCAATGTTCATGGAAAGAACTTAGCCACTTTCGTTTATTGAGATTATGATTATTATTTATTATATATTTGCTACCCTTTATGTTGTCAGATTTATCTGTTAATATTCAGTTACGTATAAGAAGAAAAAAATACAAAATATTGCATGAAATAACTTTTCCAAAAAGGGCCTATCTCAAGGCAACTCTCGTATAAAATTTAAGCAAAAGGGCCAATCTCCAAACTCGGGTCCATTCCCTTTGAGCCAACTTTTCAAATGATATTTGAAATCTCTTAAATGAAATTTCCAACAAAGAGCATGACTCATAACAAAAATGAGAGTGCTAGCATTTTTAGAAAAGAAGCAATTGCAAAAAAACTATTAACAAATTTTTATTTTGTAATTTCCTGAAATAGCAATTTTGAGATTGGCCCTTTTGCCTTGTTGGCATCGTAGTGAACCCCAAACACTAGAGATTGATTGCCATTCATCTTCAACCGAAAAGGAATTTGAAATGGTAGAGAGCAGCGATGGTGACGATGACGACGAATTTGAAGAAACAAGTTCTGAGTCAGAATCTGAGTCAGAATCTGAATCAACCTAGGACACTCGAACTGCTTTAAGAACTATTTTGTAGATATGTTATGATATAATATATCTACCTCTGACGCAAAAGTAGGACCACCTATAAGCCCGTTAATCTATTTAAATTCCTTTCAAAAACTTTGACGTCATTGTAATGGCCAGCTGAAATCTCATAATAACAAACGTCTTAAAAGAGTTTCACTGATCAAACATTTTATAAGCCATTTTATTGAAATTACATTACAGAAAAGGTGGCCATTTACTTACTAAATGCGGTTTTCCACTAGACAAAGAATGTCGCTCGGTTTGGTGAACCAATGAGATTGCAAAGAAATTTTTCAACGCAACATTATTCACCTAGTGGAAAACCGCCTTAATGTTACTCGCGTGCAGGAAGCACATACTAACGTAAGATAAGAAAATTATAAATTAAGATCAGAAGAAGAATTGTTACGTCATAAAAATAAGTTAAAGGACAACCACAAGGAATAACTTTTCAGCACATGAACCCTAACAAATAATAATTAAAAAATGACAAGTGCTGTATCAAGTTTTGCGTGTGCAACATATCACATGCGCAAATTTTTTTATGCGTGTGTGTGCGCGTTTCATGGAAATGTCTGATACTGAAAGTATAAACATCATGCACAAGATATTGGCGGACGATTATGTCTAATAAAACTGTTTTTCTGGCACGAAACATCATAGTGAATTGAAAAGTGGTTGAGATGAAGTTTAATAAATTAAAGAAAAGAGTAGTTTGGGGAATTCCAGACTGTATCAAATTGTTAGTCTCTTTACAATGCTCAGTTAAGTTATCACTGTGTGAGACTGATTAGTGTTAAATTAACATTGAAAAAAATGTCATTGTAATCATGATTTTTTTCGACGGCGAATCTTTCGATGGATGCACAATGATTTAGTTTGGGATAAAACAAACTTTGGATGATGACTAGAATCCAACTAATATATAACATACAATGAGATCAGTAAAGCCTTTTAAAAATTTGGAGTGTAATATGTTCTAGGACGCAATATATAACATGTTTGAAAAGAACATTGCGATACAGATCCTAACAGTTTAATTGTGTCATTTGTCTTTTCGTACACTTATAAGTACCATGAAAAGATTCAGAAAAACGGTAATATGCATACAAAGGCAAATTTAGAGTCGGACTCCCAAAGGTCTGAAAAAGCCGGTCTGATTTAATGGGAGTCTGACTTATCGGAACTTCATCTTAAGTCAGACTCTGCTTATTTGTGACGGTTTGAGGGAAAATCATAACAAGTGATAATTTCTGATAAATTTATCAGTAAATTACTGATTAGAAAACAATAGATTTAATCAGTAATTCGTTCGATGAATCTGTAATTACTGATAAAATAATTGGTAAATACTGATAAATAATCAGTAATACTGATTCATCGAAGGAATTATATACTGATAAGTCAAACAAATTACTGATAAATCAAACAAATTACTTATTATTTATCAGTATTACTGTTTATTACTGATAAATTTCTGATAAATTGCTGATTGATTTATCAGTAATATCACTTGTTATGATTTTCCCTCAAACCATCACATTTAGTCTGAGGGGCACAAGGTTTTAGTCCGACTTAAACAAAACTCAATTTATATGGGATTATTTGAACGTTTTTTATGTTTGAATTGCTAACACTCTCCCACACAAGTTGCGACTTACCTCTAGATCCCAGCCGCCACTGGCAAGTTTAGTAGGAATAGATTCATATTGTGTTATGTTGATTTAAGTTATATACATTATAATTTTTATGTTCTTGTAATCCTGTTAATTGTTATGGATTAAAATCTTTGAAATGCCCAAGTTTTTCCTGCTCCTACTAATCCAGGTTATGAACAAAATTTGAAAGTTTGCACAAAGAACAATTTGAAGGTCCTGATATTAAATTGGCTGTTACCTTTGCAGATTTGATCATAAATAAACAAAGTTTTCAGTTTTTTTAACAAGTTTGACCTATTTTAAATCATTTGGTTGTAACAGATTTAATAGCGTTGAGATAAATACAATTGTAAAAGTCTTCAATCCATACAGCTTCTTTTTTCAAATGATTTTGGTTCACTTCTAGCAAATATCATTTTATTCTCCATGTGAACCATAAGTGATACTTTGGGAATTGTGATAGACCCGTTCTCTAAATAACTACACAGTTTTGTCAGGTGTCTGTCGTTGGGGTCAAGTGCAATACTGTGGTAGCCGTTCCAGGCATCAAAAGTGGTTTTTCTTGTGTCTGCAGGAACCATGTGTGCTTGGTGGAATGGTGATTGCGTATGGTGTGTCTCCCTTGTCACGTAGCGGTTTAAAGCTTGAAAGTCAACAGTTCTTCTAGGCTTACCTGACTTCTTTGCACACACAACCATCCGGTGGCACCATGACACTGGGGTTCCTACCGGGACTGGTTCAATGACGCCGAGTTGAACATCTTGGTCGAGGCCAGCTTTCACCTGTTCTTGCCAATGGACTGGTACTGGGATCGGTGTGTGATATGCCACAGGTGTGGCGTCATCGTCAATTAAAAGCCTCATAGGTGGACCTGACATCATTGGCAGTCTTTGGTGTTGGCATATGTTGAAAGTACTGCCCTTGTAGTAGTCCAAGAGCCATTGTTCTAATTTCTCTCTGTTTTCCTCAGTGGCTGGGAAAGGCAGCACCGTTGGAATTGGTGGTGGGTTTTGGCGGGTAGGGCAATTACAGCAGTTTCCCTCAGGTGTACTTTCGGTGTGGTCACTGTGCAGAGGTGATGAGTCTACCACGTCTGATTCGACACGGGGAAACGTTTCCGGCACGATTCCCAAATCCTTACAGGCCTCCAGAGATAGAAAAAACTTGTCTGAAGAATGTGTGAAGTACACGATTTGACGACTTGACCTTTCATGTCCAGGTTCTACGGCCACTGATAGTCGCAATACCAGGGCACCAGCAATCACAATAGCATTTTGATTAGCGGCCCTCATTTTCATTGAGGTCGGGATGAGGTGTGAAATATTCAGGCCTAAATGACGCAACAATGACGTGCCAGCAAGGCATGATTGGCAGCCTGTGTCTGCAACTGCTGGGGTGGTGGTGCTTCGCGTCAGCTTGTTCATAGAGGTGTGAACTCCTAATGAATGGGCATCCGATGGGATTGCTTGTACTTTGATACTAATAGTTGGCTGTGGAGCGGACGCACGTTTATACCAAGTGTCACATAGGGAATCATATATGTGGTGGTCCAGTGTTACAGCATTAGTCAAATACTCTTCATCTGATTCGATGGGACAGAAAGATTGAAACACCATTGTAACTGAGTCGTTTTGGTTTGTAGGTGTTTTCTGTTTCTGCTTGGTGGTACGGCATACACTTTCAAAATGATGTGGCAGATTGCATTTAATGCATGTATGGTTGAAGGCAGGACAAAAATTCATGCGTTCTTGTCTTCCACTACTATGTCCTATCTTGCCGCAGTGACTGCATGGATATGTTTGAGAGTTCATTTTCCTGTCAGGGGGCCGATCTTGGAACCGTCTCCTCGCATTGCGCCTGTATGTGCTGCTGGCTGCGTCAATTGCTGTGGGTACAGTTGCTGGGTTGTGGTATATTCGTCCTGCCGAGCGTTTTCCACTTTCCTTAGCTTCAGTGAACCTTATAGTCTCATCGAGGGACATTTCTTGGTTTGCCTGGCCGAGCACATCGAGGCGAATATCGTCATCAGCAAGTCCAACAATGAGGGTGTCTCTGACCATCTGGTCGCTGTAAGACAGCTGAGTGCCGCACTCGCAGTCGATGTTGTACTGACACACACTCGCTTGACCTTTGAGGCGTGCGGAGAAAGTCCTTGCTGGTTCATCTCTATCCTGGCGCATCTGTTGAAGGTGGAGTTGGGCTACCATTACGTTTTCCTGGCGGACAGCAAGCGATTTTATGTGGCCGAGGAGAGCAGTTTCATCGTATGACGTAGGGTTGTTGAAACTCCTTGTCAGATCTTTGCGTAGGGCTTCGTCACAACATTCTAGGAGTTGGAAAATGATGTCCTCGCCAACAAGATGAGTGGCACGTTTGTACTTAGACCAGCGTTGTGTGAAATACGTCCATTCTTCACTGGTCCCTGAGGCAGATATGACTGGGTGTTTCACTTTTTCCGCTTTCACCCCTGTGGCTGTAGGCACTGTTGTAGAGGCGGTGGGTGGGTGAGCAGTCCTCTCATGCATGTCGAGGAGCTTCAGGAGAACTTCGGGTGGTGTGGTCGAGGGCCAAGATAAATCACAGTGTGGTGCAGGACATTCGATGTCAGCCATTTTGATGTTGTATAAATAACTACACAGTTTTTATCCGATAGCAAATGTTTATTGTATCAAGGACAATACAACATGTCCAACGAACGTATCTGTAGACAAACAAATGAGGTAACATAGGTAGTGAGTAACATATAATAAATGGAACATCCTATATTCTCAAATAAGCAACACAAAAAGAATGCATAGTCCTTCAGACATCTTGAAAATTAGGCTCAAGCAATTTCCTCTAAGCCGGATGCGAAAATTGTTCAAGCCATGAGGCTTCTTGTTCTTTTTCAAGAGCCATTTTATTGACCTCTGTATTTTTGCGAATAGGCACGTGCAGAAAATTTCATGGATCTTAATTTTCACGAATATCAAAAAAATAAGAAAAAAAACAACTTTTTCTTTAGGGTTCTCTTTAGTGATGTTAGCTCTGTTGGCTCGACAGATCTTCGAGAAATGCTTTTTAATCTTAAACAGAAAAAGGAAAACAGCACTATTGTGCTTGATTGAAGAAAAGAACAGAAAAAATTGTATTAAACATTTTTGGAGTACTTTTTTCATTGTATTTTATATCATTTTTGGAAGAAAAGCAAAAAAGTCTAGATATTTGAATTTTTAAAAAATTTTTTCGCCTGTACTTATTTTTGCAAATCAGATCTCTAGATATATTTTGCAGGTATTTAATATTGTGAAAATGGTGAAAATTCCCGAAATTTGTAGCCTCGAAAATTTCTACCATAAATGTGAACAATTTAATCACAAATTGTTTTATTACTGGTTATTCACTGCTTTGCATTTGTATTTGTTTATTGTTTATTTGTCCATTTATTTCCACTGAATTTTTGAAAGTGTTTTTATGTTTTAGCTTGCGTGTTGTTGTGGTTCTGCAGCTTGCAGTTTGTGCTGCAAATCTTGCCCATCATGCAAAAACTCTACTTCAGCACGCATCGGTTACGTTGTTATGTTACTTTTGGGATTCATTACATCATGTGTTATGTTGTCACCTGGAATTCGTGAAAAGTTGGAAAAGATACCACATTTTTGTGATAAAGTGGGAGAGGCTAATTGTGATAAGATTGTTGGCTATTTGGCTGTTTATCGTGTTTGTTTTGCATTGGCTGCGTTTTTTCTGTTAATGTCGATATTAATGCTGAAAGTTCAAAGCAGTCGTGACCACAGAGCAAAGTTTCAGAATGGGTAAATTTAAATTCCTTTCCTATCCTTTTATCCTTTCAATTCAAGCAGAAATAAGGAAATGATGGCAGATAACATGGATGATTGGAAAGTGTGTATGTACATAGCCCTAAACATAACAATAGTCCCTAAAACTATCTTGTGATTTATATTTTCCATCAGGGATCGAATTAACGTAAAATAGATGGTTCACAAAAAAAATTTTAGAAAAAATCAGAATCATTTCATAAAATCATTTTATTGCCGACCCATTTTTCATCAATTTGTGATTTAATTTTCTTGCTGTTTGGGGCAAACAGTGAGTCAAAATATCCCTCAAAAGAAGCCTCATGCGATGCCATAACTTTTCAAAGATTTTTACAAGGACCGCTTCCAGTTTTTTGGCCATAACTTCTTTTCTGTGAAAAAACGAAATCTAAAACGAAATCTAAAACGTGATACACCAAAATATAGGTAATTTATTTCTATTAATAAATTATTTCTATTCAGAAATAAAAATAAATATATTTCATAATTATTCAATCGAAAGATTGAAACGCCGGTACTTTTTTTTACTCACCCAGTATATTATTATTTCGTGAATGAAAAAGTATATTGCAAGAGATATTGAATCATAGGCATATATACATAATATTTTTGAGAAAGTTATTTATTTCAGAATATGTCTATATGTCATGAGTATGTTCATCACCTCATACATACAAAATTACAAAGAATTCTATATGTAAAATGTCTGGTTCCAGATCATCAGATGTAATAAAATGTTACTCTGGAAGTTCATTCTATAAACTCAATAAAAAAATGTTTAATTACATGAAATACCTAAGGGAACGTACATATATACAAGATATAAAAGGGATAATTGTCGGTCCGTTGGAATGTACATATATACAAGATATAAAAGAGATAATTATCGTTCGATTAGTGTGAACAATTTAAGATCAACTTGTTGTATTTTTAAACAGCTTTTGAAAACGAAAATGTTCATATATGACAAGTGGAAATAGAGAAGATCAGTTGATCTCTTACAAGATCCAAAATATGTTACTTTCATAGATTTTGGGCAATCAAGTTCATTCTCCTGATTGGCATCATGGTTGGGGCATTTTATATTCCTAAAGGAGATTTTGCAAAAAGTAATTATCACAATTTGTCTATGTTTTTCTTGCCTTTCTTCAACCGAACTTGCAAAGTTAACACTGTTTTTTTTTCAGGCTGGATGTATGTTGGTTTGGTTGGAGGCTTTCTGTTCATCCTCATTCAGCTTGTTCTCCTGGTTGATTTTGCCCATAAGTGGTCACAAAAATGGTAACTCAAATTTTCATGCATAATACCTGATTCTTGCTCATGGATCAGTCATTGTCTGCAGTATAATACAAAAGGGTTTAAGTATGTAGGCCACATTAGCTTAGATATGCTAAGTGGGAACAACACAAGCTCGTGAATATATTATGCTTAATACTTATTTTTTTTTGACAAAACTGAGTCTGGGCACGCTTTTAAACATTATGCTTAATAAAAAAAACACATGTATTTGTGTTGACAAATATTTGCAGCTACAATGTGAAACAAACAACTATTGGTTGGCATAGAATATTTTTGCAGTCGCATTGATCTTCATAATGAATCAGTTCAGAATACTCAATTTGTGTTGGAACAACAGTTCTTAGAAATCAGACTGGCTAGCTTATGTTTTTGTTTCATATATTTGTAAAGAACTCGACACACGAATCATTCTGTCTCACTTATAACATTGACAAAGAGCAAATTAACCACCGAAAAAGGTTACGAGATACATAATAAATTCTGTCTCAATATTTTATGTGTTTTACTACTGACCCAAAAAAAAATATTCCCTTCTTTTTGAAATATCCGAACTTGAAAACCTTAACTAAGCTAAGGGTAAACTTACGGAATCAACTTGGCAAATTAGAACCCTTTCAACGGGTTTCTTGTTTTGATTGAAAACATTTTGTTTTTGCTTATAATTACTATTTCATGATTTTGTTAGTTGTTTACTAGTTTGTGTTTTAAATGTCATAGGATTAGCAAATATGAAGACACTGAAAAGAGAATTTGGGCAGTTGGTATGTTTTCTGTGTATTCCGATAACGTTCTTGATTGCAGTAACAATTATTTTAGTTTTGAATCATGTTGTAATATGCAGCCTGTGTTTGAACCAGTGATAAAATAAACTACAAAGTAGGCTACTTTGTTGATGTGATTTCTTCTAAATAGTAAATAGCTCTTTCCTGACCAACTGACTGATTGTCTTCAAAGTAGTAAATCATTCTTTTTTGATCAACTGACATTGATTTCTTTAGGTTTAGCTTTCTGTACTGGTCTGTTTTATGCTGCTGCTTTGACCATGGCCATCTGCTGCTATATATTCTACACACATGTAAGTGTAAAGCTTTGAAAAACTCAATAATCACAGGTGTATTGAAGATTGAAGATTATGTATCTATCAAGTACTCAGATATATTATCAAGAAAATTTATGCTTAAGGCTATAGATTTCAAGCAAGAGAGTACACAAAAGTATCTTTTTGACATATAATAGTAACTAGTTTGTTTTTTTTTTTTTTTAGAAATCTGGTTGTCACTTGAATAAATTTTTCATCAGTTTCAACATGATTATCTCCATAATCTTATCACTGGTGTCCATCCATCCACGTATACAGGAACACCAGCCTGCTTCTGGATTGTTGCAGGCAGGGTTTGTGTCTGCATATGCAATGTATTTAACATGGTCAGCTATGAGTAATGAACCTGATGAAACCTGCAATCCTGGTAGGCCATTCTCAAATCTGAATTTTTATGGTTGATAGCCAACATTGTGTTGTAAAGAATATTCATTGCTTGATCTTGTTGTAGTAGCTAGCCTGCCGTGTATTGTATGAGATGCAATTTGTCCCTACCTTTTTAATTGGATGTAACAAGAAGACGCTTGCCTTGAAGACTTCAGGACGTAACACAATGATATCTAGTCTCAAAAATACAACATTGCCAAATTGCCAAATTACGGTCAAATTTGACAAAATGACTGTCAAATTTGAAATCAGCACCTTTCAAATGTGATTTGTGCAAAATTTTGTGAAATTTTAAGAACTTTCTAAATTTAGTCCAAATTTGGCCTAAATTGCCCAATTTTCGTCAAACCTGGCAAAATCATTGTCGAATTCCAAATCAGCAACTTTCAATTATGCTCTGTGCAAAATTTCAAGAAAATTGGTCAACTGGAAGTCCGAATTCGACCGAATTTGCAAATTCGGCAACGATGTCATGTAAACGCTGCACGAAATCGTTCATAACTTGGAGTAATAGTAGTAGTAGTAGAAACCACGGGTATTTTAAATACTTAACTCCACCACGGGTGTCCTTAAGTCAGTAAGTATTGTTTGCCCAATAAGTGAACATAAGATGAACCCGAGATATATTAAAGATAATGAACTGTTATATGTAAAGCTGAGGATTGCACTATACTGATGTCAGTAGAGATAGAACAATTGAGAAATGATCTGTTTATCATTAACAAAAGTATCTCGTGGAAATTATGTAACATAAAAACTGGTGACACACTTTTTACTCGACCTTATGATAGTTCATTATCTTTAATGTCATCTAATGATAATGAACTGGTGTCATCTAATTGCCCAGTCCTAAGTATTTCACTTTGCTTCCTTCAGGTGGCAGTTTTTTGACAAGCAAGAACTTGGCACCAGGTTTCAACTTACGAACTGGAATCTCCGCTGTACTTTTGTTTGTGACTGTTGCTTACTCCTGCATAAAGACAAGCAGTAATAATGGTCTGTCTGTACAATCTGATAGTATGGAAAATGTTCTGATACAAGAAGATGAAGACGAGGTAACGAAGAAAGTTTAATGGCAGTCCTCCTGCCATTTTGTGCTTTGTGATTTTCATCGATTTTTTATTCAATTTGTCTAATAAATTGTCTGCCCAATAGCTAACAGTGAATAGGTTACAAAGAATCATCTTTTGTCACCGTGTACATATTAGGAAAAATGTTTTGGCATAAAGAATCCAATTCCACATTTTAGTGAATCTCATGTTATCGTCTTGTTTCCAATATTTCAATCTATTTTTTATTTATTTGTTTATTTATTTACGAATGTCTACCCAGGATAACCTCTTCAGTTCCTTAAGGTACTGTTATCAATGAGGAGGGTCCTGCGAAGGAAGTGCTAGAACATTTAAAGCCCCCATTTGGGCCATGGAAGCTGTAATGACAGTAACCGGTCAACTAGAAAACCATCCCAGACATCATACCTACTCTCTTACTGAGTGCTGAGCAGAGAAGAGTGATTCACACTGTTATAGTCGCTGGGATGACGCAGTCGAGGATTGAGTCCGCGACTTCCCGAACAGGAAGCGAGCACTCTACCAGTCGTAATTTAAGCTGAAATGAAATTTAAGCTTGTCACAACACATGTTAAAACCCCTAATGACCGTGCGATCTCAGTAATAGTGTAGATGTGGAATATTGTCATAAATGTAAAGAAATCTGGTCTCATTTATATCTAGTAAGCTGGTGAGAGAAAGCCCTTTCAAAATGTGCTCAGTATCACGTCATCTATTAATACCTTTCATTGTTTTGACAGGATGTGGAAGTGAAAGGTCAGAAAGTTTACGATGACGAAAGCGGACAAGTAGCATACAACTATTCCTTCTTCCACTTGACCTTCTTTCTTGCATCTCTTTATATCATGATGATGTTAACCAACTGGTACAGGTGAGCAACAATACCCACCGGCAACCTTTTTCATTGAAAGCCACACAAATACCATTTCAATCGAGTGCACTTCGCCTTAGTGGTTTTTTTGACGATTTTGCACACTGGGCTACCAATTTTGGAAACTTCGGTCGCTAGTGTCTTAAATTATATGAAATTTTCAAGGACTCAAATTTCACCAGATACAAAACCTAGAATGTGGACGAAAAAATCCGGGAATTTCCACAGCAAGCAACGACATAATGCAACGTCTTACCAACATCTCTTATGATCAAAACTATCGGCTTTAACAACTCTTCTCTCCCGCACTGAAATAACAAATCATTTATCTTCTTATCACCCTTAAAAAAACTGTCTCCGTGATATTGATTATGTTTTGTGTTTCAAAAAAAGTATTTTCTCTCTTCATAGTCCTGAAGGAGCAGACTTCAGTACTTTGTCGAGTAACATGGCGACGGTTTGGGTAAAAATGTCATCAAGCTGGTTATGTTTCGCTATTTACCTTTGGACATTGATCGCTCCTGCAATGTTTCCTGATCGGGATTTTTCATAAATTTTATTTGTATATAAAAGCAGAATCTTTCACCTATATGATTGTTATTTATTGACAGTATTAATTGCTTGTGGTTTTCAGTTATGTTTTGTTGTGTTTTCGATTTGTATTTCTTCCACACATCGGGGAAGGTTTTTTTAAAGATGTGTTCTTCATCCCACTTTGTGATAAACACCGTCCTGCTTTGTGATAAAAGCAAACCTATGCTGTTTGCTATGCAATATGAATCGTAAGAGTTAATATGCAAGTACAACATGTTTTAAAGCAATTTTATTTCAAGTGCATACCTGAGAAATTATCAGATGTGTAATATAGAATTCACAATTTACGTGAGGTAACGAATGCTTAGATAATCCACTACACGCTTTTTTTGGTCAGCGCGGGAGCAGCTGATCTTTCATTAGCATTCGTGTTCGTCCGTCCGTAAGTCCACAAACTTTTGTCCCCAGTTGTAGGCTGATACCACTAAAAACACAAGCCTTAGTTTTAAGGCTGGAATAGAGGCTATTTGTCGATTGTGGCTTAATTAAGAAGTGTTTATTAATTCTTAACTACAACTATTTTATTAAGGTGAGTGCGGCCTCCAGAAAATTCACGTGAAATTGCTTAGTGGAGCTTGTGTTTTCAATAATATCTGAAGCAAACGAATTCCTTATTATGAATGATTTTAATATTATAAATGATCCTGTGACTATATCTTCTGATTTTTTCTGGGTAGCTATCGCTAATTTGGTGTTTTGTGTTATTATACTGGTCACAGACCTTTATCAAGATATGAGAGCTCTGCAAGAAGGGTCTATGTATTTATGTTATACATTGCATACCCTATTATATATTCATTTTGTATCTGTTTATACAACAGTGACATCCATCAATTTAGACGAGCTTCAAGTTTTACCTTTTATACCCTGTTTAAACTAAAAGCTAAGTCAGATGCACTCCAAAATAAAATGAAAACCTCTAGTCACCCTAATACACACAGACAACATTTTGGAAGTAAAACATTTAATTACCTGTGAAGGTGCATTGTGTCTTACTCAAAATTGGCTTAATGATATTCTGTGTTTATTGTAATGCATTTATCAATCAAAGCACACACCCACATGTTTACATGTTTGTCTTTCCATTTGAACAAATTCCCTATGGAATCATTATCCTCTTCTTCACTTAAATAGTCTTATTATTTATCATTATTTTTCTAATTTCGTTGTTTAGTTTTTGTGTCGTCTCTTAGTTTTTACTGTGTCTCTGCACGGATGGATGATAGCAATTTTATGTTCTTAATCTTATAAATAATCGGCAGTTGTTTTCCTTTTGTTTTTATTTTCAATGAAGAAAGACGAAAATGTATTTGTGTTTGTATTGTCTAAGCTTTATTAAAGGAATCAGATGCAAAGCATAATTTTACGAAAAACAGAACAACAATGATGTTGACAACAATGACGACACCAGAGAAACATTTGGTTTCAAAACATGTGTTACACCACCACAACATGAACTACTTGTGGGTTTTGAGAACAATTTGTACGAAATGGTTAGAGACATAAAGTTCCA
The DNA here is from genome assembly GCA_027922465.2 of Turritopsis dohrnii. NCBI lineage: Eukaryota > Metazoa > Cnidaria > Hydrozoa > Anthoathecata > Oceaniidae > Turritopsis > Turritopsis dohrnii. The sequence continues at coordinate 1,152,983 of BQMF02000010.1, forward strand.
TGAACACCCCAACAGATTCTTACTGAATTTGAATGTCGATGCAAACAGCATTAAATCATCAAAGAATATGTTGGTATTTGCTGATAAATCCAACAACATCTACGAAATGAAAAGTGATGATTACAAAAAATTATTACATGACAACATCACAAAATCATACCAAAAAGCCGACGTGTCAGTAAAAAAAGAAATCGACATTGAAACAAAAGCATTTGCAAAAAGATTGAACCTCTTTAAACATATGTATTTGTATTGTCAGTATTTTTTATTATTGTCACTTATTTTTAATAACAGTCATTCCTGTTTGGAATTCATCTGTGCAGAGAGAAGTTTGTTTTTGAACTCTTTATGATTAAGAGAATCAAGGTCTGCATGAAATTTTGTGAAGTATACTGTAAGCTTTTTTAAACTTGTTAATTCGAAATCAGATTTCCATTCCATTCAATTCTCAGACAATCATATTTTGTATAACTGGAAAAGATTAGATAGAGTGAATAAAACTGTACATGAAAGTCTTTTTTATGTATAAAATTAATTTCATGCCTACCCAGGTGCAAATAAGGCATTAAAAATATTTGAATGATTCCATGATATATGTATAAAGATTTTGTTGGATTAAGTTTTGTTTCAATGATACTGGTATATGCACTTAATTTTGGGGGGTACTGTCTGCTTTATTTTTTAACTCAATATCTCCATTAATCGCTGTCACTTTAGTTATCACTCAGAAATTGCTATTTTGACCTTCCTAGACCAAAACGTTTTAGATTTTGTTTTGCACCCCAACATTTTTCAACTTTGCTGAAGGCGCTGACCTTCAGGCCTCATGGCCTCTTGTTTATATATAAGTAACGTGGGTTCAGCCTCGCGTTGCAGAAAATTTATGAATTTTGATCAGGAAAAAAAAAACGAGATAAAATTATTGTTGTTTAATAAAATTTTGGGAGGAAAGAATGAAAATAACCAAGTCGCCTTGTTGTTTAAAGATTGCTTAAAAGGTTCATATAATTTTAGGGTCGCGGTGTTTATAAAGTGTTGCTTATAAGAAAAAGCGCAATGTAAGTGAACAAGCATTCAGGGTTCACAGCGTTTGTTTAATCAGCGAAAAACTATGATTGACTAGAAGTTTCTGGAAATTCAGGGAAAACAGGATGTTTTTAGAGAAAAGTGAGAGAAAATTATTCCCTATTTACTCTTTAAATTCAAGGAAAGTCAGGGAAAATATTTTGGGAAAAGTGCTACGAACCCTTAAACATGTTTCCCTGATCAGAAAAGTTCATCAAAAAAGAAAATATCTTGTCTTTAATGCCTTTAATCACATTGTTGTATGTAATTTGATTGACGTCGTCAATGGCGTTATTTTGAAATTTCCCGCTGTTTTGTAATTTCCCGCTGTTTTGTAATTTCCCGCTGATGATTTATAATTTCCTGCTGTTTTCTTTTTTCAACATTCGAATAGCCGATCGAACATGAAATTGACAACTTTCGAATGTTTTGATTTACGCTGTCATTCTTTCGTAGAAGGTCTGTGTTTATTTTGATTTTTGAAAATGGAGAGTCAATTTGTATGATTTGTCATCAAGTGATTAACCAGTAATCACATGTTAAGTTTCGTGAAATTTTGGTTAAATTACCCTCGTTCAATTTTTGAAAATTTGAAATCTCCCTCGTTTCACTCGGGAGATTTCAAAATTTCAAAAATGAACTCGTGAAATTTATCCCAAATTTCCCTCTCAAACATGTGATTACTAGTACTAATTTCGTGTCTGTAATGCTTTTTTTTTCACTTATCAGAATTACGTTGACCTATTCCAAATTTCTGTTTAAACGATGGTATAGCTAAGACCACAGGTAGCTAAGAACTCGTTTTAAAGATGTTCTTTTGAAGATAATGAACTGTCATAAGGTCGAGAAAAAAAGTGTGTCAGCAGTTTTCTTGTGATATATTCTCCACACGATGGAGCCAATCATTTTTTTTTACTTTTGTTTGAACGCTTTGTTAATAATAAACAGCCGCTCGTTCCCAGACTATTTCTCAATTTCTACTAACATCAACATAATGCAACCCTCAGCTCTCTATAATAGTTCATTATCTTTAAATATCCCATTGTGAAAGGGAAATAGTGAATATTGCAAAGTAATCGGAAATTGCTACCAGTAATACGGTAACAATAAATGGAAACGAGGCGGGACTCGGGAATGGTCTCTGGTGTCCATAGTATTACCGATTTTCTCCAATAAAGCCTGATCGGTCTTTAGTGTTTCTTCATAGAAAAGGGTAATCAACGTATAAGATGAGAGAGTATATTAAGAGAAACTACTGAGCTTTTTCTTATTCGAATGTTATGAGGCATTTAAAATACTTGTGTTGGTTTGTTTATTTTAACAGAGAAAATCTTTAGTTTTTGAATTATTTGTATGTCTTGTTAAAGGTGATAAAGTTTGGTCTCTGCGTAATATATATCTTTCACATCTGTGTGTAGTATTATGTTGCTTAGTTTTACCACGAAAACTATCCGTTACTGAAATGAAATGTATTCAACATTGTGTTCAGTCCCTTCACTGGAGAGAAGACCATCTGTTGGAGCTTCTTGGACACTAATGCTGTTTGGAAAATAAAGTTTTTCAAGCTATTAATGCTGTTATCAGTTATTGGCTGTTCTCCCTGCCGATAACAGAACAGCTAGTTTCTAACTATGAAAATAAAATTCACAGTTTGTAATGCTATTGTTTCTGGTTAATGAACCTTGGGAGGAGGAACTCATTGTGCGCATGTTCATTTTTGCTGAGATTTTAATTCGAATGTTTATTTTGACAGGGGGTGATAAAATAACATAAATTTTCATTTTGTAGGTACAAGTAATTCATTTTTATATTTTCATGAAATACTTAAAGCTAAAACTAAATCCTCGCAACATTAGAAAAAAATCGAAAAGATTACAAAAGTTTTGCAAAAGCTATGCAGTCCGATAATAAAGTAAAAGTGTACCCCCTGTTTTTTCGTTTGAAAATTGATTCGCAAAATTCCATCGTAAAAATTCTTTTTTATATTGTTCTTTTGATAATACACGATTCTTGACTACAAAAAATGACATCTTCAAGCAAGTATATCATAATTATCCTCTCCCATCGACTAAAATCGAAATTTTGATCATTAAATAAACTGTTTTTTCTTTTGCACCCAATATAGAAATGACTTCATCTCTAAATATGTTTAACTGAATTCTCTATTCAAGTCAAAGCGTTACTGTGACGTAAAAAATTGCAGGGTTCGATTTTCTTCGAAAATTCGATAAAATGATACATTTCTATACACAGGATTAAATAAGCACTGTTTACACGATCTCTATCTAAAAGATAGTAATATTATTATGTAGCAAGACTGTGAAGCTGGTTGCAGTCAATTTCAAATGGTTGTTATTAAAAAATTTCAAAGGTGCAACAGAGCTGTTACTTGTAAATTTCAGCATACTGAAATGCACTCGATTTTAAATGTCTCGTAGATTATTATGGATTTTAAATATAGCGTTAATTCTCACATACACTCGCTTAGGTGAGAATGATTATATTATTGTTGGTTATTGAAATTATAAATACGTTTATTAATTTACGTCGTAAATCTAATTAAATTTATAGTTTAATGAATTGTTTGGCAGTGGTTCGATGCACACCATTAATTTTTTTTGTTTTTCCTATGATAAAGTCACAGGTTATTAATTTAATGGCTTGAATTTATTAGTGGTAAAAAATAAAAAGGTTGCCAATTTTCGAATGGAAATGGGAAAGAGATGCTTTTGATTTAAACTTTTCCTTTATGTTTCTTCTCTAACATATCGAAGAATTCATCTGTCATCGGAACTAAAAATCAACACAAAAATGATATGAGCTTTTTAATAAGAACTAATTTTGTGAGAACATTGAGGCTGAAAATGGCCAAAACATTACGATAACTTAAGAATAAATAGAACGTCATTTTTCAAACTTTACTAATGTTATTCAAGATTGATTTCGTTATACGAGCCTATGGACAGAAATCAAATTCAATATTTTTAATGTTCTGTGGCTGAATACAATCTAATGCTCTGTCAGAAAACTCTACTATGTACAACTTACTCATTTTAAACCCTTATATTGAAATTTAAAAGTAAATTCCTCATGAAAATATTCATAGAAAATTAAGAACAGAATAAGTGCATCGAGGTTGAGTATAAATTTACTGCATTTTATCAAAACAAGAAAAGGTATTCCAAAGAATATCAAAAGCTAGGAAGTACGTTGTCAGATATTATTCCAAAACTATTTTAAAACTTTTTTTGCTCACGCAGGTTATTGCACAACCAATGTGTCATGTCCTCATGGTAAAGAAATTGTCTTTACTGCAAAGCCTGGAAATGATTTCGTGTTACAGAGACATGTATATGACAGGCAAAAATGTTTCAAAAGTTGTTGTGACAGATCATCTTGTAAAGGCATATTTTTTGGTTTATCCTGCTTTCATAAAATATGTGGTGAAAACTGTAATCAACTCGTGGAAGAGGAAGAGATGGAAGCCCCACGTTTAAATGGATCAAGTAAGGTTTTATTATTATTTAAGGGACAAAGGTGTTTTAAAAAACCTATTTTTAAGTTTTTAAGAGTAAAGTTACTATTTCCAAATTTCAAGATTTCCAAATGCATAAAAGAAGCAGCTTTGTATGCAAGATTTTGTCTTAGGTGTATATGCAAATAAAGTCTTCTAATTGAATAATCGGGGATAATTTCGTCGGGGAAAATTTACGTCGGGGAAAATTTTTCGACGGGCAAAATTTCGTCATTTTGCAAAATTTTACTAACTTTCTTATAAATTTCACTTTTTCAAAATTTTCGTCGCGAAAATTTTCGTCACGAACCAAAAATTTCGTCACTTTTCCCCGACGAAATTATCCCCGATAAAGTAGCCTAATGATTCAAACACGGTTGCGATTGGATATGGCATTGTTAAGTCCCGATATAATGGCATATGGATGTGTACAATATGACATGTACATTCAATCCCATATTACGACATGAACGCGATGGTTATAAACATGGTTTTTCATACAGTCAAACCTGTCTATAGCGGACATGCTATATAGCGGACACCTTGTTATAGCGGACACTTTTTCCAGGAACCGGCCGAATCACGGTCAAACTCTTATAGAAAAACCTCTATATAGCGGACGTTTTATAGCGGACACTGTTTTTTGGAAACCGCGTGAAGATTTCCATAAAAAATTACCTGTTTATAGCGGACACCCCCAATTTTGAAGAAAAATAAAAAGATAATAAATGAATTACTACAAAATTTCATATCTAATGATAAACTTTAAGCATACTTATTTAATACATTTGCCTACTTAGCATCAATGTTTTTGACAAGGGATTTTGATATGTAAAACTGTAATATTAACTGCCTCATTGTAACGTAAAGACAAGGTTATCTTTAAGTTTTCAAGTGTCTTTTCTCTGAAAACCGCCCAAACTTTTACGTAGCGGACACCTGGTTATAGCGGACACTTTTGCTAGGAACCCCAGGTGTCCGCTATAGACAGGTTTGACTGTCCTTCGGAAATTTTGAGATAAAAAGAGATCATTGTATATTCACAGTAATTCGACGCAGTGTACAACCGGTACACGAAGAAAATGACGCATGTATTGACAGCGTTGTGATCCTGAATGCAAAACTAAAATATAAACCTAAACCAGAAGATTCGCGTGAACATGCGCATGCAAAAACTATGGTTAACTGTAAGAAAATGTGTTGCGCTGATCTAAAATGCGATGTAGCATTCATGACAAAAGACAAATGTGTTACAGTTACTTGTCCTTCGGATGAAGAATGTCAGTGGATAAAAGAAAGTCCTGAAAAACATGCTAGGATTTCGTACGTCATCAGAGCTACCAAAAACTCCACAAGTAAAAGAAGTATGTTGTTCATATTTTTACTCTGTCTTTTTAGAATAGAACGTTTTGCAATGAGGAATCTGAAAGGTGTTTCAAATATGTTAAAACCTTTAGAACGTAACGATATCTATTCGGCTTTCAACCTGAATGCATTAATTCACACTTTTGTAGGTTCTGTTATGTTCGTGTTAAATGCCGAACTTGCTGAGTTGCTGAGCACTCCTATGCTGAGTTACCACTGTATTCTGAATAATATCAAACGTTGACTTTTGATGCATTCATCTTATTTCATGTTATAAATTTCCGCGAGATTTGATTTACTGTATTTGCTGTAATAATGGGCGCATATAAAATTTTTTCTGATATCAGGGAGGGCGCTTATTAGGGATGGGTGCTTAAAAGAGAGAAGTGGTTGTATAATAATTTTTGTTTTGAGGGGAGGGAGCTTTATAACTTGACACAGTTCTGTGATAAACTTTCCCTTTTTTTTAAAGAAAAAACGTCTTTAACAAAGTTGTTTTTCGGTCAAAAAGGTTTGGGCAAACATTGTAGATGAAGTAATTGTGTATTTCTAAACACTTGTATTGCGTTATCAGTTTAACATCAGGCGGGGGAGCAAACTGGGTGCTTTTAAAAGGGGCGCTTACTAAAGAGGGGCACTTATTACAAGGAGGGCGCTTATTGCAGTAATTACATGTCTCCACTATGTTGCTATTGGGTTGTTACTTAAACATATTCAATGTTTAAGGTAAGGAATCGATACTGAAAAGATCATTCATTGGATCAAATCAGGGAACATTCCTGGACCTTGGTTCCGATGACACAAAAGATGCTGGCAATACAATTGACATTGGTGTACAAAAAGTTATCGGGAAAGGTATGTTTAACTTGAATGAAAAAAATCTCATAAAAATGTTCATTACTTTACTACGGGATGAACCAGAAATCATTGGATAGGAAGGAAGAGTTTTAAGTTTATAGCACCCCAGCCGGCACAAGATGTTTTGAAAACGTCTTCAGTTCGTCTTCATCTTGATAATGAAACAAAGAAACAAAAATAAATGAGACCTCAAGTTTTAATGAAACTCTTCATTTTTTAGAAAAGCAACAAAAACCTCAAAGCCCTGAAGAAATACTTCAACAGCTACAAGAGATCACTCAAGAAACCAGCAACAAAGAACTATCTAGTATCAACAATGAAGCAGTCCTTGGTGATTTTTTCCCAAGAAAAACAGAACCTGAGATGGTTTTACTGAACAAGGACAGTGAGAAACAGTTCATGCATCGAAATGCAAAAACATTTCATTCTTTGGAAGGAAACGATGATTTAAACGATTCCCTGCTTTTCAATAATGCAGATTCGGAAGATACTAAAACCAGCAACGTCAGTGATGATGATGAGAACTACTTAAATGCTGAAGATTTGCAATTTGATGAAAGTAGAAACAACACGATGGGTAAAATAAAAAACTCCACTGTTAACCAAGAAAAAAGTACGAAGAAATCTCTTTCACCAACAGAAACACCAGTTATATTTTTAAAAGATCTAGGACCAAATTTTCAATTGAATGATGATGATTTTGATATGGTAACCGGAAAAAAGGCCAAAAGTAACTCCAATTTAACAAACTTGACATCACTGCAATTTATTGACCAGCCAGAAAACCTAACGTGGATGTATAACACGAAGACCAACTCAGCAAAAGCAGTGTCAGTAAAAAATGAAACTAAACAGCTTACTAAGCTGAACGCATCTTCAAGTGTAAACAGTTTGTCTAAAAACGGTGAATTTCCTGTAGAATTCAATGCATCTGATAATAGTGCTGACGACAAAAACAGGACAAAATTTCCAACACTAACAAAGAATGGATCTACCTTGATATCAAATATAACACAGCTTCAAGAACATCTGCAACTGTTCACTACTGGTACTGCAAATCATACTGATAGAGATTCTTCTACTAACAGAAATAAAATTAATTTTAATGTCTCTGTGTCAGAACGTACTTCTGAAGAAGAAGAAGGAGATCCAATCAAAGCTGTTACTCCTGTAGTGTTTCTTAGTGGTAAAGATACAAGTGTGGAAGGTATTAAGTTCTATAAGGTTCTCAGAAAGAAATAAAACACTATTTTTCTTTACAAAAACCTTTAAGCGATCGTGCTTTTTGTTAAGTTAGAAATTTATTTGTAATGAATGGAATTCTGAACAGTTTGCTTCGTAAATTGCTTCTTTTGTTAACGTATAATTTGTCCTTAACCTTTCTAGGCAACGATTATCAAAACGCCAGTCAAAGCAACAATTTGAATGATACACGTTACTGGAAAACAACAGCTCGATCTACAATACCTGTAACCAGAAAATTATATGGTAATGTCACATTTAACATAACCAATATTTCAAAAGAAAGCACTACACAAAAAAAGCTACATACAAAGAGAAACGAAAGTGAAAAGACACTGGAAAAGTTAGTACAGCATTTTATTCAATTACCCGACATGTTTCATCGCTCTCAAGCTATAGATAACATTGGTTTGGAGGCGAAAGAACTCCAGGAAAAGGAAGCACAAAAAAAGGATATTGAATCTGATGATAGTGAAAATTATATTACAGAACTCATATCATCAACTATCAAACCAACAGTGACAAATACTTCCAATAATGGTCATAGTAGCGTAGCTGGGATAGAAGGAAGAAAGGCTAAGAATTACAAAGACATTGCTGAAGGAAATCAAAATACTAACCTAAAAAGGCAAAATCTGACCTTAAAAAATCCTGGTTCAACACAATTAGAAAAGTTGGTTTTAAAACTTTTGAAAACTGACAGTACAGTTATAAACAAAACAAAGAAACTTATGAAAAATATGGACTATAAAAAGAAGATACAGTTATCAAAACATTTGCAAAAAATTGGTTATTTTGCCATACATACTGCAGATATCATACATAATAATCATAATGAGAGCATAGCTAGTTTGCGTCAGCACTTTTTATCGCTTGGATTGAATAAACAACATGTAAAGACATTAATGGGTTTACCATTAAAAGACTTAATAAACGGATCTGCCAAAAGTGATATTGTTAATGGGTTATTGAAGATTGGTGAAAAGGCTATCACAACAGAAGCCTATATATCGAAAATAGCCAACCCGGATGGAAATGGATCGAGTCCTTTAACAACCAAGGATCTGCGTGACCTTTTCTTGAAAATAAAACATGTTCAATGTCTATTGAGAAATGGTACAGTTAAAACATTGGATAACCGTTGCCGGCAACCTATGAAAATGATGTTAGCTAATAATAAAGCACCAAATACCAGCATCGAAAACGATTTGAGATTAGCAAAAATGTACAAACCGTCTCCTTATCATCAAACATCGCTTTGTCAACATGGAAAAACACTGTCATCATTTTCTCTTAAAGGTGGAATAAAATCTGGCCGAATTTTGCTTCTCAAAAGAACATCCAGACCTAAAAGTTGCATCAAATATTGCTGTGGGACACCTAATTGTAATGTTGCATTGTTGATACGAAAATCATGTTATGTGATGGAATGTAATAATAAGCGACATTGTGAGCCTATGCCAAAACATCATCAACCACAGTTTCATTTAACGTTTATATACAGAGGTAATCGCCAAGGAAACTTTAAATACAAAGCTAAACAACACATTGGAAAAAACAAGAACTCAAATACTGAACAGTACAACAACACGTCTGTTGATATTACTGCTCCAAAACACCATAAGAACTTAAACATTCTTGAAATTCCAACACATCCTTATCAAGGAAACAAGAATATATTTTTTCCAAGTGCCAAACCAATACCATCTGTGCAAAATTCTTTCCATGTTCTGAAAGGTAACTTTACACGGACATACCACAACATGAAAAATCAACCAGTTCTTGGAAAGTTGCCTGGAGAAGTAAAGCGAACAAAATCACGACACGAGAAAAGTCAGAAATATAATCATATCTCAGACTCTCCAATAAATACACGTACTGAGCAAAGAAAACTTGTGGAAATAGAACAACCAAAAAGAGTTAGAACTAGAATTGAAAGTAATAATAACAGCAGACATCAAAACATCAAAACAGACAAAGTAGACAAAAAAAATGAAACTTTGCCGAGTAAAACAATCAGTGGTTCGTCAGAGTTTACAGGAATTCATGAAAGCAAAGTGCAAATCCACAATAAATCTAGTCTAATAACTGATAACGATAAACTGAACCAGAATAATACTAGTGCATCATTTCAGAAATGGATTGAATCTATAAAAGGTGATTCATATGAACATATACCACCATTAACAAGATTTAACAAGACTTTACAGTTTATCAATAAAGTGCTCAAAATACCACCGAAAGGTTCCGAAAATCAAAAATACGTTACAAATTCATCAGGCAACACGCATTTGGACATAACAAGTCACCCCATTGGTTATAAAAAGCAACAATATGTCAATCTAGACACTGGGTTCTCAAATAAGAAAACGAAGGGAAATAAAAGCTCTATCATATTGAACAAATCAAAAAGTAAACAAGAAAGCAAAAACTTCGAAAAACATCAGAAATGGAAACCGCTGGAAAAAACATCAATCAAATTTGAACCCTTACAAAATTTACATTCTGAAGCAATTCAAGATAACGATACTGAAAGACTTTCTAAATGGAATTCAACAAGAAACTACATCGACACCATCTTTCAGTCAAATAGAACTAACAAATCACAACACATGATGCAGCCTCCCGGGAACGATTTAAAACATGAAGATGTCATTCATAAGTTACATTCCACTTTAATGGAAATACACAGGACAACAACACAACGTGATCCTGATGTTTTAAATCAAAACCTTAATCAAAAACAATCAGAAAATCATAATATCAAGTTTAATGAAAATAAGAACCTAATTTTGCCTTCCAATAGCAATCACGATGAAAGTATCAGACATCACAAGAAAATTGATAACCATTTTACAAAAGGAATGGAAGTCATAAAAGAGATAAATGACTTGATACCAAAGCACAAAACTTTGGAAGATACCAGAAGACATAATGAGACAATTGCTACTAAGTTTGGAGCAAAGAATGTTAGTGGAAGTGAAATGGACAAAGAGTTAAAGCGCAATGAAGTTTTAAGCCATTTAAATGAATTGACCAAGCATATTCATCGCATCGAGTTAGAGAACCGACAACATGATGCGCAGCAAACACTAACTAATATCAAAAATATGTTAAGACAGATCGGAAACGTATCGCATTTTTTTCTACATAAAGAACAAAATTTCACCTCGAGAAATAAAGCACAATCGCTCCATGATAAAGTAAGCTCTAATATAAATTCCAGCAGCAACACAAATAGCACCATTAGTCACAAAATGGCGGTCCTGAATGAAATTCATAAAAAACTCGAACATGTAAAAGCACTTGATTTATTTAAAAATATCACAACAACAGCGACTGGAGAAAATACCGAGAATCAAGCTAACAAAACTAAAAGCAGCCTTGGACGTATTGTTGATGATAAAAATTCACGAAAAGATCAAAGCTTTTTAAATATGACACCTAACACTATTGGTTCATTTTATAACTCAACACCGACCTTTAAACAGCGTTTTCTGAATGCTGTTTTAAAGTTAAACCATGCGATGTCAGTCCTTTCCCACAATGGAAGTAAACTACCAACAAATCTTCAAAAGAAACTGAATAAAACTGAACGTTTCATAACAGAAACTCTACCAACATTAAATTATGAAGGTTTTAGGAGAAAGCCTTCAGTTTATGAAAATCCAGCTCGGAAGCAATTAGAATCTATTTCAGTTCCTGAGAAGAGCTGGTGGAACGGAGATAACACACCTGTATTTGATGACCAAGCAACAACAGAATGGGAGGAACTGCGTAAAATAAATAACAAACTCCCACTGAAGTCTTCTGAAGAAAATCATGTCTTTGCTGATGTTTATCATGATGATTTAACAAACGACGAAGGCTTAAAGAATGGAGAAAGTAGCAATCAGGCATCAATTATGAATGGTTACGACGAAGATAATTCCAATGATGATGATACTTGGAAAGAAGGATCAAAAGTCTTTGAAAAGCATTTCTTTGATCATTTCAAGAGTGATTTCATGAAAAAACCAACTTTACCAAACAGAAGGAAGCACAGATCGAAACATAAGATTTACTCAATGGGAATAAAACTAGGGAAAAAACAAAAACACAAAGGAAGTTCTAACAATTACGAGACAGATCCTGAATCAGAAAAGAAATTAGAAGAACTTTCTCATTTTGAAACTCTTGGTGTCACGCTTCCTGACATAGATGATGGTAAATTAAAAGAACGTAAAAACGGAAAAGTGGCTGCACTGGATCGTAAAATAGATATGTTTACCAATGAATTGGATGAGATAGTTAAACAAATCAATCGAACCAAAAACCAATCTGTTTCATCAACAAAATCACTCACTGAGAAACCAACCATTCAAGATAAAATCGACAAAGCTGAAGAGTATATTCACTTCATCTTAAAGGAACAGAATTCCACACATACAAATAACCAAATGGGAAGACCAAACAATACTGAAACTGAAAATCAAGATGTGAAAGAGACTCCTACCGTTTTGAATGAACCAAGTTATCCCTCACTTGCTGATCAAGTAGAAACGAAAACGAAGCTTTTAAGTCCTGACTTATACACGACGCATAGTATGCCTACAATGCGAGAAACTGAACTTGAAGTGACACCCTTTGAAAAAAATCAATCGAATGCAATGTATTCAGAGTCGCTCAGTAAAAACAAAATAAATGAAACCGATGTTGAAAAAGCACCAGCAAATGAGAGCCTTGGAAAAGGTAATCAAACGAGTTTTCAAGAATTTCAACATCAACATGAAGATATGGTTAAAAATGTTAGTCTAGCTAGTTATTCTTCTAATCACGAGTTGAACAGATTGCAATCTATAGATCATTATCGACACCATGTTGGTGAAGTATACCTACCTAATTCCAACAGAACTCATAAGTTGCATTTTAAAAATTCTTCGAAACAAATCAATAGTATCAAACAATTTCATCGTAAGACAACTAAAAAAGTTCCTCGTCACTCAGGAAAGCAACATTCCAATAGTTATTTCCAAGCCTACCATAAATACAAGCAGAATGTCCCCCTGCCAATACCAAAACGAGTGAAGTCAAATCGTAAACCTTTGAAGATATCTAACGAAATTGCACATCATGTAAAAAATCAGCCACAGATGGAAAACTCAACAAAAACGTCAGAAAATGCAGGATACCAAAAACATTGGCCGACCATACAGGACAATGACCAATTCCTTGATAAACGTCCAACAGTTCCACGAAAACAAGCTAATTCGAGAAAGCCGAGTGCCAATATGCTGCAAAATAATTTAACATTGATATCAAACCTAAATCAACACAACGTTAATTATTCTAAATCAGAGAATACACCAAAGTCTTCAAATAACTTTCAGTACGAATATGAATTCCAGCAAATCACTCCAGAGACTACAAAAAATGAAGAATATGTCCCAATAATACATCAAAAGAATTTAACAAAAGTCATGTCACCACTATCTTCTGACCAGCCTTTTATTGAAATAACTCCATTAGAAAGTAATGAGAATGTAAAGGATCGTCAATATTACATGCAAAATAACCGGAAATTACCATTAGAACATATTAATTCACCAATAATTGATCAAAATAACCAGAAATTACCAGTAGAACAAGGTAAGTCACAAATAATTGACCAAACAACTTACTTGCAACAACTGCTACATTTACCGTCTGCTGAAGTCAGTCCACAATATAAGGGATTGCAGAAGGGTGGAGCTGATTACGATACTGTACTTAATTCAAGTTTAAGTCCCGAGGAGAACCTTATTTTGGAAAAAAACACAACCCAGAAGACTTTTCCTTTGAAGCAACGCAGACACAAAAGAAAGCGAAAATTTAAAGGAAGAAAGTCTAGAAACAAGAAAATTAAATCTGGTAAACATCGCCATAAAATACATGATATTACACATGTTCACAAAGGTCCAAAGTTTGCTAGAAATGACAGTAAAAACGTCTACAGCAATATACTATTAAATACATCAAATCATGATAACATATTGAAGGAACCAAGTGTTATCCAAAATCAGTCTCTGCATAGAAAATATGTCATGAGAAAAGAATTTGGTAACGGACAATATTTCTATAACGGCAAGATACTTCCAACAACTTCTCCTCCACCTACATCACCAAAATTAATAAAATCATACTTTGATGCTGGTAAAGCCATAGGGGTTTTATTGGCCAAGAAACTCAATGCAGCAAATCAAGGATTGTCAATGTCTAAAATAATCACAGCAGTCCCTAACAACACTGAAACTGTAGAAAACAATGTAGTCGCGATGTCAAAGTTGGATTCTCAAAGTACTGATACTGATCAAGTTCATGATGTCAACAAGCCAGAGTCAATAGGAAAGGTAAATAACATTCCTGGAAAAGGTAACTCTATGGAATTCATTGATTCAGCTTTGTTAGATAACCCCTTGGAGAGTATAGGAATACTTGATGCTACCAAGCCATCTTCAACACTGCTGAAGTCGGTATCTCCAGTAACATCTATTGAGAATCAAGAACCTGAAAAGGTAATGCTTGTCAATACGGAAACGACTAATGCACCAGCTGTTGGCGATTCCTTAAAAATGCATAAGTTCAAAGACCCAGATGCCATAGACTCACGCTATAATGGAGGGAAGGTGATTGAAAATAAAGGTCATAACATAGAACTTGTTGAAGAACCGTCACAGGAAAATGCAAAAACACCTGCAGTTGTTTCTAATGATTTCCATGGGATAGAACTGATTGATAAATCAGACAAGGGAAAAGAAGAGAATCCAGTACATGGGAACTTAGCCAGTTTATTCAGTGGTTCGACTCAAACAACGTCCATGCCGACAAACAAATTTTTACCTACTACCTCTGATAATATAGTACCCATGCAATTTTTGACACCCAAGCCCACCACGTCACCAACATTTCATCACGTCATAACGCCAGCACATCGTGCTATAGATACAGAAAGGAATAAAGAGTTATTACTGGAAGCAACAGCATCACCTATAACTATTTCACCAACTTTTCCTGAAAAAACAGAAAGTTACCTTGATACTGGCAAGCGATTACTTCACTTACTTGAGGAAGATATCTCTAATCATTTGAATAAAACACTTCCTGAACCTGTGATACCAAAAGATAATCATCATCCTGAAGAGAAACAAAATAAGGACTTATTAGACGACACTGATAAAAGATTGCCATTGGACACAGAATATCAATCAGTTAAACCCACTAAAACAGAAAATAGTCCAATTGAATCTACTCGAACAGCATATCAACCAATTGAATCTAGCCAAAATCCAAATGCCAATAATGAAAATTATTACAATCAAAATTCCGACAAAGAACAGGATGACCAAGATGAATATGTCTCAAGGGCTAATAGTGAGGATTTTATGAATAATGATCATCATGATAAAAACATAGAGTATGGAGAAGATGGTAAAAAAATGGAAAAGGAAGATAATGAGAATTTGGATGATGATAGGGATGAATATCATCCTTTTGAAGATTCATATGTTGGACACAAAAAATGGTCAGGTCCTAAAGATCAGCATGAACGTTACAATGATAATTATGCTAGTAGAAAACACAAAAGTAAACCCAAATCTAATCAAGCACATAATCATAACCACAAACATAACAAAAAGGAAGAACGTTTGTCTACAAATCAAATGGTAAAGAAAAAAGCGAATGCTGATAACTACGACAGCTTAACGATTCCCGAACTAGACAGGGCGATAAAAGAGAAAGAAGAAGAACTAAGAGATCTATTTCCACCAACATCAAGGCTGCCATCATCTTTTCATGATTTAAATAAGAAACAGCGTCCTGCACCAATGAGCTTAATAGCGCACGATGATGATTTAAGTGTTTTAGATATTGACTCGGAGATAAAACAGAAAGAACAAGAGTTAAATCACTTGGTAACTAAGCTACCAGATGGCACTTTTACAACAGAAAATGACCAATGGTATACAGCAGATGAAGCGCGTGCAAAGCCTCAGATTGACTCCACTTTCGACATAGATTATGACGATACAGCCATAAAAAAGGACGATAAAGCTATAGCTAATGTTCTGGAGAAAGAAGGATACACATTACCACATCATCTAAATGATGTTGGACACTTAGAAAATGGATTTGAAATGGAAGCATTGAAAACAGAAACTGGTGGAAGGAAAAATTATTTACCGAAGCCGAATGTGAGAAAGCAAGAAAATATCTCACAATCAGATAACGATGATGACTTTTTGCCAACAACCTGCAACGTCGAATCGGCTTCATTCAATCATACATTCAGCGGAGGTCTTCGAGCAGGTATTTTTCACCCAGTCATTACAACACACAACCTTGGAGATTGTGTCTTGAAATGTTGTGGTGTAATGAGCTGCAATTTCGCCATGTTTTATAAGAATTTCTGTTATCTTGTCGAATGCCACGATGATAGCCTTTGCAAGACAGTGCCAATGGAAAAAGATAAATCACATGCACCGATCATTGTGAAAATTCGAGGAATAAACGGAACAAATGAAGAGTTAGAGTCAACGCCTAAAACTAAACTATCGAAAGCCATTGACAAACTTATTGAAAAATTATGGAAATTTCATCGTTTAGCTAAAAAAGCTAGACAAAATGAAATCACACAGAAACATTTCTTAGAAGGTTTTGCCCTATTGAACTATACTTCACCAACAACAATTTTGAATGATAGTGCAACAAGTACTCAAAATACTTCTAAAAATCATCATAAAAATATTTCAGAAAAGCAACTTGAAATAGATATAACCAAAGCCAAAGCTACCTTAAAGGTTAATGGCCAAGATCCAGTTATTTCGCCACCGGATAAAAATGATTTTATAGTCATTGAGCAACTACCGGAAGTGAAACCAACACAAAGCACCACAACAATAGCAAAAGTCCAAACAACGAAATATATGAAATTTGAAAAAGATAGTCCCAAATCTAGTAATGAATCTCTGTCAATGGATTCCCCTGACGTTAAAACCTCCATAATGGATAAATCAGAATCATACAAGATGTTAGAAAGAATTGAAAACTTACTCAAAGCGGCGCAAACAGTGGAACCATCAACCACACTACCACCACCGACCACTTCAACACCTACAGTGCCTCCTATTGTTAGTAAACCATTCTTGCTACTGTCCAGTCACTCAAATCAGTCCTTAATTCCCGATACACCAGACACTCCGGATACTCCAGACACACCAAGTGCATTTAACAGTACTGATAACACCCAAAATATACCTGAAATTCCTAATGTCATGAATTTCCAATCTACTCCATCCAAATCAACCGATGTTGACTTAGAAGCCAAGGAAAAGCATATCATTGACACAATCTATCATCAAAGTCAACAATTGCAGAAAATGGCGACTGAACTTAAACAAGAACGCAAGAAAAATCACAACAATTCTCGTAAAATTAAAAGTAAAAAGCTGGATCAAGTTGTAGGCAACACTACCAACATGTTAAATGCGAATAACCAATCAATTATAGATGTCATTCCAAAGATACAGAAAGTAATTAAAAAGTATAACTTCACAATGCCGGATAAAAATTTTTTGAATGATTTGACAACACAAATTAACATGTCTATTCATCATCACAGAGGTTGGAAAAATCCCACAAGGAAGGGACACGGCCTAATTTTGCCTGATCTCACACATAAGAGCTTAAAAGAAAACAATCCAACAAAACATCAGGTGGTATTACCTGAGTCGAGAAAAATAAAACAAAACATTACGCAGTACTCCATGCTGACGTGTCTGTCTACCGAAGTGCAATCTGACGTGACGCTGAAAGGTGGAACAGATTCAGGTAACTTTCAATATAAAGGCAAAACAAATGATTTCAATCAATGCATTGAGTACTGTTGTCGTGACCAAACTTGTGACATGGCTGTGACAATCAACGATAGATGCTATTCAGTGGCATGTGAAAACATGGATTTGTGTATGGTTACACCTGCTGAAGCAAACAGCGAGTTTAAGGTCAACATTGCAGATATTCGTAAAGCTATGGCAAATGAATTAGATAGCTCTTCACAAGCACTGACAACAAACGAAGAACCAGACGTAATCTCGCTGTGTAAACACAGTGAAGTCTACACAGATGTGACCCTGAAAGGAAGCTACGAAGCTGGTCAATTTATCTCTCATGGAGTTATCAAAAATACTGATGAATGCATACAACATTGTTGCGACTCGATGTTCTGTGATTTAGCATTTATAATCCACAATGTGTGTTACTCTGTATACTGTTATAGCCACGACTTATGTCAAAGGACATCAGCTCACAATTCAGATATTTTGAAGCCCAAACTTATCTATTTACACAGTAGAACACGCATTCCATATGATGCTAGCAGTGTAATTGATGGGGACGTGTTGAATAGGACGATAGAAGGCTTAGATACCCTTGATAGTCACCAACTTTCTGCGGATGAAAAGCACGCAAAAGAGGATAAAGAGAAGAATGTGAATGAAATAACAAGTCCTGAAGGTGCGAATTCTCATAATAAGACCATTAAAAACATTACAGCAACTCCTCCACCACTGTTTATCAATAACAAGAAAGTATTATCTATTGACATTCCGACACCTAAATTCTCTGGTGACATAGAACCGGTTGTTTTGAAAGATCTACACGTTGGCACATCAAAACCAACGTCCATATCAAAATCATTGGACATCCAAGAAGATCACAATGAAGATCCAATGGATGTATTGCTGCATTTAAATCCTTCTGATGAAAATAAAGGAAATATCACCAAAAAACCAAAGAAATTATGCAAGCCTTATCAGGTAATATTATGTCATTTAGTTCACTTCGCCATCCAGGAAGAAAATCCATAATACATGCCAACAGGCAATATCATTTTAGTAAAACTTTAGATGGTACAGTCCAAAATCTACGGTTCTTTCATAAAAAACCGAATACTGAAAAGTAGTTCATAGACATTTCCCGAGTTTCACTTTAAACGTCAATTCCCGCCTTGTTTTTGATTATTGTTTTATACGGTAATTGATCATCACTACAAACGCTTGGGAAACAATCTTTAATAATTTATCAAACAATATAAACGCGTGTAAGATTATTGAAAACAAGGCGGCAAATATGAGTTTGTCGAAAAAATAACATTTAAACCGAAACTCAGGAAATGTCTATTTAACTAAGAAAAGATAGAAACATTATAACTTCGATGTTAGTTAATTCTATAATGTTAAATTATTTCCAATCTTCAACTTGATCGAAAACAACCCTAAGTTTTACTATAGATTGTCATTGTTTCTCATTTGCTTATTAAGTACGCACAAACTTTGTAAAATGTGTCACACACCAACTCTAAATTTAATACCTAATATTTAGTACCTTCCATTCTTAATAAACCAGAAATCTTCAGTATCAAAATCATTTAATTTGTTAAATTTGTTTAAAGGTTCTTACCTATTTTATGAAAATTGCTCCCATTTTCGAATACTCGATATCTAGAACTTTTTGGTATCACGAACTTTTTTCTTGGTCCCATGGACACTGCGCACTACTTAAATCCTCTCGATATCTTAAACTTTTCTCCCGGTCCCCTGAGTGTTCGAGATATCAAGAGTCGACTGTAAATCATTTCATAATCTTTTATAAAACACACTATAATATTACCTGGCCACGCAATTGGGAAACCTACTGAAGTGTTCAAGTCACGTGGCTTCTTGTTTTATATTTCGTTATATAAACTTTTTCATTGCTTTCTGATAACAGAATTTGCACTATTCTTTTTCAGGTATTTGAAGATAAAACACTTTATGGTGGATCTAAGGCTGGCAAGTTTAAATACGAGAAAGGCATCAATGAATTTCAAGACTGTATTGAAAAGTGCTGTTCTATAGAAACGTGTGACATCGCATTGATGATGGGCAAAATGTGTTTTCGTTTGACCTGCAACTCTCGCGAGTCTTGTGACGTTACAGACCAAACATCCTCGAAATACCAGCCAAAGATTGCATATATTCGTATTGCTCTGGTAGATGTTGGTAAGTATAATAATTTAAGTACCCAATCTTTGAAGAGACATAGCAATTGATATACAGTCAAACCTCCCTAAGAGATGGACATCCTATAAGATAGAAATCTCTTTATAAAGGACACTTAAACTTTCCCCACATGAACCCTATGGCATTATCTCAACATGGGAAACACCCTATGAGATGGCTACTTCTCTTAGATGGTCAATTTTCTACCATTCCCCTAAGGTACGTCTTATGGCGATTTCACTACATTTCTGTTGGTGGCGCTGTAGTATAGTGGCTATCACTCTCGTAGTTCAATTCCCCTTGCAGATGCAATAGCAACTGAGTGAGGCTAGACACGTAAAACAATACCATATAAATAAATAAATAAATTTTAAGCGTCACGAAAGTCTGTCTTCACAGTGCATATATTATCTAAGATAAAAAATGGTCTTGTTTAAATGAATTCCAGGGAAAATAAAACACAAGGAAAATTTAATTTTTGCCTAGAATTAACCATTTCCACCTTCAAAATTGTATTCTTGGCTGTACTTATTTAAAGGGATCATTTTGAGACACCTGGTAAATGAAGAAAAAAACATCGATTGCTTGAAAATTCAGCTTTAGATATATTTGGGGTATAAATTACTGATTAGAAATTTGTAAGTTTTGTATTAGTAACTACAAATTTGATCAAGAAATCTCGATATTTATTTTATCATCGCCAAGGTTGAGTATAGATAGATTTCTATCTTGAAAGAAGAAAAATATGAAAATTAGAAATCATCCTTACTCAATTGAGTACAACCATAGCTACACCACAATACGAACAATCTGAAGATGACCTCTGGAACGTGCAGGTCGAAATATTAAATAAAATAAATGTAACTAACCCATCAATCGTTAGTTAGTTGAAATGTATAAGCTTCTGGTGATACTCTTTATAATCAAGTTGTATGCGCGTAACAATACGTTTAGCGAATATTTGTGGTTTGATAAATAAAAAGAATTCAAAGAATTTTTGTTAAAAAATTCCCTGTTTTATTATATATGAATTTTATGCCACTTTGGCCGACATTTGAAAAACTGAACAAAAACTTAACCATGGCCACACTATCCCACTCAAAACTTACGTCACTTTATTTATTACCTATCCTTTAATTTCTTTTACCGAACAGAAAATGTAGAACCAGTATCTTTGTCTTGTAGATGAAGATGCTGATAGAAGAACTTCAATTGCTGTTGCCACAACAACAAAATCTAGGAAGTCAGTAAAGCATTCTCATCATCATCCTATCCTTAATAAAACCTTGTACTCTCCTTTATACGTTGACACAGATGATCACCAGCTAACTGCACAAGTTCATCATAGTCACCAGCAACATGATAGCACAAGTTCTTTGATCCGGGAAAAAACACTCAGAAAGCACAAACTAGAATATCATCGAAATGAAAAAGAAATGTCAAAAAGAACTCACAAAAAGCAACTCCATCCAGAAGCAAACACAAACTTTCAAGGATCTGTAAAGCCCAGAAAGAAACACCGCCATTTACCACAATTTCAATCCAAACCCAAAGTACTGAACTCAGTCAAACCCCTCTTCATAGGAACTCAAACATCATTAGAGCAGCCACTTACTACACCAAGAAGCACGAAACCTAAATCCAAACGACAACCATTTGAGAAGCCAACCATAAGTAGAAACAGTCAGGAAATGGACGAGGGTAGATACAATAAGTATACAACCAACAGCTCAAATGCTAACAACGAGACAAACGCTAGTAATGATACAAATTTAGTATCGAATGAAACAGAAGTTGAACTAATGGCAAATCAAACATCTCCAGTGATCATCATCAATGATGAAGCTGTTGAAGAAAAGACAAATCTACTCCAGAAAACATCATCTGTAAGTAAAGGGTTGGACTTAAACATCACTTCAAGTGTATCAAGTTCAAACGCAATGTATGAGTTGCAAACTAAAGTCAAAACTGCATTGAACAGCAAGAAAGACAAAATAGAAGATCAGAAGATGCTTAATGTGACACCTGTCACAACTGATGAAGTTACCCTTCACAGAAATCATTTGTTGTTAAGTGTGGTTACAACTGCTCAGCCAATGTCAACAACCAAGATAGAGCATGGAAAAAGAACAAGCAAAGATGGAACAATATTTTCAAACCCCGACTTCAGATTATTGCAGAATACTGTCAAGAGGTTGGCTAAGAATCAAACAAATGTGGAACATTCTTTATCAAAGATCAACATGTTGCTTGGGAAATTGAATTCATTCTTACAAAAAGAAAGGAAAAATAATCAAATAATGCGATCAGCAATTCCAAAAATTCTGAATGATACTAAGATGGCTACACGTGATACATTAACTAAAAAACTAACTTCAATTGTGAATTTAATAAAGCATCATTTACAGGCAGATCAAAGTAGATCAAATGGGAAAATATTGAATGATGCAAACCTTAAAAAACTGCAATCAAAAGTGGAATTGATTCTCAATAAACTGAACACCATGGATAAAAAGAAACATATTGTTTTCCAGGATATTACAGTTAAACCTTCGTTCTCTTTAACTAGAGAAGTAAGTCGAGTCAACGAAAGGGTTGTTTTTACTCCAGACCATACTCATATGGTGACAGCTAGTCCCATCTTACGATATGGACTATCAAAAGCTATCGACAGTACATCGATAGCTCCTGCTAAAAGCACAATTATGGTTACTGGTATTTTCAATCAGAATTCGACGAAAAGCAGCACTTTGGAAAGCCTTGTTGTAAATGTGGATAAGGTGACAAAATTTGAACAAAAACAGAATGAGGCGTTGATGGAGACATCAAAAGGTCTCTACCATCCACAAAATACTTCAAAACGGGAATGCAAAGAAAATATCATCCAGGCATTTAAGGTTCTGAATGGTGGATGGAACGCTGGAGAATATATTGAACATCGAAGTATTAAGAAACTCAATGAATGCAGGATACTTTGTTGTGAATGGAAGGATTGTAACGTAGCAATAATAATTGGACATTGTTACAACGTAAGATGCCATTCTAAGGAACTGTGCAAACCAATTGCAACCGATGTGTCGTTTTTCAATCCTCATTTAACAATTGTCCGACCTTTTGACAACCCTACAACTTCAGTTGAGACACCTCACTTGTTACAAAAACCAATCAAAAATATAGGAACTCCAAGTCAACATAGGGATGTCTATGTAAAGCAGACACGAAATTCGTTAAGGAAAGACCTATGGTCGACATTTGAATTATCAGTCCTATCAAACACACCAACGCCGCAGCAAGTCAGTGTGACGTCTACAGCAATCTATCATATGTCTTATCACCAGAGTAGTGGGTATATTAACATTAAACCTTCAGCCACTGTCAATACTAGAGCTACGCTGTCAACAATGCCTTTACCTGTAATAAACCGTGTTTGGCCAACATCACATGTAGCACTTCCAGTCAAAAATAATTTCACAAGTGTTTACTACATCAAATCATCCCCATCTAGTCGCAGTAACAAATCCAACGCAAATGTTCAAGTAAAAAGTCCTAATTACCAGGAAACCCTATCGAAAAATCATCAGGCTAGTAAAGTTAGCGAAAGTTCAGTGATCAGTGATGTCTCAATGATTAAGTCTTCACATGCGCAAGCAGTATCATTCGTAACAGCAGTGCGCTCTATCAATCCATCAAATCAACATTATAGTAAAGCAAAAGACACTCAAACAAATACATCGATCATACACTCCACAACACAAAGTATTAGACGAAAGAAAAACCATCAACTTACTAATGAAAGCGTAAGTTCAGTGATTTTATCTATCAGGCCTTCGCATCTAAAAACAATATCAAGCGCTTCAACAGTGCGCTCTATCGATTTATCAAATCAAGATTATAGAAAAGTGAACAACACTGAAACGACACAAACAATAATGTACGGGACAACGCAGAGTAGTATACAAAAACAAAAACCTAGAAGAAATAAGAGTGAAGGAAATGGAATAACTAACCAGGTTAAGAATATTGGAACCATTCATCCGAAAATCAGCGAGAAAGTTCCATTCCATAGAGATACTCATATTGGTACAATTGCTCCAGATATGGTACCACATCCAGAAAAAGATGGGAGTGATACGGAAGGTGTTGTTAAAGATGACATTATGTCTGAGAACAGTCTTGGAATATCAGGAACCTTCCCAACCAACGGTCTAAAAGCAAGGGGCAGCCAGTCAATACAGGGGACATTTGGTATGTCTGGAAGCCGTCCACCTAATAATCTAAAACATCCAAAATCGTACAAAGATGTTCCAGAGCTTTCCATTGTTACAGATGACGATACATATTACTTATCCCCTGATAAGATTCTGAACACAAAGAACGACTTAAAATTAGCAGGTAATAAAAGAGAAAAATCAAAAGGAGTCACAAAATTGATCGATGATGATGATGACGACAATAACAAACCAAAACGTTTAGAAAAAGAGTACTTTCCAATGAAGTTCTATCATCCTACAGAACTAACAACAACCACTAACCGTGCTGCTTGGAAGGAATTGAAACAGCTTGAAAAGTTAAGCGAAAACTTCAATCCTGCACTAAATATTGAATTGCCATATGATGAAGATAGTTCTCGAAAGACACATTCAAAGACAGAGGCAAAGCATCCATTAACTCACGTGAAACAAGAAGTACACAACAAAGTTGCAAAAGGTGATCCTGCTGCTCCTGTTTTAATTTTCCTTGATCAGAATCAAGAAACTAAGGTCTTCAACCAAAATGACACACCACTTAAAAATGCAAGTATTGACCAAATAAGTCCTGAAAAGAGCGTACAAAAATCATGTGATATCACCTATAAGTTATACAATTCGACCTTGAAATATGGTTTAAGGTCAGGCATGCTTTATGACAAAGGAAAAGTTAAGAACTTCTCATCGTGCATTGAACTATGCTGTAAGAGAAGGGAATGTAATGTTGCATTCATGTTAAAATCCAGATGTTACTTAGTTCTGTGTCGAGATTTAAAGAAATGTCAACCTCTCTTGTCAAAGTCATCCTATTTTTCACCGAAAATTGCGTTTGTACCACGAACTGACAATGAAGATAAGCACTTTCATCAGATGTATAACGACTTCAGGAAAAGGTATTTCAAAGCAATAGATAGCAGTTCAACTACAAAGATCCCATCAAGCAAAATATCTCTGCACAGCGTACCAGAATCCTCATCATCTATGAGGAATATTACATCAACAGCCATCAAAAAATCTATAAATAACATCTTGTCAACGCTTAAGCCTTCACTTCCAAGTCATTCTGTAGTACACACGTTGGTCAACAGACATTCTATATTTCCGTCTTTACCACTGATTACTAAGACCGTTTTGATTTCATCCACAATATCAGGTGCTTCTTTGATGTCAACAGCAATCCACAATATTACAATTTCCAGATATCAATCAATGGTCAAGACACACATTCAACCAACTCCATCATCAAAAATCGTAGTCGTTTCAACACCAACACCACATTTACCAAACAGTGTACCAACCACCGATAACGATTTACTAACAAATGCTTTTAAAGAGATTAATCAAGATAATAAAGTCAATAATGATTTAATGAGGGAACAAAATATAAAGGATAAAACTCATGCATATCATGGCCATGGTATTCCAACCAAATCATCTTTCAAGTCACCAATTCCTGTTGATCTTGTACTAAGAAAGGCGTTAAACGAATCCATGAATAGAAATGATCAAAAATTAGAGTTCGTTATGAAAACAATAGGAGCTGTTCATCAAGATTTGATGAATTTAAAGAAGAGTTACACTGACCACAACATTGACCAGCAAAGAAAAGATCAAAAGGACGTATTGAGTTTAATTATACCACTATTGCAAGATTTGAATGTGACACAATATTACATGGTCAAACAAATATTTAGTATTGAAGGAACACAAAAAAATATCACAACAAAAGAAAAAAAAGAAGATGAATATGATCAACGAAACGTAAAGAAATTAGCAAACGAAATCGTAAATCGCTTAAAAGAAGATTCTGTTGAAACAATAAAGAAAGTAAATACATTAAAAGCTTCATCTTCAAAAACTTTATCAAGCACCAGTACTATCAATATCCAGCAAAGTGTGACTCCGTCTTTGCCTTTAAATGTAACAGAAATCGTAGATTTAACATTATCGAAATTGCAAGAACAGCAAAAGAAACAACAGAAATCAAACCAAGGCATTTCGCCTGGAACTTCTGCTATTGTAAAGCCATCATCAACTGTAAGTGTAACGATCTCTCCCAGCATTACTGAAGCAGGTAATCTTCAAAAAGCAGTAACAAACAATCAATCCATGAACATGTTGTTCCAAGCATTGAATAAAGATACTGAAAACATGCTATCAAAATCTCATAATCAAAACTTGATGATGGATAACGTAAATCATCTGAAAATTGGAAATAAAAGGAAAGAAGATTTTCAAATGTCTCCTGAGAAAAAACAACAGCACTATAATAATGCCTCCATTAACTCCGATTATCATAACCATTTACTGAATCATGAAACTGAAAGAAGTGAAGAAAGACAAGCTAATAATACTAAAAGAATCGCTAAACTTGTAGATAAAATGGAAAGTTTTATTAATGAAATCCGAAATGTGAATGTGAATCTGGAAGACATAAGAGATAATGCAAACACAAAAGAAGCATATGACTTCCAAGAAGCAGTACATCGTGAAATAAGTTCCTGGAACGTTACTGGTACAGTTAAAAAACTATCCAATCAAATACAGAACTTTGGTAAACAATTGTCCACTCGACATCAAGACAGTTTTGTTAGGCCATTATTAGAAAGGTTGGATAATATGATTTTCAACTTGACCGAGATTGAAAGAGGTAAAGAATATCCGCAGCGTATAGGTGAAACGAACAAGATTTGGGATTCCACTAGTCCTTTCGAAGAGATAGGTAACAACATAAAAAAGAAAGACAACATTGATAAAGTTACCAAAGAAGGTCTGTCAAAAGTTGATGAAGCTGTTAGAAGTTTGAAAGTCCAATTTCAAAGCTTACTTGATTTTTTCAATTCAACAATTAGAGTTCAAAATGAAGTGATGAACAATTTTAGTCAGAAAATAAAAGACACATATTCAGAAAATTTGAAACTGCAACGACAACAACAACAACAACAAGCGCAACAAGAATATAACAAACAGCAAGAAATTCAAGAAAAACGACAACAGCAGCAGCAGAATCAACAATGGTCACAGAATACAACAATGAACCAATATGATCCCAAACTTCAACAGCAACAACTAAACAATAACAAAGAAAAAACTGCTTTCCGCAATAGCCAAAGTCGATCTGCCATTAAAAGTCACAATAGTCTGGTCAACTCGCAGAATGTGTTTACAAATGGGACCACTAATTCCATAGCAACATGTAAATACAAACCTCCACAAATTGGTTTTCAATTAGAAGGAGGATTAGAAAACGGAAAATTTGTGAGTAAAGGTAATTTTGCAAGTATAGAGGATTGTATTGAGGAATGCTGTAGAGACACCACATGTGATTATGCATTGTTGCTGGAGAAACAGTGTTATTCTATAACCTGCCGTAATCCAAGTTCATGCAAAACTGTAAAGGCTGGATCTTTGAAGCCCTTACCAACTATAGCAGCTATGCAACGCTTTATTAATCTACAAAAGCTGCTTGGTAATAGCACTCACGTTGATAGCAGCAGAGACCAAGATTTTCTTCCATTATCGAAACAATATAGTGAAAATCCAAATAAGAATAATTTACGTGATGTAGCAGTACTAACACGAGTTGGTAAAGCAAATGACACTACATCTCTTTGCTCTCATACTGAACCTCAAATAGGTTTTAAGCTAGCGAATGGGCTAGATAGTGGAACATTTACAGCAAAAGGAAATGCAAGTAACTTTAACAGCTGCGTTAGTAGATGCTGTGAAGATGATAACTGTGACTTTGCATTTATGTTAGATGAACAATGTTATTCAATTCATTGTCTCATAGGTAAATCTTGTCAAATTGTTAAGGCAAAAACATCAAAATTAATGCCTGTTATATCAATGATGCATCGTTTTCGAAATGCTGAACGAAACCTGCAAGCGCAAAAAATCATTGATTTGAATGATAATGCAATTAAAGCAGGAAACCATCTACTACTCGAAAATAAAATAAATACACAAGGAAACGTTTCCAATGACGAGTCAATAGTCAAAACGCTTAATATGTTATCAAGCGAGATGTATGATAAAAAGAACCCCCTTAATAATGAGGGTGGCAACACACACATACAAAATAGGTACCAAAACCATAGGAACATATATTCCCAACGCACTACGAATACATTTAATGCCATGTCTGGGCAACATGGACACACACCAAACACTGATGATTCACAGAAACTATACAATATGTCCCTGACACATCCCCTGTGTCAATATAGCCCGGTTTCTTACAATGTTTCGCTGCGTCGAGGAAAGGATTCGGGCTATTTTACTGACCAGGGGATTGTTGCAGATGCAATCCACTGTGCTGTTAGATGCTGTCAGATTCCTGGGTGCGATGTGGCATTTATGCTAATGAATAAATGTTACACAGTAAACTGTGTAAACTTACAAGATTGCCTTCCAGTAAAAGCTAAGGCATCTAAATACTCAACTGCTGCAATATATGTCCTGAGACATATAAATACAGATAACAGGTATATTCCTCAGAAGCCAAGGGAAACACCATGGTCATCTATTAGGAAAAGTAATGTCTATAAACAATCGTTGCCTTATACGGTACCTACACTATTTCAACAACAATCGATAGCTGCTGTAACACCTTCAGTTGCAATGACAACAATATTTCCACACTCTTCCACGGAGCACTTATATTTTGCAAAGAAGTTAGGTGAATTTCTCCATCAGATAGACACATCAGTACCTGTGAGAAAGCCGTCATTGATTGAAAGTGGTCGACAACGAGATGAAATCGCGAGCCACAATGAAACTCAACAAACTATTGATAACTTTACCAGCAAATTGAATTCAGCGTTCAACTCTATTTCATCTGCACTAACCAATAAAACTACTCATGCAGAAACGCCAATCATTCAAATTAACGTAGATGCTAGAGATAAACCAACAGTAACGCAAAACAAGAAGACATTTACACCAGTCGACAATGTGAAATACAAAGATCTCATGAAAGTAAATATGCAAGCAGATAGAAATCCTTTAGTGGAAGAAGACGCAGATGAAAGAGAACACGTGACTACAAAAAAATCAAGAATACAACAGCCTAGTCACGTGATATTCACACAGTCTACGAAGCCGGAGCTCCAAAAAACAAATAAAATTATAACGAAAGAAGACTATATACCAAAGAAATTAACAAAATATGGTAGCTCTATCATCAAACCTGTCACAGAAGATATTGATGAATCAGTTAAAGATTCGAGCTCTATCGGTAGAGATTCTTTGCAACACACCACAGTAGCGTCATTTCCAAGATCTCATATATCCATTGTTAATGATGATGATGATGATCGTGACGGCGATAGTGACGGAAAAGATAACGATGGACAAGATGACAGTATTGACGTTGTCGATAAAAATCGGAACGACAATAATGTCTGCGCAATAGGACGAGTGATCAAAGGCGCAAAATTGAAAGGTGGACTGAAGGCGGGTCGATACAAAGATATGGGCGTCGTAAAACATGCTAAAGAATGTGCAATAAAGTGTTGCAGCAACACAAAATGTGATTTAGCGTTTGTTATTGATCATCAATGTTATAATGTCTTTTGCTTTGATAAAACTGCCTGCAAGTCTGTAAAGGCCAACAACGAACGTTTTAAGACGAACGTCATCTTCGTCGACAGAAACAACGGTGAAAATGAGGAATACAGTCGATCAATGTTACAAGCTGTTTATGCGACAGATCCGACTACCACTGCCGACAATGTTAGGTTTGGTAAACGAAAATCGGGAATTCCTTCACAATCCGTCACAGTTTACGTTGACGAGAAGACTAACGAAGATGATAAATCCGACGATGACGTTAAGCCAACTACACGACTCCGTCTTAAGGATGAACCTTTCAATAACGAAAGACACAAAATGGAAGAAGCTCAGCTTGCTGACTTGGAGAAACAAATTTCAGATTTAACACGAAGAATCGAGAGTAATTCAGACACTTTGACTACCATGAAGTCAACAGGTAAAGCTATTTTTCAGAGCGGGTTGTCTGAAAGCGCCGTGCGTGACAGAACTGCAAAAGAGGAGGATCCGAAAGAGAAAATCATTTCTGAGATGACTGCAAACAAAATGAAGGAAGAAGAAGAACTGGCCAGTTTGAAAAAGGAAATTGAAAGTATATCCGAAAAGATTGATAATAACAATAAAAGAAAAGAAATGACGTTTACAAGTACTGTAAAACCTTCAGAAATTCTGGAGAAGATCCAAGATGACATAAACTCTAAGATCAGTGAAAGCAACCACAAAGAAATATCTGAGATGACAGAAGTAGAAAATCAACTCAAAGATTTGATGAAGACCTCAAGAATGCCAACGAAATCTGCAGACTCATCTCATATAGTCGACCAAGCAGGCCAACAGGGACTGGAGAAAATGACCGATTTAGAAAAAAGACTAAATGAGCTGACAAAAACGGTAAATTCGACACCAAAGACAAAAATAACAACACAGCAGCAATCTGGGACGACATATGATCTTGGTGCATCAAAAGCTGCATTAGACACTTGGGATAAGCTGCGGGAGTTAGAAGGAGCAACCAAAAGAATAGAGCTTGATAATGATAACCATCCAACCATGTTTGCATACAAAACCAGACAAGCATTTCATGCTAGAACTGATCCAACATTAACCGTGGTTCGAAAGAACGAGCCAATCATCAAGATTATTGATGACGACGATGATGGTTATGATGATGGTAATAGTGACGACTTAGAGCAAGTTAAAACGACCGTTTCCAGAGATCGAAATGGAGACTGGAGAAAACCAAGTGCAGGTAAAATTTTTTTTTTTTTTGAAAATACAGAGACAGAGAATATCTATCTCCTTTATAAATGGATTTGACAATTATTTTTTTGCACATCTTTCAGATTTTCCTTTTACAACTTCAGCAGCTACTTATCAATCCACACCAAATGCAGCAGGGAATGTTTTAGATCTTGGTAGTGATACTCGAACCTCAAGAAGGGGACATCTGAAAAGGTATTCATCATCTTACAATCAACTACCAGTACATGACGATTTGGATTCAAACGAACCAGATGCCACAAAAAGGCAATTTAATATTGCATTACATGAAGAGACACCTATTCTTTTAACCACAAATGGTCAGAAACTGACACCAATAGAGTTGAAATCCAAATCAGTTGATAATAAGCCTATATTTCTGGTACCATATTCAGATGTTATTGCGTCACGCGAAACTGAACGGCCAACGCATATTGACACGACTCACGCTAAGCCTACTGTTATCACTACAACAAGCACACACGCTACCCATATGACTCGTACCACTCCACAGCGAAAAGCCGAACAACAAATAGTTATTGCTACCAGTGCTCCCAAAACATTTTTTACACCAAAGAAAAACTTATTTTTAAATCTGTCAAACATTGTTCGAAGTGCTTTAGATGAAGAACGGTCAATGTTCGAAAAAACATTAGAGAAGGAAATTTTCAACACTACACGTGTGACGACAGTTTCACGCACAACACCGACATTTTCACGCTCTACACGACATACAATACCGACATACATCACTAGACGTTCTTTTACTACGCCAAAAGTTTCATCCACACATGAAATACCGCGCATTGAAATTCAAGTTTTCAGGCCAACTTCCAACATATTAAGAGCAAGAGAAAAAAGTGAATCCGAAGAACTAAAAGAAGTGAAACGCTTGGATCAATTATCTCATATACACTCTTACCATTGGAATACATACACTACCCATGCACCACCTACCACGCAAAGAACGAAACCTACACGTACTGAAATTCCTCGCATACAAGTTGAATTCGTAAAACCTTCTTCTTCCTCTAGTAGGCCAACAAAATCAATTAAGTCAACAAAGAACATGAAGACTATACCCAGCTCAGAATCTGTTTTATCTGCTTTGGAGATGTACAACATCAAAGCCGCAGATCAAGTCGAAAACAGAAGGAAACATATTGACAGTGACGTCTATCCAAAACACGACAGACGTTTACCGACAAATGATTTAAATGCCAGTAGAGCTGAGTTGACACAAGATGTTTTCGACGGTGTCGGAACAGCAGCGAAAGATCGAAAGATAAATTACGATATACCGACTAACTTCCTGAAAAATTTGAAACAGTTAGAAGAGAATCAAACTCAAAAACTGCAAAGTTTTCTTTCGGAAAAGTTGCAAAACGTCACAGCAAATTTAGAACACGAAGTGGACGAGATCAATATGACTTCAGCCAAGATGATGAAGCAGATTGTTACACCATCGCGGAGACAAGAGAAACATCTGTCGGCTACTACTCGACCCTGGACGACATTGCAATTCTACAAAACGACAAAACACGCCATTTCACCACGTCGTCATCCGACAAAAAGACAGCAAACTGTCCGTCATTTTCATACCACCAGACATCATCTATCGACTTTGAAAAGACGGAAAACAACTCGTATTCCGTCGAGACACACAACAAAGTACCTACATGCAGCACACACTACGCCAGTTCATCACGTGTTCTACACATCAACACAGAAGCCCAGCCACAAGTCAACATGGAATCCAACAAAAGGCAAACAGAGCTCTTTTAATAGGAAAAATGTATCAATTAAAAAGAAAAATTTATCTGCTCATAAATATTTCATAAAACGTAAGTAAATGCATTCCTTATGATTTCTCTACATAAAAAACTTACTAAAACACCATGGAAATATAACTACTCAACTTTTTATGTCACATAAAGGATAATTTTTAATTCTAGCTACACAAACAACACACACACGCAATACATCTATAAACAATAATACCATGCTACGTGTTAATCCAGCATCAAAATCAATACTAGATCAACTTGAAAAACAAATGCTGAATCTGACAGCCGACATCAAACGATTGGAAAATAAAGAACATCAAGTGGCCATGACAACAACCTCGACGACGGTGACAACAACACCAACAATAACAACAACAAAAACGACCACGACAGAAAAAACTCGACCAAAGCCAAAAACAAAAAAAGCTACAGTTAAACCGTTGACAACTCACAAGAAACTGACAACAAACGCCAAGAAACGAGAAAAAACACACCAGCACACAAGTAAAATGCCACCGTCAAAAAAGAAGACAGTCGCATCATCGAGACCGTCACCTACAGCCAAACTGCCCACTCGTCATCATAAAACAACCAACGCCGTCAGAAAACACATGCATACTACACGACAGCCACATACGAAACTGATGACGCATCCAACAATGATGCCGTCAAAGACAAAACATCACACAGTATCTCATAAAAGAAAACCAACAAGTAAACATCAAACAATACGACACAAAACAACCCGACATCATCCTACCACAACGAAGAAACAAACGACAGTGAAGCGGTCTTTGAGAACCACCAAACACCGAAAACATTACGTCAGCGTAACGGCGTTTCGTCAAACTCATTCTCACAGAAGAACAACAAGCGCTCCTTTGACACCAAGGGCACATCCACATTGGAAACATACAACCTTCAAACCGACGGACAAAGCGCACCATCGTTCACCTGCACATACTGGAACTCATAAAATTTTTCATACCACCGCCCGTCCAACACATAAACCAACATTTAAAGCACCGACGGCTGGAATAAAACCCGAAATATTCCACGAACAAGGCAGAAACAAAGCGCAAGACCTGGCTTTAAAGTTAGGACAGTTATTTCATGATGAAGAAGAAGTATATAAAGGTCCATCAACACCATTAAAACCACACCTTCTTCCTGATAGTATTGACTTTGAACAAGTTCAACCGACTACAGCACCAACAAAACCACACCAAACATTACCTGCTCAAAGTCTACCCAATGATGTCAATCACAAAAGCGTACACTGGGACGATCCGGAGTTATCTCATCTGTCTGGTTCACATCATTTGACCGGTTTGGATAACTTGTTCACGTTTGATCCCGACAAATCTTCTGAGTTGGAGGATTTGACGTTGAAAACAAACGACTTTCCTACGATTGCCATTATGGAGCCGAATAACACAAGCTCCAAAATGCCGTTGACCGCAACCATATCATCAGCCAACCAGCCGACAAAAGACATTGGAGGATGGGATACATTTTTTAACTTTTCAAACTTAGCGACACCAGAAATCACAGATCTAGGTTCGTTTGATAATTCTAAGCCAACGACAGAAAGTCATGCGTCCAGCACCGAAAAGCTGATGCAAGCAATGGAGAATCATCAACGACAAGATTCCGACTCCAATACGACAAGACCGGCAACAACAACCAGTAGCACATTCGACTTTGGAGATCTCGGTATTGAGACGTTTTCCGAATTCCAAGATCCGGATATCAATGCTGTACCAACGTTAGGAGATTTTTCGTTTTTGGATTTGGGAACTAGACCAAACAAATCAAGCGAATTAAGAAAAAACTCAACTGCCCAAACTACACTACCTACCTATTCCTTGAACATTTCATTGGTAACGAAGACAACACTTAAATCAACGTCGAACCACAGTGTTTCACAGCATTCAAGTGCAAATGATATACTTGAAATCAATATCACAAAAGCGAAGGATTTCAAGAAGTCCGGTGTACCACCAAGTCCAGAAATCACGAAAGGAAGAGTTCAGGCTTGGACACTCAGTGGACACGATGTTTCTAACAAGAAAACCCAACTGGTTAAGAAGACTGAAAATAGTCCACAACATGGTGCATCAAGTAGGAAGACATTCAAAAGAAAGAAGGGACAGATACCAGGTAAATTAACAGTATTCAAAATCGTCAAATGGTCACTGTGATGAAGAGCATTTTTATTCAAATAGTGTGTGTATTTCTATAAAAATGCACTCCTTCGCAGTGGTTTTACAATCTATTTGCCCACTGGTTGTTATAATGAATAGAATGAATTCTGCACAAATAATGAGGAAGCAAAGATCAATGATTGGACGTCTAGAATTTCAATTACTAAATTTTTATGCATCAACGCACGCAAAAACAAATAAGGAAATAAATAAATAAAATAAAATTAAAAATAAAATCTATCAAAATGATTTTTTAACAAAACCAAATCATCAAAATATCGGTTGCCGGCAAAACTTTGTTTACAAATTTCACCACCTGGTGTTGTTCACTGAAGTGGAACTAACAACTTTGTGAATAAAAATATACAGCGTCTATTAGTATCAAAACTTCAATGTATACCGTATTCAAACACTGTACAATGCTGCGTTCCAATGCCTTTCGTTCGAACTCATTCATTGGCTCAAAAGTTTTTCGAACGTTCGATTTTATCTGTGTGATGAAATGTGAAGAGAACGGCTATGTAATTTACATCGAGATTGGTTCTTTTAAACCGCCATAGATGATCATTTTGATGACTCGTGGTCGTATTAGCATAGATGAAATTTTAGAACTTTTACTAACATAGTGGTTTTCAATTAATATTTACTGCTGGGATACCTTCGAAGTGTGACCATTCTGTTCACTTTTATGACATTACTATGGTTACTTAAAGGTAAACAATGGAATTCATTTTGTTACTTTATCGCTTCTTGATAAATAAATAAATAAATTTCTGCATAATTTCATCACGTGTGTTTGTAAATCGATAAATGATCACTTCCGACGTACTGGTTTTATGAGATGAAGATTATGGAGAACTCGGGGTAGCATAACATTGTAAGAAGCCATTTCAGATGGCCTCTTGCACTGGAATGCTACCTCAACTTTTCTTGAGAAATCGACAAGCAAAGCATATACTCATAGATGGTCACGTGATGGACACGTGATGGACACATGAGAACTCTTAAAGTTAAAAGAACACATTACATCCAAGAAAACGTATCCTGCACTTATCCAGTGGACAAATCTGTTGAAAAATCACTACGAAGGAGTGAATTTCTATAGAAATGTGCACACTGTTTCAATAAAAACGTTCTTCATCGCAGTGACTTTTTGACGATTTTGCCGGTTGGGTAAACTATACTGGAGAAACATTTTCATGACTTAGTCGTATGTACTCTCACGGATGAAGATTACTTTCTCACTCATTGTGAAGTTGGCGTTTTTTAATGCTTAGCAATTTCAGAAGCCAACTATAATGTTGTAATCCACATTTCTCATGTTTCAGTTTCAAAGTTGGATATTTTGCCGAACAATTCTATCCAGCATCGTTTTGATGGGAAATAGACCTTTTGGGAAATGACGTCACTGCAGATCTTGTCTCATTTCTAACGTTTGAAATTACTTATGTAATTAAGAAAGATAAAAAAATTTCGTGTAACATCTTCCTCGCGGGTATCATTTCTTTTCCAAAAACGACACAAATGCCTTTATTATATGGTTTGAAAGCGAGGCAAGATTAGCTGTGACGTATTTTCCGAAAAGCCCTATTGTTCCACACCGATTGGAGATTAAGCAAAAGTTGTTGGAGCTGAAGGATAGTTTGACAAAAATATTCACGTTTGCTCTGAAAAATGGAAAATGTGTATTGCTTATGTAGAGTGTTGTTTTGAAAGCGACCGAGTTACTGGCCTCACATCCTACAATTATTATACTTTTAAGGAGTGGCTTCTTCCAGTGCGCCGCTTATCCACTATGGCTTCGAAAATTACAAACTAAACGAGATTGACGATGACAGTGGTAACTTCATAAATGCTGTTTTAGTAAGCGGTGCGCGTGTGGTTAAAAAGGACTCCAAATGCGGAGCCGCTGTTGCTCTTTCTGGAGGAGAAATTGTCATCGATGGAAAATCTTTGAAGGATCGGAATATAGAGACTTTAACTATAGCAATGTGGGTGAGAATGACCACGGAAGAAGAAAACTTGTCTTTTTTTAATATTGATGCTGACAGTGACGGGAGCGGTTCCGTTTTTGTACTTGAAGTAAAAAACGGGAAATTACATTGGAGTCATTCGGACGATAAAGGAAACACCATATTCAGTTTATGGACCAATCAGAAAGCTTCAATGCCAACAGGTTTGTGGTCACACATCGCAGCCACTTACGACTCACATAAAAATCAAGCAAAGCTTTTCCTTGATACTCAGTTTATAAAATCGGAAATCGGTGTTGGAGAAATGTCAACCGATTTTAGAGGTAAAATATCAATCGGGAAAGACGGATTATTACCCGGTTTGGTGGATGAATTCTATTTGTATCAGAAAGCTTTAGGTTATAGCGATATACGAGATTTGTCTGAGTTATGCAATCTTGGGTTAGATTACCCGATCCCGATTGAAAATGGGGCTTACACTGGGATCATAACGGATTCTCAGCGTGAAGCATCTAAACTTGAAATGGCACATCGACACTCCGATGTCGAATTGAAAAATGGACCCGATAAAAGTGACGAAGATAACTTAATTCCCGATCAGTGTAAGAAGCAAGCGGTTTTATACAACACCGACATACAAGGCGGCAAAACAGCCGGCATTTTCACCGACGTTGGCGACATGTCGTCGATTGACGAATGTATACAGAAATGTTGCATTTCGCCAAGGTGTAATGTCGCATATTTGGAAAAGAAGAGATGTTTCAACGTCATCTGTCATTATCCGGCATTATGTCAACCCGTTAAAGCCGGCAAAGCCTTAGTTACACTAGGGTATGTTATAAGAGGCGAAGACACCGTGTACCATCCAGGTTTGTGTTTGATAAACGAAGTTAATGTTCGACAGATTGTCCATCGCTAATCTGTTTTTACATTTTATACACGTATAGCTAATTTAATTATTCCTTATTATATGTTTTCGCTTAGATATATCCCCAGCTCCAATCACTACACGTGCTCCGAAAATCACCCAAAGAACGGAAATAAAACAAGACCAACACAAGTGCTTGCAGAGCATGGTTTATTATGGTGTAGCCTTACGTGGAGGATGGACAGCTGGAAAATTCCAAGACATGGGAATAGTTTCTAGTCTACAAAAGTGCGTCCATCTTTGTTGTAACGACAGCACGTGTGACTTGGTCATGTTGATGAGTCAAAAATGTTTTACCATTCACTGCTACAACATTGAGGATTGTCAGACAGTACCTAATGGGCATGCGCAGATCGCTTATGTTAGTCGGGAAGGTTTCCCTATGATTGGTAAGAACACATGTGAAATAGTAGCTTGTAGTAAGTAGCGTATCATATCTTTACCTTATTCTTCACTGATAAACGTTTTCTCCATATAGGTGCAACAAAGACGCCCAAAGTTTCTAGTAATCGTCATCAGAGTAAACAGCCAACGCCCTCAACGACACCTAAGACCGCCACAACTGAATCAGGGCGTATTCCAGGAATCACAGTATCACCAACAATGAGTTCAAAACGAAATGATATGATATTGCATTTGTCTTTCGATAGAATCGATGAAGATAAAGTTCTCGATGATTCACTTTATAATAACAATGCAAGACTGACTAGTGGTATGAACATTCCAGTCTTTATTCTCATTGTTTAAATTATGTATGCCAGTTTACAATGTTGTCAAAATTTTACTTTTAGCATTGAAGATGATAATAATCGAAAAGCCTTTGCTTAATTTTAAAGATTTGTCGTCTTCTTTTATTATATGTTTAGTCCTCATTACTAAGGAAGACAGAAAATTTGAACGCACTGTTTTTCTTTTGATTGTTTTTACACTTTTTCCTATTTGTTCACGTGAGTTGGCTTACTAAACTATCGAACTGAATATACATATTTTCCCTATAAAAACCTTTTTAGGTGCAAATATCTCACCCGGTGGAGGAATCCGTGGGAATGGGGTGATGTTTCAAGGTGGAGATGTTTTGCTGGATATCGGAACATTTAATCCGAAACCTAAGAAATCCATAACAATTGCATTATGGGTCAAACTAAGTGACGTTGAAGGAAAGCATTCTATATTTAGCACGATCAGTAAGGTTAATAAAAATGGCTACCACTTCTCCATATTGGACGGCTCCGTGCGATGGATACACAGAAACAACGCTTTAGTTTTCTCCATCGAAACTGATCATGTCATCTTACGTAACAACTGGTACCATCTTGCCGTCACGTATGATTCCGTTGATGGCGAAGCAAAAATTTATGTTGACGGGGGTGTACATGCAATCGGTGTTGGACATGGTGAGTTGACAGATGATTGGAGTATGACAGCTGGCTTTGGTTTGCAAAATAGTGGCAAAGCCGTACATGGTTTTATGGATGATATATATATGTACGAGGTGGCACTTCTTCGCAGTGAGATTACGAAGTATGTATCCAGCTTTAAGGAGAAACGGGGGGTTAAGAATCATCAACTTGTAACAGCGAAACTGGCCGTCAAATCTACAACAACTACAACAACAACGGCAGCACCTGTTACAACGAAGAGCCCACCAACAAATAGAAAACCGACACACCGTCCGACACCTCATCAAAAGCACAAGACAACACATAAACCTACTTCTCATAAACCGACACATCATATGACGACTGTCGCCAGTACACACACCAGAACTTCGAAAAGACCAACACACATTCGCCATCACACGTCACCCAAGCCGCGTCACAAAACCACACCTCATCATCATCATCATACGTCAAAAAAGCGCAAACCAACAACACCACGTCGTAAACATACGTCGAAAAAGATCGAAAAGACGACAACAATTCCAAAAACACCAACGTCAGTTAAAACAACATCTTCTACGACTAGTACAAAAGTTTCGACCACAAAATCGTCAACGATCAAGACAACACAAGAGGTGGCATGCAAGTTTGGAAATACTTATGAATTTACGGACCTTAAGGGCGGCTTGAATGCAGGCAACTTCCTGGATAGAGGTCTGACATCCGGAATCCATCAATGCATGGAGTTATGTTGCGCACATCGTACGTGTGACTTGGCATATGTTATCTCCGGAAGATGTTACTTGGTGGAGTGTTACACAGAGGACTTGTGCTCTATCGTACCAAAGGGAATTGGACTAATATCTCCAACTATTGG
Organism: Turritopsis dohrnii; assembly: GCA_027922465.2. NCBI lineage: Eukaryota > Metazoa > Cnidaria > Hydrozoa > Anthoathecata > Oceaniidae > Turritopsis > Turritopsis dohrnii. Next base: position 1,193,294 of record BQMF02000010.1, read on the forward strand.
CATGGTTGTCAGACCAAACGGCCCCAAAAGTAAGTTGTGGATTAAAAAATTCGAAAACATGCGGGTGATTCTTCAAATGCGAAGACCAAAAACACAGAAAGCTAAAGCCGTATTCTTCTTTCATCTTCAAAGAAATATAAATATTGTTGAAAACTACACCGAGGAAGTGCATTTCTATAGAAATATGCACACTATTTCAATAAAAATGCTCTTCATCGCAGTGACTTTTTGACGATTTCGCCCACTAGGTTGTCATAAACAAGATGATAATCACCACTTTTTTTTTATTCCACAGTTCCACAACTTGGCGACATGTTACCGACAACGTTAACGACGGCACCTCAACACAACAAGACTCCTCAATCATTGAACGATTTCAACGAGCTTGAACTCGAGTTGTCTCCGTCTCTGACAAAAGAAAATTCAAATGGAAAACATAAACAATGCAAATTTAAACCAACCCTTAACCACACTACTTTCATCGGTACGTTTTTCAATTTTAAACCTGGAGTCTTTGCCATAAGCTCTTGACCTATTTATTATTATCCAGGTTTCAAATCATAGCAATAAAATTTTGTGATTCTTAGAGGGAAATATATATAGCCCAAAATATTGTTCCTTCACAAGATTAAAGGCTGTGAGCACATCAAAACTCAAATCATTCCAAAGAATAAGCATATACTTCAAGTTCTGACTGGAAGAAAAGTAGTTTGTCATGTATATTTCTTACAAACTTAAAGGAAAATTATTTAACATGGTACGCTTGCCAAGATGTTTGCATTCCCTTTAAATCCCTTTAAATCTGTTCAAGAAAAAAATAAGTCATTTCAATTTCATCTTGTGTATACAATTCTGAACAGGACGTCGCACTACATAAAATCTTTATGCTGAGATAGTGAGACATTGAAAGCAATGCCTCGTTTTTTCAGACGATTTAAGAAGCTTTCAACCGTGATGTTCAGATGGTTAGAGACATGGATGAATAATTATAGATATAGCAATATTTATCCTCTTCTTTCAGGTGGATTGCGTGCAGGAAACTTCACGAATAAGGGTGTGGTCACTTCTATGAACACATGTCAACAACTTTGTTGTAAAGAAGTCCGTTGTGACGTAGCTGTCATGATGAAGCACACCTGCTTTTTAGTAGCATGCAAAACAGAACAACTCTGTCAACCAAGAAAGGCAACGTTAGAAAGCTTTAGTTTATTGCTAGCTTATCGAGACAGAAATGCTGAACGGGAAGGTAATTCTCTATCCTTGTTTTAATAAGGTGTATCGTATTCATTTGCATTTTGAGAAAATATCTTAAGCCTGATTTATCCTTGGAAAATTTTCTTTCGCAATAAGTGCCATTGAAAGTACGTCTGAAAATATTCCTTGAAGATTGTTTCCACTAAAGTTTAATCTGAATCCAAACAAATTCGCATCAAGTAATAATTTAAATTTGATCATTTTAATCATAACTTTAATTGAGTACTTTGAGTATAAAGTAAAAATTGAACTAAATTTTTTTCGCTCATCCAAACAAAGTTTTTTACCGGAATAAACTACGCCTACATGACGTCATTTGAGCAAAAAATTATTGCATTACCGTTAAAAATCGTGCGAAAAATCAGTGAAATCAGGCTTTTGTATCAAAAATCCATTCTTAAGAAATATTTCTTAAGAAATATGAGGGGATAATTTGTGACGTCATTCAATTATCATTATTTTAGCAGCACTTTTGGAATCTCTAATAACGACAACCTTGCCGACAACTACACCGACAACGACAACTGTAACGTCGACATCCACTACTCGTAAAACTACAATGAAATCGACAACGACGTCGACCACAATTCACACCACTCGAGCACTCCATCTTAATTCCAATTCGTCTTTTGCATCTCAAGACAACCATAGAATGCCTACAGAATTAAAATTGAATAAACAAGTCAAATCATGGTGTTTACCCAACTTTATATTGAATGGTGTATCTCTTATTGGAGGTTTAAAGTCAGGACTTTATAACAACCTTGGCAAGGTTGGCGACATAAAAAGTTGTATGAAGCGCTGTTGTAACGTCAATAATTGTACTGTAGCATATTTTCAAGACCAGATTTGTTACGCTATAAAATGTGTTGATAAAAGTCGGTGTAAAACAAAACCGGGTAGAACCGGTGAAAGCGTGGGATATGTCATTAGAAATGGATGGAGTTTATTCAACAGTGAAGAAGAAAGTTTGCAGGGGGCAACGTTTGCTGATAAATCAGAAAGCAAGGACTGGGAAGACACTGTAACAGATACACATCAGCAATTTAGTGACCCCGCTGATAGCGAAAACAAAACAAACGAGATAGGAAATACATTTTTTCTCACACATCCAATCGAAGCACAAGGTAATAACTTTGGATATTGCGAGAAAAAAGAGACATTAATGAACCACCGCTTAATAAGTGGCATGAAATCAGGTGCATTTACGAATCATGGCCACGTAACCGACTTTGAATCATGTGTAATGTATTGTTGTCGAGATCGATCTTGTGATCTAGCTTACATGGTAGATAATGCCTGCTACAGTATCCAGTGCTTTAGTAAAGCTTCTTGTAAAACTTACATAGTACCAGCGTTCTTCTTAAATCCGTACATTGCGTTCGTATCGCGTACACCTAAGAAAGATGTTGAACAAAGTGCGATGGCTACACCAAGTGGTGACTTTGAATCATACACTACAGAGATACATCCTACTCCTCATCTTCACGATAATCATATATTTTATGCTGATCACAGCATCTTAGATTTAACAGATTCACGGATCGGCGGACTTAAACGGAAGCACAAACAAGTGGGCGGGAAATCGCATTTCAATAGTGGATTGAAGAGACATCGCCAGAAAAATGAAAACATTTTGCCAGACAAAAAGAAAAGTGTTCCAAACGAAAAAACCTATTTGGAAAATCTTGTTCACCAAATATTAGGGGAAGAGTCCTCTGGTACCGGGGAAACATCGTCCGAATCGGGTTCGGGTTCAGATTCGATATTTAAAGATGATGTCAGCAAAATTCATCCAAATCACCGACATAAGCAACATAAACACCGTCATTTTCATGTCAGTCATTCCGCAACCATGACAACAACAGCAAGACGATACCATACAACAAGCCCTACCGTGCCGTCAACGACAACGACGGCGAAGATGCGGCATTACTTCCCATTGAATGATGTCGACTTTGAAACGATTGGAGCGTTGAGTGACGAGAAAGGTAAGAATGCAAATTTTGATGGTTCGAATGATAATGACGTGTTTATAGATAATGTTGTTTTCATTTGTCTTGCTGTGACAGATTTCCAACAGTAGAGTAATCCGTGCTTATTATAAGGCAGTTAAGACAAATTGACTGCAAATTTAGGCTGTTGCATTATGCTGAAGACATCATTATAGGATCATTCTGAAGATGTCATTAATAGATAATAGTATTACAATAGCAATTTTTAACGTTCTAAACCAGAGGAATATCATTCTCAAATTGATACTTTAGATAGTACCTTACATAATATAAGGTATATATGTAAACATTTCAAAGTCGTCTATACGCATTCCGCTAGAATATTTATCTGAATAGATTGATCACTCCCTCCTTCCTCACTCATTCCTTAAGAGATGCTGAAGGTATTTCACTGACGTGCGCGCCTTCTAGATGTGATCCTTCTGACCTCTGGCAGATAATGTGATTCAAGAATTTCAATCCGTCAAGAGCTATGCGATATGACATTTTTTATTTTACTATTTAGATTACACTAGCTGCAATGCGAAAGATTATGGTTGTGAGCATTTTTGTATCACTCTTGAACATGGTGGAAATAGATGCATGTGTAGAAAGGGCTTTAAACTAGCCTTGGATGGTCAACATTGTCTATATCAAGGTGTATGCGATCCTGTATCTCATGGTTGCAGTCAAGCATGTGAATTTGAGAATGATGGTTTCTCTTGTCAATGTAGAACGGGCTTTATAATGCTGAGAACAATGAACAATACTTGCGAAGGTGTGTATGGTACTTTAACGAAACAGCTCAATCTCGATATTACGAACTCACTATGTTACGAACTCTCAATGCAGCAAGCCTCTTCTATTATTGTTATGATGTGGGTAACCATATTGAAATCACAATAAAAGTAAGCAATATATAGCACCAATATGTAAAACCTACTGCATATTTTCTAGATATGGACGAATGTACGATGGATATTCATGGCTGCAGTGATACTTGTACAAACACACTGGGAAGTTACAAGTGCTCTTGTAGAGATGGTTACGTGTTATCACCTGATAAAATGAATTGTGATCGGATAGGTATGGATGATTTGCATTGCAAGGCCAACCAAAAAACAAAGACTTTAACAAAGAAATTAAGTATAAGTGGCATTGAAATTGACTCAAATTATACAGAAGAGAACTTAACGGATTAACATGTATTATTGGTGATATAGAGTAATATTTGATGGTATCAACCCTAGTATACAATCAAATTGCAATGATGTTGTTTAGCTTATATGAATTGATATGTTATGAGTTTACCACAATTCTCTTCCTTTGTAGAATCATCAGTTGGAACGAAAAAGAGTGTAATACAAAGACCAGATCGGCGATTTACAAGTATGTAGTTAGCCCAATGGCCTGCAATATAAATTAGATCTGTACTTTTGATTATGTTTTTCAAATATATCCAGACTTTGTTTGATTTTTAAGTGTAGCAAACACAAATTTAGGAAAAACTTCCACCTATTTTGCATTTCTTTTTTGTTTTTTATTTGTATGTGTACTGTTTATAATAAAATCATTTGTCTTTCAGTTCCACCAATAATCCTTCCAACAAAATCAAGTTACGAAGTGATACAAGGACACAATATCTTGCTTCAGTGTAAAACACGTGGTTTACCAGTTCCAAAAATTGCATGGACACGAGGCCAGAACTATTCATCCCCGATAAAGAATGATGATAGGTTTACTGTGCTACCAGGTGGAAATCTGTTCATACAAGATGTTTCCATCAACGACACAGGTACGATACCCATTACCATAGCAACTACAATCTTTCCTGGTCTTGTCGGGTTTTTTGTTGTCTGATCCTTGTCTAAAGTCTTTCAGTACTTCTTTTCGCTTAAAGACTGCTGTGAAACACAAATATCTCGAAGCTAACCACCATTTTTCATATCTATAGACCATTACACTTGCTTAACATCTAATGTTGCCGGCACAGATACGGCAGACATTGACGTTGTCGTAAAAGACGTAAACGAATGCGATAACGGCATGAACAAATGTCGACAAGTTTGCTACAACACAATTGGTAGTTATGAATGTGGTTGTTACTATGGTTACGAGCTGATGACAGACCGTTACAGTTGTCAAGGTAACTTTTTTACTTATTTTTCAAATCTTTCCTTGATGTTATTATTGTAGTTGTAAGCTGTAAAACGATCCTATGACAGAGGGGTAAGACATTTCTTCCGAGTCTTCTTGCAATGTTTTCATCAATTTCATCGATGTTTGGATCAATGGATAATGTAGAAATATGACGGTTAAAGCTTTTTGAATGAGATTTCTCGTTTTCTTTCAAACGACACTGTTTTTCAAAGACAAAATATAAAAAGCTCACCCTTTGTATACTGTTCGTTTTTCATTCTTTCCGCTTCTTTGTCTTACAACATTTAATTTATAAAGTCCATAAAATTGAAGGAAAACAACCATCATATTTATAGATGTTGACGAGTGCAAGCATGCCAATGAATGCAAGCAGCTCTGTGTAAACACCATTGGAAGTTACCAGTGTGATTGTAAAGCTGGATACACACTAGCGTTAGATAAGAAGCATTGCAATGGTACGTTAGTCTGATAAAATTTTTACGCAAGTCGAATCGTTAATGTTACCAGGATTTAGAAAGATTTTGCAACTGTGTTACGTATAGAAAATACCTTCGATTGATCTATCACATCCCTACTCTCATTGGTTACCTATCAATATGTTCGGGGGTGGGTGTGGTGGTGGCGGGTTAATAACGATGAGAGGGCCAATAGGGCTTCAATGGATAATGGGCTAGGAACGCTTTGTCGTCGCTGAAATTCGACAAGTTTAATACAATGCATCTGCAGCTGAAATTTTACTAGTTCTTTTATTGTTTTAGATATAGACGAATGTTTAACAATGTCACATGACTGTTCTCATTTTTGCAATAATACCATTGGCTCGTATTTCTGCACATGCGCAGAAGGTTACAAATTATCTCAAGATAATAGAACATGTTTAAGTAAGTGTTCAAACGATTTCTTCATTAAAACTTGAACTTCTCATGGTTATTTTTTTCATTCGTTACCCTTCTAGAATTTCCTCACATATCGCATACTCACACAAAATTTTCGCTGTTGGGTAGTAAAAATACAAGCGCTTATATTGCCATGACAATATCGATATTTATGTCGTTCATTGTGGCCAGCGGTACGATATTCTATTTGGTTCGAAATTACAAGAAGAAGATTCGTTGGAGGAACGAACAAGCCAAATGCAACCTACCTCCGGTAAGTTGGGATGTTATGAAAATTCACTGCGAAGGAGTTAATTTCTATAGAAATACACACAATAGTTCAATAACAATGCTCTTCATCGCAGTGTCAAATTTTATGAAGAAGGAACAGTAAACACTATCAATCGCGAAGAAACATTTTGAA